>OZ038487.1:21012988-21090488 GCA_964036315.1 Acanthosepion esculentum
CAACCAAATAAATCCTTATTTGCCTTGATGAATTCCCTCAGAGGACGAAATGCGTCGGCTAAGAATAGTTTTTGTCTTTATATATATATATATATATATATATATATATATATATATATATATATATAAATTATTTATTTGAATATTACAACATAAATGTTATAAAATCACGACAAAAGTAGCCATTTTGTTTCAACACTTCTTGTGTCTTGTCAAGTGATAATATACAATATAGAATAAATGGTTTTAAAAGTTTCAAATTAATCAACGATCCTTAGCTAAGAGTAAACGCTGTTACATAAGCTAGAGTGGCCAATCAAAAAACAAGTATAGGATGATTCGAAAAATTTGACAACTAAGCAAGGTTATCTAGATATTAAAAGATTTATAAAATTTGAAATTAAAATTAAAAGTAAAAAATTAAAAAATTAAAATTACCTATTTAGAAATCTAAATCATATCTCTATTAAGTTTTAAATTGTAGAATTACCGAGGAGAAAAAATATAAAAATAAAAATAAAAGATATATATGCTATTTAATTTATATTTTCATTGAAATTAAGTTGAAAGTTGTATTCGGAATCCCAGACAGAGATGTATACATTTTTAGTTTCATTTCAACATGTTAGTCGCCTCTCACGTGAAATCATTCGAACAACGGCATGTTAAGCGCTCAGACGTATTTAGATATATACATACACATACAAAAAATCAAACCACACATAGGCAAATGCACTATACTTACACATACACATCGATACACACAGGCACATACATCTACATTCAATATGATCTAGACGGTCAGATGTCGAAGCGATTCGTGGCTTAATATGTTATTAAACGAATTTAAACTTGAAAAATAGCTAAACCGGTCAAATATACATAGATAAAATTTAAACAAATAACTATATATAAATATATATATATATATATATATATACATACACATATATATATATATATATATATATATATATATACATACATATATATATATATATATATATATACACACATATACATATATATATATATATACATTTTTGAAAACATATAGTTTTCGACACATTTACAGACAAAAGTAAATAACCACCTCCACATATAATTGAACACTCGCACATCCGCATATAAATCAATACATGCACCCGCATACACACATATAAGCATAATAGGTGCGCATATACAGACCTACGTACATAAACATACACATAGATAAGCACATATAAATATATTGACCCATACGTCGACGCAGAAAAGTAAATAAGGCAAGTGAAGAATTACATATAAAGATGCAACTATATACAAGTACACACATACATACATACACATCTAGATGTACATACATAAGCACGCATGCATATATGCATATAAACTAAATATATACATAGACATTTACAAATACAAGTGTATACATGAAAAATTAAACAAACGTAAATTAAAACGACATGAGTATAAAAATGCATATACACATCCGCTAGTACATATATATACACACATACATACGCAACTCCACATAGATATAT
Organism: Acanthosepion esculentum; assembly: GCA_964036315.1. NCBI lineage: Eukaryota > Metazoa > Mollusca > Cephalopoda > Sepiida > Sepiidae > Acanthosepion > Acanthosepion esculentum. The sequence continues at coordinate 21,014,512 of OZ038487.1, forward strand.
ACACATATATATCTACAGACATACATATACATACATACATACACACATACAAACATACATATTCACAAATATATATACGCATACATACATATACACATATATATATATATATATATATATATATATATATATATATACATATATATACACATATACATACACACACATACACATATACGTACACACACATACATATACAAACACATATACATATATACATAAACATATAGACACATGCATAAAAAAGGAAAAAGAAATAAGCATACATAGACCAACTTATATTCTAATAATATTCCAACAACATTATGATAAAATATATTAAAAGTTAATCATAATTTAAGAAAAGAACAAAGGTCTGTAAGCAATTAAAGGTACTTTATCAACAAAAGTAGATTTTAGTTTGTATCTATGATACACTCCAAGACACTAAAGCATACATACAAATACACATACAATGACACACCAACATATATATATAAATATCTAATCATATATAAATACCCATATCGACACATCCAGATAAACAATACACAAACAGTCGAGCGCAACCATATAAACACCCACACATACATATAAATATACACCCATATACATACACATATACACAAACATATACATATTTAAACATACATATATATACATATATATGCATATATAAACCTATACATACACATAGAAACATACATACTACATATACATACATGTATGCACACTCACACATACATATACATACATATGCAATATGCATACACATATCTACACACATACAAGTACACATAAATATCTCTATATACCCATACATATACTCACACATTTAGTGGTAGACACTTACCCGAATTTACACCCTTACTCATACACATAAACAGGTTAACCTATGATAGATGCCAATATACACAACCATATACCTTCATAAAAAAAAAAAAAAAAACCACATATATATACCCCTATATACACATATACATATCCTACAGTAGAAATAACTCTACATAACATACAAATATATACATCTAAATACAGACACGTATGATACTTTGTAAGTACCCAGTACACATTCATATCGATAAGGCGACTATCATGCTAAAAAGGTAATAGTCTATTAAGTTTAATTTATCATTATCATAGAAAGTATATGATTTCTATACTAAGTTAAATTTAAAACGATGCTTACAGTTAACTGTTAGTTCATATCTTTGATTTAAAAGATCAGTCTTATTTTTAAATCTAATTATTTCAAGTTTCTCGTTAAGGCATAAGTTACACGGGGCATATAGTGAGTTACATGTCCGGGCCTTTCTAATTAATTTCCATTTAACCTTAGGTGTTTTATTTTTCTCTTTTAGACTCCAAAAGTATTTGGATAATGAAGTCATATATTTATAGTTACTATTATTAAAAGATTGCAGATGACCCCGCCAGCGTTCCTTGAATGATCTCATGGTGCAACCTATGTAGAATTTCTTTATATTTGGATTTTCTAGTGTTGATATAGTACTGAGATAAACTACAGAGCTAGTTAAACAATTATTATTTAGTGGACAATTATTGGGATTCCTGCAGTTACATGATTTATTATTTGTGTCATTTTGCTTAATGTTGCTTTGTGCAACCTTGTGGGTTGTCAGACTCTCCGAATTTATATACTTGCTGAATATACTATTGTTATGTTTTTTAATTATTTTTTCTAGGTTATCAGCACAACTATAGCTTAGTGAGAGAGAAATACGGAAAAACTTACATCAATGATAGGTGTATAAAAAGGAAAAAAATCGAAAATATAAGCTGTAAATTGCTGATACCCCCTGAAGAGTGGTCGGACAGGTCCGCCTACGAAACTCGGGTGTTCGAGATGCTGAAGGTAGCATCAATTAGCTAAGTGACAAACTCTTTTACTCATATTAATCCTATATATATATTTAAATCTGGTTGTCGCAATGTTGACGCATTTATATATTATACTGGGATTGCAAGTTTTTAATTTAAAAAATTATATTTGCCATTTAAAATAAACGGGATTTGTATATATATATATATATGTAAAACTTATTTTACAGTTGTGAATAATAATTATTTATATGAAGCTTAAAGTGAGATTACTTGCCCTTATTAAAAAAAACAACAACAACCGTAATTTACATTAAAAACTAATCTGGATCAACGTATTTAAGCAGGTATTTATTTTTATACCTACATGTAACAATCAATCCATTTCTCTTGTTTAATAACCTAAGGTTTTAAGATAACCAATTTTTTTAACAAGACATAAGTTACATCTATTTCCTTTTCCGTTATAAGATTTGGCTTTTGCTGTAATATCGTAGGTGGTAAAAGGTGTATTGTCATTATTCTTTAATTACTAGAAATATTTAGAGAGAGCATGATGGTAGAAAGGAAATTACCAAGGATTTTCAGTGGAACCAAAATAAAATTGAACATCATTACCGGAATGTATGCTAGCTCGGTATACAATATTATTAGTCATACATTGATCGTTTAAGGGACACATCATATTTTTTGGACAGTTGCATTTATATATTTTTTTTTAATGACGTTTTCTTTGTTGGAAAGACATTAATATTGTTATGTTGAGAAATAGATTTATCTATAACCGTAGCTATAGCTGATCTTGACATTGTTTTTGTTAAGAATATTTTTTTTTTATTTTTTATTTTTTTTTTTGGTGAATGGTTAAAGTGCTTATGAATTAAATATGGATTAAAAGGTGGATTAAACTATATAATCTTACGGTGTTTCTGCTTATTTTTACCTCCTTTGATTTTATCAAAATACTCTAAATATATTTATGATTGCTTAGATCTAAAGCTTTTAAATATTTAATTTTATTATTATCAAATATTTCCTTCTTGCTGGAGTTGCTAGATAATCTAACTTGGACTGATTTATGTAAATTATCTACAATTTTATGATGGTGGTTTGATTCTTTACTGACCGGAAAGGGTTTTTTTTTTGTTTTTTTTTGTGACGCGTTTCAACTGGATGAAATGCTTCACAAAAAAACCCTTTCCAGTTTGTCACATTTTTCTATATACTCTTTGTTGATATATAAAATTATACAAAATTATATATAATATATATATATTATATATATAATATATAATATATTATATATAAATATCATTCTTTACTGGCGTATCTAGATATTTGGTATATGGTTTATAATAACCATTATTCAAGTCTAAGGTCAGGTAGTGGTAATATTTATTTCGTGATCTTTAAAAAATTTTATCATTCCTTTCTCAATGGGTTTATATTTCGTGGACTTGTTTTACGGAGGAAAATTACACCGTCATCTATAGATATTGCAATTTCTTCCTCTATTTCCCCTTATTACTCTCTCTCTCTCGATATATATATATATATATATATATATATATATATATATATATTGTAGGAGTACTGTTAATAAGAATGGACCATTTCTAGATGTCTGTTTATTGCTGCGTGAATAACATGACCACACAATTTATATTTAACGTAAAATACCACAAAACATGAAATACAAGAAGGAACAAAATGGTTTTAAAACAATAACATTTGTATTTATTTTTGTGTATTGATGTACATGCGTAGAAGTTAAAGTTATGTTGGTGTTACGTCCCTTAGACTGTGAAATATTTTTTGTCTGAGCTCACAAAAATTGAATTAATTATTAAGCTGAGAATTGCTGAATAAATTGTAGCTTTAGAAGAATATTTCAAAGAGAAAAGTTCTTGTTGGTTGTTCAGAAATGTTTCGCATGTTTGTAATGTAGTTTGGAAAATTTTGTACGTACGTGCATGCGTGAATATGCTTTTAACGTCTGACCGCACGTGGTCGAGACGGGATTCTTCAAAGTTACATCTTCCTATGCGAATAAAGAAAGAAGAGAGAAGAGAGAGCAGCAAGCTTGTGACTGCTATTTATAATTAATTTAATCACGTGACAGGCTCACAGAAAATGGCGAGAAAACTTGACTTGATCACGCACTGGAAGAAATATCTGTACGTGGGGGATTGCAACACCCACTTGTGTGTTTATTGACCAATTACAAGCTGATTTTTCCTGAAAAAGTTTACTAACCTGAGTAGGCTCTCTGATCCACCTTTTGCACAAAATTGTACAAAATTCAATATTGATAAGAAAGTAGTAGCGGGATGCTACAATATATATATGAGGAGAAACTGAGAAAGAAATTGCAATATATTCTTGGAGGAGAAATTACAAATTGTAGAATTTAAGAACAATCTAATAAACAAAAGGAATGGAATCATTTCGAACTGTTACCACATTGACGTATTCCTTTTGAAAAACATGCAAAGAACAATAGATTTCGGGAGCTGTTATGTACCATGTTAATGTTGTATCCTGCAAAACAACTATAGGTACAAGTTGTGGTAACCACCACCACCATCATTCATAGAAAATATACAACAAGCATTCATTGGTTAATCACCTTCAATCTAGCTCGCTGACTGGTCAGTTTCGACCAATCAAATCACCCCCACGCGACAAGTCTGTTTTCGTGCCAACTAAAATTGATCCAGTCACGTGGTACAACATACTATAAAAACCAAACACGAGTGATTCTCGCTCTCTTTTTGCTCACTCTCTTCGTCGATCTCTTCGTCACTCTCACGTCTCAACAAAATGTGACCCTTAAAGAACTCCCGTCTTGACTAATACAGTCAGACGTAAAAGAACTTTACAACTAATCACGCAAGTACATTCTGAAATTACCAACTTGTACAATACACAATTCCAAACATTCAACACATACTCATTCTTCTAAACTACAATTTAATAGTAAATCTAATCCTAATGAGCTCAGTTATAAATATTTCCTAGTCTAAGAGACGTAACTCCGTCTAACCTTTCAGTATACATGCATGTACATCAAATACTTAATAAATTCAATTGTTATGTTTTCAACCCTACGTTCTGTTTTGTATTTTATACCATGTGCTATTTTACGTCAAATATGAATTGCATTGTGACAACCACATTGGATAGCGACCTCCAGCATAATGGCATGATCCTTTCCACACCTTTCCTAGACAAAATAAAATAATAGTGGCGGGACCCGCAACATTGCACGTCCACAACACATTTGGAAACCTTACCGTTTAGGGGCCCGCTACAAAGTGAATGACTAGACGAAACGTATTGTGCGCTTATCTGTAACAACTCATGGCGGAATCAAACTCGAATTGCTAGTAACCGCAGGTCCTACGCTTTACTGAAAAGTGATTGGTCTCTATAAATAGTTTAATAATAGAAATATATGAATAACATTATGTTATCATGTACATCTAAACACCACTTTTTAACGGACATACTCAAAATGCATGACATGAATATACAATAGGATAAGGTCATATTCAAATCAGGTACATAGAATCCGTTGGTATGGGAGACCAGTCTATCCAAGACACCTACCTCTAAAGAGTCTTTAAAAAATGAGCATACTTGATGAAAAAAAAACAGTAAGGTTCACCTTGTACAAGACCTGGGGACGACACGAGGTAGAGGGTTACGATAAGGGGTAGTTTTTATGGATAGGAGGGGAAGATAACGGTTGACTCTAGACTTGAACAGGTTAAGATTGTAGAGTCTGTTCCATAGGGTGTGGTTCTTAGGAAGAAGATGTTTGAGTGGAACTTACTTCTAGTCGATGGAATACGGACGGAATTAGGGTTGTTTGCTACAATGTAAATGGCATGGCGGCTTCTGGCCATGAAAGTTAGACGTTACGGAACCAAGGAATGTAGTTCGTCTTTCTGTGGTAGTAGCACGATGAAGAAGTGAGAGACTCGCCACATCCCACCTATAAAAGAGAGGTTGCAGGGTGGAAAATAATTCTTCTTCAATAAGGACTCGGAGACTCTTTTGAACTCTATCAAGACTGGAAAGTGAGGTCTGGGCAGCTCCTACCCAAATATAGCAACAGTACTCCATTTTCGGCCTGATCTGGCTCTTATAAAAGTAAAAGATGGTATGAGGAGTCAGGGACTTAATGGAGCGGCACAAGTAAGCCGATCACTTTACCTGCATCTTTAGCGATGTATCGTACATCGGAATTCCGCTCGAGGTCGGGTGTGAGTTTGAAGCCCAGTATCCTCCCGACGCACGGGGCCGCTTCGAGTGGACAGCTGTTCAACGTGACTGGCGGTAATTCGGGGTCTCATCGGCGATGTTGGAATGTAACCAGTTTGGTTTTACAAGTATTGAATGTAAGCAGCCATTTTTTTCTCCACTGGGAAGTTAGTGTTAGATCATCAAAATCTTTGGGTTATTTAATAATAACACCAAAGATTTTGACGATAAAACTTTTTTAAAATTAAGTTTTGGCCATTCTTTCATGTATGCTCATTTGAGCCGGGGGTGGGGGGCATTATTTCATCATATATGCTCACTTTTTAGAGGAAAGATCAAAGGATTTTTTTGACGTAAATATTATTTTTTAATACTTTTTAGAAACTTCGAAATTTTGATTAAAATACTTGTTTTTTGCATCAACTTTGGACCATAAATTAGCACGAGAAATCTGATTTTTATTTTTTTGCTATGAAAATCATTGATTTGAATATTCTTGTAAAAATTAGATAATTGTCGAAATTTAATAAAACTTTCAGGACTTATTTATAAATACATTATTTTAAAAATGTTTCATTTTTTTTAGAAATCTTAGGAAAAATATTTTTTTTACATCTGTTACTCCCCACCACACCTCAACTTATTTAATTTAATGAAATTTCAAGAAACTCAAATTTTGTAGAGCTTAATATGTACATTAGTTATAAGCACAAGTCCTTGGAGAATTTAAATCAATATATTTTGTCATACAGCTGCCCCAGTTATAGAAAATCTACTCTGAATAGTAAAATAAAAAAAGGCAATAAAACTAAGACATTATTTAATTAGAAAAGCTTTTAATTGCTTTTATGAATATTATGGAGACTATTATTTTAAGAACAATTTGTTTTTCAATGAATAATGAATTTTTACATGAATTGTTTTCATTTTTTTAAATTTTAATTATAATTTATAAAGTTTTAAATCTTTTAAGATTCTGTAATAATTAGTAGTGGTTAGGTAATATTGTTATTAAGTAAAATCTATATTTACTACTCATAAATGGAATAACATACTACAATTCAGCGACCCCCATTGTTTATTTATTTATTTTGTAAAAACGTGATGATTTTGAAAATAGGGATTATCAGAAAATAAAAGCGGTAACTATAGTAAAATTAAAATTTATTGGTAATTTTATAACATCCCAAACGTCTTCGTTAGTAAGACTAAAGAACCTAAAATTCACTAAAATATTAGAATGCTTAAAATATTTTAAATACTTAAGATTACTGGGTAGTTAAAAAAATGTATAAAAAAGGTGTTTGCGTTGTATTCGTCAAGTAATTTTTACAGTTAAGTTCCCTTTATTTAGAAATACCAAACGTTAAGCTATCGATAAATCTATCAACAACTCATAAAAACACACACCACCGTGTGAAAAAAAATGCTTTTCTGTGATATTTTAAAATAAAAGTATTATTTATTTTAATTCAGATTAATTAAAGTTTAAATCAGTTAACATTGCTCAAATTACGTTTCAGAACAGTATATTTTATTTTTGAAAAATGTTTTTAAACAAAAAGTATTGTGCTGTCAGATTTAACTTGTCAATATTGCCAATTTTAACGATTAAAACATCATTCCAGTCAATATAAATTCTGTTTGAAATGCAGCAAAGTATTTTGCCTATTGGAAATATTAAATTCCCTTTATTAGCTTGGAATTAAAACTGAAAAAAAATCATCAGAGATCTTTAATTTTTAAAAATGCATTTTAAACAACTTACTTATGTATTACTTTTTGTTTTGGAGTACCTAACTAAAGTTATATTGAAATATCTTCCTTTCTATTCCTAAAAAAAATTAATTTAAGTAACTATTTAAGCAATTCGAGAACTAATTCTTCCGCAAAAATTAAGCACATCGAGTAAAAAGACATCATGTATTATTATTTTATTGGAAAAGGGGGAACACTCACATACACACATACTTAGTTTTAGGTGCGCCCTGAAAATACGCAATGTTATCTACTTTCGATGTAGTTAAAAAGCATACACCTGACACTTTTGAAAAATCTTTTATTCTCAATGTAATAAAGGTATTCCTTGTTAAATAGCTACTCAAGAAGCAAGTTTTATATATACTCATTAGTAGTGATTCAAGTGTCTCTATGGATGATAATCAGAAACCCAGTCGGGTCAAACAGAGTTCTTCGTGTAAAGGTAGATAACTCTCAGATTTTTTTTTTTTACTGTGAACAAAGCCGAGAGATTAGTTTTGTTGAGTTAATTAATTTTAAATTCGAAATTGTAAAATATCGCTTTTACAGTGAACTTCAACTAGCTTTGTTTTTGTGGCAAAAATGTGTAAATATTAATCGAAATTTCTTACTTTTATTTATATCTACTTTAAAACCAGTTATTCTTTTTTTACTGTCCTGCTTGTTGACGCTGTTGCTAAGCAATAATAGAAAACCGGATGTAATAGTAGAGCAGAAAATGCAAGCTCTAATTTTGATTGGCTATAAAAAGATAAACGTTTTGCGCATGCTCATTATTTAATTTCCGACGTGGTCGCCATTTGTCAGTGTTAATTTGTATTCTTATCTGTTTTTGTTATCGTCTTGTGAACAACAAACACAATGAATAATTTTTGCTTAGCAAACATTCATATTTCTGGATTTAAAAATACTCTTATTTATGATGGCAAGTTTCCATTAACCGTGAGCGGATTTAAGAGTTGGGTTTTAAGAAAACAGTTTCCGCAGTTTCAGGTAAGTTAAAAAAAAAAGTAATTTCCTAAAAATTGTTTGAAATAAGATTTTATAAATTTAAACGATGCAGTTAGTAATTATTTTTTTAATTGCGTAACGGTAAAAAAAAATGTTTGATATTTACTGGATATTGTTAAATTTAGTTAGTGTTTCAAACAATTTTTGCATACGTACCATTCACGTTCGGTTATATGCCCCTTTTAAAATCATTTTTTATTACAACCCCCAACTTTCTTCATCATTTAGGACTTTAAAGTCTTAGTAAAGTCACACATTCGAAATAAAAAAAAAATAGCGACTTCTTAAATTAAATATAAAATAATTTATTTAAAATATTTTGTCCGGAAACGAAAACTAAAATATTTTTCAACATTTGTGACCAGTAAAAAAAAAAGTGACTTTAAGTCTCATAATTTGCATGAGTAGTTAGTTAGAATTAAAAAAATATTTGGTCTTGCTCTATTGTAACAAGACAAAATTCAGGCGATCTCAAAAGTGAACCAAATCTCAGTCTCATAAATAAATAGTCTCATTGGAAATTCGACTAAATTTGAGACAATAACAAAAATACACTCCAATGTCAAATTCAGACACTCAACACTTCAGCACACTAATTTTCTCCATATTATACAATCATATGAATGATCATTTGAAACTTGTTTTGAAACGAATGTATGCTCCAACACCCTGCAGGAACTCCTCTACTACACTCTCAGCAGATGAGACTACTTTTATAACAGGTGAATGGCCTTTTTTAGTTTTTTACACCTTTTACTGGGATTTTGTCATGGATTCATTTTATAATCGGAGAATCAGCACTATGAGTCACAGATTTCAGACCCCGCAGTCATTCCCTCTGCTTAAGAGAGGTTAGACTTAAGTTCACACAAGTTTTTAAATGGTAATTTGAATGTTCTCTGCTGACGACTGAGGAAAATCTCTGAAAGACTAGATAGAAATCGAATTGCTTATACAGTGTAACCCGGATATAAGAAAGTTGTCTGGACCGGAGGCGAAGTCTCTTATATCCGGGTTTGGTCTATTATATATACATTAACACAGGCTCTAATTTGGGACCAGAGAAAATCTCTTATATCCGGGTTACACTGTAATTTAAAATTTTTAAATCACCAAAAAATGCAACTAAGTTAACTAGGTAAAGAGACGTAAGGTAATTCAGTATTGTTTTTAGAACGTTAAGTGGTAAACTCAACCAACAATATCCTAAAAAACTGAACTCCCCGAAATGTTTGCTGAACAGGTAATAATCACTGGTAAGTGGAAGTTACAGTATTAATACTGAATTTCCAATTTCTTTTGATTTCTGTTTCCAGCTAATCTCAGCCTTAAGGCAAATCTGTAAATAAATTCAATAGATATTTAAAACATCTGGCCCTGATGAGCATTTTGACACAAAAACCAAGGAATTGGCAAATCAGATAAGCGGAAGTCACTTGAATTTTTATACAAAGTACCTCCAAAGTTCCCCTCTTCCAATAAAACAATATACATTTTTTTTTTTTTTACTCGATGTGCTTAGGATTTGCACAAGAATTAGTTCTCAAATTGACAGTTAAATTATTTTTTTACAAATCCCAAAAAAATAAATTTCAATAAACACATGCATGGCCTCGGTGTCTACGTCAAGGACCATCTCCCTCTGGCTAGAGAGTGCTCTCTCGAATCGCCGGATCATTCGTACTTGTGTCTCCGGCTATCTCTTCTCAATGCTGTAAGCTATCTTTTATTTCTCTACCGCTCTCCATCCTCTCAGGACTGTGGGATACTCGATGTCATTTCTGACAGCATAGATAGGGCCCTCTCTGTCCATCCGTACGCTCACATATTTGTGTTTGGCGATTTTAACGCCCATCACAACCAGTGGCTTAAGAATGCTACTACCGACCTCGCAGGCATTCATACTCTCAACATTTCAGTCTCTCACTCATATAATCGATTTCCCCACACGTTTTGCCTACAACCATGACTAAGGCCTCAGTCCTCGACCTGTGTTTTACCTCCATCCCTGAGTCTTGTAGTGCCACGCAGCTCTGTCCTATCGGTAACTCCAATCATGCTGTAGTGTCTGTTAGCATCTCCTTCAGCCCCACCCCCTGCAAAGAGCCTCCTACCACCAGAACCACATTCTGCTACCAACAGGCTGACTGGGACTCGTTTCGTGACTTCCTCCGCGATGTCCCCTGGGATGCTGTATTTAAGCTCCCCACTCATGATTGTGCTTCTGAGTTCTCTTCCTGGATTAAAGCCGGTATCGAAACTTTCATCCCCTCCAGGAAATTCATGTTCAAACCGTGCTCCTCCCCCTGGTTCACAGCTGCTTGCTCAGCCGCCATTGCCCATAGGAACCACTTCTTCCACCGTTTTCGTAGTGATATGTCCAACTCCAATAGACGTCTATGTACCTCTGCCCGCAACGAGTGTAAGCGTATCCTCGACGATGCCAAGTCACTATTTGCTGCTTGGATGAAGGAACGTATTGCATCCCGCAAATTTGGCTCCAAAGATTATTGGCGCCTCTGCAAGAGCGTTCTGAACAATAACAAACCCTCCATTCCTCCCCTGTTCAATCAGCTTGAGGTCCTGACCACCTCTGCCGACAAGGTCGAATGCTTCGCTCAGAAGTTTTCTTCTAATTCTATGCTAGATTCTTCCGGGGTACCCTTGCCCGATTTCCCTCCCAGAACTGAGGCCCTCTTGGACGGATTGCACATAACCCCGTCGTCGGTATTGGGCATTATTTCTAACTTAGATCACCACAAGGCTACTGGTGGTGATGGAATACCAGCCATTGTCCTGAAGAAATGCGCACCTGAACTGGCACCAGCCCTCTCTAAATTATACAACCGCTGCCTCAAGGAGTCCTGTTTTCCTGACTGCTGGAATCCTCAACCATTGTTCCTGTCTTTAAGAACTCTGGTGACCCCTCCGACCCTTCCAATTACCGTCCTATCAGTCTCCTACCCCTCTTCGGCAAAGTCTTCGAGGCCATTATCAACACCGAAGTGATTAATCATGATATCCCACAATCTGCTCTCAGACAAGCAGTATGGTTTCCGCTTTGCCCAATCTACTGCCGATGTGCTTACGGCCATCACTGAATTTGTCTACCAAGCTATCCATAATAACGGTGAAACTCGTGCTGTGGCCCTTGACATCTCCAAAGCATTCGATAGAGTTTGGCATGCCGGCCTTCTTCGCAAGCTCCAGGGTTATGGTATCACAGGTCGATTGTTTGACCTAATACAATCATTCCTATCAAACCGGGATTTGAAGGTTGTTCTCAGTGGATTCATCTCCAGCTCCTATCCCACTAACGCAGGTGTTCCTCAAGGCTCCATCCTAGGCCCTACTCTGTTCCTCATATTTATAAACGACCTTGCTGGCGCCATAGACTCCCAAGTCGGCATCTACGCTGACGACACCACAATTTACTCCTGCCTCAAACACAAATCTAGTGAAGCTGACAAAGTTAACCTGGCAGCTCAAATTGAAAAGGACCTCCAATCGGTTGTGAACTGGGGCGAGAAATGGATGGTTAACTTCAACGCCTCTAAAACAAAACTGCTCTTTTTTAACCACCACAAGGATCCATCCCTGCATCCCATTAGAATGTCTGATGACCAACTTCTCGAGAGCTCCTCTCTCCGGCTGCTCGGTCTCACGTTGTCTGCTGATCTGAGATGGAACAAATACATCAAGTCAGTTGCATCATCCACCGCAAGGAAAGTTGGTTCCCTGTGCCGAGCCAGGAAATTTTTCTCTCCGGAATCGATCCTCAAAGTCTATAAATCGACCATTCGCCCTTGCATGGAGTATTGCTGCCATATATGGTCTGGGGCCCCTGCTGTTTGCCTCAGGGTTCTTGATAAGATCCAGAGACGGATAGGCAACGTGATTGGCCCTGATCTGTCATCTCGTCCGCAGTCGCTCTCTCACAGACGCGATGTAGCTTGCTCTGCCTTTTTTACAAGTACTTTCATGGTAATTGCTCCGAGGAGCAGCTTTCGCTTGTCCCTAGGCCTCGTGAATTTAAACGTCCCACGAGGCTGGCATCCCGCTCCCACCCCTACACTGTGGAAACTGTTAGATGTAGACGTTTCTTCTACTCCAATAGCTTCATGTCTCGCACATCTCGCCTATGGAACTCCCTTCCCTATTACTGTTTCCCTGACAAATACAATCTCCAATGGTATAAGTGTAGCGTCAATCAACATCTCCAGTTGACTTGATCTATCCACTTCCCTTCTCCACATCCTTTCATTTTTCATTCCTATCTGCTCTCGCTCCAAATCTTCTGTAACCCCCTTGCCTTGATCGACCCACTGTCTTTCTCTTTCTCCACATCCTCTCGTTTACCACTCCTATCTGTTCTTCCTCCAACCCTTCTTTAACCCCTTGCGTGATAGTGGCCTCCAGCCTTGCTTGGGGTGATAGGCTTAAAAAAAAAAAACAAAAAAACAAAAAAAACTAAACTATTACTAGTAGAATTGGGAGAACTCGTTAACTACAGTATAAAAATAACATCATTCTGTTTGATATTATGTTTACCTTTTTCTCTATTTTGTCATTTTTGTTAGTTGCTTAGGCCACACTTTTTGTTAACAGTTAATGCAAAAACAAAAAGCAATACCTAAAGTTTTTAAAATGATTTTTTTAAAAATAAAAAATCTTTCTGAAAGCTTTAATTTTAGTTTTAATTCCAAGCTAATAGATTGAATTTAATATTTCCAATAAGCAAAAAACTGCTGTATTTTGCTGTATGGCTGTCCAGTAGCTCAGGTCTTAGAACTAAACAGCCAGACTACCCACACTTTTTTTGAAAATTAGATACAGAGAACAGCACATAGTGTATTATTACATGATCTCCAAAAGACCGTTGTCAGGTTCGCAATTCAGAATTTTCCTCCTCCTACACGGGTTGCGAACCAAAGCTATAAGGCTGCCTGTCCTGCTCTATGCTCTCGTAGTTAAGGGGAGATGGATTCATACCTTTCGCAACGGTGCTTGTACATAAGTGAATGTAATGAATTTAACTGACATTTGAACTCAGCTCTTCGATTTCTCATTCTGTGCCAGTTGAAATTTATAAAATATTTCATGTAAAACAACTTTTCAGGAAAACAGGTTTTTCTTCAGTTCACTTATCACTCTTTCCTGTATCGATGGGGGTTTCCTTAACTCTGTGTTTGAAGTGGTGTGAAATGTCAACATCTTGATCATGCCATTATTTTCTTTTCAAATGAGAGATGCTATTCATTTTAGTTGTTGCTGCTGTTGAAAATTCTCAAGTGATGTGTTTGCTGTTAAAGTTCTTTTTGATTCTGTAGTGCCAGTCTACAAGGTTTGAAGAAGGATGTGGCTGTTAAAGAACATAACTCAAGTTTTTGATTTAATATTTTGGTTTTGTAACAACTTGTGGTGTTGTGCAAAACTACCTTTAGTACAACCTATTCTATGTTCAATTTATTTCTCTCCTATACTAAATATGTTATGATTGATCCATAAACTGAGATATTTGAAGTGTTTATTATATGTATTTCCTGAATTTTTAAGATGGATTTATGGTAAATGCTTTCATCACTGTTTTCATTCCAATTCCTATTTCCTAGAACAGGATTTTTTTTTGTTCAGGATCATTCTTATCCCAACTATGAATACTTATGTCATTGGCTTAGCTCCCTTCCCCCATCACCAGTACACTGGCATCAGGAGGGAAAGCAGTAATGCTGTTTTCTGTTGGTAGATAGTAGGTATCTCTCTCATAATTTTGGAAAGTTACTGTATATATAGTCCTCTGTGTGTTTGTGAAAAGTCATAGAAGAGGGAAATCAATTGTTTCCTTAAGTCTATCCAGAGGTGAGGTTGAGAAATCTGCTTTCTGCAGGCAGAAAAGTACCCAGTCTCTCCTGAAATAGGGTCCAGATAGCTGACAGGGAGGATTGTTGGTGTTTGAGGAAGCTGCAAGAAGTGACATATTAGTTTATCTTCTGCATCTGAAGAGTTCAATTTAACGTTATATTAAGAAGAAATTTGATTCTTAAAAAAAAAAATAATTACAGGATGATTATGACTTTTTACAAACTTATCAACAATATTTAAAGAGCCCTTTATCATTCCTCTTCATTCTATGATAGAATTTCTGATAGTATAAAAAAGGACCTACAATCATTGGTTAACTGGGGCAAGAAATGGCTTGTAAATTTTAAGACCTCCAAAACAAAATTGTTTTCATTCAGTCGCCACAGAGAACGTTTTCTGCCTGCCATATATGCATGGATGAAGGTGAACTACAGAAGCTCAACACTCTACACCACCTTGCGTCCACATTTTTCACCAACATGAAGTGGAGTGATTACATTGAATCAATTGCTACTAGGAAAGTTGGTTCACCGTAGTGTCAGAATCCATCTTCTATATTTATAAATCTACCATTCATCTGTGCATTGAATGCTGCTGCCCTAAATGGTTTGGGGCTCCTACTGTATATCTTGAGATTCTTGATAAAATCCAAAGAGCCTGTAATATAATCGATCCTGACCAGGCATCTTGACTTCCCGTTACTTTATCACTGATGTGATGGGGCTTCCCTCTGTATTTTCAACACATCCTTTCGTGGCATCTGTTCTGACGAGCTTTTTTTCCTTGTGCCCCAACTACATGAATTTAAGCATATGCTTCTAGATTTGTTTTACTGTTGAATTAACTACCCCTTCTATTTTACTAGTTTTTCTTGCACTTCTCACCTGTGGAACTCACTTCCGATTTCTTGCTTCCCTACCAGCTACAAAAATTTTAATGCAATGTCAATTGCCATTTTCTGAGACTTGTTCTTTTATTTTCCTTTCCTTACTAAAGTCTTCTCATTCTCTCCCTGTAAACACCCTGCATCCTAGTGGCATTCTCATCTTGGGGTGAAACAAAAAAAAAAATTTTTTTTTCATATAAATCCTGTTAGTATATAAAATAAAAATCTTTTTAGCAATTTCTTTAAAACTGAATGTTTTTTTTTTCTTCATTATTCATTCTTTTTAAATCCTTGACATTTTAGAAAGAAATTGTCAAAAAGGATGTTACATTTACCAGTCTTCTTTGTTGTCTTCTTTTAACAATACTTCTATAAGTTATCTTTAATCTCTTAGTGTATTTTGCAACCACAAGTTTTCAGATTCTACAACTATCTTTTTATCCTCCATTATATGAAACTGAAACAATAAACTGTCTTGTACATAACATTAGTCAGCAAAGTAGCAAATATAAAAATACACCATTACACAAGAGGCAGATATTACACTGATTCTATGTAGAAGTGACAACCCAGTCTTACTGAGATTTTGACTTATTTCCACAAATTCTTTCATAAATGAAAATTTTACTGAAATCAAAGAGACATTTTTTGCTAAATTTTTAAAATATGAGCTTGTGTTTGTGTGTTTTTTTTTTCTTTACCTAAAATTTAATAATGTAACAATTTTCAACCTGAATTTTGGGGGGCTCATTGAATACAAATAATTTCTCTAAGAATTTGCTTTAATGGCATAACTTTTTTTTTTTTTTTTAGTTCCTTCATCAAAAAGTGCATGGACATTATTATATGTCCAAATAAATGCCGACAAAAAAGTGATCAAATTAACTCCTAAAATAGAGGGAATATTGGTGGTGGGGGGTGATTAATGACAACTTGACAGCAAATTATTAGCTTGAACTGTTTTCCTTTTTATAAACTCATGCATTTTAATTTCTTTTATAGAATTCTCTGGTAGATGAATTTTATGTCTTATCCCAAACGTGTATTAAACATGATGACGACTTCATTAGTGGAGGCCAGACTTACGATTTGTTGCCCAGGCTCATTGGTGGAAAAGGAGGTAAGAATCAGTTTATTTTTTATATTTGCATTGAAATTTGATTGATGTCACTTCCTTACAGTTATGTTATGTTATGTAGGATTTGGGTCAATGCTTCGGGCAATTGGGGCCCAAATTGAGAAGACTACAAACCGGGAAGCTTGCCGTGACCTGAGTGGCCGTCGTATGAGGGATATCAATAATGAGAAGCAGCTTAAAGATTGGATGGCCAAACAGAAAGATCGAGAGAAAGAACGTGCCCGGCGGAGAGAAGAAAAAGCTGCAAGGCGTAGAGCGGAACCCCTGCACAAATTTGAAGACAAACTCTATGATCAACAGAAAGAGAAAGTATCACAAGATCTTGATGCTGCTCTTCAGCAAGGTTCAGTGAAATTTTATTTTCATTCCTATTCTAATGTGGGGAATGGTGGCTGGGTTTCAGTAGAGGTTGTTTTAACTGTTGCGATAAGACAGTGTCTCTTAATCTTTTTAAGCAATGGCACATTTAAATGCCATAAAATAAAACCATAGGTTTAAAAAAAAAAAAAAAATTACACTAATATGAACTTACTTTATTTCAAGGTTTCTATTCAACTATTTGTGAAACTTATTTAGTAAAATACTAATACTGTACCATGACTACTTCAACATATTTGTGGATGCTGTAACGAGGTGGTTGAGTCACTGCTATAGGACCTCGGGGAGTAAACATCACCTGCTCTACATTAATACTAATTCATCTATTAATCACTTTATGCCAGATTATGATCTTGAGAATATAAAGTTGCTTTCTTTTTTTATGCTTTATTTACATTTTTAAAAAATTTTTTTAAATCCAGGCCTTAAACGAGCACAGGCTGCTTCAACAGCAAGCAGTAATGGTACAGTGACATCAGCAAAGAAGAAAAAAGTTGATGCTTCTCTACAGAAGCAATTGGATTGGTAAGTGATACCTTGTGAAAAAAAAAAACGTTTTTTTTTTTTTCTAAATATTCAATGTTGAGAGTGGGGGTAAACAAAACTTAATTTACATGTAATCTTTCAGGATTGGAGTAATGGAAGATGATAGCACAAACAGTGAGATGTCTGATGATGATGATGTCACTGGTGGAGCCTGCGCCTGCCCTGGTTTCCCGACCTTACAAACAACAGAAAGTGGGGCCTCCACTTCAGCTGCACCTGATCAGGGATTACAGACAGCAAATTCTGATAGTCAAAGCTCACTTGAATCTTTACCAAGTGCCACCACAACAACCCAGTCAGTTGCAAGTAGTGAGCCACTACCTGGCCACACCATCAAAGAAAATGTACAGGTGAGAAAGGATTGTCTTATTTATTCTTCTATTCTTGTAGCTGCTTTGTGGGGGAATGTAACATCCTCAATTTTACCATTAGATTCTATAATCAGGTAAAATATGTTCAATGGGGGGGGGGGTTATAATTGGAAAAACTATCAAAGGCAATTAACAATCTCTCATGTTCATGAAGTGAAAACAGTGAGTATCTAAAATAGTTCAATGGAAAATAAAACTGCAACATGCTATGTCTGTCTCTATATTTTTTTTTTCCTCCCCATTTCCTTTCAGGATTTAACTGCAGTTTTTGAAAAAGCTAATTGTGCAGAAGATCTTGAATGCTTGGGTCTTGAAAAGCTGAAATCTGCTCTCATGGACAGAGGCCTGAAGTGTGGAGGAACCTTGGCTGAAAGAGCACAGCGGCTGTTTGCTGTACGTGGGCTGTCTTCTGACCAGATTGACCCAGCCTTTTTTGCAAAACCGACCAAAGGAAAAGGAGCAAAAAAGAATAAATGATAGTTTTAAATTTTTTTTTTTTTTCTCTCTTTCATAAAATAAAAATTAGACAAAAACCAATGTTAAGTTCTTTCCCCAGTTTTTATTACGTTTTATTATTCAGGTTATAATCTTGAAATGTCCCAAATCCTTTTGAAAATTTTTTCACACAGTCTGGGAGAAAAAAAAGCAAAGCCAAATCTGGAGGGCAGCAAACTCCCCCAACTTCCCTCACATATAAAAATAGATATGAAATAAATAAAACTTGACGGAAATAATTCAATGGTGTATGAACAATAGACATCCTGTTCTCAGGTTTCAGTGCCCTTTCTTTAGGGGAGTTGGGAGGCAGGGGTAGGGAAGCAGGTCTTCTGGAAATGTCAGACTGGTTCCTTTTTTAAATTCCCAATAATATTTACCAACATTGACAGTGTGAAGAAATTTTTGTCTTGGATTAAAGAATGTGCTTCAGAGAGGAGGAGGTGACTTAGAAATTTTTTTCTTTTTTTCTCTGCCATTTAAAAAAAAAAAAAGTGTTTGTGGGAGGGATACGATATTAAAAGATAGAGTTTTAGTGGTCATAATTGATGTTTCTAAGACAAAGATTTTTTTTTTAGGAAACTTGGCTACAACACTAGTAAAGACTGCATCTGATTGCAGTAAAGTCTACAACTTTTTTTTTTTTTTCTCTCTCTCGCCGCCTTTCTGAGTGAGCCTGCTTGATATAAATTTGAGAAAGGATCTCAGAAAAAACACAATTACCTATCAGGGGTGATAGTTTAAAGATAGCACTAGAAGATGACATAATAGATAAGTTTTAAAAATACAGCAGATAACTTAATCTATTTTACCCTAAATACAATCATTAAAAAAAAAAAGTATTTACATTCAACAATTCTCCCCACCTACAGCCCTTGTCAAGTTATAAATTCTACAAAAACAAATGTGATGTGATTTAAGAAAAGGTTTCTCAGTATTGGAATAATAAAACAAATCATAAGAGAACTAAACAGGAGTAAATGAGTGAGTTGTTTAGACAGTGGCCAGAAGGTTGTTGCTTGATTATTAGAGTTTACACTGTAAAAGGGGGTGGGAGGCAACATTGCTGCAGGAAAGGATAAAAAAAAAAAAATTCTTTAATTGGAAATTCAAACTCATGACAATTATTGTCATTGAATCTTCATTTCTTCCCACTTATTCCTTTTTTTTTCTCTTGCTAAAAAAATAAAATTCTTAGAAGAGGGAAGAAAAACTGATGAAGTCTCTTATCAGTGAGAAACAACCCGCACGCAGCCTAAGGTTAATGCTATTCACATGTGCGTTTGGCATAGCCATAGGCTATGAGAACATCATCAATGCAGAGGTCATCTTCACCAGAAGTGTCAATCAGAATAATTGACAGGTTTTCATTTTCAGTTGCAGGCATCTTAGCAAGGCAAGCAAAGTGCTTGTTCCGAGCGATTTCATGGAATTTGTATTTAGCAGCTTCACTCCAGATGGGCTTCTCAGCAGGAACGATACCTGGATAAAAAGAAGAAAAAATAATAATGAGTTTTACATTTATTAAAATTCTTAACTGACATTGTGAAAAATTTCACATAATTCTATTTCATCATAAAGCTGCCTATCTTTTAAGGCTTAGTATTCAAAGTCACCTCACTCTACACTACCCCCCTCCAACTTTATAAGGTTTATTTATTCATTTTTTTTTTAAATTTTCTTTTCTTTCCCCAACTTCAAGATCAGAATGGTTTTTATAAAACTCTTATTTGTTCAAACATGTTCAATGAAGATTATTACATGAAGAATTATGATCTGAATGTAGAACTCTTCATTTGCATAGTAACTATGCTGAGGTGCGGTAGTTTGCTATCTGGCCGAGAGGAATTACTATTCCTTCATTCATGCCAACAGTTCACTACAGACGTTCATTTGTGGGTGGTTGGGAAATTTCAGTTTGTTTTACAATGACAGGAATTGTTGCACATCTTTAGAGAACAATAATTAAACTCCTCTTCACTTGGTGTTCTCTACTGCAGACTTTTTTCATTAATTTATACAACTAATTGCTGATAGTAATCGAGTTACAGCCTCAGAGGTCAGTCTCCCTCCTCCTCCTTACAGATGTTAAATTCAAATAAGGTACCAACTATGAAGTCACATTAAGCCCATCATGCACGAATGAATGAAATGATTTGTGTATATTACAATATCAGTGCTTTTCAATGTCAGACTTTGACCCCCACAAGCATTGGAGAAACAACCTGACTCCAGAAACAGAAATGTCCAAAGACGAGGTCTGGTAGGACACAATATCCATATCAAGGGAAAAGATCCAAGTAACACCAAAAGAGAATCATTGGAAAGTGTGAAAAATCAAGAGCGGTTGCTGTGTGGATTTCTTAGCATAAAAATAGGAAATTGTGTTAGAAGCGTTGCTATGAGGTTTTGGCGTAGGGGGTTGATTCAGTCAGTACATTTGCTAACATCTTTTTTTTTAAGCATTTGATGGTTTGTTCGATAAGAAAATGGCAATTGCATAACTGAGAAAGGCTGGAGAATACATCAGCTGAAATGTTCTGGTAGCGGAAGAAACAATGAGATCAAAATAGGCTTCAGCACTCAACTTAAAAATTACACAGAATTGCTGAAAAAAAAAAAAAAAAAAAAATTGAAGGGTTAAAATAACCTTACCATGCAGCTTGCATCTGAGGGCTTGGTAAGGAAGTTCCCAGAATTCCAAGGGCAAAGGTTGGATATCATCAATTTTTATCAAATTAAATTGGCCATAGTCAGGATACAAAACCAACACCTAAAGGAGAGTTCAAAAAATGAAAAGGAAGTTCAATTTTACATTTCATTCAAACTGAATTTGCAGCTTTAGGCTGGCCAGTCAGAGTTTGACAGCAAAGAAAACAAAAACAACCAATCTATTTTTTTTTGTATATGTTTCCTTGTTTGGTATCCACTTTACTCTTATATAATGAATACCAAAACCGAGAGAGTAGATCCATTAGGAATAATTTGTACCCCCCCCCATATCTGCTCGACTCAATCATAGCTGTCTGCATTACTCAACCTACAAATTAACTCTTGATTTCTGCAAACACTTCATCAATCCATTCACAATATTGACTCATCAACTTCCTTAGTGTCATCAGCAAACTCTGAGTCTCTTAACAACAAGGAAATAATTGATCACATTACCAGAAATAACCGCCTGATTGACAAACAGTATGGGTTTCTGTCCACTGCTGAGGTTTTAACAGTCATTACCCACAGAATCACTAAACCAGTTGCCTTAGATATCTTAATGGCTTTCAATAAGTGAATTCTACATAAACTCCCATCAAGTCCTTTCTCTTGGGTAAATTCCTGAAGGTCACCGGGAATGGCCAGTACGATCATTGCTGGCATCCCCACCAAAACTGTCTCCTCAATCAAACTTCTTTTTCTGCTTCAGAACAGAAGAGAAAATCACCTCTCGAAATGGAGTTTATGTTTTGTGTGTGGTCTGCTGAAGGAAAATTAAAGAAAATAGCAAAAACCTGCTACTTTAAGTCTCAGAGAAACTATGCTAATGTTCTTTCCTCTCTGAATGGTGTGGCCAATCAGAAAAATCACTCGGTGAATAAAGGCCGTTGCTTTTGCTTACCAAGGACAGAACAACTTTTGAGCTTGATGAGGGAAGGTTGGATTTCTGACCCTGTTTTTCATTACTACATTGCCTGCTGGACTGTTTACAACAGATTCACAATTGAACTTAGCATTGGCACAGAATCTTTTTGTTTTTGTTTCTACTGACCCCATTAGTTGATACCCAAACAAGCTATTTTGGCATTGCTTTGTCTCTAGCAAGATGGCAGAAAGACCATTTGACATAAAACTGATCCCCAAATTCAATGGCCATAAAACCGGACGGCCTGTGGTTGAGTGGATCGAGAATGTGGAACTGGTATGTGGTGTGTGCGAGATCGCGTAGAGTGAATGGATCCTACCATTGCATTTGAAAAGCGGGGCCCTTGCCATGCCTAGGCAGCTCTGAACAAAGAAGAAAAAATTGACATTTTTGCTTTCTATTAACAACCTGCCTAGGAGAAGCATCAGTAAATATTCATGCAGCTGACACCGCAATTTAAGGATTAGTGCCTTGCGGCTGATCTCTCATTCAACCCAGCTCAATTTCTAGCCAGTCACTTTCAATACTTTAAAACAGTGGTCTGTGGACCACTGGTGGCCCGTGCAACATTTTTGATGGTCTGCAAAAAAATTGGGACATTATTTCAATTTTTATAAAACTTCAAATTTTCAATTTGTTTTATTTAAATAATTACACTATAAATTTGTTACCTTTAATGGGTGCATTTCATATTAAAATAAGTTTTCCGATTATTATTATTATATAAATGTATTTAACTTTTTTTTCTTAATTCATATTAGTGGTCCGCCAAATTTAAAATTATACATTTAGTGGTCTGTGAAGTTCAAAGGGCTGGCAACCACTGCTTTAAAAACCAAGCTCATCTAACTTCATCATTACTGATCAGACGCCGAGTCTTCCCTAGTGACAATAAACAGTTCTCTTAACGAGGCGCCATGCTTTGAAAGCCTAATGGGTCTCTCCAAACCTCAAGTGGAACTCCTCTATACAATTCAGGGTTAAAGATGCTGGGAAGAACAGCTGACACATTCTAGAACTCAAGAACTCATTCAAGTCAGACTTTATCGTTACAAGAGTCAGATTAACATTAAATATTTGCTGCCATATCTGGGTTGGAGCTACCCAATCCTCATTTTCCAGCCTTGATCGAGTTCAAAATCATTTACACAGTCTTGTTGGGGGATGACATATTTTCCACTGTGCACCATCTTTCCCACAGATGCAACATTGAAAGCCAATCTCTATTCTATTGTTATTTCCATTCTCGAGTTCAACCAGTTCAGTTTTACGTCTATGGAGCTAAATCACCTCCATTTCCTCTATTCCAAATGTTGTAAGGAGAAATTTCCACAGGAATATTTTCCCCGTTTAACACTACAATCTTAACCTCTTCAAGACGAGGCTCAATTGTTATCTATTCTCATAATCTTTACTTCCTACCACCTACTCTTACATTCATATCATACACACCTCTACCCCGAGTGGCTTTGAGCCTTGGACTGGGTGAACTTTTGTCTAAGTTTTAAATTTCTTAGTGTCCCATAAGAATTGTTATATTTAGTGTATGAATGATGTATACAAGTCTAACAACCATTATGGGACTGGTCATACATTAAACATTTTTAAAACCATTTTCCTTTTTACTTAGGCATTAATGATTTTTACAAAACAGTTTGGAAGAAAATTAAAAAGTAAAGAAAAAATAGCTTACATCACCGGTGTCTTTTTGGATTTCTTTTGGAATCACACGGAACCAAATATCTCCTGAGAAACAAGCATACAGATGCTCCAGAACAATGTCATTTTCATTTAGTGTCACCTGAAGGGGTGGGGGGGAGAAGACAAAAAGAAGAGAAACATTAGGACTGTCAGAAAATTGAAAATATGTGGGAGAAAAAAAAAAAACAAAAAAAGCAAAAAGCCAGATTAGCATTAATCAGTATTTCTCTCCAACAGAAGAACAAAGATTAAAACGTCATCAGACATATTCAACTTAAAAATGACATATTTCTTTCTCTCAGCAGATAAACATAAACTGGAAACATTTTCATGAGCAACAAATGCTTCTCTTGAATTTTTGTTCATTGCACAAGTATTTTTGCATTCATGGCTACCCCAACCCTCAGCATGCATTTTGACCAGCCCATTTTCCATCCATCTTTAGTTAAATCATCTTAAACAGCTTTATATATTTCTTGAGTACCCCATTTCACCTGAGGAAGTATAGACAATGGGTCTGACAAAATATTGTGAAGAAAGGGAGAAATTATAGTATCTATATATTAAGGCTGGAGTCTGCCATACTTTAAAAAGGAAAAAAATTAAAACTTTGCCCACTTTAAAAGACCAAAGACATAAAACTCAAGACATCAAACCCGTCTCTTTTTTTCTACCTTCATCCCTTCCTCTTTCTTTTCACTTGCTTTACTTTTCATTTTTCCTGAGCTTTACTCCATCCTAGTATTGTTATTCTCAATTGTTATGTGAAAATAAGCTGTGTGTGTGTGTGTGTATATATATATATATATATATATATATATATATTGCATACACAATAGGCCATAATTTTTGGGCCATCCTTTAGATTTAATAATTAGTAAGTTTCATGCATTCTTTGCTTTAATTAACTCCTACTAAGCTAGGAGACTAAATCTATTTAACCCATTAGTGTACTGTGTTCAATTTTTTTCAGAGAGTGGTTACCTAAAATTTTAAATCCACCAACTCAAAGATTATCATAAACCAACAAAGTTGATCTGGTAAAAAGAACTAGAATTTTAAGGAAACTTTATGTAGTAATGGACTAATTTCATTATTATTATCATTGAATATATGATGAAACCTTTCAGAAAGAGAAAGTCCAATACAAAGTGAGCCAGTAAATCAGTATTGAAAAAGGCATGAAACCTTCAATTTATAAGACAATTCTTCAAAAATTCAGAGGGTGACCCAAAACTTTTGGCCTGTTATGTGTGTATCTCACAGAGCAGAGAGATACTGTTTGCAGGTGAAAGTAACACTTTAAGCCAAGGCAGACTTTCTGTTCCAGATAAAAACAATTGTCATGTTTTGACAGATCCTACAATTGTATTGACTGTTGCAATGTTTCAAATTCATTCTTTTAACATGAGGATGTTTGAAAAATGAAAGCCAACTTGAAAATAAGTTGATGGAGAATCTCTTAAAAGCTTCTAAACTTTTTCAATCTGTCAACTTGAAGAGCTGACCCTCAACAGAAATCCTCAACTGACCATCTTTTCATTCAGAAAGAAGACTACTGTAAAATAATGGAAAATCCAATGACACAATGGACAAATGTCTTCTTCACTCCTCTATTGTATTTCTTTTGTAACAGATTGTTTTTTATGGATTATCAACCCTTTGCAGTTGACTTAAAACCAGAAAATATTTTTTAGACCAAGAATTTTTGGAAGATAATAATTTATTGATACAAATCCTATTAATTAAGCTGGTGGGGGGGGGGAGAAGAGGTGGATTCACGGCTTTCCCAAAGATATTTGCACATAAGTGAATACAATGAACCTGACTGGAATTGGAACTTGGTTCTCCAATCTTGAGTCTTTATCCCTTACATCATCTGTACACCCAGCTTACAGCTCCTGTTATTCCCAAGCAGTCACCCATCTAGTTAACAACTAGGTTCAATGTTGCTTAACTTTGGCAATCATAGGAGAATGGGCATTTCAATGTGATATGGCCATAAGCTGCCTTTAATAGAGAGTATGTCAATGCAAGCAGAAACAGAAGAAAATGTCAAAATTATTCTCTTCCAGTCAAGAAGACGGGAATTTTTTTTTTTCATTTCTTTCAAATAGTTTCAAGGTCTCAAATGTCACAGGAAGGCTGGCTTAAAAGAGGAATTGTGTCAGGCAATGACTACATAAAAGTGAAGAGGGGCAAACAAAACAAAACCAGAGACATACGTACCTCAGGCTGTGCATTCATTTTGTCTGACAATTTGTTCATAAGACTGTCTCTATCATTTTTGGAATGAAAAGGGATTACCTGCAATGCCACAAGAGAAAAACAGGAGAAACATTTAAGTGTGTTGGCTATTTTAAATTTTGATTAATTACCAATAGAAATTAATACGGACTAGATTCTGGCCAATAATAATAATAATGATAAAAACAAAAAAATTGTGCTCACACCTTATGAAGGGATTTATAAATGAAAAATGTGTGTGATCTTAAGTTGTTTTATTTTACCAAAATCTTCAGTGTGAAAAGTCATGATGCCATTTCTGACCTTAGGTCTCTGGTTGGGACCCACAAGGAAATGAGTATACAACAGAAATCAAAAGGAAATAATAATAATAATAATAGTAACATCTTTTGACAATTTTGGTTATGATTATATGCAGTTTTTTAAATATCAGGTTTCACTTAATTTTCATGAGACACATAATTAATTAATCTTCACCCAAAATGCACAAAAGACAAGGATGCTTGTTTGCAGTATTAATAAAATTTCCATTTTCTTTTATTACGGTTAAAACAATCATTTTAGATTTCAGTTTGAAAGCTTGTTTGTAACTCCATTAAATTTCTCATTAATGCAGACCGTGAAAGATCCACATTTGAAAAAATTCAAGCAGAAGAAATTAAAAGGCACTCTGTATAATATTATTTGCCATAAGAATTGTTATTTCCCATTTAAAAGGTTTCATAATTTAAATTCTTCGTGATTTCAATAGGTGCATATTTCTTATGAGCAAAGTCGGCCTGTGTTTGAAGCCAGATAAAAAAAAAAACAACAATTCTGATAGTGAATTTTAAGCCAGGCAGACAATCTTCCAAGTCGGGGAGAGGGCCCAACAGTGCGATACAATCTTTTGTTCATTGGCTTGGTGACATTAAGCTTGTTAAATATCATTGAAAAATCAAATGAAAACAGACTGTTGTCGCTGAGTGTTGACTTCAATGTCCACTTTTATATTTACATATGCTCTATCCCTGATATTGAGCACTTTAACCCATAAATATAGCACACCTTAACCATAAACACACAGAGTTACACAACTAAATCTAGCGTATTGTTTTTACAAATGTAAACAAAAGCAAAATACTTGTCACTGAGCTGATTGATGTCACTTTAAGCATCCTGACTCCATGTTTTGTAGAGAGACCTTCCAAGAATCACTATCCACTCGTCAGGGGGTATCAGCAATTGACTGCTTATACCTCTTGATTTTTCTTTTATACATGCACTTTTCATTGGTGCAAGTTTTTTTCCATAGTGTGTGTGTGTGTGTGCATGTATGTGCACACGTGTAGAATGTCATGGCTATTTGTTCTTTTCATGTTTTTTTTTTTCACTTTACACTCACACCTCGAGTGTTCTATTGTTTTCTTTTTACACCCACACACACACACATATATATATATATATATATATTAAATCAGTTTCACCCCATGCAAGGCAGTAAAGCTACTAAGATACAAAGGGTTACAGAGTGTGGAAGAATTAGAAAACAGCAACATTACTAAGGAGCAAGAAGAGTAATCAGGAGGACAGTAGATAGTGAATGGTGCAACGTGTCACTTTCTTGGAGCCATACTGATGGTAAGCAGAGAGGGGTCTCTCAGATGATTAATGGAAATATATATATATATATATATAAAAATAAATAATATAAACTTGATAACATCTGGGTTGAAACCGGTCGTTTTAGCTTTTAGTTAAAATGCCATCAAAAACTTACTTATTCCTTGCTGTTATAAAATTCTGTACCATTAAGAATCTGTTCAAATATTTTAAGAGGAGGTACGAAGCAAAATTTATTTGTAGTTTAAATAAATTATTACAATTGAAGGCACGCATATGAAGGCTAAAATTTCATCGTGAGTTTCTTCGAGCGTGTTTAAAAAAGCATGTCTGTTCCTCCCATATTTTGTTTCGAATTAAAAATTCGAAACTTCATTCTAGTTTAAAAATTGAGATTTTTATAGATGATTCTATAGAAATGTTTTCTAAAAGAATCCATCTTCTCAATGTAAACTTTAAGAATCTATGGATTTTCCAACACTTCCTTATTTTGATCAGATTCGGTTTTCCCAGCTAGTTGGCTACATACCCAAACTTAATTCCCAAAAACTGTCTGTTTCTAATAAGACTAAATTAGAATTTTTGGTTCATAAGCGTTTTGGATGTAGTGATGAACCTACTGGGGATGGAATTGTTTTCAATTTTTCCTCTTATCAGCCTTCTCAAATTGAGACCAAGTATTCTAGCTCATGATTTGGAATCTTGTGTCCCTTTCCCAATGCCAGACCGTGAGAAGATTTTTGCTGAATTTGAGGTTCTATTTGCGCAAGCTCATAGACTCAAGCCTTGTTCTGTGGAGTCTCTCAGTGACCTTAAGGCTGAACTTAATTGTTTTGCCCATTTATATGCTGGTTCTTCTGTTGCCTTTTCTGAATCTAAATGGGGGGGGGCACACAAAACATCGTCGTGTAACTAAGGGTTTACGTAACAATCACAACCTAGTTATTACTAAACCTGATAAGGGTGCAGGTGTTGTTTTGCTGGACCATTCCGATTATATTTCGAAAATGAATAATATTCTCAATGATACATCCAAGTTCTTAAAATTAGTTCCAGTTGAGACCCATCATTGTACTTCTTCTATAGAAGTTAAGTTTCAAAAACAATTGTTTAAGTGGGTTAGAAATGGATTACTTTCTTCTGATATTTCTGAGGTAATTCGCCCCACTGGGTCTATTCATCCCCGTTTGTATGGGTCACCTAAAATCCATAAACAGGGTATCCCATTACGTCCTATTTTGTCAATGATTGGGTCTGCCCAGCATAAAGTCGATAGTTGGTTGTCGATAGTGTTGCAACCTGTGTTGTTACACTTTAGTTCTGTGTTAAGGATTCCTTTTCTTTTATTGAATCCATACACAATTGTCCCCTCAGTAGGGGTTTCATGTGTTCTTTTGACATTTGTTTGTTGTTCACCTGCGTCCCTTTGGTTGAGACAATAGATATCTGCTGTGACATGTTATACCGTTCCTCATTGTCTCCCCCCGGATTTTTCTGAGAGGGTGTTTTTTGATTTGATGAAGTTCGTCACCTCGTCAGTTGAATTTAATTTCAATAATATCATGTATCGACAAATTGACGGGGTTGCGATGGGATCTCCTTTGGGTCCTTCGCTTGCTAACATTTTTGTTGGTTTTCACAAGGCCCTATTATTTTCTCGTATTAATCGGCCTCCAATGTATCATCGCTATGTGGATGATACTTTTTGACGCTTTAATGATGAGGGTGAAGCTGACTTTTTTCTCACCGTACTAAATTCTGTTCATCCGTCCTTAAATTTCACCGATGAAAAGGAGTCGAATTGTTGTTTGTCCTTTTTGGATGTTTTGGTCCATAAAAACAGTGATGGCTTTTCGACTTCAGTTTTAGGAAGGCAACCTTTTCAGGTTTATATACATGTTGGGATTCCTTCGTTCCGTACCAAAGTAAAATTAATTTAATTAGAACATTGACGTTTAGAGCTCTTAAAATCTGTTCTAATTCCTTCCTCAGCAGTGAAATGGATTTTATCAAGATGACACTTTCCAAAAATGGATATCCTTTGGATATTTTGGAATCCATTCTGAGTAATGTCATTGATAATTTTCATAATGTTAAGACGCACAGTGTTAAAAAATGTCCAATTTATTTGCGTCTACCTTATATTGGAACAGGTGAGACGTTAGCTAGGTGAATTTCACGTTCCATTAGTAAATGCTATTTTGCTCCTAATGTGAGAGCAATATTTTTTACTCGGCCAATTTTGTCATCCCTTCGTAAAGATGTTTTACCTCCACATCATATCAATTCCGTTGTGTATAAATTTGAGTGCAGTTGCGGATGTGACTACATCGGCAGAACATCCCAACGTTTGGATTTCAGAATTAAACGACATTTACTCCCCCAGAAATTTTGAATCCGGCCGCTGGTGGTAGTCAGCTCGTGAATACATCCGGGTCTTCCATAGCACAGCATGCTACAAACAGTAGGGAATGTGTGCATGGGTTGAGTGTCGACCGTTTTACCATTCTGTCTAGGTCGCACTCAATATTTCATCTTAATGCATTGGAGTCCATTTACCATTAGATCTCGCAAGCCTTCTCTCTGCAAACAGAGAGATTGCTTGTTGGGTTTGAGTGTGATTGGACTCTAGTGGTTTTTGGGGGTGCCTCATTCCCTCATTTCATCCTTTTAGTCCTCTAAGATATACCCAGAAAATAAACTTGATAAGATCTGGGTTGAAACCGGTCATTTTAGTTTTTAGTTAAAATGCCATCAAAAATAAAATATTTATGTTATAAAATTCTGTACCATTAAGAATCTGTTCATATATATATATATATATATATATATATATATATATATATATATGTATATATATGTATATCTCTACACACACTGGCTGGTATGGGTAAATTGTCGCCATTTTATATTTTTAATTTAATGTGCATTATTTAGAGCACCATGACCCCCCCCCCCCCATCAGAAATTTGGAATCAGTATGTTGTACTGCTTGGAATTCGTGCCAGAAACTCCAATACGAACATTTTAGAGTGTTTGGGTGTCAATCTGGAAACAGTGCAGAGGATTCAGAAAGAGGTGGATGAGTCTAATGTTGATTATGAAGGTGTTTGAAGTGAGCACTAGCAATAACAATGTTATGCCTCCATTCATCTTCACACAGGGCCTCAGATTCAACACAGAGGCCTACATCAAGTACCTTGAGGAGAGTGTGCAGCCCTAGGTCCAGAAAGTGGCTGCTGGAAGACCCTATCCTGTGTCTGGCAATAGGACTCTGCATCATGCCACACAAGCAAGAGAACCCGGTCACGGCTGTCAGACAATTTCTACAACCACATCACCCCCCTTGTGTCTCTGGCCACCTAACTCCACAGATTGCAACCCCCCTTTGATTATTACGGCACGGCTGAGTAAGTAAGACCAAAGAAGGCAAGGATTATGGCAGCATTCACCAACTTATACAAGGAGACCATCTACAAGAGTTGCAAGAGATTCCAAAATTTTCTGGAGGCAGTGGTCGAAACCAATAGTGATTTTATTGAATAAATTTACTCTTTAGTATTTTAAGATATGTTTGTGTAATTTTGGTAAATATATCTGTTAAAATGAGATGTCAGTGTTATTTTCATTTTTGCATAAATTAGACAATTTATCCATCGCACCCCCTGTGTGTGTGTACACATACACACACACATATATATATATATATATATATAGACACACACACACACACTTCTTACTGCCCCATAATAATTGTTGCATTTAGTGTATGAAAGTTGCATGTATGCAAATCTAAATCTAAATTAAATCTAAAATCTATTACGAGAGGTAATTATTTTAGACAAGTTTCTTCATAATCTTCACTTCCAACTGCCTTCTCTTTCACTCATATCTCTCACTTCATTCATCAATATCACTTAGACTGTAACCCTCTACCTTGAGTGACTCTTGAGCCTTTTATTGGGTGATATTTAGTTAAAGAAAAATAAAAGCTACTAAATGGGTCAAAAGTCTTGTCAAAGTACATATGACTAATTTAGAAACAATGTTTGTGAGATGGTTGTGATTGGAAGGTTTAGTAAAGCAAGAATACTTACCACAAAATTGTTGGGGTCAGATATTGAATCGACAAATGCGTAAAAAACACTGGGGAACAAAGGCACTTGAAATGTTTCTGGAGGTTTAAGATTATTGTAATCAGCTTTTGACCAGAGGTCAGTTTTCAGGCTGGAGTTGGTATCACAATTTGCTATCACAGTGTTCTTTGATGGGGTCGCACATTTTGAACTGGAATCATTTTCTGAACTCCCCTCAGGTGACAGGGCCAGTTTCTCCTTTGACTGGCTGACTGGGACAGTAGAAGCCGGGGACAGCTCACCCGAACTGCTTGTTGGGGACATTGGAAATTTGCTAGGTGTGTTAGGGTCAGCTTTCGATTTTGTGCGTCCATTGGTGAGGTTCTGTACAGAGAAAGCAGCTGCAGAATTTGGATTGAGACACAGTGGAGGGCAGCTGCTCGGGGATGAAGTGGTGGGCGATGCAGTATTGAGAGAATCCTTGGAGTCTGACTGCTTCAAGACAGTCTCCAGGGTGGTGGAAGAAGTGAGAGATAATTGTGAGAGGGACGAGCTGGACACAGTCTCGTTGCCGTCTGTCAACAAACTGCTGATCAGGTCAGAGCCAGAGGCTGCAGCACATTTGGCAGCCACATCATTAATGTTTACATCTTCTACTCCCATCGTATCATACAGAACAGCGAAAATCTTGTTATCTCTGCAATAAGAGAAAAAAAAGAAAAGAAAATCATATATGAAAACAAGGATTAAAAACAAAATATGCTATTTGATAAGAATAATGAAACACTCGAACAAATGTTGCAGAATGCTTAGGCTGGCTTAAAATGGCAAACAACTGGTCAGAACTCTGATAACGAAAATTTAATGAAGGTAAGGGTGAACCCTGCCAATATGGAATTCTGACAGTGATGGCTTGCCTTTGTCTAAATTTTGAAATAAGACCAAAATTGTGCAAAGACAGTCGGTATTGCTGCAAGAATAGAAGAGTTAAGATATCTCGACACACCCAGATTCCTTAGTGAAACAAGCCAGCACATTGTCAATAGGTAGTTGATCAATTGGCTGACATAAGTCTTCACCCTTCCTCCAAGAAACGATACGACTACTCTCCCTCATGAAATGGGAGTTAAAAAAACTATTTGCCATTGATTCAGTCTGTGATGTAGCATTGGGGTCTGAAGAAATGAAGCCAGATATGAGACGAATGGTTTTAAAAAGTATCTAATGTAAGGAAAATCTCAAATATTTGAGTTCAGTATGAACCAATTGAAACCAAACTCTTTTCTTGACATATTGCTATATTGATGTTCAAGTAGCAATGATTGCAGACTTGCCATAAAATTAATAACCACAGTGAAAGAAACTATTCAATTGAAAAGAAAGGCTTAATCAATTTTCATCAAATTTATGTTATTAAAAGAAGTGGAGAAAAAAATAAAGTTATTTGTTTTTGAAATTTCTGTTTAGACTTGGAACCAGAAAACAGGGAAAAATCAATTGGAATATACCCAGTGACAAATATTCATTCCAATATGAAAAAGCTATCACTTTTATTAAGATCTTATATTGAAAATTCTATTGAAAATCTTTTATACATTTGTGCAACTAACTCATTGTCTGCTTAATTAAGTACATATGTTCTTTTATGCAAATTTTTAAATCAGCCAATGATGTGACAGCAATGGATACAGACATTTAACTCGAGGCATAATGACCTGCTGAATTTCATCTCATGCCTTAGTACGATAAAAATAGAGGATTTAAATGATTTTGAACACAGCAATATCAATAAATATCTTTGGCATGTGTCAGCAAATATTGAAATTTAAAGTCTAAAACTTA
The DNA here is from genome assembly GCA_964036315.1 of Acanthosepion esculentum. Taxonomy (NCBI): domain Eukaryota; kingdom Metazoa; phylum Mollusca; class Cephalopoda; order Sepiida; family Sepiidae; genus Acanthosepion; species Acanthosepion esculentum. The sequence goes on from OZ038487.1 coordinate 21,048,158, forward strand.
CAAAACTTACTTTACATACAAAAAAAAAAAATGTAGTTTCTTTCTTTTTTTTTATGACTAATTTTATGCCGTTTTCTTGCAATTAAAACCAAAATTAAAATTTTAAAAATATTTAAATTATTGCAATATCTTAAAATTTTAATTCTCTGATGATAACTTCAATAAAGAAAAAGTATTTTAAATTACTTACTTTGTGACAGCTTCAGCAACACAGGTTTTTCCAAGTGCCATATCAAACAATTTTTCAATAGCAGTAATATTAGCAGAGTATTGTTCCAATCCTGCTAGAACACATGGAATAGCCTGTAAGCAAAATAAATGTGGCATTTGAGAAATTTAAATCCATTAAAGCAATCAAGTGATTAATGCAAGGCTATTTCACCTCTGATAGAAATCAGATTTATTTCAATAATATTATCATGAGCAATAACTTGAGACCATCTTTCGACAAAATTCCTGAATCATTTGATCAAAATGTAAATCTTCAACTGTAAAATTCTGCGTAATGCTCACAAGATTCATGTCACAAATGTTTTCTTAATATTCTCACAGGTTTAAATTATTCCTTCATTGCTTTTAACAAATATGAAAATATTACATTCATTCCATTAAAGTATATGGGTTAGTTTCCATGTAAATTTTAAATAAATATTTCCATAATTCACATTAGTGAAAACAACCATTTCCATCACCAAATAATTTCCACAGATTTGGATGATTAATTAGTAACTGACAACAAAAACAAATCGTAGGCGCTTGCAGATGTGAACAGAATGTTAAAGTGTGCTAAAAAAGAAATGCAAAAGTTATACGAAATTGTGCAAATTATGCAAACCTGGTAAGGGAGGTAATTCAACTTAGGATATAAAACACGCAGCTGGTCAAGATATAATTCATCAGAGTCTCCATGGTCCAGGAACAAACATTCTGCCTAAAAAAAAAAGAAAAGAAAAAAAGAAGAATTTTAAGAAAAAATCATTCTCAATCCACCCACCACCCACCCACCGGGCACCTCCAAATATATGCAATTAGTCAAAGATTTTGCTTTAAAAACTTAGAACACTATAATTAAAGTTACCTCCCTTAGATATGCCAATTTCTTTTCTAAGAGTGAGAGAGAGAGAGGGAGATAAAAAGGAAAAAATACAGAATTTCTGTTATTGACTACCAAAATACAATTGATAAAAGATGAGAACCATTCACAACAAAGTAGTTTATAATGCATATTAAAGGAAGCATGAAACATTAGAATTTTTATAGAACTGAAAATCTTTAGCAGCAAATTTATGTTGCATAAACATGGATTGTTCCAAAAGTTATACCATCTATTTTATGATGATATTCCACAAGGTCAGAGGTGAATGTTAGTGGCATGACAAAAGTTGAACCTTCTTGCTTTTCAGTATACAAGGAAATTATTTTCGACTTTCCTTTTGATATGCAGTGTTCTTCCTAAATTTGCAGTGCTTTTCTGCTATTGTCAGGAGCTTCTTTTATAATAAGAGATTTTGGTCATCAAGAAAATGAATTAATTCAACAAATGTGTTTGCATTTTTTTTTCAGTACTGTTTGCCATTGGGACGATCGTATGGTGCCAAGATTTTGTGTCATTTTTGGATTCTCATGCATCCTAAAATTTTTTACTTCCCATAATTCATGTTGTTGGAGAATAGCAGTCTGATAAAATGGCATCTGACAGGAAAGTGCATATAAAGCAGAGTTGGGGAACAAAAAACATTTGATACTTGTGTGAATGTTTATGGAGACCAAACAGTGCATGTGAACACAGGCATGGGGGGTAATGTTTCTTAGCAGTATTGTGTATAACAAAGCATATTCCAGGTAGCCCTGCAATGCTTCAACCCATCAAATGTAACGCTCATGTCCATTACCAGTGAGAATGCAGCAGCCATTGGTGGTGACTGTGGGAAAAAAATAGTGTTTTGTAGCTGAAAACCTGCTCTATCCACAGTGCTATGCTGCTCTCTGTATCTGTTGTAGTTGCCATGAAAATAAATATTAAGTATTACCTTTGGAGAGGCCTTCCCCACAAATGCATACATTACAATTAGCCGAGATTTTTACCAAAGGAAACTTTTTTTATCAGAAATTCTTCGGATAAACTATAAGAGTAATACTAAAAATGACATGAATTAAATCAATATTTAATTAATAAAGTCAAATTTTCCTTCACATCAACCACCATATAAATAAAAAATCTCCCCTGACTTACCGATTTAGGACCCATCAGTTTTTATGGCAATGTCGTCTACAACCTTTCATAGAACCCCCAAAAAACCTGTAGTCTTTGAGAATGGTAACAGATTTTGAGAGTAGAACAAAGAATAAAGTGATTCTTACCTTATTTCTGCTACCTTTCAGTCCAAGTACCTTGACTCTGTGGTAAAGACCATCAACTTGGGCAGCACATACAGCTCCTTCACGGATTGCTTCCTCTGGAGCATCAGGGAACCATTTTTCAATATCACTCTCTAATTTTTCAAGCTCATCCTAAGATGGAAAAAAATAAATTAAATTCAAATTTGTCAATTTCGAAAATACAAACTGACCAAAACTGTAAAGTATATTGCATTTCAGACAACCTTCCTGAAATTCCTAATTTTTTCTTTCAAAAGTTTCTAAATTCATTTGAAGCCCATCAAACATTTAAAATTTTAAATAAATGATTTATAATCATTTCTAATTGTCATTAACAAATTAGAAAGTTGAATCCAGATTCCGCTGTCAATGCTATTAGAAGATAACAATTAGACCTCAACTTTTGTAGATTTAGTTGTTTAGGAATTTAACATTAGTAATTAAATGGGAATTTGTTTTTTAAATTTTGCAGTCTGATAAAAAATATCAGATGACAAGACTAGGAAAACTAAGGTTTAGTATGTACTAAATAAGTGATGGAGATGTGGATATTGGCACGGTAAGCAAAACTGGAGAGCAAAATCCAAATTCCAGCTCAGCCTCCTGTGTCAACTTTCACACAAATGCTCTTCGGAAAGGCATTAAATCATCCCCTTGTCTCCTGGGGTCAATCATCAGCATAGACTGTGCTCAATAGCCTTGAATGGTAATCAGTTTAAACTGAATTTAAAATCATAGAGAAGACAATGGGAAACCACTTGACTAGCTTTCCCAAGCAATAATGGCAATTGACAGATAATAAAGAAAAGGAATCTGTGGAGAGCCATGGTATATATATATATATAGTACAGGCAATACATCCGTTCGTATATAATCCAAGTGGATCCTAGTAATATAAAATATTAAAACTGATCCACAAAAAGAGCTCAATGTATTATAACAGAGCATATAGACAGTCTATACACCAGGGTTGAACAAGGCTGACAGTTTTGCCTGTTGAAATAAATCTATCCCCCTCCCCATATGAGGTAATTTTGGATTCTGCTGTGTTATATATATATATATATATATATTAGTACAGCAAAATGTGGATAATTCTGGAAGAGTCCAAATCAAGGGATGTCAATGCTTATGACATTCTTCGCCTCCATTATTTTTTTTTTTTTTTTTTTAATGTCCTGGATATCATAATGGTTTTCTTTGATTCCTCAAAGATCATCTTAGCGTCACTGAATTTCAGGAATCAGAGTAGAATGTTGGTCCTCAGAGTTGGAGGGTACCAGCAAATGTATTTCAGGATTACTCAATTGTTTAGAATGGATATCAGTATCAGGTTCCTCCACTTCTGTAGTGCTCTTTCCCACAAGAGTATCTTGTTCTCTAATTTTTGCCCCCCCCCCCCCGATCATTTGTTCCAACTGGAGCCAAATCATGCACAGATACAGTGTATACGCGCATGTACACCATTAAATCTTACATGGGCACATTGGAGATTAGTTTCTAACAGCTGGTCCTTGTCAACTAAAGTTCATACTTATTAGCATTGGACATTAAGAGAACCAAACCAGGGGCTGCTAGCCAAGTGGGCAAGGAATGACCACTAGGTGACCCGCGTTGATATGAAAATATTCTTTCCTGGGTGTAGGGTTCGTAGCCCTATAGAGTAAAGATCTTATGGCATGCAGTACTGTGGGTAGACCACCTTCCCACTGAGACTCTTATATTTCTCAAAGCCAAGGCCAGTGTGACATGCTTCTAGATAATTCCATTGAGCTTCATTAAAAATGACTGATACAGTACCGTAGTTTAATTTATTTTTTAAGTCAAAATTGCTCGGACATGCAGCACATTCAGGCAATTTCTACATACTTTATGTAGAGAAAAGAAGAAAATTATAAGAACACAAAGACAATTAAATAAAGAACTTAACTGCAGCACCTTGTCAGTTGTTTTAATGAAATTTGTATAAAAGAGGGAATGCTGCCCAAATACACACATGCATGTTTGCGTGTGTGTGTGTGTGTGTGTGTACATATTAGCTGAGGTACCCAGCACTGCCCAGGTATACATGGCTGCAATTGTATACCCGCACCCGTCTAGAAATCTATCTGCTTTCCCGCTTGCATACATCATTCCTTGGTATACTAACTACTCCCCCACCCCTCATCTTTCTTACGGCATATCTTTTGCAAGTGTTTGACTGTTCTCAATAAAGGAATTCCATTGATAAAACCCTCTTGTATGGTCATTGCTCAGGATTAAATTGTTTCACTGTTTTAGATATTCAGTAAATTTCCTATGGCTATAATAACTTTCAAACAGTATGACATTGTTCAGAAATCTAATAAACAAAAATAGGGATGAGGTGTCAAAGCTTGATTCAACTGAAAGTGCAAATACATGAATGCCTCCCTACTTCTTTGCACGTTTACTGTAAAGCTGGGGTTAATAAGAAGTTCTTCAGAAATTTTATTCTTAACGCTTCAATAATGCTTCTCAAACAATCTTTACAACAACGGTTGTTTGAATGCCAATTTAGGATGGAATCATATGAAGAAACTTTTGGCTAAATGACAAATGCCAATTTTGTCCACTTAACTGAAATAATCTGAGCCAAACATTCATGCAAGACAATTTGTGTGTCATATGGAATTTACATGGCAAATTTGGAAAGCATCGGATGAAAAAACCAGGGAGTTATGGCAGAAAAACGAGATTTTTAACAGTTTTTGATTTTATGCAGGGAAGCGAGCAGGACTAAAATTGCACTGTCTTATTTCTTGCATGAGGGCAAATTTTCTGCAACATGTTTGAAGAAAATCAGGAAGTTATTCAAATTTTTTTTATTTTAAGTAGTATGAAAAATCCGTTTTTTTTTTTTACACTTTTTAAAAAATTTTTGTGTGAGATCAATGTCACAGGAAACTATCAAGCACTCTATATTAACCTTGTAACATGTGCACTATGTTTTGTATTAAGTGCAAAGAACATTAGCTCATCCAGTAAAAATTTTGTTCACATGTAACTTGGCCTTGGTATTTGCAAAAAGTCATATCCACCTTTTAGCTTTATCGATTTTTCTGCCAAACCCTGGGGCGTCTGGAGATTGAAAAGTTGGTCTAACCTATCTTGGTACATGTGTGTAGAATTTCATTGAAATTGGTTGAGAAACGTGGACATGCATAAATAGCATACACACAGACATTTTCTGTTTTATACATTATTATTAGTGAATACTCACAGAGTAATTTTCCCCAACCAGACGGATGATGACATCAGTGGTTGATGACAGGAAGGACACATACACATCCCAAAAGCGTTCACCGGGAAGAGTAAGGGGAGCTAAAAGATACAAATTCATGCAATGTGTCAAGCAACAAGTATAATCATAGAGAGCTGAAGATTCTTAATATATTATAGTTAGCCCTTTAAAAAAAAAAAAATGAATCAGGTAAACCCATAAGAAGTTTTAATGCTACATTTTTACAGCAGTGTTCGTTTCTCAGGAGCCAAAAAGAGAGGAAGCCATTTTAATTTTCAAGCTCATTCCCACACCTCCATTATTTTATTTTCCTTCTTAAATGTCAAACTAAAAAGGCATTATCTTAATACTCCAGCTTTCATTTGAATTTATTTACGTAGTTTAATTTTTTCTGCTTATGCTTTCTTTTTCATCAATAAAATTAATCCCGTCATTATTGGATGCAGTTGTAATAAGAAAGAAAAAAGAGAGAGAAAGCCTGAAATAGTTATGCAATATTCCAGTTTGCCTGACTTTGTTCAAGCTCAGTTAAAACCATGATTTCAAATGATGCTTTTCAAAGCAGTCATGTCTTTCCCCTAATGGAACAACACAAGCATATTATTGTATCTAGTCTTGTGCCAAAATAGTAAGGAAGGAAGAGCAGAAATTGTTAGAATGTAAATAACACTTCTTATATTTTGATTCAAATGTCTTCCTTATTAAAAAAAAAAAAAAAATTTGTCTAAAATATCTTGTCAAATGACAGATTTATAACTGTTTTAAGTTTGAATTTTTAGCTGTTGAAATTGATGTGTTTTATTTTTATGAATCATCACCCTTTTGTGGGTTATTTAAATCCGAAATATTTTTGGATTGTAAATTTTTTTTCTTTTTTTTTTTTTTGAGAGTGAATACTGAATTAAGTTTTTTGAGAATAATGATTTTTCCAGATGCAAGTTCGACCTTTTAATCCATATCTTGTGGGGAGATGGATCATACCTTTCCAAAGGATACTCTTGCATAAGTGAATGTAATGAACTTGACTGGAATTCAAACACGGTTCTTTGAGTTCTCATTCTGAGCTACTACCCATTACACCACCCACACATCCACCTAGTTGTTGTTAAAACCAAATCAAAATGAATGTGATCATTATATAGGAAGAGATAAGATAAAAAACCTTTCTGTTGATTTTGGAAGATGTTTACTTTAATTACTGATTGCAACCAGGCTTTCAATAAATGAGAAAGTCTCAATGTGCAGTTGGTTTAATGGATAGCAGCTCGGAATAATAAATTCCAGAGCTGAGTTTGAATCCCAGGCAAGTTTGTTACACATACTTAAGCACAAATACACTTGTGAAAAGTATGAATCTACTTCTTCTCCCCCAAGCTAAGAGTTGAATCGTAGAATAGATTGGGCTGTTCAACCTTGGTTGGCAGCCAGTCTAGGACAATTATGAATTCAAAATCATACACGGCTTCGGTGAAGCACATCCTATGCAGCTAAGGAAAGGATTGTAGAGTTTACAATGACTTGATGATCTTGACTATGGCCTCCTTGTTTTCCCCCCCAAAATTGTTTGATAATTCCTATATAGAGAAATATCAGTCATTTTTGAGGAAGAATAATTGCTATTTTATATTTATATATGTCAACAAGAAAAAAGAAAGCATTTTTTTTAACCCATTTTAATAACATTTTATATATGGACTATTATAGACTTTTTCTTTTTTTTTTAAAATTATATCAACCTTATTTCATTTGGCCAAATACAAGAAAAAAAAGAATCAGTAAGTTTCAAATGAATATGCTTCCTCTGCTTATTTTACTGAGAGAAAAATATAAATTGATTTCAAGAGAAGTTTTTAGCCATGCATTCTTAAGACAAAATAACATTGAGTTCTTTCTTTTGATTATGTTATACAAAGTCAAGATTACACAGAAGAAAATTATCAAACAAAATTTGAGGTGAGGGTTCGAATTGTCAAGATTAATACACAAGGTAATATTTTGAGTTAAGAGAAAGGAAATTATTCATCATTTTATATATATATATATATATATATATATATATATATATATATATATAGATATATATATATATATATATATATATATATATAGATAGATAGATATATATATATATATAGATAGATAGATAGAGAGATTTGGAATTTTTATATTATCTTATTTAAGTAATGAAGTAAATAAAAGTTTTGGTCTGAAGTTAAACTGCTTTTCAAATCCATACTAAAAAGTTAAAAAAAAAAATAAAAAAAAAAAAAAAAATCAAAACATTCAGGAAAAAAAAAGTTTAGTATTTAGTAAGTATAGTTAGTAATGGATTTCTTAAAAAAAAAAAAAAAAATTGTACTCCCTCCCCTACCTAAACAAAATATTAATTACTCATTTTTCTCAGATTGTGAAAAGATTTTAAATGCCTTTATTTTTCTAAATTATTCAAATGCCAAATTATTCTTATTGGCTTTCAATCAAGACAAGGCAATGGTTCCTTATTCCCAGAACAAACCACAAATATCACGTCTAAATTGGTAACTAATAATTTCAAATGATCAATACTCTTAGTAGTTATTTTATTTTTAATAACTTGTATTCTTTAACTAGTGTAAAATCTAATTTCAGAATCCATACTAAAAATGCTATCAAGTTCAATCTATATTTAAGCCTCAATTTACAGGATTATAAATTGTCTTGATAAAAATAAACAGTTTTCTATCTTTTTCATTTAGACACTGAAAGAATATCACTATTCTGGTGATTATCAGGATTTTGAATTGGTAAAATTCCATTTTGGGTTGAGACTTATTTTCATTCTCTTAACCTTAAGAAAAGCCTAAATGTAGTTTGCGCTATTTTAATTTAATCAGTTTCTCATTGAAAAATGTTTTCTTTTTTCAAGTATTGCAATCTAAATAATGATTAATGCTTAAATAGTGTACAACACGAGAGAGAGAGAGAGAGAGAGAGAGAGAGTTTCCCGTTTTGGATAACAACTGCTTTCAAATTCATCAAAATGGTATGTATTTGAGGAGGAAAGAAAAAAAAAAAGATTTTAGAACATCTAACAAAAAGAAATTAAATCTCTTAAGTTAAAAGAAAAAGAAAAAAAAAAGAATTCTTAATACGAGAAATAAAATCTCAGGATGTCTTGCTGTTTGGGATGATTATTGGAAAAAGGAAAAATGTTAGAAATTAAAATATATTCTGGATGCGATTATTTGTAAAAATATTAAAATTTTACCATTTGACAATAATAAAACTTTCCAGATTACATAACTCAGTTAAAAAAAGAAAAAAAAAAAGAAAAGAAATCAAAAATGCAAAAGTGATGCTGGCAAAGGATTTAAGAGCCTTTATTTCATGTACACATTATTTTAACATTATTTGGACTATTGTCCTCATCTTTGTCGCCATATTATGTTTCGGCTGTTGTACGCTCCTGCCTTCTTCAGGTGGTTGGAATGTCGAACTGAACCCTTTATTTCGCTCACTGGGGTAGACTGTTCTAGTTCCACGTGCCATGTTTAATGGATGTCAGTTATCTCCTGTTAATTTCCCTCTGAAAGTTCTCCACTGCCTTAGCCGGGTATTGAACTCACACTCTTTGGGTCCTGTCACTGGATCTAACACCTTTATCCACTATGCCAATATGAGCTCTGGCAAAAACATGATGGTAACAGCAAATATTGCAATATGGGCACTAGTAAAAAAAATGGTGGCTGAAGACATTAGGTTTATAATACCCAGATATTCGTACATAGATGTCCACAAGGACACATGGCACAGTGGATAAAGGCGTTAGTTAGATCCCGTGACAGAACCCAAAGAGTGTGAGTTCAATACCTGGTTACGGTAGTGGAGAACTTTCATAGGGGAATTAACTGACACATGGAACTAGAACAGTCTATCCAAGTGAGCGAAATAAAGGGTTTAGTTCGACATTCCAAACACCTAAAGAAGGCCAGAGCATACAATGGCCGAAACGTAATAAATATGGCGACAAAGATGAGGACAATAATGTACATAATACCTCATCTCAGAAATATAGACAGATACATTATTTTAATGACAATGCATTCAGCAAATATTATGTTCATTATAGAGAAAAGATATTAAGTACTAATAGCAACTCTTACTAAATCTAAATATTTGGCTGATCCCAATTAAGTCCCTAATTCAGAAAATGACAAAAAAAAAAAAAAATTATCATCTAAATGAGAGTGGAAAGAGATTTTTAAAGATTAGAAATAAGAAACAAATCAAAAAATGTTTACAAAATTCAAATCCACAATCAATAAAAATGTCTATCAAATAAAGAATTTTAGTATAGAGTAAAAATGTAATTTTTATTTTAACCTCCCCGTCTATGAAAAAAAAAAAAAAAATGACTCGACTTTCTTCGATTCATTTTTCTTAAAAAACAAAATATTGAGGAAACCCTTTAAGCCTGTACATTTTTTAAATGGTTTCAAAACATTCCTAAATTTCATGCTATGAATTTTGGAATCAAAAGATTTTTGATTATTTTAATGAGACATGTGGTCATATTTTTGCAGCTACATTTGTCATTATCATCAGTTTTCAGCACAAGAGAGAAACTTTCAAATGCCCCACCCCCCCGTCTTTTAGCATGTCTCAAAATTTAATGGCAGCCATTTAATGCCATAGTTACAGGATTTAGTGAATGTCATCTTATTTTTTTATTCCACATTTTTCACATTCTTCTCTTCATCTGTTTTTAAACATAAAATTTCAGTTAACATTACATTAGTTGACAAATTAATTTGATTTACTACCCATAATTCATTTTCTTTTTTCATCTCAACAAAACCCACACAGGATTTAGCATTAAAGTCTAGTGTTAAGATGAAAACAAATTAAAAGAAAATAGGCCCTTCACTGACCCCCTGATATGAGAAGCATGAGTTCACTGTTGTGTCTAAGAAAACATTTTCAAAATTGAACAGGTGAAAATCTCTGTAAGAAAGTGAATGTGTTAGCAAATTGATAGAATAGCAAAGCCGTGAAAAATGTTAAATTTCTACAGATTGAGAAAAAATAGAAAAAAAAAAACAATTATAATTATGACAGCAAGCCAACTCCTCAAGAAACATAAAAGGAGTATATATTATAAACACGCAAAACCCAGAGCCAAATTAATGATTGCATTTACACTAAAGCATAACTGATCTAAGTGACACAGGGTTTAAGAGTTGTTATATATATTATTTTAGCTGTTACAAAACTGTTCTAGATAACACCTCATACCATTTTAGAAGTTGGGAAATACACTGAACATGCATCATGTACAGAAATACTATTACCTGTGAAACATTAATGGATTTTGAAAGCTGCTGAAACTAGAATATTTGTTTTGCAAAATAAAACAAAAATACATAACAGTAGCAGAAATAGTGAAGAAACCTTTTTTGGTAAACAGTCAAAGAAAAAACAGAAAATCAACAACTATGGAATAATGATAACAATATTAACAGAATGATTTCAATTGTCTTTTTTTCCTTTTTTTCTTTTTTAATAACATTGCTAGAATATAAGCAGTGTAAACAGAAGAACAAAAAAGACAAATAGCATAAAACTGAACATCAACTTTAGTGTTAAGTGTCTGTCTGAAAGGAAGAGATAAAAGTACAAACACCAGAATAAAGTTAAGTCCAAAAAGACCCAGTATTATTTTGTATATTTATAGAATTAAAAAAAAAAGTAAAAATAAAAATTAGTAGCGTTGTTGGTAACTAGTATTTAGATTCTTCTTTTTATTTTGTAGAGAGACTTTTTGGGAGTTAGGATTTGCTAATTGGATTGTGTGTCTCGGCATTCAAAGAGTTAAGTACAGGGTGTTCCAAAAGTCATATTACCATTGTAACACACTTGTAAATTTTATATTTATTTACCAAATGGAATTGTGTTTTTGTAAGTGACAATATATTATTAAGAAATTTTACTGGTCAAATTATGGAAGATGATGTCATGGAAATTTTCCCAGGTTGCGATTTCACAAGTGTAAGTTTTCTGCCAATTTGACTTTTGGAACAGCCTGGAGATTGAATCGATTCTCACAAAATGAATTCAGATGCAACAACAAAGCAGAAACCGAAACAAAGATCAAATGAAATTAAATGGAAAAAATGTCAAAGATTGAAACTGGCAAATCAGTAGAAAAATGAAAGGTGGGAATTTAAGAAAAAAAAAAAAAGAAGATCTAACAATATTGAAATCCTTACCCCAGCTCAGGAGCAAAATTGTAAAAACTAATTTTTTTAATCTAGTGATACAAAGGTCTTTTTTGAAAAAGAGGAATATATATAACTTCCCCCTCCTAAAAAAAAAAACAAAACCCTATCTATATAAAGTCTGTTTACTTCTGTTTATAAATACTTGTTGCAAAATGAAGTCACACATTTGCCTTGAGAAAGTCCATCAGAGGATGAAACATGAACTAAAAAAAGCTTTCCTTTCGTCTTTTATGTGAAATGATTATTTTTGTATAAACTTCACTCATACAAAATGAAATGTCACTTTTTAGCCAGAACAAGTAAAAACATTTTTTTTTTTTTTTTTAAGAACTATTCAGTATTAAAAAAAAAAAATATTTACAACTAATTTTGCGTTGTCACCTTGTTTTGAATGTGTCAACAATTTTGACATCTAAACATTAATTTATGTGAAATGATAGAAAACAGACAAGACAGACACAAAAATTAAAATAATGCAAAATTTTTGAAAATGTTCTGGAGAGAAAAATATCTTGTATAACCCTACAAGCCTCTGCTAAGAGGAAAAAAAAGGTTCCTGTTGAAAGATATACACAAACTCAATAAATCATTTCATTAAAGATAATTGGTATTTTCTGTAATCCTGATTCTAGGACTAATCTGAAAATTAGATGCCGGGGTGGGTGGGAGCAAATCTGAAAGCAATTTGGTTACCAACATTTACGTATTATTCCAAATGAGCCAATCTTCCAGGAACAATAATTTCTTCATTGCATGGAAATGACGTAGATTCCTGAACATCATTTTTCATCAGCACCTAAATGAGTCATACAGACAAACAGAAAAATCTATAAATCCATTTTCTTGTCAAAGATTCTTTATTAAGCATGGATACATACTCCCGTTTTTCTGGTAATATCTGAAAAGTGGTATATCAGAAAGATTGTCTTATAAAACCTAGCTATGACTTATCAGCACTACTTAAATAGATCCCCCCCCCCCAAGGATTTTTTTTTTAGATCAGAATTCTTTTGATCCATGGTTCCCAAAGTGGGGTGCACACCCCACTGGGGCAAATTGAGAATGAGCCATTAACTGAATGTTTTCTAGTGAGTCTGTGTGAGTATGAGTGAACGAGTTAATGCATATGGTGCATATACAGTATGCAGACATAAAATATTTGTGTATGTGTATATATATATATATATATAACACAATATTTTTCTAAATGTGGTGAAATTCTAAAATTAAATGATAATACAATTGTATAGATACAGTCTCAAGTTCTTAAGAAAAGTGAAGTCAATGGCCTTTTAAGCTTCCTTCATGTGAATAGGAGTTCAATTTTTGAATAATGAGAATTATATGTCATGGGAGTTGGTGTGGGGCATCAGGATTTTAGAGATGCTTAGGTGGGGCATGGCCATAAAGGGTCGGGAACCACTGCTTTAGACCTTAACACTTGACAGAATATTCATGAAGATTGTATTCAAGCATGAAACGGACTGTTGCTGCTCATTGTTGACCACAGTATCCACACACACACACACACAAGTGTGTGTGTGTGTGTGTGTGTGTGTGTGTGATACCAATATATATTTTTATATATCAATATCGGGGAAATGTATGACTAAGTGGTAAAAATTTACTGGTGATGCATTTCTTCCTTCAGGACTTCAGACTAAATTAGTTATGTTGGTACAACTACACATGTGCACAAATGAGGAGTGCAGGGTATTTTAGAATGTTTTTTTCTCTCTTTAGAATGAGACTGACCACAATTTTGACATCAAAATGCTACTCTGATCAAAGGAGAAAACAATTCACTATGACATAAATGTCTAGAAAGTGCCTTGATTGCAAGGTCATCTACAGTAAATTTGTGCCCTGGCTCTTGTAATATTTCACCATTCTTGGCAGATCTAATATCACAGTGTGGGATACCTACTAACAAAAGTGACTGAAAGAAAAAGACTAAATGAATTCAGCTAGTTATAAAAAAAATTCAAAAATGCCCTGCACCCCTCGTTTGTGCACATGTAGTTGTACCAGCATAACAAATTTAGAGTCCAATGAAGTCTTGAAGGAAAATAAAACGTGTCATAACTAAACTTTTCCACTTTGTTTATATATATATATATATATATATATATATATATATATAGAGAGAGAGAGAGAGAGAGAGAGAGATTTATTGTGTGTGTGTTTGGTTTGAGTAGGATGTTAAACTGCATTTGGTGACAAAGCTCCAGCTTGGAAATTCTGGGGAGTGACTCCTTACTTGTCATTACTCTGCAGTCTACTGTGATCTTGAACACTGGTTAGAGTCTCATCTACGAGTTGTATAGATCTGTCTATGGAAAACTTGGTCAGTGACCGTTCTTAGCTCACTGGGAAAGATGAGTTAGCTCCCTTATTGTTAAGTCTGGGAAAAGATCTCCAAAAGCAAAGCTGTAACTTTGAGTGTATCCAATTATTCTATCCAGCAAAGTTTTTCCTCACTTTAAAAAGATTCAAGCACAGGCATTGCTTGTTAAAAGAATTCTCATTGGAGAATCAGTGTGCTTTGGATGAAATGACTGACCACTGGCAAAAAAGAAAAAAGAAGACCCCCCCTCCACAAATGTTAACAATTATGGTGGAAAATGTGTTTCCTCTGATTGAGTTTATAACTTTCTAGCTGTTCACTGTAGAAACTGTTGAATGGTATCAGAAGTGAAGTCTGTGAGATTGCAGTCATCATAGATCTCCACTTCTATGATCTGTAAGTTTTCAGCATTATGAAAGAATCTATTCTTCCAAATTTCAATGACAGGGTTAGAAGGTGGAAGCTGAATCACTGATTATTGATACCTTGGAACCGATTAGTCTCAACAACTGTTTCAGAGTCTTGAAACAACTAAGGGAGAGCAACCCTATTTGACTGAAATGGTTAAAAGTTTTGTGAAGGTTGACTTGTTGGTAGGAAGTTGAAGATGGGTACACATGACAGAAAATACTTTCTATAAAGCTGATGTGTCTGATGTTTTGCTTATTTGTATGGAGATAAAACAAAATAACATTTCATTTGGGTTGTCAGTTGCATTACAAATGGATAATCAGAAATATTCTTTTCTGATTTCAATGTCACTGATTTAGGAATAACCAAATTATTTCTTTGCAAAATTGATGAGGCTAAACTTTTTTTTCTTTTTTTTTTAAATTTAGTAATAAATATCACAATTTCCTACTTTTTATTGTTTCTTTATATCCTGGCGTTCTGGCACATTCTTCAACTACAGTGAAAAATCAAAAACTACATTTTTATTTCTAATGTTTGTAATAATTGATGTTACATGAAAACAACTAATACGATAGACAAAGACAAATAATAAAATAATACACTGTCAAGTTTCTGTAGACATCTTAAGCATCTTCCATAAAACTAGGGCGATTGCTCTTGGATGATACATACTACATATGGTAGTGGAAAATAAACAAGGGACATTTTTATTTTTTAAATATTCATAAAATCTATCAAGAACTTAATTTTGTTTTGGGAAAGAAATTTCCTTTGAAAATGATCTAAAAATAAATAAATAAATAAAAATAATAAAAGCCCTGGTATCAAAAAATGAAAAACCCTTCATCTGACCATTTTCAGAATAAAAAATAACATTATTTGAAATTGTAATAAGATTCCAAGTTATGCAACAAGAAACAAAATCAGCCAACCATGCAGACTAGACAGGGAATCATGCAGAACCATATTACATAAATTATAATAAAGTTTACAGATGATTAGGATAAATAGTGATGCTAAAAAATATACTCATATACACAGAAAATAAAAAAAATAAAATAAAAATATATATACAAAAAACAAAAGATGCAATTTTTTTTTCTACATTACCTGGGTAATTTTTTTTGTCTCAATTCAACAAATTACAAAAACAATTTCTAGCTAATGTATTAGGTTGGTGCAAAAATAATGTCGTTTTTTGACGTTCAACTTCATGTGAGAAAATGACATTATTTTTGCACCAACCTAATATATCATGAAAATATTTACCTCCGTTCCTACTACAGATGGGACAGGAAATATATAAATAAATATACTTTGATAATTGATGTGAATGAGAAAAAAGCAACAAGTGTATTTGCTGAACATTTAGTTGTAAAGTATTTATTTAGACTTGTAAGATACTTTTTTTTATTTATTCTATTTTTTAATTTTTAAAGAATGAATAATTAGCAACTACAAATAAATTTAAATTTCTTTTAATATGTCCAAATGAAGAAAAAAAAGTAGTTTTAATTATCCCATCTTTAAAAAAAAAAAAAAAGATTAAATTAAAAGTATCTTCCAAGTTTAGCTAAATATTTTACAAGTACTAAATTTTCATCAAATTACACTTGTTTTTTTTTCTCATTCACATAAAACCATATAATAATTATCAATATATGTTTATTTATATATTTCCTGTCCCATCTGTAGTAGGAAGATAGATAAATCAACTTAAGTTAGTAAATTTATGAATTAATACTTCCCTTAATTGTTTTAATAAAATATTTATCTGCATTTAGATAAAATTAGTTCCTGACCAAAATGGGCCGTTTCATTAATCAACTCCTTTACTCTCATGTTTCTTAGATTGCAGTCTTATTTGTTCAAGCCTTTCATGTGAGGCAGATACCTTTGTCTATTCAGCTATCATCATGCTTCAACTTTATCTTGAAATTGGCTTTGTCATTGCTGTCTTTGTCATTCTGTGGCTAATCATTTTCTTCTGAGAGATGTATCTATTTCACTGTTATATTAAACACAAAATTTTTAACATGAAAAGATATTGAGCAAAAAGTGATTTATATAATACCAAGAGTAATCAATGAATCCTAGTTACCATTGAACGTGTAAAAATAATATAAAGGGAACAGATTAATTAAATGGTTCATTGGCCTCTATTTTAGTTGTGGATTCTTTATCTTTTATTGAATCTACATTGTTTCAAGACTTGTTTCTTTGGGTCTCATTATTAAAACTTTCTAACAATTGCCATCATCTCTGATGGCACATGTACACTAGTTGTTTAATAATGGCTGTAGAATATCAGTCTAAGCAGTTGCAATGAAAAGCAACCGAAATTAAGATGAAAATAAAGCTCAATGTTCAAAAATGAATACCTGACTATGCTTCATCTTAGAAAATAAAGCTCAATATTACGCATGCACCCCCTCCTAAATCTACTCTTATCAGCTGAAGTTGTGTTCTATATATAAGTTCTATTAAGATGTGTCATTTTTTTTTTAAATCTATTTATTTATTTATATTTTTACAGACCTTTGTGTGTCTCAACACGTGTACCTATTAAAAATAACATTTATAGTCATAAAAAGAAATCTATAATGTCCTTGTTTGCCATAATCTCCTATATCTCGAGATTTAAAACATAATAATCAGCAACTGATAATTGTCCTACGTCTTGGGCTTCATTTCAAGGGACAAGTCCTCGCTCTTAAAACTCTCAAACCAGTTTTTGGCAGCATGGTCAGGTATTCTTTCATTTCTTTCCACTTCAGAAATTATGCAATCTGTTCAAGTCTAGGGTTAACTATTATCTTCCTTGCATAATCACATAAACTGTGCCTCTTACTTGATAATCCTCTACCTTGTACGTCTCTTGGACTGTGTACAGGGTGAACAAAAAAAAAAAAATTCCAAATGTACAGATTTAGTAGGGAAACTAGCTAATCCCTGTTGCAGATGCCTGCTCAGGCACAGTGTTTCTTCAATACCCACAGAACTAAGCTTGGATTTATACAGCAACTATGCCACAAAGACATTAGTTACAGTTTCTGGGAAAGAGCACACCATCTGGTGAAACCAACAGAGCATTTCTTGTGATGTCTTCTGACCGTTTTACATACATATTTAAAATTTGCTATATTTATAGAGAAAAAGTGCTGAATATCTGAGAGAACGTTTTTGGATAGTGTAAACAGGAATCAACACTGCATGGTGACTGTCAGTTTCACACTTCAAAGCAATCTCCAAACCAAGTGCTAAGATGTATATATTGGTCACTGGAGGATTAAAGGAACTGGAGTAATGGAACTTGGTATGAAGATCGCATTGTAGCAGGAAGTTCAGTCACCATGTAGTATTTATTCCTATACCCATATTGTCATATATATGATAAAAATATAGTTTTAAGGTATGCTATATTTATGTGCAAAAGTGCTCAATATCAGGGATAGAGTGTGTATAAATATAAAAGTGGACACTGAGTGGTAACAGTCTGTTTCATACTTGAATGCAATCTTCAGGCCATGTGTGGTGGCTCAACTATTTATGCATGCTAGCAAATGGGCGGCCATCACAGGTACCAAGGTGAGATACTTCTGATTTATAATATCATAATGGTCACTGGGTTAGCTGTCAACACTGACAACTTTCTGGCATCACCTGCAGCCTGGCCCCTCCCCCCAACCAATGTAATGCCCTGTATTCTTTTGGATCTTGTTGATATGGCCGAGAGAGAGAGAGAGAGTGGGGTCATGTAGTGCAGGCAGTGCACCGCCTTCATATACCACTGCTCTTGCTTGTGCCCTGGAGAGGTCACTCCAGTCTCACTATCAAAGGACTGAATTTTGATCAAATAAGGCACTACTTTTATTTTACGAGATAAGCGGATGCTTATTTATTGTGTAGGTGGCAACAGTTATATTTCAAATTATTCTAAAGGCTACCTACTGAGTAGAAATAATTATGGGCCACAATGTGGTTACATTATAGCTATTGGATAGGCTTCTTTGTTAACTTAACTTTTTATTTATTATTGATTACTTATGGTATTCATTAATTAATTATTGTTGCTTATTATGAAATTTAGTTGTGCACATTTGTAGTTTGTTAATTTGTTTATTTATCTTCTTTTTTTTTTATTCTTGGGGGCGGGTATCTTATGTACCTCCAAAGAAAAGCGATACCTAAGAATTTTGAAGCTTTTAGTTTTTTAATTTCAAGCTAATAGATTAAATTTAATATTTCCAATAAGCAAAATATTTTGCTATAATTCAAAACAAAATTTAATTAAAAAAAAAAAAAGAAAAAAAAAAATCACTAAAAGTGGCTGATTTTAGACATATTTAGCCATATTGACAAATATGTCAGCATAATGGAATTATCTTTATTAAAAAATAAAAGCATTTTTTAACATGGACGTAGGTGTTTTTATGAGGTGTTGACAACTATCTTGTTAGCCTTATGTTTGGGAATATTTTCAAGAGGGCAACACTTACATTAACAATTACTTGATGCCTACGAGGCAAACACCTTTTTTATAAACTACCCAACAATCTTTAAAATTTATGAAAATTTTCTGGTATATATAATATTTTATAGAATTTTACCTACTTTGGCTTTATAGTCTTACTTATGAAGATGCTTGTTGACGAAATGTTAGGAAATTACCAATAGATTTTATATTTACTATAGTTACTGCTATTAACATTGTGTATGGATGTCCATATTTACAAAAATTGGAACATTTATAGGCACACAAAAAAATGTTCTTTTTAAAAATACTGTGCTGGATGGGGGGGGGGGTGAAATGTAGCAAGCTTTTCCAGTTATGATTAGTAAATATAGTTTTTACTTAAAAATAATATCACCTAACTGCTACAAATTAATATTGAATTTTATGATTTAAAACTTTATAAAATATTATAATTAAAATTTAAAAAAAAAATGAAAACAATTCTTGTCAAAATCAATAATTTATTAAAAAAAAAAATTTTTTTAAGACAATTATGTAATAATATATTTTATTTATGAAAGCAATTAAAAGCTTTTTCTAATTAAATAATTTGCATTTTTTTATTTTACAATTCAGAGCAGATATTCTGTAACTAGCAAACCTGTTTTCAAAAAAAAATATTGATGATTTAAATTTTCCAAGGGCTTGTGCTTATAACTAATATAAATATTAAGTACTACAAAAATGAATTTTATAAAAATTTCATAAATTAAATTGGGGTGGGGGGCAGATGTGTGGGAGAGGGGGAACAGATGAAAAATATTTTTTCCAAGATTTTATAAAAAAGTAACATTTATAAAATAATTTCATTTATTTGTGGATAAGTCCTGAAAGCTTCATTAACATACAAGAATGATATGATTTTTGAAACAATGTCAAAATCAAATGTTTTTCAATGAAAAAAAGATGCTAAAATTTCTTATACTGATTTATAGTTACCTGCAGATGCAAGAAAAACAAAAATTTTTAAGCAGAATTTTGAAGGTTCTAAAAAGGATTAAAATATATTTAATAATCAAAAAATCCTTTGGTTTTTCCTCTTAATAATAACATTTTTTAATGATAAAACTTCTTTGATTAAATTTGGGTCATTTTTCCATCATCTATGACATTTTTTTTTTTTTTTAGCAAATCTTTGGACGTACCTATAATATGTACACACAAGATGCTACCCAAGTTTTGGGAATTTGGTTAAGCCATTTGTCAAGTTAACGAACATTTCCTAAGACTCACTGTATATCACATAAAACTCTTAAAACCATTCCAGCTGGAAATAAAATAAACACATTTTTTATCATTTTATTTTTTCTTCCTTTGAAAAAATCATTTCAAATTTAAGTTCCCTGGATTTTGAAGGCAGTGCCTCATATATACACACACACATATATATATATATATATATATATATATATATATATATATATATATATATTAAATGGCATGGAATTCAGTTTCTGAAAAAGTGTAAAATATTGTATCTGAGGAGCTAGAAATTGAAAGCTGAAACGATTTTTTTTTAGGAATGCTGATTAAGAGATAAGAATCATGTTCACAAAACAAAAGAGACATGAGAAAGTTTTTCAAAAGGTGAGCACATAAAAATACCTAAATGACAAGGCAGAAAAAAACAAAAAAAACAAACAAACAAACAAAATACCTGCTGTGTTTTAATTTACTTTTAACCAAATTAAAGCTAAACTAAAAATAATAAAGCATCATACCCTAAAAACAGAAACAAAAAGTAAAAAGATAATAGCCAGGCATGGAAATAATTTAAAAAGGAAAAAAAAAAAAAAAAAAAAATTGAAAGGAGAATTATAAGCTCTTAATGTAAACATTGTCACTGTAAATTTTTATATTCCCTTTTGTATTTTTAAAAAGTTGGGGATTCGGTACAAATTTCTCTTAGTCATTAATTACCTCCTGACCAATCATAAAAATGTAAAAAGTTAAGTTTTAAACACTTTTAATTTTTTTTTTTTTTTTTTAAATGGGGAAAAAAAAAAATAGTAACTGTAACTGAAAAATTTTGAAAATATGTTCTTTGACAAACACTCGAGTTAAAAAAAAAAAATTTCAAATTCAATATTTCTAAACTGACACAAATAACTCGATGTTGAAATCAAATAAAATTTCTTCTCTATATTAAAATGTACACAGATGTGGGTTCCGAAATATAAGAGGTAGTAAGCGTGGGTGTCTGTAATAAGTCAGAGAAAGACAGTAAAGAATAAAAAAAAACAAAAAAAAAAAAAACAACAAAAAAACTTATTCCAAAGAGTGTGACAAACTATATGCATAAACAAGAGACACCTAATTAGCTATAGTTAATTATAATTATACTGAAATTTTATTTCTACTGAATTGAAAAACTTAATTAAACATGGCTGTAAATTAAGTGGACAACATATTTTCTTTTAGTGTTCAGAAAAGAGAAACCATTTTGGGGTTGAAAGAAAAACAAAGCAAAACAAGAAAAATATCATTCCAAAACAGAGACCATGCCAAACACAAAAACAAACAAAAAAGGGCCAGGATGTTTAGTAGCCAGACTGGAAAGGTAAAGAGGCCACCCACTGAAGTGATTACCACCACAAGAGGAAAACCGATAGAGAACCAATCCAATAAATGCACTGTGTAGTAGTAGTAGTAGTAGTAGTAGTAGAAGTAATAAATTTAGTGGTGATGTTAGAGACATGCGCTAACATGCAAGCTTTAAGCTGAGTTGAAAAAAAAGGAAAAAAAAAAAAATATGGTTAATTATTTAACAAAGCAGCAATTGTCTAAAAGTCAGATATGTAATGATAAAATGTTAATAAAAAGATCTTCAGCCACCAAGAATTTGGTAAAATTAAAAAAAAGGGATGGAGATGCAAGAATGTGTCTGAGAACAGTTCTGGAGAGAGAGAAAAAAAAATGACATCAAGCTGGTCAGACTTCTAGAATTTACTAATGCTACTTATGTCTTGTAATAGTAGTTGTTACATTTAGTGCATAAACATTTCATACACTAAATAGGGAAGGGACAGATGTCATAAAAATTTTTAAGTAAAGATTATTAGATTCTGAAGAAAGGGTTCCTACCTTCAACAAATCAAGATTTTTGTAAATTTAGAAGATATTTTAATTTCAATCGTTCATGTCATACTCCTGAAAATTAATCTCCTAATATAAATGCCTGTTTTATTGTGGATATATGGAAAAACTGATGACACGCATGATTATTTATGAGTTTTTAATCTTGATCTCTACAGAAGGGGAACACAACACGCAAAAAATGTTCTTTTATACAAGTCTTTGTAAAAACGTTTTATATATCTCAGTAAAAGCATAAACAATGTCCAGTTTTTAAAAAGAAATAAACCTGAGGCTGGATTTGAAACATCCAACAAATTCAGTGCATTCTAAAAGCATTTTTTACCATTCATCAGTGTTAAATTAATTGGTAAAGTTTTGCTTATGGCACCATTAAATTTATACCATTTGAAGTGAAGAGTATAGATTTTTTTTTTTTTTTTAAATGTTCCTATTTAAACAGAATTGATATTTTTAAAAATAGATATTTAGTTTAAGACATAAGTCCAAGAAAGTAATGAGATTAGATTAAAATTGAAAAATTCATTTAAAAAAAAATTAAAATCTTTTCTTTTATTTGTATGACTTTTAAAAGCATGAAAGGAAATATTTTTATTTAGTATACTGGAAAAAGTAGTGAATCGTGCCCAGAATATTTTCTGTTTGAATTTATTAAATTGCAAAAGAGTAAGTACTAAAGTCACATGGCCTATATACAGCTTTAAAATTAAAAAGGGGAAAAAAAAAAAACATTTATTATAAGTAGTTGAAAATCTATACATATCAAATAGTGAATATGAAAAAAAAAAAGTCTTTCCTAACAAGATACAAAACTGTTCTGACAGACCCATTTCATACTGAAATTCATCTTAGACATGTCTGTCTGGTAAAACCATAATCCTTAACTTGAGAGTAGAATATAAAGAATTAGAGGAAGAGAAGGTGGGGGAAAAAAAAAATGAAGATAGGGCCAGCCAATACTTCCAAATCCACAGGAATTAACAACTACAGAATATGATCCATACCACCACCTGCAAACCGCTTATCACGCAGGCTCTCAACATCCACTGGGGATGGAAGAGGTGATGTTGGAGAGCGGGGTTCAATCTCTGGAAGCAGAAACAAACGATTTATAAAAAATGATGGCGTTGATGTGATGATTGATGAGGTGATTTCTAACCTTTAATGATTAAGCACCACATGATAGTTTTAGGATACTATCCGACACATTTGATAAATATTTGACTTAGAAATTTCAGGTCACTTACAATAAAACAAAAAAGTTACAGCTTTGTAGCAATTTCACTTGAACAGGAAGGAGACAATTTAGAGGTCTTCTCTTAAAAAAAAGAAAAAAAAATCTTCACAATTAGACTATTTCATATAGCTCTGATTTCTCAACATTTCACTACAAATAAAAAAAAAAAGAAAAGAATAGTAACAGTCTGCCAGTATTATAATAATAATAACCCAATAATAATAATCCGAACTGGCCATTAACACTTTTTCTTTAAATCAGAAAATGTTAAGTTATCCCTCAAGATTTCCAATAATTACAAAGCAAAAAGCCAAGTATTTCTATTATCTTTGAAATAATTAAGATATCAATAGTTACATCCAAGATGCATAAAAAGAAAAAATAAATCAGTGATAAATTATTTGCATATTAATTTATAAACTATTATTGTCTTTGTGATACATTAAACTTATAATAAAAATTAGCAGAAAACCTTAAAATAAGCATAAAAAAAAAAAAAAAAAAAAAAAAAAAAAACCTAATAATTGCTTGATTCATTTTCTACAGCTTAACCTTTTCCAGGTTATTTAAAGCCAGAAAATATTTTTGAATGCAAGAATTTTTTTTTTTGAAGATAATACTGGTTTAGTGATACATGTCTTACTAATTAACCCATAGTTGAGGGGAGAAGAGATGGATTCATACCTTTCCCAAGGATAGTTGCACATAAGTGAATATAACAAACACAATGGAAATTAGAACTCAGCTCTCTGATTAACAATTCCAAGCCATTATCCATTGCACCACCTGCACATCCAAGCTTACAGCACCCAGCATTCCCAAGCAGGTCAACCATTTAGGTATTAATCAGGCAAAACATTGCTTGAATTTGTTAATCCTACGGGAACTGGCATTTCAACGTGGTGTGACCGTAAGCCTCTAATAATTGTATTACATTTTAAATGAATTTCAACGTGTAAATCTATCATCACCTAAAACTATACTTAAATTTATCTCACAAATGTTAAAGAAATTTTGAATATTGGATGTTTTCATTTGGAAACAAAATAAATGCAGTTATTGTTTTTGCCAAAATGTTTAATGTTTGCTTTTTAAGGAGGAATAGTTTAACATAAAAATGGAGAATGAAAATAGCAAGCATTGAATAAAATGGTAAAAAAAGTTTGACATAATCAAAATTGAGTCAATCTCGTGATCGGTAATGGTTGACAATGTCTAAAGATTTAAGGTGCTTTTGTCATGAAGTATTTAACAAACCAACTTCATAATGCACATTGGTATTGAAATGTTTATCACACTTTTGATCATCCAAATTAGTTTCCTCGTCATTGCTGACCAAACTGATACAAATATGTAAACATTTTTTAAATATACATTTAAGAAACTGAAACAGTAGCATAGAGAAAACATATTTAAGAACATAGCTTTCTAATAAAGAAAACTTCCCATTTAATATGATTAATAACTCCTGTTTTCACCAAAAGCTACATTTGCCTGCAATGGGGTTTGCATTAAATTCAGAAGGAATGGTGAAGAAAAAAAAAAAAAAAAAAAAAGCACCCTGGAAAGAAAAGATTTTCCTTTTGAAAAGAGAAAGAAAGAACATGTTAGATAAGAATGAAAAAGAAGTTAATAAACAGCAAGAAAATATTTTGGGGTTAATATAGAAGGGGACTGAAGAAGGTACCAAAACCTAAATGGAGTTATAGTCATATATTTAGGACAAAAAAAAATGTTGGCTCAAAATTTGATCCTTTTAGAACTTAATTTACAAAACCAGATATAAAAAAAAAAACAAAAAAAAAAAAACTAAAACTAAAATCATAGTGTTATCGACAAAAATTTGGCAGCACATTTAAGAATTAACTGGACATGTTTAAATTGAATTTCAAACTACTATTTCTAAATAAGAAATAGGCTTTGTATATTTCCCAACATTGTCTGCAATGGAGGAATGAGTTAGGAAATATTTTGATGAGAATGCTCATCCTTGATGTCTTGTTTGGTTTTTCATGACTGTATAATTGAGCTATCTTTTTCTTTTTTCTCCTTTTCTGTTTACATAAATCTTTGGTCTAGAACTAAAGCAGAAAAAAAAATTACCTGACACAATGAACACATATTTAAAAAAAAAAAAAAAAAAAAAAAAATCGGTGATGAAAACATGGAGAGAAGAATACTTATTGGAATCACTTTTAGAATATTTCCTAACATTTACAAACTGGGAAACATGAATTCTTTTCATAAGCATTTCCTATATATATATTACATACACGCAAACACTATAATAATGTTTAAAATAATAAAAATACTGAATTCAAAATAAATCCATTAACCCTTTAGAATTTTTTGTCATTGATTTGTTTACAGTTTATCAACCTTTTGCAGGTTATTTAAAAGCCAGATCATATTTTTGGATTTTATTGATACAAACCCTACTATAAGACAATGATCCTGCAATGTTAAAAATTTTTCGAAATTATTTCACCTTCAATAATTTAAATATTTTAATAGACTTAAACTGAAGAGAGAAATATTAATTAAAAGCAGATTTTATTTCTAATTAAAACCTAGAATCTGATTATTTATAAACTTTATAAAGATCTTAAAGCTTTAACTTAAAAAAACAAAACAAAAATTATATAAATGCTAAAATTAGAACAATACAACATGTTACAATATTTTCATATAATATAATGCAATATTTTCCTATGGGATTTACAAATAATGAAATCTACCTTTAATCATAGTAATTGGGCAAACTAAGATTACTTTAATGATTGAAAATACTAATTAGCAATTTTATTTTAAATAAAACATTTTTAAATACAGAGCAACCTCGGTTCTTGAATGTTTCACATGTTGAATAAATTGGTTTTTGAACAGAAAATTCAAGATGAAAATGCCTCGGTTATCAAACAAAATTTCGGTTCTTGAACAACATTGCCAAACCAAGCTGAATCAAGTTAACCTAAATGGAATCATTTCTTAGTTGACCGCCATGTTATATACATTCATATGTTGTGATGTGCTTTTTGTTTCCAATTTTATTGTACTGTGCCTTTTTTTCTCTTTATTAGTCTTTAGTCATGGCTCCAATGAAAGCTAACAATGATACTGGTAAAGGAAAAAAGAAAAGTTGAGAGAAAAACAATTGTTGATGATATTGTCTCTTCCTACTCAGTTCAGTATGGCAAAATCAATGATCTATACTATTCTTATAAAGAGATGATCATGTCTTTTCTTCCCTTTTCCAAGCAATAACATCTCTTTCCTTCCCTTTATGCCATCAACCCTCCTACTTACAGGTACAGTAAAATTAAAGTGTTCATCGATATTTTATCTGTTTAGTATTGGTTTTATTTATTTTTTTCTTAGATTTAATGATTTTCATTAGTTTTATGTATAAACTTGTGCATAAATTACTGTTGTAAAAGTTTAAATAAGCAATCATCTTGGGACTAGGAACAGATTAATCCATTTTACATTGATTCCTATTGGAAGAATAGTTTCAGGTTAC
Source organism: Acanthosepion esculentum (assembly GCA_964036315.1). Lineage (NCBI taxonomy): Eukaryota > Metazoa > Mollusca > Cephalopoda > Sepiida > Sepiidae > Acanthosepion > Acanthosepion esculentum. Next base: position 21,075,189 of record OZ038487.1, read on the forward strand.
GAACAGGCTTCCCGAAATGAATTAAATTTGTGAACCAAGGTTCCACTGTACCAAAATTAATTTTAAATAGCAATCTCAAATCAGCTCAAGTGTATGTGATGTCTTGCATAAATCATTCATATAATTATGGACAATTTCTTCAAATCTTACCAGACAAAATCACATTTAGTATAACCTTACTCAGTATTACATGATTTATCTTTGTTCTGAGGTCAGTGGCATAACCTTAGATCCTGTCAAAATTGTTCAGAAGATCAGTTTATAATTCAACACTTCAGCTTTTCAGCTTGCAATAAGAGAAAAGTAGATTAAAAATGACTAGTTGCCAACAGGCTGGAAAAAATGATAATGTTACAATAGAAGTCTAAAATTAATGAAAATATTGAAACTATATATTCTATAAAAATAAATAAATTCCGTTATTTATATTTGCATTACCGATTATGCCATTAAGAAATTATTATAAATATCTATTCAAAATAAAATTATTTAAATCAAGAATCAATACAAATATGTAATAAGAGAAAAATTTAAAAATTGCCTATTCAGAAGGTTTCACAACCCCACATTTTCCTGGCATCAGTTTAAACTGACACCTGATTTTTCCATACATCTAAACCATAATTATGAATTATAATTTTAGAAAGTGAAAATTTCACTGAAAAATATTGGAAATTTTTTTTTTATCTCAAATCAAGAAAATAGGAACTTTAAGCAAAAGGGTCACAATAAGTGGAAATAAAGGTGTCAGTTAAAATTGATACCTGGAAGATATGGTGAGGGGTTTCATATATGAATTCTACCAATTTATATTAATTGGAATTAAATAAAGATTTTTTTTAATAAAGATCAAATAAGTGATTGAGAATTTCTAAATAAATTTTGTATATTAAAAATAAATATACAAGAAAGAGCCATAAGTAATTACAAACTTTAAAAGGAAAAAAAAAAGAATTCAACTAAAATGAACCAAAACAATCAAGAGATATTATGCCAGTTTTTCAATGAAGTATACAAAGTTATAACTATGACTGATTATACTAAATACAAATAGTATTAACAATCTTTATTAAATTCAAATTTTGACACTAATTCCATATGAGAAAGGAATATGACCATGATGTACTTTTAACTATTTTTTTTAATTATTTCATCCCAAGCAAGGCAATAAAGCCACTAAGATGCAAGGTGAAAGAATGGTGAGAAAATTCATTAAGGAGATAGAGGACAATAAAAGAACAGGAGACAAGGATACAGAAAACTGCAATTAACATACATACTTCCCCTCCACACACACTTTACTACAGTTTCATTAATTAAGATTCTTCCCCCCTCAAAAGTAAGGGAAGTTTATTTAGGTTTTGTTCCATCAATTCTACTTAATCAAAAATGTTATAAGGTTTTAAAAAGGCAAGCTCAAATATAAGATATTTTGTTTTCTATAAAACTTATATAAAAAAATGATGCTTCTCAGAGCACTCAAACTATATATATATACATATATGTGTGTGTGTGTGTGTGTACATACACACGCACACACAAGAATTCACTATAATAACATTTGAATTAATAAAAATGTCAGATTAAAAATAAATACATTAACCCTTTAGAATCTTTTGTGATTGACTTGTTTACAGTTTATCAACCTTTGACAGGTTATTTAAAGCCAGAAAATATTTTTGGATTGTAAGAATATTTGGAATTTATTGATACAAGCCCAACTATTTAAACCATAGCTGGGTGAAAGAGATGGATTCATACCTGTCCCAAGAGTATTTGTGCATAAAATATAATGAACCCAACTGGAATTGGAATTTGGCACTTCGATTTCCAATTGCCAGATGTTCTCCATTACACCACCTGTACATCCAAGCTTATATCACCTGGTATTCCCAAGCAGTCAAGCACCTCAGTTCCTAGGAACCGACAGCCAGACACCTGCACATATGATTTGATTATAGTGGTGAAAGCTTAGTGCAGAACCACCCTTTTCCTAGACCAGTTGCCATCCAAGGCTATAGAACCCAATCTGTCCTGATATTTACCCATAACTGGGGGGGGGGAAGAGGATTCATACCTTTCCCAAGGGTATTAGCATGTAAGTAAATGTAATGGATTCAACTGGAATTTGAACTCAGCCCTGCAATTCCTCAATGTGAGCAGCTATCCATCCTACATGCATGCATATATATATATATTATATAAAAAAATCAATTTGAACTTTAGTTTTTAACTTGTAAAATTATAGCTAAATTACATGTTATTTATTTTTAGCATTTTTGAGAATGTTTAAATTGTTAAAGCTCTCAGTTTTATATATATATATATATATATATATATATATATCAAATAGAAAGAACAGACAGATTAAGAATCCACTGTTCTTAGCATTTACTTTTGCTGATGATGGAACAATTATTAAGTTCTGAAACAGAAATTTTTGTGTAGAGATGTAAAATATTTTATAAATATACAAGTCCATAATCAAATCTTATAAGAAAAAATATTAGCACCTAAAGATGAAATCAGTATGCCAAAGGTATCCGCTTAAACAACAAATAATTCCACTTGTTGCTCATCATACAATTAAGACAGAGAGATCTGTTTGAGGAATAGTCTAATCATTGTAAAGATTTATCATAACCACATGACACAGATCTACTATAAACAAAATTAAGGATTTAACACCAAAACATTATGAATAATAACTTAAAAATGGCTATAAAATAATAAATATCAAAATGAGAAAAGCAGAATATTATGTAATGAATCAAAACCTTTTAGCAAAGACAGTCAAACAACTGCTCACAAACCACTTGGACTTAAAGATACACATCTCTCAAGTCTAAATTTTCATTTTTCAGATAATTTGATATCTAAACTTCTTAGATTCTGACTTATCTGTTATGATCAACACATTTACACATTAATATAAAAAGAATTTTGAAGAAAAATAGTTGGTATTCATGGATTCATTCAAAACATTGCTCAGCAAAACGTCAAAATAATTTTCCAAACTGAATTCTTTATAAAAAGGAAACTACATCCAGTGTTTAACATTAAAACATTTAAGTAAAATGTTTTCAAATTAATCATATATAAGCCTCCTTAATATCCAGAACATAATTAATTTATAATTAAATCCCTCTGTTGACAAAACTTATCAATTCATCATTTTTGTAATTATTCAAATCTTTCTGCTTGAGAACCCGTGGTTCAATGAAGCAATGAAGAGAAAAGATTGTTACCTACAGAAAAATAGCAAGACCAGACAAATGAAGATCTCTACCCAAAAACTGGCAAATGAAGCAAAAAGGGTGGGGAGAACAAGCTTCAACTAGTCGTGTATATAACATTGTAGATTTAGTGGAGGATGCACAATGGCACAAAAGCCTGGCCCAGTAAATATGAATGATAACAGCTGATAAAAGTCAAGAGAACAGAATTACAATGAAATGATATTCTCTTCTTTCTAATCACCCAACAAAAGAAAACTCTACTTTTGTTGTTGTTCTTGCCGAGATGTTCACTTCTCTGTAAAAGGTCACCAAAGTGCAAAACCGTGGTTGCTTATACCAAAGAAATGTCATACCTGAAGTTACTGCCTTAAGAACATACTGAAATGTCATGCTCAATGATTGATAGACATTGAACCTACTTACATTAAAGCCAAAATAACCGAGGGCAGAAAATGTTATTTTATTTTTACATGTCAAGTAATGTTTGTATTAAGAAATATATCAGAAATACAAATAATACAGATAGTAGATCAAAAGTCATATCGGGAAGAGAAAAATCATACAAAACCAATGTTTAAAGATAATATTAAGTGATTATTGTATAAGTAAATTAGTTCTGTTCATGTATGTTGAATTTCACTTGCTTGGTATCAAAAAGATGTTAATATATGTATATAACAAAAGGCTTAACAGGAATTTTCTTCAAATGATATACATTACATTTTTTTAAACCACACGTTAATATTTTTCATATTTTATCAAGGCATATGAAAACATCATTTATAGCAATCAAAAATAAAGTTTTGACCCCTTGAATTTCTTAAGTATTCATAATACTTAGAGAAAGTTACATTAGCTGTTGTTTTCAATAAAAAACTATAAACTATCAAAAGCCATTTTCATTAAATTTTATGAGAAGTAATTTGTATCTAAAGAGGGTTCATTCTTATCAATAAATGAACAATTTTAAGTCTTTTATCAATTTTTTAAAATGTAAACGTAACTGAACATTACCTGAGGAGGGTTTATATCAACTTATTCTACAAGAAATTACCAATTTACTGAAGTAAAATCATTTTTTATTAATTTGTATAAAATTAATTGAAATATTCTTAATTCTCTCTATATAGGTAAGTTAATAAAGTCTATAGCTTAACTACAGTGTAACCCAGATATAAGAGACCCGGATATAAGAGAGACCCGGATATAAGAGAAACCCGGATATAAGAGAGATTGTCTCTGGTCCCAAATTAGAGCCTGTGTTAATAAAACAAAATAGACTAAACCCGGATGTAAGAGACTTCTTCTCCAGTCCCGACAACTCTCTTATATCCGTGTTACACTGTAATAATAAAAACAAAAAGAAATTCACAAATATTTTTCAAATGCATTTAACCCAATATGTTGCCAGTTCTATAGAACTTGACATTTTGGTCCTTCTGAAAGTCTTAATTATTGTGTCAGGCAACAGATTTAACACCCCAATTCCACATCTTCCATCTTAGAAGAAAGTCCTCCTTTTCTTAAATAATTCTTCATTCAAAGAATCAATAGCATCATCAAACACTTCTTGAAGCAAAGATTCTGACAAATTACTGAAAAGGTGGATGCAAAGTTTTTATAAGTATGTACACTGGAGAAATAATTTTGTAATTAAGATATTAAATAATTCTGAACAAATTCATTACAGGTTTACCTAGACTTTGTTTACAAATTATTACATTTTAATGAATTTTGTGCGTTTTACTGGTTGTTCATCTTTTACGGCTTAACAACCTTTAGCAGGTTATTTAAAACCAGAAAACATTTGTAGATTGTAAAATTTTTTGCCGACAATGGTTTATTGAAATATGTCCAACTAATTAACCTATAGCAGGAGGAAGAAGAGATGGAATCATATTTCCCAAGGGCATTGGCATGTAAGTGAATATAAACCTGACTGGCATTGAAACTCTGATTTCCAATTCCAAACCGTTATCCATCACACCACCTGCATATATAGTCTTACAGTACTTGGTATTCTGAAGCAGTTAATCATCTAAGTATTGACCAGGCTCGACATAGCTTAACTTCAGCGATCGTACAAGAAACACTGTTTCAACATGATATGGCCGTAAGCCTGTTTTATTGTTGGTAAAGATACTTGGTTTTTAAACCAAGTATTATTACAGAGTGAAAGTGTTAAAAAAACTGGTAAACACAGATTCTTATTCTTTTTGACCAGCAATTAGCATTTAGTTGTGAAGAGATGTAATTACCTTAACAATACGGAGTTGAATTGTAGACGAAAGATTTGGTATTGATACTTTCACTGTTGCCTGACTGTGCTGGCCTCTTTATGGGTGAATGGACAGAAAACTGCCACTTACTGGAAATAAATGACTATAAAGATGCTGATGGCAATTTCTCATGGGCGCCGCCAATTTGGTCTATTCCAGTACATTCTAAGACAAATGACATGACACCAACACACAATATAAAAGATACATCACTAAAGAAGCCATATTGTATGCTACTATATAGCCATGCTGGTTTGAAAATAGCACTAAACCCTAGTTATTTTATAATACAAAAGCTAGGGACCAACATTTTACCGTGTCTTGAATATATATATATATATATATATATATATATATATATATGTATGTATATATAAAAAACACACAAAGAAATTATTTGTACACACATCAATTTTGAAGATATTTATCCATTTCTCAGAATCTAATGCCTGTATGATGCCAGGTTTTTATGTTAATAAGCACAAAAATGGAATATAAAACTCAATTTTTAGAACAATAGGTTAAATACAACAAATTTGATGAGTGAATTATGCAAAATTGAAAAAGACAAAATTATTTGTATAGTATGAAAAATAGAAAAAATTGAACACTTTTCACAATATTAATAGTCAATAGCATGGCCTCTCATCTTTATAACTTGCTGCAATTGTTTTCTGAAGTTTCTGATGATATTTGAACAAATCTTTTCCGGGATTTTCTTCCATTCTTCAATGGTTACATGTACTAATTCCTGAAGGTTTTTTGGTGACTGACGATTTATTCGAACTTTCAATTCTTGCCATAGATTTTCAATAGGATTCAAGTCAGGACTCATTGAAGGCTATGGCATAACTAATCTTTTTTCTGAAGATCACAGTCAGTGATTTAGATGTATGTTTGGCATCGTTATCTTGTGCTGATAGTTGTAGATTTTCATGCAAAATTTTGATATAGTCCGCAGATTTCATTATTCCTCTTATTGCAATTAATTATCCAGTCCCTCTTGAGCTAAAACAACCCCAAAACATCATTGAGCCGCCCCAATGTTTTAATGTTGCCACTGTGTTCTTTGGGAGGAAGCCTCACCTTTCTTGCGCCAAATTTTCTGTACATCATTATGTCCATAAAGCTCAATTTTTTTTCATCACTCCTTAGTACTTGTTCCCAAAAACAATTTTCATTGTCCAAGAATGTTTTGGTAAAATTAAACCGAGCAACAATGTGACAAGGTTTGCAAAGAGGTTAATTGTAGTCGGTTTCCATACAACCTATTTCTATTTAAACAAGATTGTATTGTGTGAGTAGTTACACCGATACCCATCATATCCAAACTTTTGGTGACGTCTTTCAAAACAACTCTTGGGTTTATATTAACCTCGTAACGCAGTTTTCATGTAGTTCTTGATGACAATTTCTGTTTCCTTGCACGCTCAGGTAAATTCTCTGTCATGTCAAACTATTCAAACTTCTTTATAACGGACTGTACTGCAGATCTAGGGATAGTTAATTGGTCTGAAATAGTCCTGTCATTATTTCCCAACTTGTGGAAGTTAATAATTCTCTGTCTCAAGTCAATGCTAAGCTCCTTTGTCCTCCCCATCATGTTGTTAACGTAAGTATAACAATTTGTAGCATTATGCACCACATGATGTTCTTTGCTGGAATTATCACAAATATTCCACTGAATAAATAGTTTAAAAGGCTTCACTGATAAAATAATTATGTAAATTTCTTATACTTACACAAATCAATCAATTTAAAATGATATTTTCTACAGTACGAATAATTTTATCTTTTCCTAACTTGCATAATTCACCTGTCAAATTTGTTGTATTTAATCTATTGTTCTGAAAATTGAGTTTTATATTCCTTTTCTTTTTTTATGCTCATTAACATATAAAAAACCTGGCATCACACGGGCATTAGATTCTGAGAAATGGATAAAAATATTCAAAATTGATTGGTGTACAAATAATTTTATCATTGACAATATATAGAGAGAGAGCCTTCTCCACCAGTGTTCGAGGAACCCCTCCATGATTGATCATCTCTTCTGGGTTGTAGCCATACTCACTACACTTAGCGAATTGCAGGTTAGTGAGGCTATTTAATCCATAGTTGGAGGTTCTGAATTCAGAGTTTACTTTCTCCTAGACTGGTTGGCACCCAAGGCTAAGGATTCTGTCTATCCTGCTATTTACCCACAACTGGAGGAGAGAAGAGATGGATCCATTCCTTTTCCAAGGGTATTTGCATGCAAGTGTACGTAAAACTCGTCTCTCCAATTCCTCAATCTGAGCTATATATATATATATATATATATATATATATATATATATATATATAAACAGAAGGTAATGCAAGATTCATAAAGATATATAAGGATGCCCATTCAAAATACACAATATTTTATACAGACTTTGCTTAAGAGGACAAAATAAGACAAAATGGTTTACCTTTAAGACATTTTTAACTACTTGGAATCAATCAATGAGATCTCTTGAGAAGATCTATTTGTTCTGGAGATTGATGAAATACTTCATTGGCATTGATTGTATATAGTAGAGATATACAGCTATTTGACATTTAATATACAGCTCATGCAAATATCACGGTAAATAAAAAAATTCAAGCTTCATAATTATTATTATTATTTGATTTAATATCCTCTTTGATTTTTAGATATTTTGGCTGGGTGATGGTCAAATCTCAGCTCCCATCTATACTTTTTTTTTTATTGAATGTTTCTGAAATTTCCATCTTCAGTTCATTTTAGTTCATTCATTTAATATGTATCCTTGATGGAAGGGGGATCGGAGGGGGGAGAAAAAGAAGTGGAGGGGTGCCGAGTAAAAATTAATCTATTCATTTCTCTATCAAATGCGTCTTCATTAATCACATAAATTAAACATTATACAGTGAAGATTTCATATCAATATTCAGTTCATACCTGCTAGGTTACAAATTTGATTCATGCACATCTTAACTTTTTTTCACTTTTAAAATTAAAATAATTATTGCCAACAAAAGAGAAAAAAATTTTTTCGCTAACCAGTTTGTCAGTATTGCACACCTCAATTCTTTGTTTCCAATGTACATGGTTGTGTGCTTAAACAAATTTTGGGTTAAAAACTACACAGCAGTCAAATCAACCAATTTCAATTTCAAATGTTTCATTCCTAGCTTCGTGAAGGACTTTTCCTTTCATGTGCCAAAGCCAATTAGCTCTCAAGAGAATCTTTTTAGAAATGAGGTCAACATTTTATCTTGAAGCATTGCTTTGATGTTCATTTGGTACATGTTTTCTAGCAGAATATAGACAAACATTAAACGAGCATCTTTTTAAGTTGAGTTACATTCATTATAGCTGATCACATAGCAAATGGATGATAGGCATTTTTGTTATTGGTTTAGGTTCCTGGGTATTTGCACAAATTAATCATCAGAGGAAATGAAAGTTAGGAGATTGATGTCAAAGGTTGGATTTATTAAACAAAGTTTATATAAGTATCTCTTAACAAAAGCTGACATGGGTAGGTGCCTACCAATAAGACAAAATGTCAAGTTTCATAATTTTTTTTTTTTTTTTTTTTGCAGGGAGATCTCATGCAGTGCCAGCAAGATTCTAACATTCTAATTTTAATCGGGTCACTTCACTAACATTTCATTAGACTTTAATTATTTGTGAAGAGAAATTAAAAGGGACCTGTTGGAAAACAGGCATTATTCCCAAAACCAATTTAACAGGCCTCTTAAAAATACTTAGTTCATTTTCATTATAGTCCAGTGCCATATGTGATACACACTTTGACGATCACATCTCTTTCAATTCATGACTGATGAGGCAAAAAGATTTCTTGCAGTTGGCTGCCATTTCTTTCTGTGGTAGACTGGTTGCCAACTAAGGTTATAGGGCCCGGTCTGGCTTGATATTCAACCCATAGCTAGGGAGAGAAGAAATGGATTCATACCTTTCCAAAGGGTATTTGTGCATTAGTGAATGTAATGAACCCAACTTGAACTCAGCTCCCCGTTTTCCGAGCCATTATCCATTGCACTAAACTGTACATCCTTTTATTATAACCAAACTAGAAAACAACTGGGCATGGTTAATATGGATAGAAAAGAAAAAGAATAAAAAAAAGCTAGGTACAAACAATGATTATAGCAAATGCAAATTTAAATGATTGAGATTATGCAGGAGAAGTTGGAAAAAGTTTTTGTGACGTGTTTCATCTGTTAGGACTTCATCGGATTATGTTGGTTATTGTGACGACATGTGCATAAACGAGAGATGCTGGGAGTTTCAAACTTTAGAAATAATTTTTTTTTTTTTTTTTTTTTTTGCAACCTTGCCAAATTCAGCTATAATCTTATTCTTTCCATCAACTTTGTTATTAAATATCCCCCCATTGTGATAACAGAAAAATCTGCCAAGAATGGAGAAACGAAGAATCTGGAAGTAAATTTACTGTGGATGAACTAGTGATTAAAGCACTTTCTAGACATTTTCATCGTTGTGAATTATTTTCTCTTAATTATAGTAGAATTTTTTATGTATCTCTTATTTGTGCACATTTATAATCACAACAACGAAAATGAAGTCCTAACAGATGAAACATGTCACAAATACTTTTTCCAATTTGTCATACATCTTTTCTTTCAAAATTGTTCTTGATATATAAAAAATTTATATATCGTTATCCTCTATATATATATATATATATATATATATATATATATATATATGGTGCAATGGATAAATTGTCACCTAAATCATGCAAAAATGAAAAGAAAAACTGACATTTCATTGCACAAAAATATCTTGAAATACTAGAGTAAATTAATTCAATAAAATTGCCATTGGCTTCAACAACACCCTCCAGACAACTTCAAAATCTCCTGCAACTCTTCTGGAAGGTCTCCTTGTTTAAGTTGGTGAATGCTGCCATAATCCTTGCCTTCAATTCATCTTTGGTGTTACAAGGAGTTTTGTTGGTCTCTCGCTCAACTGCACCCCAGACATAATAATCACAAGGGTTGCAGTCTTCTGGGGGAGTTAGATGACCAGATGTAAGGGGTGATGTGGTCACATAAGTTGTCTGATAGCCATGACTGGGTCCTCCTGCTTGTGTGACAGAGTCCTGTTGCCCTTCCAGCAACCACCCTCTCAACCCAGGATAGTACTAATTTCTCAAGGCACTTGATGTAGGCCTCCATGTTGAGGCTGAGGCCCTCTGGGGAGATGAATGGAGGTATGATGTCGGCGTCACTAGTGATCACTCCAAACACCATGAGGTTGACTGAATATTTGGTTTTCATCAATCTCAGTAGATCTTTTGGGGACACAGGAAGCCAACACTTATTCTGTGTGTTCATCTTATCCTGGCAGAAATTTTTCTTGTCTGAGAAAAAAACCAAAGTATGTTCAGTTGCATGGAATTCTTGAGTTTGTCCTTCATGGCTTGGGATAAAAATTGGCCCTTTCTTGTCTTGTATGAGAAATACTGGATGTCTTCATGCACTATCTGCCTGATAAGAAACCCAGACACTCCTGTGTCCCTGGCTAAGGACCTGACTGACTTGGAGGGATCATTGTCAATTATGGCCTGGATTTCACCAACAAATTCGGGAGTTCTTTTCTCATCAGAACAATTAGAGTGAGTTTTCCAAGCAGCTGTACCTTCGTAATCACCATTAGACTTATCCAACTCTTTTTAAATCCTCAGATTGACACCCAAACACTATGTTGATACTGGAGCTTCCAGTGTGAATGCCAAGCAGTACAGCATGCCATTTCCAAATTTCTAATGGCATGAATTGCGCCATGGTGCTCTTTCTCACAGACGGTGCCCAACTGACCCTACTTTACTGTGCAGTTGACAAAATCAAAAACAAACATTGTATATGCACAAAATTAAAAATATAAAATGGTGACAAGTTATCCATCGCACTATATATATTTATATATATATATATATATATATAAAAAATCACATACAAAACCATATATAAACTTTTCTTTCAAACAATACTACCAAAAGAAAATGTAATAATTATATCAGCATAATAAAGAAGTATTGCATATGTTCACAGGTTGTCTTTATCAAAGACATACATTAACTGTATGAGCCTAAGAGTAGATTGTAGAACTACAAACCATTGTAGTCTACCTTCAGAACTGGACTGTTAATATTCATAACATGTTTACACAGGAGGTTGAAAACTGATTTTAAAATAACTCTTTTTAGCGGCATAACCCAATAAAAAGAATTCTCACCTAAAACAAGTAAAAATATCAAATGTAAAGCCCTCATAAAGTCCAGTTTTCTAAATATGAAATGGTTTTCAGAAACAGAAAATAAAAATGTCTGAAAATTCCATGTTTATTCCAACAAATTAAAACAAAAATGACAGTCATTGTGAAGAGGAAAGGTGAATAATGAAAAATTAGACGGACTTTAACTGAAGGGGAGGCGTAATAACAGTCAAAAGACAAGTGGAGAGGGGAGAAACAACTGAGGCATTTATTATTCATGGATAATGGGAGAGAGAGAGAGAGAGAGAGAGAGAGAGAGAGAGAGAGAGAGAGAAAGGATTATATCTATGCAGTTCTTTCTTACCTGGTTCATTCTCTTCTTGCTCACTCTCTGGAATATGATTCAAGAAAGCTAACCCCTTGTCGACCAATAATTCATTGATTGACACATTTGGTGAGTCAGGATTGAAAAGAATCACTTGGCAAGTTTTGCTCTCATCTGACAAAATAAACAAAAAAAAAAAAAACAAAACAAAAAATAAAACCCCAAAAATATGAAAATATTTACAAAAATATTTAAAAAAATTAACACTTAAATTTACAAACCCTTAATATTCTGATTTACACGGCTTTTTAAACTTGCTCATGTTGATGTGCCCAAAAACTGTGAAACGGCCATTACACATTCACAAGGAACAGAAGGTAAAATTAGTGAAATTGTGAGAAATGAAAATAAATTCTGTTTTCAATATATTTGGTTGTTTATTCAGGAATTCATTGATCAGGGAGGTAGGTCATCTGCTTGTCTCCCTTTAGGCTGACAAGCACTCCAACTCTGTCATTCCTCTGCACACCTATACATAACGTGGGTCACAACTCCCTAACAAGCAGTCCAGAACTCTCAAGAGATAGCCTGTACCCCACCAACAGGCATGCATTGAAACTACCTTCAATTTTAACTGAACTTTCTAACTTTTGACCAAGTGGCACTTGTTCCTGAAAGTTTACATTAATCATTTTTATTCCCTTTTGGTCAGTTGAGGGTCACTTTGAAGATCTCACTTCATTGACTTTACTGTTGGTCATAAAAACACCAGAACCTTCAGACTTAGATATAAACATTTACTGTCCACTTCTATTTCGGTGCTTTGGTCCAATTCTACATGGGGTTGCATAGTGCCATAAATGTTTATTTTAAAATAAAAGCTAATAATTTAGTGTTATTTTTCATTTACATATGTTTTATTCCAATTTACATTTTCCTAAATGTTTCCAGGCTATGATGACCATTTGTAGTTATAATAATCTGAAATTTGATCTAATAGCAAAATGTCTTTTTCTGAAAAAAGTTCTTACCAAGACAAATGGTGGTTGCTTTCAATTTTCTTTCTTGACCAACAAGAGAACCAAATTCTTTCCTTGATAAGTCAGACTGAATTTCATCCTGGCAACAAAAAGAAAACACATGAGCAGAAAATTTTAAAAATAAGCATTATAATTGTAATATTAATGTATTGGTACAAAAATATTTGCCAAAAGCATCAACCAGTTGAAATGTCACTTGAAAGTGAACCAAGATGATAAACAATTAGTGATTTTATTGTTTCACTACCCTTGTGTCTCATGCGATAACAAAAGACAAACTTACTTCTGGGGGAGCAATGCCGTATAATCCACAAAACACAGCTTGTCTCGGATATTTAACCACACTTTCAGGGAGTCTTGTAATCCGGTTAATGGGAATCTTCTCAGTGTTGCCATAATCAACATAATAAACCTCCACTTCATTCTGGGCAACAAAAAACAGAACTTATTGATAAATAATCAAAGAAAAAATAAAACAGTGACGATAGAAAAAAATATTTAGAAGAAATTCAGAATAGAATTTAATGAGAGACTATCACAAATGATTTATCAGATTGTATGTCAATCAAAAAATGAAAATTGCTGTAATAACTGTAGGGACAGAGTAAATAGAAAATAGATTGATTTCCAAATCCTTCTCACTCCAGTTGGAGGAACCCCTCCCTAATTGACAGTTTTCAGGGTTGTAGCCATACACACCATACTTGGCCAATTGCTCATTCGTGAGGCTATTCAACTCATAGTCAGAGGTTTTAAATACAGAGTTGTCCTTCTAAACCAGTTGCCACTCAAGACTACAGGACTAAGTCTGTCTTACTATTTACCCATAGCTAAGGGGAGAAAAGATGGATTCATACCATTCCCAATAGTATTAGCACATAAGTGAATGTAATAAACTTGACTAGAATTTGAACTCTGATCCCTCAATTTGCGCCACTATCAATTACTCCACCATACCCCTTTAAATTAAAGTATTGATGGCGACAAACTAGTATGCTCTGCCAAAAATTTAGCATTTAAGCATTTTCTTTTTAATTTCATTAGTTGCAAATTATAGGGGAAGAGAGCTCAATATTAGAAACGGTATGTTTATAGATATAAACAGTGGGAACACAAAAAGCAACACTTCATGGTGACTGTCAGTTTCGTACCTCAAGCAATCTTCAGATTTGGTCAATAATTTTTCACTGACTTTTTTTTATTACTAAATAGCACTATTAGATATATGCAAAATTTATTCATAGATTATTCAGTCATTTCATATTAATGAAAAAAAAAAATAAACAAACCAAAAACATCTAACCTTCAAGCATTGGCACCTAAAGTCCCCATCATAGTGTTCTTATTGGAAAACATAACCAATATTGCTTTCAATTTTCTGAAAAATTCTTTCTACCTTTTGCCATCAGCTGTTTCTTTGTTGTTATTTTTGCTTACAGTTTGAAATATGTCCACATACACACACACACACATATATATGTGTTTTCTTTTTTATATATTAACTGTTTTTATTTGTTGCTGGACATTTGAATTTGGTATTTTTTTTATGTGTGCATGTGTGTATATTTATTTTTTCTATCCATTTCTATATATTTTATTGTCTTTTTTCTTTGGGTTGTTCATTGTTGGATATTTTTCTATTCTACCCCTCATAAATTTTATTTATTGAACCCTATTTTTATCTATATATCCTTGCCCATGTAAGTAATATTTTAATAGTCTGTTTGAATTCATTTACAAAAATTTTCAAATTTGAATATTTGTATGTGTGCATATGTGTGTGTCTTTATTATTGTATGTGTGTATATGTGTGTGTCTTTATTATTGTATGTGTGTATAATCGCTTATATATGCCTTTCATTGTATGTATATGTTGTCTGTTTTTTCTTTTTTAGGGCCGTAGACATCTATTTCCTGTTTCGTTCGTGTTTTTGTGTGTTTATATATATATATAAATATGTCTCTGTGTTTGTGTATTATAATCTGATTGTGTATGTATTGTCTTTTGTAAGATTTCATCCTCCCCTGCCCATATCACCACATCGAAAGTTTTTATGAAACCGAAATCATTCATTTTTTTTTTAAGTGCTATATCACTACTGAGTGAGCATATCCAAAGAAACACTATTGAAAAAGACTTTCAGATGTTAATAAAATT
>OZ038487.1:21092988-21117988 GCA_964036315.1 Acanthosepion esculentum
ATTAAGTGTATATTAATAAATATACATATTATTCCTCACTGCTAACATTACTTGGGGTTTCATGTACAATACAATGTAGAAAAATACACTTAAATAACCCTAGCTTATTAAATAAGAGAAATGAATTAATGGTTACATGTAGGCATAAAAATAAATATGTTGATCCAGATTAATTTTTAATGTAAATTATGGCATTTCTCTTTTAGTCTTTTTTAATTTGATTTTAAAAAAAAGACAAAAAAAAACAATAATCTCCTTATAAGCTTAATATAAAATTAATATTCACTATATATATATATATATATATATATATATAGTTAGTTAGTTAGTTAGTTAGTTAGTTAGTTAGTTTATTTTAAATGCAAAATATATTTTTTAAATAAAAAAAAAAAACTAATCCTCATATATAGACTGTGCCAACAAAAATATTTTTCATTAAAATTTAAATTACCTAACAGTCAGTCTATATTCAGCACCTGAAAATTGCGTTCTGCATGAAACTCCGAGTTGTGCTACCTGTGAGGGATAATATGGGTGTGCATATTTTATATATATATATATATATATATCTCAAACCGGCACTGTTTTAAAAAGTGCAGATGATATCAGCTTTTACTGAATTAAATTCTAATTCCAGCAATCTAAAAATGCCAAAATTTGTCAGACACACTTTGCTAAACATACTGATCACTCACAATTCTTAATGAATTTAGTAACAGTACTTGAATATATATTTATTACAGTTTGTCAGTTTGGCAATTTATGTTTCGGTATCGGTTTCTGGTTTTGTTTTCCTTGATACTGCAATTTTCTGTTCGGTTTTTAATTTAGTATTTTTGCTTTCTAAGGAAGCCCTTCATTTTCTTGTGAAATGATAGCATTTCCAGTTGATATCTGATTTTGTTTGAGATTGATTATACTTAATCTGTTCAACTTGCAATATCCTGTGTATTTCTGGTCCAATCTTAAAAATATGGCTGGGAAAAAAAAAAAAAAAAAATCTTTCTAAATATGTAATTTGTATGTGCTTTTATTCATTGAATTATTTTTTTATTTTTTTACATTGAGTTAAAACGGTATTGCTTCGACCAGATGAAAATGCAAAACGATTTTTTTTCGAGACTAAATTTTACACGTTACTTTGGTCACTTTGATTTCATGAAACAATCTTTATCAATATTCTTGAAATTGTACACTTAATTAGAAGACAACTTAAACTACCACCAGGAAGATGTTCATTTTTTCACTGACCCCAAGAAGCGATTTCCTTCAAAAATTATAAAGCAAGCAAAAAAAAAAACAAAAAAAAAAAACGTAATTTTTTTCTGGTACATCAGTTAACTATTATTGGGGTTTTGCAAATAAATTTTCATCTAAAATTAAATATTAAAAATAACAAAGCTTTTAATTTCATTTATAGAATGTGTAGATTTCCAAATCTGTGAGTATCAGCTGTTCTTTTTTAGATACACATTTTAAAACTGAAATTAAAAACTATTCAAATCATTTTAATATAATCTTAATTATATAAGTTATATATATTTATTCGCCAGATAAAACCATAAAGATATTTGTAAAATAAAATGAATTAATTTTCCTTGTTTAGAAGAATTTTATAGGCAGAACAGCAACAAACACCCACCGAACACTTGTGGCTAAAAAAGAATAATTTTTACTTTGGGTTTAAAAAAATGACTTGCAGTTTTGAAAATATACGCATTTTAAAACTGAGATTAAAACAGTTTATTTTTTTAATATCTGATTTTATGTGTATTTGCTAGATAGAAACATAATTTTATTTGTAGAAAACAGACATTCGCATATCTGGAAATATACACATTTTAAAAGTAAAATTAAGACCTATTTCAATTATTCGTAATATCTAATTTAGGCGCATTCACTAGATAAAAATCAAATTCATTTATTTTTCTTGTTTACAACAACTTTATTTCATGATTAGCGTAATGGCTTACTAGAAAACCCTTACAAAAAATCTGACTTCATAAAATTTAATATTAAGATGAAACTGGCAAGTTTTTGTTTTTTTTAAATTTTTACTTACTATTTTGTTGTTAACTTAATTTTACTGCAAAAAGTTTTTTTTTTTTTAAAACTGAAACAAATAGATTTCACTTTCAGACATGTATTTGTTTTCTTCTTCATTTCTTTTATAAACAAATAGATTTTGCACTTATTTCTTAAAACTAGTCAATTAAATGTTTTTAACATTTTTGTTCAATCTTTATCTCTTACAGTGGTATAAATGTTGATAAAATTTAATTTTATTAACATCTGAAAGTCTTTTTCAATAATGTTTCTTTGGATATGCTCACTCAGTAGTGATATAAAAATGAAACCGAAATCATTCTGAAAAGAGTCGGTTTTTTGGTTAAAAATCACATCTCTAATATATATATATGTGTGTGTGTGTGTGAATGAAAACTTATATTTGTCTGCTCCTCTTTACAAGTATTAATCGGGTAAGAATAGCGATTAAAGTGGATGCCAAACAAGTTACTTTAAACTATCGTCACAAATTGTGTTTCAAGGCATAGAATTGTCAGTCACATCAATTAAAAGTACATAAATATTTAAAACTTGAGTCTAATAGAAAATGCATTATAAATCCACATTAGTATCAGGTTTCATAATACTTACTCTTTCTTCATCAATATTCAAGATGGATGCTCGTGACCAACTATCATCAGCTGTATAGAGGGCAGCACAAAAGCCATTTCTTTCTAAAACTGTGATGTCCACAGAAGAAATCTGTTAATGAAAAATCACAAAAACTCCAAGTGTGAACAAATGTAGCATTTAATTTCATTAAAAGACTCATCTTCAACGAGACTTTTGCAAAACATTACCTCCAGAGGTAGACTGCGAGGTTTTAAAATAGGTCTGTTTCAGATCATACCCAACCTCACAAAAGAATTTGTAATAATCTAATACTCTTCTTGAGTTGTAATTGGTTTTGTCTTGAATGAATCGGATGACAATCATCAAAATATTAGCAGCAAAATGTTGAAGTTAATGATTTTCACATTTCACATATTAATGAAAGAATTATTTATAGAATTATGAGATATATACAAGATTTCTTCAGAAATGATCCAGTAATTTAATATTAACAGAAATTTAGCCAACCTCAAGAAATGGTTCCCTAGTCCTCTTCAAAGGGCTTTTCTTTCATTTATCCTAGCATACTTTACTTTTTATAATGTCATTGTGCACATAAACATATGTGTGTGTGAGAGAGAGAGAGAGAGAGAGAGAGAGAGAGAGAGAGAGTGAGTGCATACATTTGCTAAAGTTGGGCAAGTCTGGTAAAGAGCCACTTAAGTTGGGTACCAGTGAGAATCAATTTGTATACACACACACAAACAAAATTATGCCCCCCCCCCCCCAGTGTCAAGGCTGACTATGGTTGTATCAACATTTAACTGTTACTGTCTAGCCAAGAAAGACTGGGGTCACTCAAAACAGCACTCTCTTCATCACTGTGACATGGCAGTAATAAAACTTTTGGTCAAGATAACAGAAGATATCTATCATACTGACCACAGTCAAGATCATAATGTCATTGTAGACTCCACTACTACTTCACCAGGACTACAGAGTTTTGCTATCTCCTAGGCTAGTTGCCAACCCTAGATAGTGAATCTTCTGCTATTTACCCCATAGCTGGAGGGAAACAAGATGGCTCATACTTTAGCAAAGGGTATTTGAGCAAAAGCCAATGTATTGAACAGCTCACCAATGTCTCTTTCCGAGATGTTAACCATTACACCATCTCCACATCCAAATTCAGAATATACAACTCGATGCTAGAATTAATGCAGATATCTTTCAATTTTGCATCTCTTGGTCAAGTTAAATAAAGAAAGATGTATTCTATGGACAAGACTGTATTTTGAAAAAGGTAAATCTAATTTTTTTAATGTATTTTAAATTAAAAACATTTCATCTGGATATGAAAGAATATGTTTCTATGTTGAAGGTAGATTTTCAAATTGTTTCTAAATATTATAATTTTGTATACCATATATACTCGCATATCATGCAACTTTTGAAGACCTAATTTTGAAGCTAATAATACACAATATATAAAATTAGCATATATATACTGCTGGACCAGGCTACACCATTGACCATTTAATGCAGTTGTAAAGTACAGCTGTATTTAAAATATGATTTTGATAAAACCGATACTTTACTTAACTGTATCCAATAATAATGCACACAATATTCACATATTAGTATCGTTATAAAATACAAACATAGTGAATATGCATCTTTTCCATTCTTTTTGTTTATAAGATGTTTAGCTGTTTCTCATCCAGTTGTTTATGGCTGTCTGCATTCACACAACAAGTATATCGTTACTAACGATACTTTTATCATTCTCTTTTATTTTTAACTAGAAGATGAGATAAAGAGGAAAAGAGGTTAGTCTATTGTAATTTGGTCTTTCAAAAAAGGTATTTATGAGATACATGATAAAATATTATTTTATTATGTATCTCATAAGTGAAAATCTGGGGATCGCTCAATACGCAAGATCATGCATTACACGAGTAGATACGATAAATAAAAAAAACAACATTTATTGATGAGCAGAAAGTGCTAACCTGACAATTTTTATTCATTTCTTCTGCGATGTTATCAATGCAACTCCACTCAGGTTGTATATAGAAGCAGGCACATGAATAGATAAAAGTCACATAGACAATAACTTCCTCCCTAAAAGCAAAACAAATATTTTATGAGTAAAAAAATTACAAAGACATTTCATTCTATCTTCAAACAAGAGGTCACACTTTGGCATGATTAACTTAAGAGTCCGAGAAAGTCAATGGAGATAAAACAAATCTTATTTAAGCATGAATTTGTAAGAACTGTTTAACAATAACAATAGTGGATAGGACTAATTTCTTTTTCTATCATTTTAAATGATATTTTTAATGGATACAAGTATTTGAGTAGACACTCCATTTATTTATTAAACAGTACATTTATTTATTTTTGCCTACTGGCCTGAATGTTTGAGAAATCTTATTAAAGAAAAATTTATGCTCTCTGGCAAGATTTGAACCTGTGTCCCTCTATGCAGATGGAGTTATCATTCTTCTTTCTTTTTCATCAGTTGTTTTTTGTTGATCATGTAGGTGCGGCAACATCGCCTACATCAATGGGCCTCCTTCCAAGTAACTGCCTAGCTGTATACATGGTAGTTCTCACTCCAGAAAGAAGACCTGTTGATGAGTTGCCATAATTCTAGTGGAATGAAAATTTTTGACAGGATCACCTGTCTAGGCTGTCCCCACCAATTCAGACTTTAACAGCAACTGAGGACTCCACCATTCCCATAATCAAGCATTGTCCACATAAAGGTATCATCTCCCGAACCACACTATTTGCCCATAGCTGGGACCCTAACTGGCACTACAACCCTGGGTCAGCATCTACTCAAATACTAGTATCCTCTAAAAATAATGTTTAAGTCTAAAATATATTTAAATCTCATAATTTCTTTAAAACCATAGCCAGAGTTTTCAACAGGATGCCATCAGCATATAACAAGACAGGTGTCTCCATTTAAAAATCCAACACTGATGAATAGACAAAGCATTAAATCTGAAAATAGTCAATCAAGGATAAAGAAAGAAGAAAAAAGAAGCATTGAGGGTGGGAACACAGAATATCAAGTGTGTCCTCAAAGAAGGAAAAAAAAATCTCACCCTATATTTAGAACCTGTGCATCTTCAATGTTCACTTCCTGCAATAATAAAAATTACGCAGTTATAATGTGACAATTCAAAACAAAATATTTTTTTTGTAATACACCATATTCATCACCAATAAGGCAAAATATTTGTGGAGATTGGTACAGAATACTGGTTTCGACATTCAAAATGAATGAATACTTAATGGACATTGTTTTGAAAGTTTTTTTGTTTAAAAAAAAAAAAAAAAAACAACTTATTCTTGTGGGAAACAGTTTGTAGTTCATGGTATGTTGGAACACAAGAGTGTATAGCAGGCAACTGTTCTGATTAGTTCTTTGGCTGTTAGTGTGAAATAGACCAGCCTGTCCCACTTTTTGGCAAAAGGGTAATGAAGACTTGTGTCTAGGCCCTATTTCTGGGTTTATATTGAGGTCAGTAAATGGTTGGGGAGTGTGTTTAGGATTGTCCTTTGCTTTGATACTGGGTCTTTTATCTTTTGTTCTGCTTATCCAATTATCTGTTTTCAGAAATTAAGTTAGCTGATTGACTTGTTCTTAAGAATGTTAATGTAGTGATAAATAAATGATAATTTTCAGGAGATTTAAAAAGTATCTTTATTTTATTTAATTTATTAAACTTTGCCTACTAGTATATATTCTTAAAATATATCATCTACATGGATGTTAATTTTGAGTTTTAAATTTTTAATTCAGTCTATGATTCTCGACATGAAGAAAGCAATGTTCAATTAATATAAAAATTTCATTACTGCTAAATAAACAAAGACAATGATCATCAAATTCAATTTCCAAGTTGTTTGATTTTAAAAGGTCAGATTTGAGCTTAAAAGCTTTATTTATTTATTAACCTACTTCATAATTAAACAAATTATATGGCACCCTTGACAAAATTCAGAGATGGATATGCAATGTGATAGGTCTTGATCTGGCATCTCATCTATAGTCACTTTCTCACAGATGTGCTGTGGCTTCCCTCTGTCTTTTCTACAAATATTTTCATGGCAACTGCTCTGACAAGCTACTTTCACTGGTACCCTAACTGTATGAATTTAAGCGTGCTACTAGGTTGGCATCTCGGTCTCACCCTTTCACTATCAAAACAGCTAAATGTAACTGCCTCCCCAACAGCTTCTCTCACACTTCAGGGGAACTGCCTTCTTCCTACTTGCTTCCCTGATAGCTATAATATTCAAATATTCAAATGTAATGTCAATCGATATCTTCTGATGCCTTGATCCCGATCCCTGTCCTTCTTTATATCATTCCCTCAAACACCTCTCTTTACTCTTGTTCTCAATCCTCTGTAACCCCTTGCATGCCAGCGGAACTCCCGCCTTGCTTGGGGTGGAATGCTTAACAAAAAAAAAAAAAAAAAAAAAGCTGTGGTAAATGTCTGGTGAGAAAAAATGTTTCTGAATATGGCATTTCAAAAGACAGCAAAGTAACAAAATTAATTGGCCAAAAGTTCCTATTTTATATCAAGAGGAAAACCTGGAGATACAGGAAAAGTACTTGCACCCAGGAAAAGTTTAATTTAAGAGAATTATTGAAGCTTTATACTGCAATTTAAAATTTATCACACTTAAATCAGTTTCAAGACACTTTCCTTTGATACTCTAGAGCAGTAGTTCCCAAGCCTTTTTTCTCTGGGCTGCATTTTCGGAATGAAAGATTGCTTGCACATCAAATTTTATGTGATAAGAAGTACATTTAAAAATTGAAGAAAAAAAAAACAAAAAAAAACAAAAACAAAAAAAAACAAAAACAAAGCGTGTTAAAGGGAGATAACAGTAGATTCGAAGTCAGAACATTATCATTGATAATTCTCTCCTCCAATTTGCAGAGCCAAATTACTATATTCTTAATACTTGATATAATGTAAAATTATCAATATGATAAAATCAGTCAATCACTATTTATAAGTATTTATACTGGAACTCATGCATGCAATTACAAGTAATCCATAATAATATTTTAAATTTTGAAATCATTTATTTTTGGCATATTTATTTTTTGAAATAGTTTCAAAATCTTTGATTGTCTTTCAATCATTCCACCTCACCTGTTATTCTCTTCTGATGCACTGTTTGGGAACTACTGCTCCAAAGTATATTATGTCAGCCTTTTGATTTCATATTTTCTTTTGCTAATCTTTATTCAGCACTTAACTGAACAGTATAAACGTACTTTTGGTACTGCTAAAATCCAGAAATCCTACAGAAGATCTATAAGATTTATTGCCATAATTCAATACATTATTTTCTCAGTCTATTGACTTAGGCTATGAACAGTTTCATCTTTGCTTCAGCTGAGACGCATTGGCTTAGAAATTCTACTTCCTGCTGGGATCCAATTGCTCTTTGACCACCATAACTGTTTTTACTTTAAACCTTGGTCATATGGCTTTATTCATATTGACATGTGACTTCTCCATTAAATAGCTCTTTGCCAAGTTGTCCTTTTGTGTTGGAAAATGTAAAAGGAATAAATAGCGATGATTATACAATATGGTCAGCCAAATGTCAATATGAAAAATCATTTTGAAATTTGGTCGTGAATCACTAATGAATTTCGCAACATTGTTTTATAAAAAACAAAACTAAGAGATGAAACAAAAAAATGTAGTTAACTGTACATCAATCCTTAATAATAAAAGAAAAAAAAAAGAAGACAACATTGGAACCAAAAAAGTGAAATAAGAAACAAAAATAAATCAAAGCAAAAGTTGACATCACCTTGCCTGTGAATGACATAGCCGAAGGAGCAAGATCAGACATTTCAGATGGTTTCAGAGGATAGACAATTTCCCGATTGACTATTGGCCTTAAAGAAAAGGAGAGAAGATTACATCAGAAAACAGCCCATGTAAAAAAAATAAAAATAGTACAGAAAGGAAAAATTAAAGGGAATTGTAGATATGATTTTTTTCTTTATGACCTAATTTAAAATCATTGCCAATATTTTCATCAAGGAGAATGCAATATTATGATATTTCCTGATATAATGAAACTGTTTCTTTCAACTTGATTTGATTTGCAATTCACAGTTCACATCAAGACAATTTGATGAGTTTTTCAAAATTGACCAAAATAGAAACCATATCAATTGCCATTTGTATAAACAACTTTGTTTCAAGCAATGCAAGTTATTTTTTTTCTTTTTCCCTAATGTTCACTCAATACAATTCGAGAGCTATTCAAGGTAGAGGGTTACTGAATAAGGGGTGTGATAATGTAAGAGAAAAAGTCACAGAGAAAATTATTTGAAAAATAAGGAGCATGCCATACCAAATAATCACCGTGCCCAAGAGAGGGGGGTGAAATTGAAAGAAATTATTTTATCATGTCGGCACTTGTGTGACACCTACTGAGGTGTTCTGGGGTTGACTCTTAGTCACTGCCACCAATATGTGACCCGGTTGATCAGTGGTCATCGCTACCTGGCAGGAACCTTTGGTCAGGGTACCAAATGGGATGGTTGATCGATTCTAATGACATGAATCCATTACGGCTTCACACCAGATGCAACCAGTTCGACACCAGCTCCATCATTCTCAGCTTCTCATAACTGCTTCGATCTCAAGTCTAACCTACCCACGTTATGATCATAGGTTGACGAGATCAATCAGATACCGGGGCCATCATGCAAGGTGAGGAGGTGATGTGTCACAAGCAAAAAGAAATAAATGAAAACCAAAAAGGTTTGGGTATGTTTAAAGAAAGCAAATCAAAATCAGTATGTTCTATACAGGAGTGCGTGTTCTTCCCAACCCGTTTCTTCTGAGAGTGACACTTTTATACTTCTTGGCAAGTTCTGGTCTTCTAAGTCAACTGGTTTAGTTTTTAAGTGCTGGCTTAGCTTCGTTCATCAGTATAACTTGCTGTTTGTAGAAAGGCAAAGCCAGAGGCAGGAATCGTGGAATCTCTGTCAGCCCTCTCATAGCTTTCCCCAACTGCAAAACACGAACTAGTGAACTGCCCCAGGGCACTCACTTATATGGACTTCAACCAAAACCCGGTGCGGGGTTAGACGCAGACTGGTTTTTTTTTAGTGAATCCCTGATTTCCAACAAGGTTCCCTTTGTTGTTTGGCCAGGAAAATTAATTACTTTCTATTTCTGGGGGAATCCTTTCGTCCATGAGGAGAGGTACCTTACACCAATTCCTTTCGGTGTGCATTAGTAACTTCTTCATCTCTTACTATTTTACCTCTGCCTATCACCACTGCTACCATACGACCAATCGTGTTGCGGTCATGCTGGTGTGGCTAAGCTCACTTCATTAATTAACTGACACCACTGCTTATTTGGGATTTCTTATCCTGTACTGAGCAGTTTAGGATTATTAAATGGAACTTTGTTTACGCAAATCCTTTTGCGCCCTGCCAAAATTCCTACAATTAACACATGGCCCTCTCATCTGGCCATTTCCTTGGTCACATTACCTGTGTACACAATATCTATGCACTCTCAAACGATATCTTCATCGATTCTGGTTATTTTGTGTTTTCTTAACCAGCACTTTTAATCAATTGTCAGAGATCACCACATTGCCTCTTTGTAAAATTATCATTGACACAATTCTTTGGTTTCTTGAGAAAAAAAAATCTTATGTTGATGGGTATATTCTTCAGAATATCTCTTAACTAGGTACCTTCATGAGATCACTGGAAAATGAGCATAGCAGGATAATAACGGCCTTAAACTTGATGAAAATAATTTATCGTCTAAGTGTTTATGTTATTATCAAGCGGAAAGATCAAAGTATTTTTTTAATATTTTTTTTACATTTTTGAATAATTTTTAGCACGTCCAAAATTCGTTAAAAATCTTCAATTTTTTTTTTCCAGCAAAATTGACAGAAAAATCGATTGTCAGCCGTTTTTTAACTTTTGTTTACAAAAGTTAAATTTTACTTTTAAAATTCGTTTAAAAAAATCAATTATGATTTTTTAAAATTAATTTAAGAAAATTATAAATTATAAAGTTTATTTAATGTATTTTGAAATAAACATTACTTACTTACTTACTTACTTACTTTCTGCGCTGAAAAAAAAAAAAAAAGTACTTTCAAATGATAGAAAGCCGGGCTTAACAGGTGTTGATTGACAAGTAACATGTGTATGATTTCATCTTACGGGAGGAAAAGTTAGAGTACGGAAGGTAACAAGTGACAGTTTAGCTTTATGTGAACAACTTATTTACCTCGTTATTTTTAAGTAGACATAGCATGATAAAAACGGCCTTAAACTTGACGAAAACAGAATTTTATTGACAAAATATTTATGTTACTACCAACGCAAACCACGTGACAGACTATTGTTTTCATGATGCTTCCGGTCTTCTGTATATTTGAATTTTAGCTATTTTGGGGCACAAAAAAAAACAAAACATGTTATATTAGATTTTTAGCTAGAGGTAACTTTCTGATTGTAACCAGCTTTATTTTATAATCTGTAAATGATATTTATCTACTTAATAACACCATTGACTAACATGTACAAGATTTTGATTAATTTTAAAATATTTAACAACTTTAAGCAATAAACATAAATTTAACAATAAAATAATTTAAGAAATAACAAATAATTGTTGTACAAATTTATTTTTCATCGAAAACGTTTCTTGCTTTCAGAAAATATTATCCATAGTCATACAAACAAGTAAAAGCAACTAAAAGCTTTTGAAATTAAATAATATCTTTGTTTTATTGAGTTTTGTATGTTACAATTCAGAGCTGATTTTAAGGGAGAAGGATGTCAACTAAAAAAAAAAAAAAAAAAATGATTTGCTTTCCTCAAAGCCTTGTGGTTTTAACTAATTAATCGCTATAGCTGTACGTTCTAAATTTTCATGAGTTTTAATGAATTTAATTAAGGGGGTGGTAAAAAATTAAAAAAATTTTTTTTTACCATGACTTAAAAAAAAAATAAACATATTTATAATAATTTCCATCATTTGTGAATAGTTTCTGAAAGTTTCATGAAAATCCGACAATTATTTTTATTTTTGCAAGATTTTCAAAATGACTGCCATTAACAAAAAAATCCACAAAAATTTGCAATGTTATTTAGTAGGACACCTTCTGATGCTGAGAAACAAGATTTTTCAATCAAAAGTTAGAATGCTCTAATAAAAACAGAAAAATTTTGAAAAATAATTAAAAATTACTTTGTTCTCTCCTCTTAATGAAAACAAATATTTTGACGATAAAATTTTGTTTTCGTCAAGTTTAAGGCCTTTATTATCCTGCTATTCATATTTTCAAAACGATCTCATGAAGGTACCTACTCTTAAGCCTTCTTTTCTGTTTTCAGCATTTTCCCCAGTCAATTTTTATGGCTAATTAGTTAACTAATTACCATAGCTAAATAGTGCCGCACATGTCTGGTGCACAAGAGCATCATTTTCAATAACAGAGCGAGATTTTCTCAACAAACTGGTAAGTGACTTTTTTTAAAAAAAGATAAAAAAAAAATATACTGTCAAGGAACTATGCAGCAAAATATGTTCAATTTCACTGGTAACAGTAAAAGAAAAAAGATTACTTACATCTCAAACTTAAAAGTATCTTTCCAGGATTTGATTAAAGTCTCCAAGTTATCAGGTGGATCTTCTTGGAATTTGTTTTTGTACGCCATGGCCAATTTGGACATCCATAATCCATTTGAAAGTACAAGCTGATGGTCAAAGAGAAAATGTCTAATGTTGATAATTTTCAGAAAAGCAAGATAGTGCAGAGATTCCATTTATAACCTACACAAATTAAAAAGGACAAGTTCTGTAGTGAAATGAAGAGACAATACAAGTAAGACATAGGAACACCTACCTGCTGGACTCGATGTTTTAATGTCTCTTCATCAATAATAACATTACTTTCTGTTGCATCTGAAAGGAAACAAAAGTAAAAAAAAACAAAAAAAAAAACTTTACAAATAATCAGAGAAAATTATTTTGCATAAAGAATGAAATTGTGGAAGTGACTATAGAAAAGAAAAAAGAAGAAAGTTTTTGAGGCAAAGGCAGTAGTCCATATTGGTTATGCTTCTCAACAAGTCCGAGTCATATAGCACACATGCTATTTGCCTCCAATTTCACCAATTTGATTCAATATCCTCAGATTAGCATGATGCTTGGGTTCTTGCTCCAATTAAAGTGCAGAGATTTCTTTAAGAAATTTGAAGGGACAAAGATTAACAGATGCAAAATATGTCCAAAGAATAGACTGGGTAAAAACACCAAAGGTGAGGAGATTCTTTTATATGCCGGTGCCTCTTCAGGTTATGGCCGATCATAGGACACTCTAAAACTTCTGTTCAGCCATTCATTTACACAAGCTTGTTAGCTACATTATTCACCATTTCTCTTTTTTTTTTCTTGTTATTTCTTTTATTCTCATATATATATATATATATATACACACACACAGTGTAACCCGGATATAAGAGAGTTGTCGGGACCGGAGAAGAAGTCTCTTATATCCGGGTTTGGTCTATTTTGTTTTCTTAACACAGGCTCTAATTTGGGACCAGATAAAGTCTCTCTTATATCTGGGTTACACTGTATGTATATATATATATATATATATATTTGCCATATCTATGGTGTTCTTAATTGTTGCATAATCCATTACTGGGATCCAATGCTTATTTAATTAAGTACTTTGGTAGAAAATTAATATCGATCTTGTTTAATGTATCTATTTGAATTCAGAGTTGTCCTTCTCCTAGGCTGGTTGCCAATCCCAGCTACAGGGCCCAGTCAGCCCTACTATTTAATCCATAGCTGGAGGAAAGAGATGGATTCATACATTTCCCAAGGGTATCTGCATGAAATTGAGTGTAATGGATTCGATTGGAATTCAATTGGTTTTCAGGTTTCTCATTCCGAGACGCTATCCATTATACCACCTGTACATTGAACGATGATCATTTTTTTTTCTAAATAAGAGTAATATTTTATGTCAGACAAGAAAATTCAAAGGCAAGGTTTAGATAAAAAAATAAAAAATAAAACTTACAGGCTCAAACTGGAAAAGTCTTCTCAATGCATTTAATTACGATTTGCTATTTTGCCAAATCTGGGTACTGTATATACTTGTGTATAAACCTATTTCATGTATAGTGTTACACCTGAAATTTTTCTGTTTTAAAAACAGATTTTTTTTTATATAGTGTTTGTGTATAATATGATCCCAGCTTTTTAGCAATACTAGTAGGCCTACCGTAGTCAAATATTGCAGTACTGGGCATCATCCAAGACATATTTTAAAAGCAAATAAATGGCCTTCATTCTTTTTGAAATGGTAAGAAAAACCACTTACCATAAAGGATCTGACATTATTAGATTTAGATACGGTACTTTCCTTTTTGCTCATGTCCAAATATGGTAGTTCCTTTACCCTGGGCCTGCCTCCTACATAGCCTAAGTTTCTTCCCTTTACATGAGCAAAACCTTGTCCACTATGTATGCCTCTTAAAGTCAACAAATAACTTAGAAAAATGAAAAATAGATTTTTTCTATCATATCCATATTCATTATTGAATTATCGTATCCATTATTCGCTTCTGTAGGTTTTGTGTAAAAATGGAAAAATATAGGCATGATTTTTAACCTCTTCAAAAAAAATTGTGTATCATGTGACCAGCTTTTTTGCCTTAAAATCAGATCATAAAACCTTGCACTATACTCGAGTGTATACAATATTTCTAAATTTATGAATTGAGTTTCAGCTAGAACACTAAGTCACTGTTAAGGGGCATTCAACTTTGCTTAGGAAAAAAACACTTCTGCTTGCAAGTAAACTTGTAAAATCTCAAATAAGGGTCTGATGTAAATATCAACTTACAAGGGTCAAGATCAAGTTCAGTGCAGGCAGTTTTTGCAGCAGCTTGTTCAGCTTCTAATTCAGTCTCAAAGCAAGCTGTAAAGTCAGAAACAAGCAATAATCAGATTTACAAATATATATTTGGAAATAAAATAAAATGTGAAATGAAGGCATTGTTAATTCAATTTTTATCAAATCTGAACTCTTCTGACAAATCTAATATAGATATGAAATTATTTTAAAATAAATTAAATTATTAAATTATCTGTAAGCATATTAACATTCAGTGATAAGAATGATTAAAGTAACTTTTACAGGAAAAAAAATTTGGATTTCCTAGTTTAAGTTTGTGCCATGAAGAAAGAGTGTAAAGAAGAGAAATGAGAGAGAAGAGCTACAAGAGAAATGAGAGAGAAGACCTAAGAGAAAGGAAAAAAAATGAAAGGAAAAAAAATGAAAGGAAAAAAAATGAAAGGAAAAAAAATGAAAGGAAAAAAAATGAAAGGAAAAAAAATGAAAGGAAAAAAAATGAAAGGAAAAAAAATGAAAGGAAAAAAAATGAAAGGAAAAAAAATGAAAGGAAAAAAAATGAAAGGAAAAAAAATGAAAGGAAAAAAAATGAAAGGAAAAAAAATGAAAGGAAAAAAAAATGAAAGGAAAAAAAAATGAAAGGAAAAAAAAATGAAAGGAAAAAAAATGAAAGGAAAAAAAATGAAAGGAAAAATTTCTGAAATTAAGCAGACTTGCAGAAAAGATTAAATCAATGAGTATTTGGATCTTATGGTATTCATTCTAGTTAGAGGGTTAGTTATAAAAAAAAAAAAAAAAGGTGTCAAAGGGCAGGGGTTAACAAAAGCCGAGTGTGGTGCAAATAACTCACCCCCACTTCTGTACACTTGGTCTTTGACTTGGATGGAGCTTTCGAAACCATTTCCACTGCTCAGCGTTTGGAATGCTACAGGAAGGGACTTTTTAACCAGATAATTCAAAAGACAGCTTCTGTATGTTTCTCCATCTTGTACTAAACAAAGGAAATCAGTTACAAGAGATTAATTGAAAAGATAGCAACGATGAGCAAAGCACAGAGACAATTTCAACAAAATAGACTCAACCAAAATAAATCTAACCAGTGAAGTGAATTACTAAAGTGAGAAAAAATTCAATAATCATCAATGTTTATCAACACATAATCTTATTAATTTTATAACCATGTGTGTACATGTATATCTATCAACCAGACAAATTTTCCAGGTTTATTTAGAATAAGATTTTACGTTATACAGTTTAACAAGAATGGATGAATCCCATCATCCAGTTTGTTTTTAAAAACAGGTTAACCATTCTTAATCTGGACAATTTCCTCACCACCTATGTAGGGTGTTTGTTCAGGATGCAGGCAATTATGGCTTTCCACAATGCCCTTTCTCTTCTAGCTTTTAGTAAGTTTGTCTTTTTGTTATCCCTTCCCACTGCACTCCCTGTTCTGCCATCCATTTACACAAGCTTGTTAGGTAGGCTGTTGCTAACTTTCCACCCTGACTTCAATACCTGGAAGGCATCTTTTGCTATTCTATTGTGACTTTTTTTTTTTTTTTAACAGTAAGGTTCACCCTTTACAAGGCCTGAGGGCCACTTGCAATATAGAGGGTTAGGAGGCAATTTATGTGGAGAGGAGTGGAAGATAACGGTTAACCTTCGACTTGGACAGGTTAAGATTGTAATGATTGGGGAAACATTCTTTTGGGAGTCGGTTCCACAGGGCAGTGGTTCGTGGGAAGAAGCTGTTAGAGTAGAACTTACTTCTCACCAGTAGAATACATCCATTAAAACATTTCCCAAATATTTAAATGATAGGACTTCTAGTTCTCTCAAGATTGCCTTGTTGTATGGCATAATTTAAAACCTTCGAGAATGTTGCCTTATTTTAGTTGTGTTAGATATGCTTTCATGAATATCAGCAGCTCCTGCCAGGATTTCTTTTTTCCAAGATGAAAACTAATTCTAATAATCCTACCTCCAATTATGCGACTCTTTAAAGTAATTTCATGTTCAGTTCTTTAGAAATAGCAACACTCATCATCCTTTTTTATAAATTGGCTTTTATTTCTCTTGCACCTAATTCAAATCTGACTTAATTTTCATTTGTTTGTTTTTTTTACTGAACAACTCACTACCAAAATGTGCTAATAGGCAATTGGTTTAAAGGGATTTATGTAACCTGGCAGAAATAACTTTGGTTTCAATCCAGTTTCCAATGGTTAATAAGGAACCAATAAGCCTAAGACCCTTCTTCTTTGAACATTGTGGACTGATGCTATAGAATCACAAAGAAAGAACTGTACCAAATAATAGAAACCACATCACTTGAGGACTACCAACAGCAGCAATAACTAAAATGGATATCACATATGACTCGAAGAAAAAATAATGGTATAATCTAGAAGTTACATATTACTTTAAATAAAAGGTTAAAGAAACCCCCATTTATACTGGAAAGAGTGATAACTACTGAAAGCTATTTTCCTTAAAAAAAAAAAAAAAAAAAAAAAAAGAAATTGTTTTACAAGAAAGATTTTCTAAATTTCAACTGAAAGCTGTATTAGCTGCTTGGTCAATGAATGTCAAATGTTTCCTTGTAGGGAAACAGTTAATATTACCACTACCGATAATAAAAATAAATACTTGGAACTGGTTAATGACATCTCTTGCCAACATGATTTCACACCTCAGATTTGAAAGAGGAGAGAGAGAGGGAGGGAAGGAGACACACACACACATATGTGTGTAAAATACAAAAAGGTGGAATATCAAAAAGTGCTTTTTGGTTGGGTCAAGAACTAAAAAACAAAAAAAAAAAAAAAAAAATTGATATTTGGTCAGATTTTTGGAAAGTGGCTCAAGCAGACAACTTTTCAGCACTCTCCTGAATGTGTGTATATGCATATGTACATGCACACTTATACACCACCCTGAAATAGTTAGGGTCTTAGAAATTTAAGTATTTACATAAATTTGTATGTCTTTTTGTCCCATTTAAAATAGCAATCACACCATTTCAGAAAAGGGAGATAAAGGCTTTATACTCAATACAAACATGTATCTTCTGATTTGTCTATTTATTCCATAGTTTAATATTGCAAAAGAAAATTCATCAACAAGTGTTAATAATGATCTTAGTGCCTATTTCCAATGATAAAACGTCAGTTAAATTTACTCATTTAAAATAGAAAGACAAATAAAATAAGGACACTGGCAAGAGCCTTTAATCCAACTTTGAAATGGATTTTTACTTATTTAACATCAATAAGCTACTCTGATACAATTTATGATAGTTGGGTTGGTAACAAACAACATTCCTGCCCTTCAAAATACACTGGACCAAAAAAAGACTTAAGCATTTACTATTGAAACTATAGGGCTCCTATTATAAAACCTTGAGTTTACTTGAGTAAAAGGATTGTATACTCTGAAATTTTGTTAAACCTTATATCGCAAAAACTAGCCAAATTTGAAGAGTAATTATCAAAAAATGAACCTGGCAAAAATAACTTGGTTAATTTTTGACCTTGCAGATATCTTGCACAACTCCCAGTAGGTCTTGTGACCTGTCAGTCCAGAAGCACCTCATAATGAAGTATTATTTTTATAAAACTGTAATCCATCCACATACCTTATAAAAGAAAATATCTTTTCCCAATTTGTTTTCATTTTTTTCAAACAAACTTCATCTGAGAAGGATTACTGTATCTATGCCAAGTACTAATGTGATCAATAAAGATCAATTGACCTTACAATATTCTTTATGGCTGTGAGGTACTGACTGGTTCAATGCAAATCTATATAATAATTGATTTGATTTTAGCACTAAGTTGAATTCATTAAGTGCTATTCCATTCAATTTAAGCATCAAAATTCCTGTGTTTGTATTCCTATGTGACTGTAAAGTCTTGGTCAATATATATTCTAAAATTCTAGGTAGTTCTCTTCGCTAAACACATATCTGTTATACGGTTGTTACTTTTTTCTTTTTTTTCTTTTTAGTAGAGGGTCAATGAAATAATTTTTGGTATAATCATTCCTGAGTCATTACAAGTATTTAACAATAAAAAGGAAGAAAAGAAAAATATAGGAAAATACATAAAACTTGATCTATAATTATCAGATGATCGGTAAAGATGTGATATTCAATAAATAAAACTTTAAAAAAAAAAGATTACAGGATTTGGTACTATTTTTGATTAAAATGTTTCATTTTTTAATGAAACAGACAAAAGCTCTTTCATTAATAACAAAAAAAAAAATTAAATATTCTCATCTCAAATATTAAAACAAAATTATCTCTTGAAAATTCAATCAAAAACATCATGTATTTTTAGATTTTTTTAAAGCAAATCTTTTCATATTTTTATGCTTGATGTATTTTTTAAAGAACCATACAATATTTAAACTTAAAAAAAAAAAAACAAACAAATTTGCCACAGTTACTATTTCTTAATTTTTTAACAATTTCAAAATGGTACAATTATTGAAGGAGAATACTTCTTGCAATATGATATCATTTGTACACAGGTAACTCATTTAGGTTTTATCAGCATAAACATGGCAGTCATTTTAAAATTTTATAAACACAACTTATTCTATCAAGTGGTTAGTTCCATATGTGTTAGCTCAAAGAATTAAAAATGGTTAAAATTATTTCCAATGAAGTTAAATAATTATATATTATTCTGAAACTTAACAAAAGGGTAAATACAAAATAAGAAAAACAATGATTAATTGCAACAGGAGAAGAAATCATTATGAGACTTAATCTTCAGCACTCTGTAAGCAACTTCTTTTGTTAAGCAAAAAGTTTGTCCCACCAAAACATGTAGTTGAAATTGGTTGTGACATCCTGCTAAAATAACAGAATAATATTGGAAAAATTGACAACAGTGCTATTGTTGTTGAGGGAGCCGTGAAAAAGAATGCAGTGGAAAGGGAGGTAATATTTGAGAATAATACTGAGTGCTAAAGATTAAGAAAACCAAATATCAATTGCAATTCAAACTGAAAACAAAGACACAAGGGTTGTGTGCGTGTTTGTATGATGTATAATAATAATAATAATAAAAACAAAAGTGAAGATGAGACAAAGTGAAAAAGAATATATGTAGACAAAAAAAAAAAAGATGATGAGAGGGGGGTCAAAACGTGCAGTGCCTACTTTGACTTCCTCTTTGTCCGACTGTCAATCTGTACGTCCAAATCTATTGCACGCTGTCCGCCAAATAACTCCGATTCACCTGTGCTGCTGGCACCCTGCTTTTTATGCTACGGCCAAAATTTGCATGTGTGCAAATATTGTCTCGTTTTGGATGAGATATGCGCGCATAAATTGCGTCTTCAATAGCGGCCATATTTCTTTTTATCATCACTTTGCAGGCAAGACATGTTCGCGCTCGTTTCAAATTCTGAAGTAAGTCGTGTCGTTCATCACAATATAAATGATGCATTTTGTTAGCGTCTGTTGGACTATTTCTTCCAATCGGAATGAAAGACAAAATTGTGTGTAAGGAAAATGCGTTGGAAATTTTTTAAGACAATTCTAGCCAGATACATCTGGTTGCAATTATAACAAACCCATGGTCGGCCATTGTGCTTTCCAAAGAATAATGATGGGATTCGAGACAGAGTCACTTATCTGTTACTGAAGACAATTCTAAGCAAAGACCTCTGGTTGCAATCATAAAGTACCCATGGCCAGCAATAAAGCCTTTTGGCAAATATTCCTACTAAATATATTACACCATATATCAACAATAGACAATGTCCTATCTGCCTGACCGTCATTATCATGCTCTGTCCAAAGTATAATAATTCCTGTGAACAGCCTAGCTGATGTTCACAGAGACCCAGTGATAGAGGTCTGGATGCCCTATCAAGGTATGGTGGCACCAACTACCATTACCTTTACTTACTATTATCCCATGACTTTTGACATGTTAGTTTATGTCTTAGAGAAAATCTATTTGCTTCATTTTTATCTCAATTAAGTTTTAATTAAATTTTAAGACAAAAATTAAACAAATAATTACTGAGGGAGAAAAGAGGATTATGGACTACATTTGGATTATCTCCCCTTTTTAATGCTCATGTACTACAGGAAAATGTCAATTAATGCTGCTTCAATTTGTGTGATTTTGATTAACACATAAGCAATTTCTTAATAGAAAATCAAACAGCATGCGTGAAACTTCAATAATGATAACAATTAAAAGGTAATTAATAATTATTTAGATTTCAATATGACATTTTTCTTACTGCTCTCCATTTCCTCTCAAACTGCCCCATTGCCCAGTTATAAATCATTGGCTCATGTGTGCACAGATTTTCATTATTAATATTAAGGAAATCTCAACCAACAAAGATAAAAGAAAAGAAAAGAACACTACTGGATCTCAATAAAATTGTCTAAATTTACTAATGAAAAGTTTAATTTGTAAGAAAAACTTTTGGAAATGCTTTTTCCAAACTCATCCCCCAGTTTTATTTAATTCTATATTAAATATTATTTGGATACTGAAATTATTTCTATTTCTAAAAGGCTAAATCCCCCAGGGAATTTAAATCAATTAAAATTTTATTCAAGGCTTTGATCTGTGAAAGAAATGACTCAAAGAGAATTTTTTGGAACAGTTGAAAGTTTGAAATAGCACTGAGTTGAAGCCAAACCCAGACACAGAACATTGCAGTAAAAATTTACTGTAATTTGGAAGCAGCTGCACACTTATATTGCAAGATGTAAGAAGAAAGAAGAGAAAGAGGAAACAAACTTAACTAACTACTTTCTACTAAGTTCAAAATTGATTATGTGGAGGTAGTGAAAAGTTCTCAGCCCAACCAAGAGAGGAATGATTTTGATCCATGAAACGAATGTTATTTCAAGATATTTTCTCTACAGTCCAACACACTTAGCGTATTGTTTTTCAGATTTCTTTAATGCTTCCAGAAATACTGCTCTGCCACTGCTATTACTAAACAAATAATTTGAAATTTTCCTTTTTTTTTCTTTAGACTTCTTTTAAGGTTTAGAAACAAAATAAATGGAATCAGATCTGATGATTAGAGTGCATGGTCTGTACACTGAACACCTAAAATTTCAAAACATCCATCATGTTGCCAGCCCTATGAGCAGATGAATTGTTTTACAAAAATACATCAGTTTTCCACAGATTTCCTATTTTTTTCCCTTCCAACACCTCCGTTAATTGGAACTGCAAATTAGTTATCAAACCTACTTATCCCCACCCCACCCACAAAAGAAAAAAGTGACATGACCTTTTCTGCTGACTTTGATTCTTAAATTTTCTTTGGCTGTGAAGAATCCAAATTTTGTTGTTTGGATTCTTGATCATAGTCATTTGATGAAAAAAGGTTATGTTTTATCAACAGTATTTCCAAAACATTATCACTAGGTCAGTGAAAATGCTGCAAAAGTAACTTGGAGGCATCCACTCATTACTGTATTTGGTCAGCATTCAAACATTTTAGCACCTACTTAGCTGACTGCTTCTGCATACCAAACATTTAACTATAAACCCAACATATTTCTTGGATATTTTTAGTGTCAGGAGCAATTCCTTTTTCCAAGATTTGTTGTTCAGCCAAAATTAGGTCATGAACACTATCAACAATTTTACCAGTTGACACTCTTTGAAGGCTATGCTGCATCTTGGAATTTAAAATATCCAGTAGGAAGTTGGTTTCTTCACAGCTGAAGTATAATGGCCACTTGTTATAATAATGGGCAATGCTTGCCTCTTCCACTCATGAACTTCCTTTGAAGTTCTCTGCTGCAGGAACAGGATCTTTGATGCGCCAGTGTTCAACACTTGAAAAACATATTCTAGACTTTCTGTTGAGATGGTTCAAGTCAAACACAAATTCAAAAATATGTGAAATGATCCTGCAAATTGGCACTTTACAATATAAACGAACACTCTTTTCAGCTAACGATAAAATAACAATCCAATGTTGGGAAGCGGATTGAGCAGAGAACATTATTTCCTTTACTTTCAATTTATGCAGTTTTTTTTGAGGACACATTAACCACATGAATTGGAGATTTTATTTTATTTATTCTTTCTTTTCAAGAATTATATTTACAAAATATGAAATAATGCAACTGAAAATGCTATTTTATGTGAATGTACACACGTATATATTTAGTTGTGAATGGAAATAAAAGTAAAAGGATGACATGCATGTATATCTGTGCATATTTACAGGTAAAAACAACAAATATATATTAACTGTGATACTACTTCATTTGTTCAAGTGTTAGTCTTACCTGTAGTCCCAAAACAGGTATGAATTATTGAGTGTCCTGAAAAATTGAGATCATAAAAGATGTCTAACTTTGTTCCAATCATAATTAAACTTAGAAATCATCAACAACTGAATCAAGGAATTTTCAATCAAAGGATCATTTTACAATAGTGAATTTTGCCATAAAAAACAAAAATAAAAATCATCACAGAGATAATTTAAGATTATTTAAATACACTTTTCTAAAAATTCTTCCATGAACAAATATCTTTCGAAAGTGCAAAAAGCATGCAACAAAATTAAAGTGCTGTGTAAAAAATAAGTTCTTTTTTAAGATCTAACTTTAAGAAAGACAAAATAAAAAAAGAATCAATTATTGATCACTTTCTGTGGCAATCTACTGTGATTCTGTAGATAAAGATGTTTAGTTGTTGAAATATCGTGCCAACTTCTCATATATTATTCATAATTACACTGCAGATATTTTTACAAAATCAATCTGATCTCTCTTCTCAGGTTACATTTTTCTTCCTTTCAAAAAGAACTTTCTTGTAAAATTACGATGCACTTGTAACTAAACAAAGATAAAATTCAAACTGAACCAAAACTTAGTGATAAAAAGCAACCCCCCACCACCACAAAAAAAAAAACCCAAACAATTAAGACATTGCAAAGCATAATTTTTTTAATAGGGAGTGAGTGGGTGGATGAGTAACACTATCCACAGAGAAAAACAAAAAACACTCCACATAACATCATGCTTCTAGAACCATTCATTACAATTAATTTAAGACAGTATCTCCTATTTAAAATCTAATAACAGCCAGTGTGTGAAATATATATAATATAAGTGAACATAGAAGTCAACACTTAGAGGCGACAGTCTGTTTCATGCTAGTGCAATTGTCAGGCAAGTGCCTGACGATTGTACTAGCATGAAACTTTAATGTTCACTTATATATTTACACACGCTCTATCTCTGATATTGAGCACTTTATCCCATAAATATAGCACACTTTAAGACTATATTTCTTTTTATATATATGTGTGTGTGTGTGTGCAAAATTGTAGGAACAATATTTCTATACAAGGACAATATAAATAAAGACTAAAGGAAAACTTAGCTAATGTGTTTTGTCTTCTGAGGGACTTTACCAAGGCAAAACTTCCAAAACAACTACTCTTTGCCTAGCTTTGAACAAGCAGTTCAGTTGGAAGGCCACTCTTGCATTTCAAAGACAATCTGAAGTGATGCAGCACCCCCTTATTTTTTTGTCCTGGGGAAACAAAGCATGAGAGCGAAATAGCCAACACCTGTCCTGCTTCTCATTTATACAAATTCAAGCAAGGCTGACTTTAACATCAGGATCAGCTGTGTATAAATATTAAAGAAAGTTGGCAGCACACTGCAGCTCTCAATGATAGACTTATCTGCCACGGTGGCTCCGTTGTACACGATAAAGCAGGGTTTGCTGCCCTCTCACAGAAACATGTGGCAATTGATCCTCAACTCCTTAAGTAAAATGTGTCAATCACATGTTGCATCTCTGTAAAAGTTTGCAAAACACCTGCAGGCCTCATGAGACATATGCGTGTGTCCACAGAAGTTGAGGACGCACTTCTTTATTTCACTGAGAGCCCACATCAGTCATCCATGACAAGAAAGTGTGCATGTGTGTGTGTGTGTGTGTGTATATATATATATATATATATATATATATATATGGTGCGATGAGTGAATGTTTTTTTGATTTTGTCGACTGCACAATATGGTAAGGTCAGTTGGGGACTGTCTGTGAGAAAAAGAGCACCATGGTACAATTCGCTCCACCAGAAATTTGGAAACAGCATGCTATACTGCTTGGCATTCATGCCGGAAGCTCCAATACAAACATTTCAGAGTGTTTGGGTATCAATCTGAGGACAGTGCAGAGGATTTGGAAAGAGTTGGAGGAGTCTAAGGATGATTACGGAGGTGTTATGCCTCCATTCATCTTCCTACAGAGCCTCAGACTCAACATGGAGGCCTACATCAAGTGGCTTGACAATGTAATGCTGCTAAAAAGAGCCAACGCTTGTGGCTATATACGTTACAGATTCATACTATGTTTCAAGA
>OZ038487.1:21122988-21167988 GCA_964036315.1 Acanthosepion esculentum
CAGTTAATGTTGAAGTAAGATCATGGCAAGTTCTACAACAATAAAATATTCCTAGAAATCCTCTATAACATCATTAAATATTTCACAAGCAGGTGGCCCCTAAGAGAAAAATATTGAAAATAGTGAACTATTTTGTTCTAATTGGTAAACTTTAGTCTTTTTATGAACAATTTGGTTTTTATGCTAAGGATTGTGAAGTGATTTGTCTGAGCAGCAAAAATCAATTCCAAGATGACACTAGACAGTATCTCTCTCTATTGCACTTGAATTATTGATTTGTCTTTTTTACAGCTTATCAACCTCTTGCAGGTTATTCTAAGTCAGAAAATAATTTTTCTACATTGTAATAATTTTAGGGAGATAATAAATAATTTACTGATACAAGTCAAACTCAGAGCTGGAGGGAGAAGAGATCAATTCATGCCTTTTTGCATGAAAGTGAATAAAATGAGCCCAATGGGAATTGGAATTCTGTTCTTCAATTTCCAATTCCAAGCCATTATCCAATGCACCACCCACACATCCAAGTGGTCATCAATCTAGGTATTGACCAGGCTCAATGTTGCTTAACTTCAGTGA
Source organism: Acanthosepion esculentum (assembly GCA_964036315.1). Taxonomy (NCBI): domain Eukaryota; kingdom Metazoa; phylum Mollusca; class Cephalopoda; order Sepiida; family Sepiidae; genus Acanthosepion; species Acanthosepion esculentum. The sequence goes on from OZ038487.1 coordinate 21,123,568, forward strand.
CTGTACAAGAACTGGTGTTTCAACGTTATATGGCTGCAAGTCTATTTCACTTGAAGAGTGTGTGCGTGTGGGGGGGTTTATGGCATTACTCAATGTCTCTGGTTAATATTAAGACATTTTAAACATTTCTTGAAATATTAAGATGACATCCTGCCAAATTTCATATCAAGTGGAAATGTAGGTAAATTTTCATTATGAATGTTCTCATTTTTTCTCAAAAATGTTTTTATTAAAATAAACTGACAAGCTCCGCAGGTTTCATTCTTTTTAATTGTTGCACATCCAAAGTTCATATTTTTATTAGAATACATTTGCCCATCTCTATCCTATGAAAAAATAAATCCTAAAGACCAATAAAGCTCTCAGAATTCATCCTAGATTACAGACCTTAAGTCTGAAAGCATAAAAGAGAGAGATATCAATGTAGATAATGAACTCACTATTAACAGAAGCATTAAGGCAAGCTTTTACAGATCTTAAAAATAATGAAGACTTTGTAATTTGGAAAAATGATAACATTTTTGTTATAAAATAACAGAACCTATTACAATTTAAACTAGACTAATTCTTAAAACAAAAAAGAAAAAAAAAAGAAGAAAAAAAAAGCGAAACTCTCTAAACCTCAAGAGACAGTTAAGTAAGCTTATTAGTTAACAATGCTGACTTTGGATCCATCAAACTGCCCAAATAACCCTGGCTACCTATATGAGAATGTAAGAGAGCACAAACTGGCTCAACTCTACGTCACAGAAGTTCAAACAACTTATCTACATCTTTAAACTAACTGATCCTACTGTAGTTAGCAAATAAATTTAGTGTTAATTCCAATACTGAATTTACTCAAATATTACATTCAAATCAAATTATTAATTGGTATACTTGCTTCATTAGATACCAAAAATCTTTCTACTAGTGTCCTTGTCATTGCAACCAGATATAGTAATGAAAAATGTATATAAACATTTCGACTTCAAATATTAAACCCACAATTCCAGGTAAAGTTCTTGAACAACACTAGTATCTTTTTATGATCAGTACAGTAATATTTATAGACTGATGGAGTAGCTTTGGGGTCACCTGTTAGTCCTATTTTATCTAATTTCTGCATGGCTCATTTAGAAAACTAACATTTTATCAATTTCGCTAACCCTATGTTCAATATATTGAGGACATTCATATTAACATAAAAACATAGACAAAATTTTAAAAAATTTGAAGCTTTTGAAGAAATGTCTATTCTACACTTTATTCATAAACTTAATGACAGAAACCTTTGAATGTTTTAGTAAACTAATGTTTATATTATTTACACTGACTATTGTCCTCATTTTTATTGTCATTATCACACTGCCCATCATTGTGCCGATCAGCCTTCATCGGGTGCTTGTTAATCTGTGTAACCTTCAGGCAATTTCAAATGGAACCATTTAATCTAGGCTATTAACTTGTGGGACAATTTTAAGTATAGAAATTGGAGCCTTAAACCAAATCTGCCTGTTGCCGCTTTGTCAGGCTTGATTGCATTCATCAAGGCTTTTTTTCCTTTCTTACTGCTGCTGAAGTGTTGCCGTTATTTCTTTATGCATTAACAGTCCATGTATTGTATTTATTTCTATGGTAAGCCTAAAATTAAGAAGATTCTCATAGCCTAGTATATGTGCCAATTACTTCAGATGCCTGACTCACCAGTCAGAGTGCAAATAACATTCCAGAAATTCAGAGATATTCTAATAGTTACAATGTCCCGACTTCATTTCATATATAACACCATAAAAAATTCCTACTGACTTAATTACCAATGGGAATGTCCTCACAGACATAAAAGAGATGTTATAAAGAACAGGATCAGCTATGCTAAACTAATTCATTCTTCACACATTATTTTATAAAGAATTAAGCTGTATAAAACAAAAGTACTTATTAACAATAATTCCACAAACCATGTTATCGATGAGTAAATTAGCTTTAAAGAATTTTTGGCACACGCACAAAAGATCTTGATATAAACAAAAGTAAAAACATTATTTCATTGATGCACCCTATGCAAGATGAAAAGTGGTTCAAAATACAATTTACTCACACCTATTACTTAATAATTGTAATAAATAGCTAAACTCCATTATTTATAACAAAAAGTTTAAAATATCTGACCTAATAATCACCGATAATTTGAAACCTCAATCAATTCTGTCATGCAGAAAAAAAAATTCCACCGATTGACATTTATCAATGCATGCTGAACATTTATGGAGACCAAACAGTTGATGAGAGCATAGTTAAGCAGTGGAAAAAAAAAAAAAAAAAACATCACCCCCACCAGTGCATTTTTTTTTACAAGCATACATTGCAGGCTTTTGTTCATTGCTGTCAAAAAAGAATGGAATCAATTATCAAACTTATACTTTGAGAAACTTTTGCAAAGAATGCCAAAAATTTTTGCTGCAGTAACAAAGGAGGATATTTTGATGAGAGCAAAATTTAATCATAAAATGTTTTTTTTTCTTTATTGTCATAACAAAATTTCTAATAAAAACTCAAGTCTCATTTTATTTTTTTTAACCATGTATAATAATTTTCTCTTATTTAAAGTAGAAAACAACTACTTTTGGGGCCAATTTAAAAATCTTTCACGGGGTGGCCTCAAACTTTTGAACTGTAGTGTTTTTGTGTGTGTGTGTGTGTGTGTATATATATATATATATATATATATATATATATATAAAATGAAAGTGGAGTCCTTAAAAATCCATTTAGGTGATAATTTATTTCATGGGGTCAGGTGCCCATCTCTTCAGACCCTGAAGAGATGGGCACCTGATCCCATGAAATAAATTATCACCTAAATGGATTTCTAAGGACTCCGCTTTCATTATTATATTTGCTCTGTTCTTACATTGAACTCTCTTTGGATTTATATCCTTCTTGGAATTATCCCTACTAATTATCAAGTGATATAATATATATATATATATATAGCATGATGCGCACGTGTGTGAACATTATTAATGCTACTTATGTGATTTAATATGTGAATGGTTAAATTTTGATATTTGACTGCATATATTAATATGCTAAATTATAATACAATTATGAAAATTTTCTTGCTTGCACACAATTAGCAATTTCGGCTTAAATACAGAATTCTGTATACATTGTTCCAAACACTTCAAATACTTATAAATCTATTTTAATATGGTATTAATACATAACTATCTTAAATCATAAACCTGATACTAAATTGTATTTGATGATTGGTGCTTTTAAGATAAAATACTTTTCTAAATTACCAGGCATGTTTAAGTTTCTTCTCCAAAGAACTTATGGCAGGGGGCTTAACCCTTTAGCATTCAGCCACCCAAACCCACCCTGTAATATCAAATCTCAATGTTTAACCTACCAGAACTCACCTCATATATACTCTGTCATAAAATATGATGACATCACCACAAATAATGCAGTAAGTCACATAAAGAGTGTGACTGAGAGCCAATATTTATGGGGCAGGTCTGAGCGGGTTGAATGCTAATGGGTCTGAAACACTAAGTAGGTTATGTTCACCACACCCATGAAGTTGAAAATTAGAAAAATCTTTATAAAAATGAAAACTGCTAGTTTATGGCTTTTCTTCATCTGAATGTAGGATAATAAATTCTTGTTAGGTTAGAGTTGGGGAAAAATTCCTCTAAGGATTTTGGACATTCTTCCAGTTTATGCCCACCTACAGGACAAATGACAACAGTACAGGTGTTAAGCACTTGTGAATGTGAAACAAATAAATTCTACTCTAAACAAATAAGGAATGGAGCAAGGCAGGCATTAAGTGAAGAGAAATACAAATCAAATTGATGTAAAAGAAAAATACGTGTTTCTTTTTCTTTGCTACGCTGATCTACAAAAGCAGCTCGTTTAAAATGCAATTGAAAAAGAAATACACATAAGAGTCATGAAACAATATATTTTCCTTTTAAAATTCAGTACAGTTAAAAGTAAAAGGTCAACAAGATGGACAGGAATTAAACTAGTTCTAATAGAAATGAGTTATCCATTGTACTCAGTGAAGCCTAAAAGGAGAGACAGCATTAGTCTATCATATTCAGGCCCATAAAATGATATCCCAGGTAAAGCAGGGTTATACAAAATGAGGGTTTAATCAAAATAATACAAGACCAATCTAAGCAGAAAGTTAAACATGAAATATTCTGACACATTGTATTATCTAATTTCACGTAAATTTGGGGTTTTACAGGATTTCTTTTTTCAAATTTCATTGATCATACACATTGCAGAAGGGTGGCCCATAAAGTAAATATTACTTGCATTCAGTTTTATTTATTTACAATAAAAAGAAACCCCCAAATTTCAATGGTACAATGGATTAAAAACAAATCAATTGACAAAGCATCAACATCTTTTTGAATTCATTAAAAACAAAATTACATTGTCTATAATGAAAACTGTTGTAAGAAATTATACTTAGTTGAAAAGTCATCCAAAATCTTGAACAGAGAGCTAAGTATTAAAAGCATTGACCTATACTCGAAAGAAAATTAGAGAAAATTAAATTGACAAATGCTATAGTATTTTCAGCAAATTATATATTGTCATAATCAGTCTTTAGATGATGCCATATTGCAAAAAGACTATCTTATTTAAGGAAATATAAAATTTGCCAAGAGAAAAAGAGTAATTATAAAACAAGAAAGAAAAAGGAGGAAAAAAAAAACAAGGGGAAAAAGAAAAAATGCATTTCTAGAAATGACAAACTTTACTGCCAAACAGGATTATGATAGTAATTGTCTATATTTTTGGGATGAGGGGTTTTCACTATGGATTTCGTTAATCGGACTGACTTCCTCATCTTGGTTGCTTTCCTCACAACGTTTCGGCCGTCTGATCCTCCGGCCTTCTTCAGGTGCATCTCGAACTCGGGAACCGTCGGTCTGGAATTTCGAACCCAACCCTTTATTGTTATGGGGGTACCATGTTCTCGTTCCATTAAGGCCATCGCTGCTGCTACTACTGCTTGACGCCATCGTTGCTGCTGCTGTTGCTTCTATTATCGTTGTCACCGCTCTTGTTTGTCGCTGCCACTGCCTTTGCTCGGGATTGAACTCAGAACATCGGGAGAACTTGCAATCACTGTTCCAACGTCCTAGTCGCCTCGGCCAGTGACACATGGCCGAGGCGACTAGGACGTTGGAACAGTGATTGCAAGTTCTCCCGATGTTCTGAGTTCAATCCCGAGCAAAGGCAGTGGCAGCGACAAACAAGAGCGGTGACAACGATAATAGAAGCAACAGCAGCAGCAACGATGGCGTCAAGCAGTAGTAGCAGCAGCGATGGCCTTAATGGAACGAGAACATGGTACCCCCGTAACAATAAAGGGTTGGGTTCGAAATTCCAGACCGACGGTTCCCGAGTTCGAGATGCACCTGAAGAAGGCCGGAGGATCAGACGGCCGAAACGTTGTGAGGAAAGCAACCAAGATGAGGAAGTCAGTCCGATTAACGAAATCCATAGGATTATGATGTCCCCTAAATGCACCATACTATTTTTAAGTTAATTCATATGTTGTTAAAGTTAATTCTCACCTGAATAAATATTTCATGGCTTTCATAATGACAAAAATAAATAATGGATGTCAGTTATCTCCTGTTAATTCCCCTCTGAAAGTTCTCCACTGCCTTAACCAGGTATTGAACTCACACTCTTTGGGTCCTGTCACTGGATCTAACTAACACCTTTATCCACTGTGCCATGTGTCCTTGAGGACATCTGTGTATGAATTTCTGGGTATTATAAACCTAATGTCTTCAGCAACCATTTTTTTACCAGTGCTCACTATGTTTTTTACCAGAGCTCATATTGCAATTTTTGTTATTATCTCTTTTCTCTGGCACTCCTTATTACTGGTTCCCATATTGTATTCATTTCTATGCTTGGTCAGCTCAGGAGATTTTTGTGGCCTAGCATATGTGCTGATTCCTTAAGTTTACGAATTTTCCAATGATGTTCTTTGTCTATGATCTCAACTTGATACCACAGAGGACGGCGATCCCCCTTTTCTCTCCATATGTGGTCAGCCACTCCTGATTTTCCCACTTCCCCTCGTGCTACATATTTCTGGTGTTCTTGAATCCTTACCTTAAGGGGGGCGGCCTGTCTCCCCTTTATATTTCTTTCCGCAGCTGCACGGGATTGCGTACACACAGTCTTTAGTCATGTTCTCCTCTATGCACACATGGCGCAGTGGATAAAGGCGTTAGTTAGATCCAGTGACAAGACCCAAAAAGTGTGACTTCAATACCTGGTTAAGGCAGTGGAGAACTTTCAGAGGGGAATTAACAGGAGATAACTGACATCCATTAGACATGGCACGTGGAACTAGAACAGTCTACTCCAGTTAGCGAAATAAAGGGTTCAGTTTAACATCCCAACCACCTGAAGAAGGCCGGAGCGTACAACAGCCAAAACGTTATGATAAACATGGCGACAAAGATGAGGACAATAGTCTGAATAAGGTAAATAGTGTACATAATACCTCATCTCAGAAATATAGACAGATACTGAAAAATAAATAAGTATAACCTTTCTGCAATACAGCATTATTGATATAACGACATACATTGCACTTTAGTTGTTACGGCCAATATTCTCAGTTTCATATTTTGTTTAAAATTCCATAATTTTCATGGAATACTTTCTGCTTGTCACAGAATGGTAGAATGTGATATATATTTGGAATAAGGAAAAAAAAACAAACAAATCTATTACATGTGTTACAGTATCAAGAAAAACATTTCAGGTATAAATGACCTGGAAATAAATTCATCAAAATATTTTGATTGTGTTCTTGTTTTTATTTTTTTTTGTAGTGGGAGGGGATGAAAGGATAAATCATATATAGATGAGGATATTAGTCAAGCAAATCTGAACTGACATCTCACCTGTTTGCTTAAGATATTTGCAGTTTCTATATCATTGAAATGTTTCATACATACCTCGAGTTAAGTTGGGTGAGCTGAGTCTCATTGGTCTTTTCATCCCAATATCTGAGCCTGAAATAAAAAAAAAATCATTTGAATTACACAAAATTGAAATTCTAAACATCCTGTACATTATAAAAACTGTTTGTGTTTGCTCCTTCTTCATGCATCACACTTGTCTGGCGACTTTTAAACTTCTTGATCCACTTATACACACTTCTAAGCAGTAGTGTACTGTTGCCATATTGTGTTAAAAACTGACAATATATTTCAGCCCCTGACAGACCTGCTGACCAGAGAAATTGGATCACAGTTGTTTGCCCCTCCTTGGTGTCCACTGCTAGCAGAGCAGAGCAGCCATGTTTACATGGTAACAGCAAGAAAACTGGCATGATCAAGTGCAAACTTTGATCACATGACCACAACAACTATAAGCACACATAAGCAGAAGCCAGTGTGACAAACCGAATGATATGTTATGATGAATGTGCAGATAATTTTTAACTTACCCGTGCACATTATATATATATATATATATATATATATATATATATATATATACATACACACACACATGCTTAGTTGTTGCTATTGTGGTCATGTGATCAAAGTTTGAAGTTGATCATGCCAGTTTTTTGCTGCTGTTACCATGTAAATGTGCACTGTGTGTGTGTGTGTATATATATATATATATATATATATATATATACACACACACACACACACACACACACACAGGGTAAGCCAAAAAGTATCCACACCTTCATCATAACATATCTTTTGGTTTGTCACACTGCCTTCTGCTTATATATTATAAATAGACAGATGAAAAAGAGACTTGAAGTGGCAGAAATGAGGTACTACAGAAGGATACTGAGAATATCATAGACTGAACATGTGAGCAACAATGAAGTTTTATAGAAAATGGAAACAAAAAGTGTAACAGAGGGAGTTTGGGAACCACAGACAAGCACACACACATTTTTTTTTATTGAAATTGGAGTAGATTTGAACAGCGAAATTAGAACAATTTTGTTTACTGATCTAGCCCATTTGGAATTGGGTCATTAGGAAAACAATAAAAGATGATCAAGATCATTTTTATCGGTTAAAATTAGAAATAGAGCTTACTAAGGCAATGAGGAACTTTGAAATTCACATGATTTTGGGTTAAAGGCAGCACTCGTGATAATCGCCTGTGGGCCAAGGGTCGATTTATGATCAGCCAGGTTTATCTATATAAACGCGCACAGAAATCTGTTGACAGAGTGGTTGGCTCGTCTGCTGTTGAGTGCAGTCGAGCTGAGTAGAGAGAGGTCAGAGAGACTGGAAGTGACGTCAGAGATTTGAACCAAACGCCCACTGACATATTTTGTTGATATAAGTACGAAGAAGCGAATTACTCTTCCAACAATCTAAGACTGCTATTGCTACTATTATTACTACCACTGGAAACGGAAACATCGAACAAGCTACAATAATCAAAAGGTTGTTATTTTGAGCTCATCTGTCGTCGAGTGCAGTCGAGCTGGGTGGAGAGATATCGGAGACGTGAAGTGACGTCACGGATTGGAACAAAACCCCCGCTAACATGTACTGTTAATATAAGTACCGATGCTTTTGCTACCACGAATATTACTACTACTGTTACTACCGCCGAGGAGGGACACAACTATAAACTTTAAGCTGCGCACAGAAATCTTTATATCTCCATCGCAAGAGTTGTATATTGTTCTGAGACGATTTCACAACAAGCTAATCACAACCCACTCTCTGTCTAGAATCCAGTGCATGAGTTTTTATGTCAATTATTTTCTTTTCTGTAACCCGTTTCTTTTCTATACTATTCTTTTCTGCTATATAAAAGACATTAACAATTCAACCATTGAATAGTTGTTTGTCCGGCTTTCTGCAGATAGATATATATTTTGTTTTTGGTGCATTCTAAATTTCTTAGCACAGACTCTCCAGCCGTGTCTACATCTTCAGTCGACCGTGAATGGATGAACATCACTTCTGCTTTCTGGATCAAACCAAACACAACGCGGTTAGGAAGCAGGATTAAACCAGTGGATTGGACGAATGATCTACGGATGCTCAGGGGACCTACAGTCACTCCCTTAAGTTCGGTGAAGACCGAGTAGACACCTCAACCCAGAGAGTAAGACGTCGGAGGTTGAGGGGCTGGGCGGAAGTGTTAGAAAATGACACATGTAGCGTCAGAAAGAGTTGAAACTTCTAAGGTGTATAACGAGGAAAAAATGACTCACAGAATATATTGAAGGCAAGAGGAACAGAGCAAAACAGTACATAACCTGCCTAATGTGCTTATGTAAATGGTTGTCAGAACAGGGATTAGGAGAGTGAAAAACTTTTTAAAAAAGGCTACAAATGACAAGAAGTTGTGGAGAGCCATGATTGTCGGCACTTGAAGAGACACAAAGACAGGGACTAGTGAATTTAAACTGACATTAGCAATATTAACCTTTTCCTTATAAGGAAACATTCGGCATTCATTGACTGGATAACCATTGCTAGTGTCACTTAAATTGGAGAAAATCTTTCTCTTCAAACAATTTTTCAGGAAAATAGGTTTCTCTGATCCTGTAATTTATCACTCTTTCCACTATTGATGGGGGTGGGGGGGTGGCTTCTTTCCTAACCTTTCACTTGAAGTAGTGTGGAATGTTGTAATTCATTTTTTTTTTGCCTGCTGCCAGAAATTGGTAGTTTATTAGTGCAGAAAATAAGGCTAAAGTATGTGGGCTGTAAAAAGAAGAGCTGGAACCTTGCCTCAGTGCAGCAGGTTTAAATGCAATCAAAGTTTAACAACTGGTTACAGTTTTATTCCTTCATAACTAGAATTTGTGTCATTATATATAAGATCAATAGAGTGAATTAATTTTTTTGATGTTTGTATAATAAATCCTACCCATGATATCACAAGTTATATATAAACAACTCATTAATATACATAATTTATTTTGCATTTGTAGATATATTTCATTTAAAAATTGAAAAAAAATTGAAATTACTGAAAATAAAATTGATTTTTTTTTCAAAGACCAGCATGCTTTGCCAATTCTCTAAATTTTTTTGAATTTCAAAAAATTCTTTCTTGTCTTGAGCTCACATTCTTTTTAATGTACATCTTTAATTTAAGATTAATAAAAACCAGACTGTTTTTTTTACATTTTCCAGGTTTTCATGGAAATACAGGTTGATTTTGTGTTTTTGTAACAAATTGTTCCAGTTACTGCTAAGAAAAGGAAGAAATTTGGAAAAGAAATGTTTGAATTTCAGAGATGAAGGAATATTAGTAGTCAATTATTTCAGACAAAAAATAACCATGAAAATTTCATTGTTTACCTATTTAAATTTTCTGATTGATCTTAATTCTTCAGTTAATGTTGGAGTAAGATCATGGCAAGTTCTACAACAATAAAATATTCCTAGAAATCCTCTATAACATCATTAAATATTTGAGCTTAACAACTTCAACAAAATATTGTAATAACAATCATAAATATGAATGGCGGTCATTTTAAGAAGTAAGGGGGTACAAATGAAAAGATTTGAAATTGACAACTTGATATAGTGAAACCAAGTAGCATCTCTGGTATGTCTTTCCTGTCTTTCTATGGAATCAAAACGCAATAGTGTATTATTTACAAGATACTGATAGGGCATGACAGTTGAGCTAACTAAGGGAGGGATAAGCAGAATTATAACAAGATTTTTATCCATAAAAAAGATGTTAAAAGGTTAAGATGGCAGATTCACCTGATACAGAACAAATACCACAAAAGGTTTAATTTTCAGTCAAGTGCAATACTAAATCGGCCATCTTTCTTTCCTTACACTCTTATGAAAATAATTGTAAGATGCAAAAAAAAACAAAAAAAACATATGAAATCAAAATATTGGAATGAATAGGAGAGTTTCAATAAACAAAGAATCTATTTTCTTGGTTTTAAAGGCGGTTAAATCCTAAGTGACATTTAGCGACTGAAGATTTGAACTGGTGAAAGATTATTGTTACTGCAAAGGTCAAAGTAATTTGTTCCATAAAAAAAAATTTAAAAACATCAAGAACATGTACAACAATGAAAAGATTATCCAGCTTGTTTATATCTAAAGAGATAAAAATACCTCAAAAGTTATAGTGAATAATAAACATTTATTTTCAACTGTTCATTTACATTCTAAAGTACAAAGGAAGTTTTGACATGGTCAGAGTTATTTATTTACTTATATACAAACACAAAAAAGTTTTTGTAAAATAACCACGACAATGATAGTAGTAATTCTTAATTACTTTATTCTCGTACCAACAAGATACAAAAATACCCTTGGCCCCTAGCCACCCAGATGTTAAAATAACACTGGAGGAGGTAACTTATGTCCATCTAGTGTCTACCTGTGGAAGTCACCCATTATCTAATGAGGCTTTCCATTTCCACGCTACAGTTTTGAATGTGGGTTTTAATAGCTATATTTTGCCAGGTTAATATTATATTTTGGGAAATCTTTTAAAGAGTTTGACTTTTTTCTTTACTAGCAAAGCTCACCTCAAAATATTTCGAGAGAGAAAGAGAGAGAGAGAGGGAGAGAGAAACAAAAAACCTCAAAAGGCAAAATTAGGCATTCTAAATTCTCTGGCCCAAGTCAATTACTAAACTAACTATTTTGGAGCAACAGTTATCAACTATTAGTTTTATTCTGATTAACATGAATAAAAAGCAAAACAAATTCATAGATTTGGACAACAAAAAAAAGAGAAAAAAAGACAAAAGAAAACAGAATGACTTTGAAATCCACAAAAACTTTTCATCGTTTAATATTCAAATTGAGCTTAGTTTAATCTGTAACATATAAATGTAGGTAGGAAAAAAAGGCAAATGTTGATAAGAGAGCAAGGGTCAGAAAGCACTACTTGGGCGGCTCCAATCAAGCTTGCACCACTCTTTCAACTGTTGCAATTCAGTCTCACATGTCAGTGTGGAGGAGGGGGGGATGCACCAGCCCAGGGTCATCCCATAGAAGAGGTGCTGTCAATCGCAGCAGCCCCCACATTTTCAGGACAATAATGTCAAAGACTGAACCATAGTGAATTAGGGATTCAAGTTGACATTAGTTTGGTTGTCTCCTGTTGCTTTTATGTGGTAAACTTGTTCTACAGAACAGTTCCCTAAATTAGTGATGTCAAAGAAATTTAGAGAATGTTCCTTCATATCAGAACTAACTAAGCAATCAGTGCTAACTCTTCCTTTGTTGCTTCATTCATTCAGCTCTTCATACATGAATATCAAAATCTCTTTTGTTGACTTCATGTTTAGGCAATAAAAGCTTTTATGATAGTTGAAGTCTCTAACGAGATCCCAAGAATTTTTTTTTTTTTTTAGGACTGATAAGCAGGGGTTTCCAAATTCTGGATTAACCAGGCTAGACTAGCATAACTGTGTGCGTATGTGTGTTCTCTCCCCGAGTAAATCCAAGGACACTGTAGTATCCAACTTACATTTTATAACTTTTGGACATCTCATAATTTAATCTTTTTTTTTTTTTTTTTTTTTTAATCATTCATTACACCAACAAGCAAGGTGATAAAGCCACTAAGATGCCAGGAGTTGCTGAGAGTGAAAGAGAATGACAAGGAGAAAGGACAATAAAAGAAACAAGATTGAAGAAGATAGCGATTGATGTCGCATTTCAATTTTTGAAGATTGTGGCAAGGAAGCAAAAAACTAGAAGAGAGTTCCACAGGCAAGAAGTGCAAGAAAATAGACTATTAGAATAGAGCTTACAGTTACATCTAGCTATTTGAACAGTAAAACTATAAGACCTAGTTGCCAATCTGGTAGAATACTTAAATTCATGCAGTCAAGGTATCAAGGAGGAGAACTCATCAGAACAATCGCCATGAAAATATTTATAAAAAAGACAGAAGGAAACCATGTTATGGTGGTGAGAAAGTGATTGAAGTAGAGCTGCCAGACCATGACTGATAACATGAAATACCATTCTTTGTATTTTTGTCAAGAATCTTGAGATATATTACAGGAGCTCCACACCAGATATGGCAGCATTACTCAGTGCATGGACAAATGGTATATTTATAAACATGTAAAATGTATTATTGCAAGAAAACTCTTTATGGGGTCAGTTTAAACTGACACCTCCCTCAAACCACACATTTTGCTTAAAGTTCATATTTTCTTGATTTCACAGGAAGACTTGGTAAATTTTCAATATATTCCAGTGAAAGTTTTCAAAATTAAAGTTTATGAAGACATAGTGGTGGTCTCAGTTTAAACTGATGTCTAGAGGATAGAGTAGGTTGACTGAGCAAAACTATCTGAGAAAGACTAATATAATTGTTTCTATTACCAGTTCTTTTTTACTAATAGTGGGCAAATAGTGAATTGTATTACATAGTATAAAAACATCAAATGAAAAACTCAAGTACCTACCACAATCTGAAACTTTCATGGCATTCATCAAAATAATTACAGAGCTTACCTCCAGATTTTAGCCGTTTTTGGAAACGTGGTGGAAGTTCAAACTGATGAGGCGGCTGAACATGGGAAAGTTGCTGCAAGAAACAAAAAATACACCTGAGATTATAAATATAAATTCAGAAAAAAATTTCAAAATTACAATTAAAAAAGGTTTGATTTAATTATAAACTATGAAGTATGATATTTGTCATATTTATTAGAGGAGGCATTGTTAACTATTATTAATATCTGAATCCATTTCAAAGTTTTCTTGCTAAATATCTGAATTTCTAAAATGAAATGCTTCTCTTTTGGTAACACAATTCTTTCAAGATACATTCTTCATTGTTTCATGATTTTTTTGCCACAACATTGCCACCTTTTCAGGTGTACTCCATATTTGGCAACTTAAACTTCCTGGAGGCTGAAGAGTAGTGCAGCTGAAACATTGTGATAAGAATCTTGTCTAAAAGAATTGTCCCAACAGTTAAAGCAAAAATGGCAATATGGCCACGGAACCAAATAGAATAAATTATAAGGATTAAATGCTAAGATTCTTATCTATTATTTAACTTGCATACAATCCATTAAAGCTGAAAGGATTATTTATACATGGATATTATAGATCTCTAGGTTTGCAAATAATAATAAAAAAAAAAAAGCAATGACGTCTAAATGGACCCACTGATTTCAGATTAAAAAAAACAATTCACTTGTTTACAAAAGTACAGATATAGACTTAAAAAATTCCCAATGATTTGATGGTTGTAATTTAGTGATGTATCAACACCCCTAATGCTGAAATCTAAATATTTTGTCTGCAATTTTATGCCTTCAACTACAGATATTTTGTACATAATTTATACTTTCAGAGTAAACATGTTTTATAGAAATATAGTTGACAGATGATCTGTTATAGGTGCTATATGTTTTGGAATAACCCTGTTTCTTTAAGGTAGGGCATTATTTTGAGAGTTGGTTTCCTTGTAATATTTGCGTCTTACAGGGGTTGGGTGAATTCATTCAGTTAAAATGTGTTTCACCAGGAGTGCAGTTTGACATGTACGTGTTGGTTGATTTTCGTTCTTCAGCAAGTAGGAATGGGTGAGGTATGTGTGGCCTATTTGTAGTAAAGCTAACTTCCTTTCTTCCTTCTCTAGACACAGAATGGCTTGATTGTGAAAAGTTTGTGTTGTTGGTTAAGTGTTTTCTCCATTTCTGTAACTGTTTATTTTAATTTTTAAGTTCATATAAGGGATCTTGAAATTATTATCAAGGGTTTCATTTTGGGTAGACTTTGCAGCTGAATCTGCTTGGTCATTTCCTCTAATTCTCATGTGGCTTTGGATCTGGCATATCCGCTATTTCTTTACTGTTGGATAATGAATCCAGCCTGCATAGCAATTTCACAAGCAGTCGGCTGTCTAGTTTCTTTTTGTTTTGTTTTTTTCATTGCTGTTATAACTGATAGGGAGCCATAGAATATATCATTTATTTTTTTTTCACTTTTGTTTCTTGAGATGAAGTGAAGTGCTAGGTCAATTACACATATCACTGCATTGAAAATTGAAGTTTCTTTTGACAGATATTTCTTTTGTTATTTTCTTGCTATACACCACTGCACATTCTGTTTTATTTTTGTATTCTGATCCATGTATTAAGATGTATAAGTGCATGGGATAATTGATTTTTTTTCTAATTCCTTTTGGAATATAAGTGAATGTGTACTTGTTTTGATGTATGCAGAGAAAAGTTCCCAATGAAAGAAGTGCATTTCTTAAATAGGGTAATTGAGCCTTGCTTTGCTGTGATAGCTTCTGGTAGCTTAATGATAAAATACATCTGGCTTGGTGGTTTCTCAGATTTTTAAAAAGAGAATACAAACTCAATTCCTGTCAAGAGGTACATTCATTTTAATAAGACTTTTAATCTCTAGACTGGTAGATATTCATTTCACCCTTTTAAAAAGCACATGTACCTGCTAAATATAATATTTATAGTTAACAAGAAAAAAAAAAAAGTAAAATTTAAAAAAATCCATTAATTGCTTAAAATTACTTAGTTGCTTAACCAAAGTACATGGATTAATTAATATTTTTATTAAAGTTTTTTATTTAATTTTCCTCACAACTGTCAATCACCTGAATTGAATAAAGAGTGGACTGAAAATCAAAAATGATCAGTTTGTTTCCAACCCGTATTGTTGACCTATGCCCCCTTTTGAGTAACGGTCGGGATAAGTTATGAGTTAAAGAGGTTAGAATTGAAGATGAAAGAACAGCTTATAAAAAGTTGATAAGACTTTCAATTCTGCTTAGAGAGAAAAAGAAAAAGTATGTTTGAGAATGAATTAGAAAGCTTAAATCCCTGTTATTAATTTTGAATTAAAAGTATCATCAAATATACTGATTTTTTTTTTGTTGATGGTGGTGGTGTGTGTGTGTGTGTGTGTGTGGGGGGGTAATTTTTAAAAGGAAAATTCATTCTTTTTAGCACTAAAAGATATTTTTTCCTGATCTATATCAAGCTATTTCTTAGCTCAACACAAATATTTAAGTTGTAATGCAAAACAGTAAAGAGAGAGAAATAATACCTCATTGCTTGAAATGGCCTCTTTCATAGCCTTTTGAAACATGCGGTTGTTCTTGGAGAGGGAAACTGACACAGGCTTCAGATCAAGTTTATTGGCATTGGCATCGGTATCCCTAATCTCCACGGACCTCTTCACGTCACTCCTGCTGGTGGTCCTCTGCCCACCACTTGCACTGTCCACAGTCACACGGAAATTCTCAAATCGTTTTGAAATATCCTGTTCGTACTTGGGCTTTCTGTGGTAATCCTCATGTCGGAACGCTTGGCTTCTCCGCATTGAGGACAGCGTATGGGCGGCATAAGGAAGGTTCTCGTTGGCATGCAGAGGACGGCGGCGACTAGGCTTTAAAGAGAAAAAAAAGAAAAAATAAGCCCGGAAAAGAAAATTAAAACCGTTTTCTGTCTGGTAAGATTACAAACACTTTTATGGACCATCAATGACGTCACACTCTGACATAATCCAAAATCAACCTTATTTTAGTATCTTACATGCTGTGCTGGTTAAGATAGGAAAATGGTATTAGAAATGTTATCTTTGCAGCATTTTAAAGGGAATCAGCTCTTGACCTTTAAAAATGTTTTAGCAAAAATAAGCTTTTTATTTTCTTCAAATGCCATAATCCCTTTGTATGTGGGCGATCATGGCTTTCCACAACTTTCCTTTTTAAAATACTTGATTATCCATGAGTGTTCTTAGGAAAAGGGTATATAATGATTGCCTGTTGCTTTCTGCATGGTTTTAAGTTCAAAGTTGTTGTTCCTGACTGATTGACAGACAACCAAAGCCAGAAAGCCAAATCTACTCTATTATTTTACTCATAGCTAAAAGATGATGGATTCATGCCTTTCCCAAGGACATTAGTGAATGTAACAGCTGCTAAATCAGCCAGCTGATTCCATTCTCTGTGCAAATGACCATCAAGCCTTACACAAATCCTTTTGTTTTGAATAGTTCACTAATAAAAGGAAAGTTTTCTTTTTCAAACATCACAAAAAAAATAAATAAATGTCACAGGTCTACTTACAGCTGAACAAAAATATAGCTCACCCACTTGTTTATTTTTTAATATCTGTGCACGTCAGGTCAGGCTTAGGCATGCTACTGGTAATGTGTAACCCAGTACAGTCTGCTGCATGGACTGGTAGATGATGCCTAAATCAACTCCCTCACTAGCTTTTCTGCTGGTGAGGAGGGGTGGCATGTCACCCCACAGGACAAAAAAAAAATACCTTATAGTAATCAGTGTGTGTGTGTGTGTGTGTGTGTGTGTGTGTGTGTGTGTGTATATATATATATATATATATATATAGTAGTAAATCAGAAAATTCAGAATTACCTTATATGGGGTACAAACCTATTTCAACCAACAAAAACTTCATTAGTCTTATTCAACCCAGGTATACAGACTGAGTTTGTGTCAGGATTATAAATTTAACTGTGACAGCATTCAAAAAATTGATACCAGTCAGACAAAAGGCACGAGCTTGTGGTCATGTAACTCTAATCACCCTAATGACATTGTGAGACTGATAGCCACCACTGTCAGTACTAGGATTAGCCAATTATCGTCCAACATAAACATCTTTAATAAAAATAAAGAATTGTATGAAAATGCTCTCCATATAAGCTAATCTTTAATTTATTGGTTTACTACTAAATATTTGTTTTGTATAATAAATACAATGAGCTCTTTTTGCGGATCAGTTTTAATATTTTAAATTACTTGGATCCATTTGGATTATTTACCAACGGATTTATTACCATTTATATTTATATATATATATATATATATATATAGGGATGGGGTCTTTATCCTTGAATGGTAACTTTCCTAGACATGGTGTCTTGTTAAAAACAATTGGCATACTTGGACTACTGTGAGTGTATCAAGTTGGATGTCACGAAGAGCATCTGGTCTTGTAAAACATTGCTTAAAATCATTATGATTAATCACTTGTCATGCAGTACCCACCTTGCTTTGTGCAAAATTAATCTCAGTCCTGCCTCAACAAAAAACACAGCTATGCATGCATGCATCCATGCACAAAAACTATTAAGACCCTACTATTTGTCTGCAGTTTATTAATGTTTTTTGTGCCTTAAATAACAAAGAACACAATTTAATGATTCGTTTCCTTACAAGTAAAAATTAACAGAATAAGAGCTATTGTAACTAACTGCAGTAAATTACACATCTGTCCCATAATAGTTGTTACAATGAGTGCACAAAAATGTATGCAAATGTAACAACAGTGCTAGTAATATTGTAAGTTTTCACATTTCTCTTTAAAAATTTCTTTCATGATTTGTGTGGAATTAAAAATTTTAAGTTTCTTCAATTTTCTCTTACAATGGTGTTTTTTTTTGTTGTTTTTTTTAACAGTTTTCTGTAAAAAAAATTTCTATATTTCTCCATGAAGACTGACAATTTAGCGAAAGGCTATGGAACATTCTTAAGAACTAGTTTTAGGTTCCAAGATAAACACTAATAAATAAAAGAAAAGACTTTTATGGACAGGTAAACCCAACTGCAAATTCTTTGGAATCGTTTAAACTTAAGCAGAAAGTATTTCTGCTAAAACTGACTATATCTGGTGGAAAAAACAGGAGTTGTGTAAAACCAATATTGTTTCCCAAGCAAACTTTCTTCTATTGAAAATATTAAAAAGGAAAAAAAAAAAAAAAAATTTTGTGTTATAAATTTGATGTAATGAATATGCATACACCTGGGTTCCCCCTCACAGTAATATGATTGGCTGGTGTCAGCCATAAATACAGACTGATGTGGAGTTACATCGCCTATGCCTATTGCATAAGCCTAAGCATATTGCCTATGACAAGTACCAGTCCATTACGGCTACTTGCTAGATTGTCCTACCCAGTTACAGTAGCCAAAACCACTTAGCTACTTCGAACAAATATATCCCTTTCCGGGACATATCAGTTGGCGACAAGATTAGAAACGACCTCACAAGTTAAAACAAAAGAAATAAAAATATAGTTGACAACACTTACTAACGAAGACCGTTAGAAAGACTTGTTCAACGCTTACAGAAAGTAAGTAATTTTCCCACCCCCTCCTGTTTGGACTTTTTCCGCTGAAGAAATTTCAAATTCAGAAGAAAATACAAAATACGCTAATTTAATCCTCCCAAAGCGGCCAGAAGAAATTACATTCAGCGAAACAGTAGAAATTTTGTCGAAAATTTTCGATAAAAGAGATAGTCCGTTTCATACAAGATACAAGTGTCTAAATATCGTAAAACAGGAGGATGATGATTTTGTCACGTATGCAGGTATGGTTAACGCACAGTGAGGCGTTTAAATTAAAGGAATTGTCAAGCAGCATGTTCAAGTGTCTAATTTTTGTGTAGGGTCTAATGACACTGAAGGACAAAGAAATTAGATCAAGAATCCTCACTATCATGGAACAGGATCCGAAGATTACGCTACAAAAAGTAACGGAAGAATGTCAGCGACTTATAAATATAAAAAAAGATAATACTCGGATTGAGGAGAAGAGTATTTCGCGAGTACAAACTGTAAGACAACAGAAGTGGATACGAAATAAAGAAAGAAAAATTATATGCAGTTTGTGTGGAGGACAGCATATGAAGAAGGATTGTTTCTTTAGGGATAAAATATGTTTTAATTGTGGGCGTGTAGGCCATAGAAGTTCCCATTGTCGGGCAAAACAGGAGAAAAGTAAAATCAAAGTCTCAAAGGTGAACGTAGTTTTGTCTAAAAACGAAATTGAGGAGGGTCAAAGAAGAAAATACCTCAATGTGTTACGTGTTGATAATTGTAACAAAGGAAAAAAGAATGATTTGCCAAAACACAGAGCGAAATCACAAACAATATTTAATTTACTGAAAAAACACAAAATAAAATATGTACAAGATATACAATTGGCTATACAAAACTGAAAACACAGAGTTACTGGCGAAGTGTTACGAGGGAGAAGGGGAGGAGAGTCAAGTGTCTTTACTACGTTAGGGCTAGCGAAGTAATCTAGTTGCTATTACTGGAAATCCACAAACGTGTGTAAATAAAGATAAACTTTTAGTTTGGTCAATGAAAATAGTCAAAAGTCTATTTACCAAATTTGTTCCATGAAATTCTCTTTTTGGGTTTTTGATGGTCGGCAATTTTTCATAGAGATTCTTTCGGCTGGATATAATAATCCTCGAATCAAAAGCCGAAGTTGATACTGGCAGCAATTCCTTTCTTAGACCAACTGACAACCCTTTACCCAAAACCTATTTTATAGGGGCTAACACCTAATTTGCCTATTTCTAGATTCTTCTCGAATATACTGGAATGATCTAGAATCTTCCAAACGTTGTATTTCAAATTTCTCTATTTTACAACTACTTCATAAAAGAAAACTTTTTGTATTAACACTGGACTCAGTAGAATGCCCTTACTATAAATTTTAACCTTATTGAGACTTTCTTTTTATAGAAATACATCCTCATAACAAATGTAAAAATAAATGGGCAGACCGTAAAATTATTACTCGATTCAGGAAGTGATATCTTGATAATAAACGAGCAAACATGGATAAAAATTGGTTACCCACCGTTGACTAACACAGACAAAATTGCCAGGGGAGTGTCAGGAAAAAGACTTAAGTTTAGAGGTGAATTAAAATGTAACATTTCGTTCATGGGAAAAATTCACAAATTGAAAGTGTATGTGCTCCCTGGTTCAGTAAACATCTCTGGTTTAGACTGGATCGTATTGTTTAACTTATGGGAATTATCGGTAAATTCTTTCTGTAACAAAGTTAATGTCATAGAGAACTATAAGATGAAGCAAACAGAAAGATTTGTTACGGATTTGAAAAGCAAATTCCCTCACGTCTTTTCAGAAGGATTAGGTCTGTGCACAAAAACAAAAGTCAATTTCAAATTGAAAGAAAATGTTAAACCAATCTTTAAACCAAAGAGAAAAGTACCATTTTCGGCACTAGACACAATAAATGAGGAATTAGAAAAGTTGGAGAAAATTGGCATAATTTCAAAAATCGATTGGCCGTTTTCAATTGTATATATAAAAAAGGAAAACCCAAAAATTAGAGTGTGTGCCGACTTTTCGACAGGCTTAAATGACCGTTTGAAAGACCGTGCGTACCCTCTACCATCTCCGGAGGATATATTCACTAAATTAAACGGAGGTAGAGTGTTTTCAAAGTTGGACTTGTCGGAGGCTTACCTTCAGGTTAAAGTCAGTGAAGAATGTTTGAAGTACCTGACAAACACGCATAAAGGGATTTTTAAATTAAATCGTCTTCCTTTTGGATTGAAGGTAGCTCCAAGCCTATTCCAGCAAATAATGGACACAATAATGCCACCTGTGGGTAAACTCCAGGCGTTCTTGGGATTAGTAAGTTACTATAGAATTTATATCCCCAAAAATGTATGATATGAGAGCTCCTTTAAATAATTTGGTGAAAAAGGGTGCAAAGTGGATATGGTCGAAAGAATGCGAACATCCTTTTAAAAAAATAAAAAGCTGTCTATTAGCAGACCTATTGTTAGCGCATTTCGACACAAAGAGGAAAATCATTGTTGCAGCAGATGCCAGTAATGAGGGACTAGGTGCGGTAATGCTTCATAAATTCGAGGACGGATTTATGAAGCCAATGGCACATGCCTCAAGAACGTTACTTCCTGTTGAACGAAGTTACAGTCAAATCGAAAAAGATAGTTTAACAATAATCTACGCTGTAAAAAAATTTCACAGGTTTCTATACGGAAGAGAATTTATTCTGCAAACAGACCACAAACCGCTGTTAACAATATTTGGTTCAAACAAGGTATACTAACTCACACAGCAAATCGACTACAGCGTTGGGGTGTAATTCTATTAAAGCATAATTTCAAAATAGAATATGTGCCTTCAAAGAAGCTAGGTCACACCGATGGGTTATCAAGATTGATACCTAAATATATGGAACCACTGGAAGAAACAGTAATAGTGGCGCTAAGAGATGAAAGTGAATTGTGGGGTCTGTTATGCAACACTATTAGAGAACTACCGGTTACACTAGAAAATGTGAAAAAAAGCAGCGGAGAAGGATGATTTCATTAAAAAAAAATGGAAAAGCAAGCCTGGTTGAACGAGAAAACTAAAAAAGAAATTAGTGTGTCACCTTTTTCAATCTGCGAACAGGTATTACTATACGCAGATAGAGTTGTAATACTGTGTACTCTGTAAAAGAAAATTCTGAAAGAATTTCACACTGGCCATCCAGAGATTTTGAGAATGAAATCTCTAATAAGAGGCTATACTTATTGGCCGAGTTTGGACCAAGACACAGAGAATTTGGTGAGACAGTGCAGAGGATGTCAACTGGCAGCAAAGGATCCACCGGTAAAGATTCAACCATGGCCAAAGACAGATGTCCCATGGAATCGATTGCATATCGACTATGCAGGGTCCATAAATGGATCTTATTACCTGATCATTGTAGACAGTTTCACTAAGTGGCCAGAAATTATTAAGTGCAGACATCCGACTGCAACAAATACAATAAACGCATTTGATGAAATTTTTAGTTACTTTGGACTCCCTAAAAGTTTAGTCAGCGACAATGGAATGCATTTTACGGGAAGAGAATTCAAGGAATTCTGTACATCATTGTTGATTGATCAGGTGACAACGCCAGTATATCATCCAAGATTGAATGGACAGGCGGAAAAATTTGTGGACATCTTTAAACGAGTGTTGAAGAAAAATCAAAGCATGGACACAAATGAAAAAAGTATTCAGAAATTTTTGGCAGTATATAGAATCATGCCAAACCCAAATACGACAAGTACCAGTCCATTATGGCTACCTGCTAGATTGTCCTACCTGCTTACAGTAGTCAAAACCACTTAGCTACTTCGAACAAATATATCCCTTTCCGGGAGATATCAAAATTAATAGAAACAAAAATGCATACTTTTGGCTAAAATGTGAGAAAAAATAAAAATATCCCACCCCACTGTCAACAAATTTTTATTTCAGTAAAAAAAATATGAAAGACATTTTCAACTATCACAACACATGCACAACCTGAGAGAATTAACTGTTTTTTTTTGTTTTTTTAGGACATTCATTTTAGCAAAAGTTAAATCAGAAATAATTATTATATTTTTATAACAAGGTAAATATTAACATCATTAAATATTTGACATCCGAGTTTAACACCATTAAGTACTTTATATCCTAACTCCCATTAAATATTTAATATCTGAATTTAATGCCATTAAAATCATGATCATGAGAAATATTTAACTCTTGTTAATATTAAAAATGACTCACTTCATATGAATTTAAGTTATCCAAAGTTCTAAGAAATGATATTCCTATTACACACGTTCTTTTTACTTAGATAAAGAAAGAAAGAAAAGAAATTGCATTCAGTTAATATTTTGTACAGCCTTCAAATTGATTTGAGAGAGTATGGGCAAGGGAGTTTCTGACAATATTTGTTGAACTCCATGGATGCTTGCTACGCCATGCTTATTTATACAAGAGGCTGACAGTTGTAAACCCCATATTTAATTCATATCACTTTTAATTGACTACAATACTAAGTTGCCTGAAACTCAGAGTTTAATGTCATCCCACACTTTTTCACTCTTAGTTTCATCTTTTGTTTGTTTTTAACCACAATTCTTTGTGCATATGAAACACTTTTTCAATATTTAAAAAGCACACAGAATCAAAAGAAAGACTCAATATTTTCATCACAACCTAATAACAGAGTTTAATTTGATTCTGATACAGCGGATTGACTTTTCATCAATAAGAATCAGTCAGTATATAATTTCATACATTTGTCAGTAAGTTCTGGTGTCAAGATAATCACAAAAAAGTGGGGAAGAGAATTTGGTTAAATAGACAGATTAATGGCATAAAACGAAGCAATTTTAAGCCACAAATTGGGCATTTAAGCAGCTTATCTATATTCTGAATGGGGATTTCAATGTTAGTAGAAGCAGAGTAATGGACACTATCATTAACAATAATTATGCAAGTCTCCAATTAGTGAATTTTTTAAAATTAAAGTTTTTAAAAGGAGTGAATATGCTCAAGTAGTTTGGAAAAAGAGGCCGTTATTCCTTTTTTTTTTCTTTTTTTAAACAATTCTCCTGGGAAATGTGTAAAATTTGAAACATTTACAACATTGAAAATGCATTCACTATTACAGAAGAAAAAAAAAAAGTCAAAACAAACTAAATTCAAATCTTTTAAAATATCGTTAAAAACAGCCCAATATAAGCTAGCCTTCAGCTTATATTCAGGAAAGATAACCATGTCAAACACTTTGTGGCTCATTTTATTTCCTAACTTTTTTCACCTAAAAATGATTTAAAATACTAATGAATTGTTAAAGATTTCAAACCTGGTATATTTTTCAAAAGATTTATAAATGCATTTTTAGAAGATAGTATTTTTAAAAATAAAAATGTTCCTGTTAATTATCTCTTGTATTAATTACATTTCATAAATGACTTAATATTAAGCTTAAATGACAAAAGAAAACATTGTAACAGTTATGGAAAACAAATAAAATTCACAAACAATTTAAAATGTGTCGGGGAGAGTGAATCAGCTTCCCATCAAACACGTGATATCCAATGTTTATGTTATGTATTAGTCTGGGTTATGTTATTTATTAGTCTGGGTTATGTTTACAATGTCAGATTTTATTATGCAAGTCAATGTTAAAATTAAAAGTATAATAAGCAAGAAAAATGAATTAACCAGCTAGAAAATATTTGAAGATGTTCGTTTTGTAAATATAAACACAGAGAAAAGATGTAGAATATTAAAAACATTGGCTGAAAACATCAAAACAGCCAAACTATCAACTTCATAAAAAGAAATATGTAAATTTGGCAAAGTGCATAAAAACTAATTTTTCAACAGTAATTTTTACTGATTAATATAGAGTTACATTGGATGTACATGATGGATTGTTTTCTTTTTTAATGGAAATAGTCAACTAGCATGCCTTAGATGACAATAGAGGAGGCTAGATCAATGTTTTGGGCTCGTATTGTAGGCACTAAAATTTATATCTACCTTCAAAGTTGATGGTACCAACAAAAATGCTGACAATTATTTTAAGTTCATGGAAAAGATGTTTCTGAATTGGTACAAGTCACAAGATAAAGCTAATGCTCTTTCCACATTCAGCAAAGCTGACTGTTACCCATTTTGCCAAAAATGGTTTCAAAGACATTAATAGACTGTCACTAAACCTCTCCAGACATTAATCCAATAGAAAAGTCACGGCTCACCATTAAAAGACATGTACATGAGAATGAAAAACAGTATTCAAACAAAGAGGATCTCTAGGAAATGCCGCAAGTCATGTTAAATTCAAGAGTGAATGAAAAACTGATGAAAACAGAAGAATGTCAAGGATCCCATATTAACATGCCAAATAATAAAATAATTTATTCATGTATTTTGGGATATTGTGTTAAATATATGTTTCAAAGGCCTGTATCTTTTGGATTTATTTATAAATAAAAATTTATATTGCACTTCAGAGAAAGAGTCAACCAACATTACTTAGAAGATAACAGGGGCAGAAGTGGAGTAATGTGTTGGACTCATATTGATGGCAATAAAATTATAGATCCTTTCAAATTGATGAAGGATTAAGATAAATGTAGAGAATTATTAGAAGTTCTTGGCCAAGACATTTTATCGAGTGATTCAGGTCATAACCAAGGACATTTCAGCTAGAGACTTGTATAAGATAACGCTCGATCACATTCTGTAAAGTTGAGTATGGCAAAAAGGCTTCAAAGACGTTAATTCAATGGAATGGACCAAACCTCACTAGATATTAATCCAATAGAAAAGTTGTAGCCAATCATTAAAAGAAATGTATATGAAAATGGAAAACAATATTCGTGTAAAGAGAATCTCTGGGAAGCAAAAAAAAAAAAAATTTGCAAGTCATGCCAAAGACAAAAGAATAAAATGTTAACAAAATCAATGAATGAAAAACACTGATGAAAGCACGAGAATGTTAAGGATCCCAGATTTACATGTCAAATAATAATAAAATAATTTATTCATGTATTTTGGATATTGTGTTAATCAAATCTATGTTCCTATGGCAAATTTCTCTTGGGTTTATTTATAAAGAGACATTTATTTCGCACTTAGTTTGCATAATAAAAACATGGCACTACCAAATCAAGTTATTTTTAATAGGGACAGATATTCTAAGCTGAAACATATACTATGTACTGCTGATGTAAATACCAGTATATGCTGAAAATCTTACCAATACAAGCAATTTGATTGTGAAAACATTTACTTGCATATATCTGACCATTTATGGAAGCAAAATATTAGAAAATAAATGAAAACAATCTTAAAGTATACAATGCAATAATAATAACAAATACTGAATTCAATATTAACAATGACAATATTCAGATAATGATTAATTCAAAATTATGGCAATGCTACTGAATCAATTTCTTCATCTATTTTTTTAATCTTCATCAACAAGATGAATTTTAAAAAATAGAAAAAAAAAGCAAGAGTTTTATTGGAAACCAAATGCAAAAGGCTGAAGAACATCTGAGTAGAAATATTGAGATAAAACAACAAAGACTGAGTTGTCAGAAATAGAAGTGACAGAATTAAACTATAATTCAACTTAGATTTTCAGATAATTGCTAGCCATTTCAATTTCATTCTGGCTTTCAGTTGGAAACAAAAAAAACAAAAAAACTACAACATGAACATTTTCCTTCATACAAACCTGAAGTCTTTTGGTAAAGGTACTATGAAGTTTGTTATTACTGGTTTTAAATAATTTGGAAGAGTTTTGGCAGCCATGGATTGCTTTGGTATTTTTGACATTCCTTTACCAACTTTGTTGAAAATATATTCACTTCAATGTTACTTTGTATATTTCCGTTTTTTTTCTGGGTCTTCATTGTCACACTGACAATGATTTCAGCATGTGTACACTAAAGGAATTTCCCCACATTTAATTAAAATTATTTACAAACCATTACATTTGCAAGTAAATATTTCTCTCCCACCCATTTTTTTTTTCTTTACTTGCGTGTGCTAGTTATAAATATAAAAGAACCAATTTTCAAATATCCAAACAGACTATCTACCTGATGTATCCACTTTTAACTATTTTTTGTTGATTTTACCAAATAACTGGTGTAATCATGTCCTCCTCTTCCCCTTGACAATAGTCAGTTTCAATTTGATTAAAGCTGAATTGTTTAAGCACACAAATTAGCAATCTGTGTACACAGCCATCTGTAAAAAGGAAATGCTCTCCAGCCCTACGATCCAATATGCAGACTGCATTTTAAGTGACATGTGTCTACAACAGGGACATGGATAGACCTCCTCTCAATTACATCAATTCTCTTATCTTGCTCAGCTAATTAAACAGACTTTGTAGATATAATCCTTGGCTTAGTTGTGTCTCCTTCAGTTCAACCACACACCACACTTCCTGGTGCTTACAGCAGGTTGATAATGAGCTTGTAGAAATTGTGAGTAATGAATGAACTTCTTGCTAATGCTTTAAATCAGATGCAAGCCAAACAATAACAAAATGTCAGTTTACAGTGTATTCATAACCAAAAAGAAAAAAAAAAAAGAAAGTCATCAATGATCAACAGTTGACTACTTTTACTCTTCACTATTATAAAACAGATGAAAAATATTTTTATGGTCTGCTATTTCATTTTTGAGCAGCTCTTGATGAACATCATTATAAAAAAAAATTATCTCCATATGCATTAATTCTATATAAAGAGGAGATCATCCTCATCTGTTTTGCACTAAAGCTTTTTTTCTAAACTAATGACTGTAAATAAACAACATCAATCTGTAATTTAAAACAAAAAAGTGAAAATAAACAAATAAAATTTAGGCAAACAACACTACTAATATTGTTAAATCACAATGACTTTTCAAGTATAAAAAAAAAAATTTCATTATTCATAATTATTCAAGTTGAATGATTGATTGACTTGTTATTTTATGACTTATCAACCTTTTGCAGGTTATTTAAAGCCAGAAAATATTTTTTGATTGTAAGAATTTTATGGAGATAATGATTTATGGATACAAGTCTACTAATTAATCCATGGCTAGGCGGAGGAGAGGTAGATTCATAACTTTCCCCAATGGTATTTGTGCGTAAGTGAATATAACAAACCTGACTAGAACTGGAACTTGGTTCTCTAATTTCCAATTCCGAGCCATTATTGTTTACTCCACTGGTACAGCACCTGGTATTCCCAAGTGGTCACCCATATAGATACTGATCAGACTCGACACTGCTTAACTTTGGTGATCCTATGAGAACCTGCATTTCAACATGATATGACCATAAGCCCATTACATTACCCACACATCCAAGCTTACTGCACCTGATATTCCCAAGCAGTCACCCATCTAGGTACTGACCAAGCTTGATGTGGCTTAACTTTGGTGCTTGTACAAGAATCAGTGTTTCAATGTGATATGGCCATAAGCTCAATTCCAGTTGAACCCAAATAAGTAGGTAAATGGATTTTACAAATGTAACAGAAAATTGAGGAAAGGAAAAATAAATGCTTAATTAATGAAAAAATTACATTAAATATCATAAAACTTTACATCATTTTTGCTAATTTAGTCTCTGCAATTTTCTCCCTTCAGTTAAAAAAAATGATAAATTTTTGCGATCTTTTTTTACTCGTTTGTCTTCATCTAAAGCAAGAAATTTACAAAAACAAAAATTAAAATTTAGTAAAGAATTTTAAAAAGCAATATACACAGTAGCGTCATTCACAAATTCATTTTTTTTTTTAGCATTTTATTTAAGCCAGCTTCCTCTTTCTTAATAAATGCCATCGTTTATGGTTAGAAAGAATATAAAGATCTGCATGCATACCAGAGCTCTTAATGGCATAGTAAATGTTTAAAAGATCTTTTGCTTGCTTTGACTTCAAGGTTCTTCTTAATGAGTTACCAACACAATTCAAAATTTTAAATAGACATCCCTATCAGCTCATCTAACAGCCATGGTAAATTGATTTTAGGTCATTTATTTATAGTGGCAATTACTGTATACTACAGGATCCTATCCTCACCCAAGTGAGATCAAAGATAATTAACTTTTCCAATTCGCATTCATTTCAAACACTAAGAATAGAGATCTATAGCACCTGATTTGATCATCTTATAAGCAAAGTTTCCTGGCAATAGCTAATATCTGAGAGTCAAATATACTTGGGTCAGGTTTGCAAAATATTTATAAACGTTAAGATCATAAATTGAGGATTAGAAATATTTATGTCATTTATCAGGTGTCAAATTTTACCTGTAACCACCTTCAAATAAATACCAGAATATATTGAGGCCTTGGTTTATTTTATATTTTAAACTTTAGCTTTTACTCTGTGTGTGTGCACATATATATATATATATATATATATATATATATATATATATATATATATTATTTAGGCAGCAACCCTTCATTTATGCATGTTTAACAACAGAGAAGGTACTACGGTTAAGCTTTTGATTTAATTTTTCTTGTGTTCTCACGAGCTTTCTTTTTTGGTCATAGTATGTACAAACTGTCCAAATGTTTTATAGTTCCGAGTGCTTTTGGCTATACTTGTAGCCATTATCAAGGATGATTTTATTTTTTCAGTTTAATTGAGTGTGTGCATTATGTGTATGTTTTTAGTGTGTTATATAGGTGTTTTATTTCCTGAACACAGCACATTGTGGCCTAGTTC
This sequence comes from Acanthosepion esculentum, assembly GCA_964036315.1. Taxonomy (NCBI): domain Eukaryota; kingdom Metazoa; phylum Mollusca; class Cephalopoda; order Sepiida; family Sepiidae; genus Acanthosepion; species Acanthosepion esculentum. The sequence continues at coordinate 21,153,446 of OZ038487.1, forward strand.
TACGAGTACAAATGCCCCTTAAGGAACTGTGTTCCTGATCAAACCAAACTTATAATTACATCGGTCACTCAACTACATGCCTATCCAGACACCTTTCGTTACACCTATCTGACGAGAGCTCTATTAGAACCCATTTAAACACACACACAAGCCTACCACACTCCAACCGAAATATACTAGTAGAAAACACAAACATAATAACCTCATCCACCTGTAAAAAAAGATTAAAAATAATGCAAGCCCTAATAATAAAAAAGAAAAAGCCAACTCTTAACATTATTAACTACGAACAAGGCCACAATGTGCTAACCATGTTCAGAAAATAAAACATCTCTATAACACTAAAAACATACACATAACACACACACTCAATTAAACTGAAAAAAATAATCCTTGATAATGGCTAAAAGCATAGCTGAAAGCGCTCAGAATTATAGAACATTTGGACAGTTTCTATACTCTGTGTCCAAAAAAGAAAGCTCTTGTGCGAACACAAGAAAAATTAAATAAAAAGCTTAACCGTAATACCTTGTCTCTCGTTTTTAATGAAACAGGCATATATATAACTTCATAATCTTCACTTTCTAAAACCTTTTCTTTCACTCATATCACAACTCATTCATCTTTACTATTTTAACAATAACTCTATACCTTGAGCGGCTCTTGAGCCTTGTACTGAAAGAACTTAAGCATAAAAAAGCAATGAAAAGGTACATAAAAAGAAAATTTTACACCTTAAATGCACAATACACAACCAGACAACAAAAAAGAAACTGAAAAAACACAAAGTGCTCAAAGTTTTAAAAAGAAAACAGTAATCAAAAACACAGGTAAAATTAATTATAGCAACTCATCAGCTAGGTTCACTTTTATCTTTCGGCACTATATTATTCTGGCACTCACAGTCTGATGAACCAAAAAGCTAAAATTGAATTAGTCAATGAACTGCTATAGTTAAGTTTAGCTCAATCATACATACATACATACATACATACATTTGTTTGTGAAGAACTAACATATTTTCAACAAAAAAAAAAACACAACATCGAATTGTTCAAATACATTGCCATTTTAAATAACCAAACTTCTTGTTAAAAAATAAAAATAATCCAAACTATCAAAGAAAATACCTGAATATAATCTAGAAGTAAGCTTGGATTGTGACAACTGCTCAACATTTGTTCAATGTATAATGCATGCTGACAAGAACAAAAATAATTTTATGCAAGACATTTGTTGAAAAAGCATTCGCAGAATTTATAACAATGAGGAAAATGCTTTCATTAAATACTCATTTGCATTTCAAATGAAAATTTTTAGTTACGTGAACGACATCAGGTGAAAAAAATACAAATCATAGATGATCAGTCAATGGACAAAAATTTATTAGAATATTATCACTTACCAGATAATCCAGTAATCCAGTGTTAGTTTTGTTTTTAAACCAATTCTATTTGAAAAAAACAGGATTACGAATAGAAACCTCAAATTTCAGATAAGTGAGCAGTTTAAAAATTCTTCTCCGGTATTTCTGAATTCTTATTGAATAACAAATCAGACAGACAACATGGCAGTAAAAGATGGCTGACCAATAAATTACAGAGAAGAAAGCAGTTACTACAAACAGGATTAACTTTTGTTTTTTTGTTTTTTGTTTTTTTTTTCCCCTGGTTCTCAATGAAAATCATCCAAATGTCACACAACATCCCCACCTTCCACTGCCAGTACAGAAGTGGGAAATTAGAAAAAAGATAAAGAATTAAAAACAAGGGAGATAATCTATCTATTCATATTTAACTGCCACCCAACACTTATTAAATTTTAGTTTTATCCAAACAGATCTATTTCAAGCTTGATAGAGCTTTCTCGTTTTCTGTCTATAGTAAATGAATTTGTGGGGAGATGTAATGGATAGCCAAGTTTAAATTCCAATCACGTTCACTGCATTCACTTACATGCAAATACCCTTGGGAAAGGTATAAATCCATCTTTTCTTCCCACAGATGTGGGATAAATAGCAAACAGGGCTCTTTAGCTGTGGCTGGTAACCAATCTAGGAGAACGAGTGAATTCAAAACCAGTTCAGTATGGGTCTAGCGACTCAATATCGTAAAACCTACTATATGCTATAGAAACAACAATAATGCTTGGTGTGGTGAGAACTGTGGGTCCCCATACTTCTCAGAAGTCTACAGGAGCGAGAGAGCTGTGGCTCCAATATGCCTCAAGTAGTGAGTATCGTAAATGAAACAATATTGCGAATCAAAGTTCTCTCCAGTTTATTACACAGACATTTTGTAACTTTTTTTTTTTGAATTCTGATTCTCACAAAAAGTGAGCCTTAAAATAGTGGGAGAAAGAAATAAAAAAAATTATTAGTGCTACTAATGACGATACCTAGTCTTACACTGTAAACAAAGTTTCATTGATTCTCACATTGTAAATGTTTCTCCGAGGTCAGTAACGACAACATTGCTATGATATGTTACATATCCATCTTGGCATCCACCATGTACACGGCCTACCACATGTAATAGTATTTACTTAAATTATGCCAAGATAGTAATTTTCTTTTAATAATTTTGTTTTCACTTTTACAACTGTGTGAATGTAAATCTCAAGCTCAACTTTATTCTATTTTCTTCTCTCACACATGAAACTCTCCAGATTCTTGCTTTCCAGACAACTACAATCTTCAAAATTTTAAAAGCGACATCAATCATCTTGTCATTTGGAATCTAGATTTTTTTATTGTCCTTTCTCCTCAAGGTTTTCTGGTTCTCTCTGCATCTTAGCGGCTTTATTGCCTTGAAATGATTAAAAATAAAAATGAAATATTAATCCCAAGCACACTTCTAAGTGACATTTGAGTGTCTCAAGGCGGACTAAAAAATAAAACGCGAGAAGTTTCCCTTGAACAAGTTGTATCAGTAGATGGTTTTTTGTTTTGTAGATGGATTATAGTGAGCAGAAAAGAGAGAGAAAGAGATGTTTTTAATATTGACCAAAACAGAAAAAAGTTCATTCAATACTTTGGCAGAGAAGCAAAGTCAAGAACATAAAAATTACAACAAAAAAGTTTAAGACTAAAATCTTAAATAAATCTATATCAGGTACCAGAGTTGCTTTTATTGTTCTTGCAATGTGTGTTTGTGTGTGTAATATTAAAATTTAATAAAATATGAAAACTAAAAAAAAAACTAAAAAAACTAAAATAAAAATACCTATTCTATTAATATTTAATATCTATCTATATTTTACATGAGTTAGATATAACTGAACAAATTCAAAATTTAGGTAATCTGCAGATATATAACTTTAATTTACTCAGAAATCCACTGGAGATTAGTGCCTATGAAATTGTCTGGATAAGTTATGTGAATATATATATATATATATATATATATATATATATATATATATATAGAGAGAGAGAGAGAGAGAGAGATATTAGGAAAATCTATGACTGAAAAAAATTTTTTGTGTGGCACATTTTGGCCTTTAGGTGATGTTAGTGTTGCTGCAACTACACATGAAAATTTAAAAATTTGGATTTTTAAAAAAAATTTTTATTTGTTTTGGGTACAGGCGATTCCAATTAGTTTCCGTTTGTTTTTTATCATTTTGTTATTAAATATCCCACTTTCTGATAATAGAAGATCTGCCAAGAAATATGAAATGTAAAAATCTGGATGTAAATTTACTGTGGATAATCTAACAATTAAAGCAATTTCTATACACTTTTTTCTTAGTAAATGGCTTTCTCTTTTAATTAAAGTAGCATTTTTTTAATCAAAATTATGGTCAGACTAATTGCGGTGTGCAACTAATGCACCAAGTTCATTGTTTTGTTTTCCTTTTTGTGTTCATTGAAATCATTTATTTAAATTCCTTGATGCTTCTTCTATATATTTCTTATGGCAATCCTTACAGCTGATAGAGTAAATTCCTTCAACTTTGAGCTTATTATTTTGTTTTGTATTAAGTTGTTGATTCAGAAGTAGTTGAAATAAAATTTATGCTAAGCATAGATAAAGTCTTTTCAATTGTATTTTTGTGATAGAGTTGGCGGGCAGATATTTTGATTTGTTTAGTTTGTTAGAATGATCCACTCTTCTATTTTGAAATATTTTATGAGCCTTTCTTGTGCTGAATATGAAATAACTAGAGTATTAGAGGAGTTTAAAAGTATTTTCAATGTCTGTCTCCTCTTCATGTAAATATTGAAGGGATACAAATTCTGTGTGCTCTTAAATTGAGCATGAAATAAGTTACACAAATTTTTCTTCCATTTTCTTAGATTTATATTTTATATATATATATATATATATATATATATATATGGGCAGCAATCCCTCTTTAATATACGTTTCATTAAAACTGACTGACAGAGTACTTTTATTATTTGTCTTGTATATGAACAAGAGATTTCTTTTGTGGACTCAGCAAGTGTAACTGTCCAAATGATTGTTTGTTCAGAGTGCTTTCACCTAATCCGCTAAATCCCCAAAATAAATTTCTTGTTCACATACAAGAAAAATACAATAATGGGGGGGGGGAAACAGTAAAAGAAAAGAAACACAAAAGAAAAAGAGAGAAAAAAAAAAAAAAAATCAAAGAAAAAGCAAAAAATAAAAAAAATAAAATAAAAAGCAAAAAATAAAAAAATAAAATAAAAAGCAAAAAAATATAAAACAAAGAAAAACAAAGAAAAAAACTTGCCAAGCAGATTATCAGTGATTTTTTAATAAAACAAAAAATCTATTAAAATTTCTGGGGGTGCTGGCTTAACCAAAAACAGAAAATGAAATTGGCAAACGAATTTTCAGCTGAGATGCCTTTGTAAAAAAAGGCATGAATTACATTTTTCCCAGATCTGTCCCAACACCAGATCACTTGATTAAAAAAAAACCCCCCAAAAAAAAAACCTCATTACTAAAAGAGTACTGAACTGTATAATGCAGTGAATACTTGAATTCTTCACAGAAGAGACCTGAACAGAAATGTGGTTCTCCAGAAGAATGCTGAGAATACCATGGACTGAACAAGTGGGCAACAATAAAGTTTCAGAGAAAATGCAAACAAAACGGACATTTATTGTTAGAATCAGAAAGAGTTGGAATTTCTAAGATGCATAATGAGAAAAGAGCACTTGGAGAATCTGTCACTCACAGGACATAGAAGGACAGAGATCAGCACATAACCTATTGAACAAGCTTGTGTAAATGGTTGGTAGAATAGAGATTAAGATAGATATCAAAAAGATAAACCTTACTAAGAGCTAGAAAGGATAGGAAGTTGTAGAGAGCCATGAACCTGAAGAGACATGGCATATAGAAGTATGCCATAAGGTTCATAAAGAGAGCAGGTAAACACTCTCGTAAAACACTCATCCATAAGCATTTTATCTGAAAACAACCATGACATGGGTTGAATCAATCAATTATAAAGTCTATAGAAAAGGAATTGCTGTCAGTTTTAACAGAGATTTTCCTCGCAATTCTAAGAATCAATGCGTATTTCTATTGACAAAACAACCAATAATCAACCGGCAATAAAATTCTCAAGTAAATCTGACTGCATATTTTGGAAAGAAGTTAGAAAAAAAAGTAACATTCATTTCTATCAAGAAGTATTGTATTTTACAGTTAAATATGAGTGGGTGCATAGCTAAGTGGTAAGAATACTAGCATTTCTACTATGAGACCCAGGATCAAATCTCACCAGAGTCAATTTGTCAGTGGTGATTTCTTGATAATATCAGACTGGGGAGACCATCACAGCATGCAGAGCTATTTGAAAGGGCCGGAAAAACTATACCTTGTGAGTGAAATTGGTTAGAGATAACTTCTTTTTTTAAATCACTTCATCCCATACAAAACAGTAAAGCCACTAAGGCACAAGGGGTTACGGAGTGTGAAAGAATAAGAAAACATTAAGAAATGAGAAAACTATAAGAGTAATCAAGAATACAGTAGATAACAATTGACATTGTAATTAAATTTTTGAAGATCAGAGTTGGCTGGAAAGCATAGGGCCAGAATAGATTTCCACAAGTGAGAAGTGTGAGAAAAGAAACTGTTAGCATAGAACTTAAGGTTGCATCCAGACAATTCAACTTCAAACTGATAAGACCTTGTTGCCAATCTAGTACAACACTTAAATTCATAAAGTCTATGTACCATAACGGAGAGACTATCTGAACAATTACTATGAAAGTATTTATAGAAAATGCACAGGGAAGCTACATTATGGTGGTGGGAAAACGACTGAAGCTGAGATGCCAGGTCAGGAAAAAAGTCAATGATTGTGTTAGCATGAAGTCACAAGTCATTGTAACCTAGGATTCGAGCATACTGGCCTCATTCAAAATGCTGATCATGGCAGATTATCTGCTCACTCCCAAAAACTGTAGTCTGCTCAGCAAATGGTCTAAACTACAGGTTAGTCTTGTGGGTATTGAACACAAATGTGACTGAGCACATCTCTGCAACAGGGATTAGTTAACCACCTTAACAGACAGGCATACTTGGATACAAGTGGCCAGATATATTATGAATAAGTATATTTTTTGGTATATTGTCGTGCAGAGCTTAATCCTGACTCCTCACTTTCATATTTTTAATAATGTTTAATTTCATGTAAAATGGCATTAACCCAGTAACAGCAGATTAGAGGAATATCACTCATGTCAGTTGTATAACTAAATTACAAATGGTCAAAGGTATATGTATGATTGATAGAACCTAACTACTTTCATGTTCCGTGTCCCTTCAGGACATAGGCAATTATGGCTTTCCAAAATATTCTGTTCTTCATAGCGCTTAATAAATTTTTTCTTTTGGTTATTTCTCTTTATTTCTCCTCTTGTTCTGCTATCCATTTATTTAAACTCACTAAGTAGGTTATGCGTTGTTTTCCTATGTCCCTCTTGCCTTCAATATGTCCTGGGACGATCAGATTTTCCAAACACTCTTTCCTAATTATGTACCCTTGAAATTTCAACTATCTCTTCCTCATGTTCAGTACAAGTTTCCTTTTTGTTTCCATTTTCTCTAAAACTTTGTTCTTGCTCACATGTTCAGTCCATGATATTCTCAGCATCATTCTGTAGAACCACATTTCTGCTGCTTCAAGTCTCTTCATCTTTGAGAAGATTGTCCAGAATTCACTGCCATATAGGAGGACTCATATCACATAGCAATTCAGTGCTCAGTTTCTAACAAAATTTTTCCGTTTCTTAATACTCTGCTTAGCTTTTGGGTAAGCATTTTTGGCTATCAGAATGCGCCTTCGAATTTCAGCATCACACTTTCTGTCCTTTGTTAAAAAAAAAACTTCCCAGGTATTTAAATTGTTGTACTGGTTTGATTTTGGTATCCCTAATTTGTAATTTGCTCGGTGAGCTGCCCCTTTTGCTAACAACCATTCATTTTGTCTGCCTGTAGTTGATGTTTTTACTCCTTTCTTCTCGCTTTCATTCACCAACTTCTGTCAAAGCTTTTGTAGTTTTCTCTGCTATCAACACTGTGTCATCTGTATATTTTATGTTGTGAAGATTGCGGTTGCCAATAACAAATCCTGGTAGGACATCTAATTCTCTCATAGATTGAATGTCCAGTGAGATGACACATCTTTGTCTTACACCAGTTTCTATTTTTACATTTACTGAACACATTTTCTGTGCTTACGCAGGTGGTTTGCTGCCAGTATAGGTACTTGGTTATTCTGATAGCTTTCCCAACACACTAATTTATTAAAATTATGGCCACATTTACAAAGTGGCTGCAGCTAGAGTTGAAATGACCATAGATTATCGAAGAAAAAAAAAACAAAACCCTAGCCTTATCTTTTGCTAACCTTTCTCTTATGTTGCTTATGGTACATCAGCTAGGTACTTATTCTTTTCTGGTTTATAGAAACTTTAAATTGATGATTTTAAGCTTTTAAAATCAATGTGTGTGGGTGCTTATCAGTTTTCAGCTATCAAGTCGCCTTTAAAAGTGATATGTCATTTTTTGTTAACCTTCAATAGTTATTCTATTTAATCTACAAAGAAAAGTCCATTTTCTTGTCTAAATATTAAGAAAGCTCATTAGAAACAATTATAATTTTACAAATTTAATAGATTCAATTCCAAAAGAACTTGACTCTTTAAATTACTTGAAAACGCTTCAACCATATCGCTTCACCGAACAATAAAAGAAACTGACGGTCATAAAATTATTATATTGAAAAAGTGATACCTTTTGAAGTTCTTAATTGAAGGAAAATAAGAATTTTCATCTTATTTTTAAATTAAGTGCTATAGCTCTTAATCAAAATGGTACAAGGAAAGTAATTTTTACAGAGACCTGGTTCAAGCACAGTTTCTCTCTCAGAAACAAGTCCATGGAAATGATAAATATAGAGAGCAAAGGAATGGAATTGACTGCAAGACGCTGTTCTCCAATCTGAAGTGAACTGTAGCAGACACCAGTCAGTAACTGGTACAGATAAGCAGAAAGAATGGAATTCAATGCCAATTGAGTAAAATGGTGTTCCAGTTATTTGCTGTGTATTTAGCTGATCAATGACTGCTGTACAAACACCTCTTGTATTGTCCAGAGTAAAAGTAAAACTGGACATCTTTGCACAGGAATTCAATTTCTTGTTTGGCCATAAACCAATTTAGCCATAACTGAAAAATGAAGAGATTGGCAGCATTCATCCAAATAAAATGTCAATGAAGGAGAGCAGAGAAAAGTCAAAAGACAGAGTGAGAGACAATAATGCAAATTGCCAGGTGAACAGTTTATCTTTTTTACAGTGAATGAACGAAGAGAAGTAAATTAAAGATGAGATAACACTTGCTTAGAGAGAACCAATATGGGGAAAAAAAACAAAAACAAAAAAACGATAGATTTGCTGACGGTCATCAATTTGAGTTTCAGAAGTTGAACCAATTTCTAAACACACTGAAAAATTTCACATATATCTAATATTAAAAAAAAAAAAAATTTGCTTTTTTTGTCTGAAATTCTGAAGTTAGGTATTAATATAATATACCAAATGTAGTTACAATTTTTTTTTTTGTTGTCTGATTCTTGTTATACTATAATTATCTCCCTTAAACTGGCAATGGCAGGTGACAGTGTCTGTTATGACAATGGTGGACCATTCAAACATGTTTACAAAGCCAACGGATGAAAAACTGATTCTATGAAAGTGTAGCATACAACAATGACTGGAAACAATATATTTAAAAGTGTATTTAAAGACTTACATACAAAACCCTAATAATCATGAGGAAATGAAAACACATGGCATAATTTTTGAGAGAATGGTTAGCCTCGTTAACTACTAATGATCTGCTTTAGTGTAGTCATCATTTGCATGATGTTCAGTCCCCCCCCCCACCTGTAAGCGTGTTTGGCAAATCATCTGCTTAAAAATATTAAGATTATTCATCAACTGAATAAGACACCTGAAAATCATCTCATGAAAGTAATGATGATCTTAGGACAATGGAAATAATTCCGTCTGAAAATAAATTTGAACATGAATAGTCTACACACTTGTTCACTAGTGAATTGTCACACAATTTTAATGAATTAATATTAAAACAAAATAAATAATATTAAAATGTTAATGAAGAGATAAACATAGCCATATAATCATTATGGTCAGTAAAAAGTAATAAAAATAAAAAAAATATTGGATGATTTATATCATTTTTTTTTCTTTAGAACAATGTAAGATATAACAAACTCACATAAAAACTTTAATGAGTAAATGAAATTGTATTTTAAAATTTAAGAGACAAGAAAAAAAAAAAAAAAAGGAGAAATTAAATCTTATTGCCTATTTTCTTTATTTCAGTGCTACTTAACATAGGATGCACAACCACCCAAGTAGTGTGGAAGTTTTAAAAGCTGTAGCCCCTTACTCTGTAGGGAGTCTATGGGGCTTGAGAGCTGTGACCACTACCCCACAGGGAACATTTTCCTTTCTATTTCTTATAAAGAGAAAATTCATGGCATCATTTTCAACACCAAGTTGCCATGGATTTCAAAGTGGAATATATATATATATATATATATATATATATATATATATATATATATATATATATATATATAGCAGACAGTGTATTAAATAGCTTTATTAGTAAACATATTGATACAAACTTAAGTTTCACAGAATTTTTAATATTAAATCAGCCAATTTTAACTTTTTTGGTTTGGTTTATTTTGTTTTACGACATCAACCTCAATAGGTTATTTAATGCCAACAACATTTTTTATTGCTGGTAATATTTTGTTTTGTCAAAAATCTGTTTCTTGTAATATTTTTCCTTCAAAATTGTATTGCTGGTAATAATTTTTTTCAAAAAAGTATTGCTAGTAATAGTTAACTATTTGCCCATAGCTGGGACCCTAACAGGTGCTACCACCCCAGGTCAAGGTGGACCTGGGAACACCAGCAATTAAGAGGTGGTTCCACGCTCCTCAAAACCTCCTGATCAGAGGCCTTGCTGCTGGATGTAGTTTAACGTCTTACCCAGGACATGGATGTAGTTTAACGTCTTACCCAGGACATTTTAACTTTTTAAAATTTTATGTTTTAGCCATAAATCAAAAAGTATAAGATAAAGATTCACAAATCTCAAAGAGGTAGGAGCTTTGAAAAAGGCTTAGTGCATGATAATGGAGGAGTTTCTTATTACCTTGTCCAATTTTGAGTTCAGAGCAGCCCTTCTTTTCAAATGGCTCACATCCAAAGTTAGAGAGTCCAGTCTACCCTGCTATTCAACCCATAGAGAAAAGATTGAGTCATACCTTCCCCAGGAGTATTAATGAGAAAGTAAATGCAGCATACTAGGACAGAACTTTAACCCGGCTAGCTGATTTAATTTCCTGCACTGATAAACATTACACTAGGTACCACCACAGAAAACATCCCTAAGATTTAAAATGAATTTTAAAAATGAAAAATCTTTCTTAAAGATTTTATTTTAATTTCAAGCTAATAGATTAAATTTAATATTTCCAATAAGCAAAATACTTTGCTGTATTTAAAAAAACTAATTAAATTGACTTGAAGGAGTTTTTTTTTCTTTTTTTTTTTTTAAAAGACTTTTTTTAGTTGTCTTCCATCACAATATAATTCTCTTTATAAAAAGGAATCTTCCAAAAATAGAATACTTTTCTGAAACTTTATTTGAGGAATATTAGCGGATTTAAAGTATAATTAATCTGATTTAAAAAATATTACTTACTCTAATTTTAAAATATCACAGAAATTCATTTTTTTTTAACACAGGGGTAACTGTTTATTTAAGTTGTTGACATGTTTGACAGCTTGATTAGTTAATGCTGTTCTAAGGAGGCTTCCATCATAAAAAATAATTGAACATGAGAGCTTCTTCGATATAATTAAGTACTCGGTAATCTTTAAAATTTAAGAAAATATGCTCCATAATCTAATGTTTTACTGAATACTATAAATTTACTATAGTTATCACTTATTTTCTGATAATGTCATGTATGGGCCATCATATCTACAAAACAAAAATTGGCATGTTTTATATGCATAAAAAAAATTCAAAATTCTTTTAAAAATATTGGTGTTTGATGATTTGTACTAAGCTTTTCCATTTATGATTAGTAAATGTAGTTTTTACTTAATAATATCATCTAAAAGGGTGAAATTAATACAGAATTTTAAAAGATTTAAAACTTGATAAATTATTGTAATTTAAAAAAAATGAAAACAATTTTTGTAAAAATTCATTATTTATCATAAAAAATTTTTCATAATATATCTTATTCATAAAAGCAATTAAAAACTTTTCTAATTACATAATGTCATAGTTTTATTGCATTTTTTATTTTACGATTCAGAGCAGATTTTCAGAAAATGGTGTTTCTGTTTGACAAAAACAAATTAATGATTTAAATTCTCCAAGGAGTCCTGCTTTTAACTAATATAAATATGAAGAGGGTGGAATTTTAATTTCTCAAAATTCCAGAAAATTAATTAGGGGCAACAAATATAAAAAGAAAATATTTTTACCAAGATTTTCTAAAAATAATAATTTCATTCATTTGTTAATAAGTCCTAATAATTTAATAAAAATCCAACAATGATTTGATTTTAACAAGAATGTGTATTTAAAATTAAAAAAGATTCTAAAATTTCCTATAGTAATCTTTGGCCCAACTAATGATGCAAGAAAAACAAGATTTTTTAATCAACATTTTGAACACACTAGAAAACATTAAAAAATTTAATAAAATAATAAAAAATACTTTGGTCTTTCTTAATAATAACAAACATTTTGACAATAAAACTGTTTTTTTTTTTTTTAATCAAGTTCGGGGTCATTTTTTTTTTTATCATGGTATGCTCTTTTTTTAGCAAATCTTTGGAGGTACTTACATGACACCACCAACACATTCAGTAGATTCAGCATCATTATCTCTGAAATGATTTTTGTTCTTTCATAATTTATATACTACTGAACCACTTTGTCTAGCCATTTTTGAAAAGTATCATCTTTTAAGATGTTAGCAAAAATGAAATAAGGCTTTCTCAATATTATTTTTTACTTGGTTTGTATTTTTTTCTGATGTCAAAATGTCATGGTTAAAAACAAAGACTTGAAATAACTGCTATGATTTTATCAAGTCTTAATCTACTTGAAATTTTTTTCTTCATCCATTCATCATTATGAACAATTCAGAATCCCTCCTTGATATAAAAATTTTTTTGTTCTTAATGAACCTTTTTTTTAAATGGACCCTATCTCGTCCTTTGCTTTAATGGAACTTATCTTACCCTTGACTAGAACAATTCATAAATGTAAATGTCAAAGTTTCATGCAAAAACTAGAAAAAAATATTTAGTCTGGAAAAAAAAAGACTAAATGTACTGCAAAATTTAGCAAGAGTTTTTAGAAAAATATTTTTGATTATGATTATTTCATGTAATATACAGCTGCAGCAAAGACAGAGATTACACTGGCTGAAATGTGATAAAAACAACAAAGATGAAGATAATAATTCAAATATTTCACATAATAACGCCAATGTTTAAATCATTGAATTTCAGGCAATATGAAATAATACAACTGTTACTGAGAGACATACATTGATGAAATGTGAGAAAACTAAGACTTCAATCTGAAATTGTTCATTTAGTTGACATAGCATTACCAAATTATAAAATGCATCACGTGTGCAAATGTTCATTTATATTTATGCAGTATAGAAATGTAAAAAAAACTTTTCAATAACAACATTATAGCAGACAAAAAATAATATGTAGGGGTTAATTTTATTAGTCATACCATCAGTAACATTATATATATATATATAAAATCTCACTCAATGAATTACTTAATTATCTCAAATCCTCCTAATAATTTCTATCACTTGTATATTCTTGCTTGAACCTGCTTCTAATGCTCTTGATGGAGTGGTTTGGGGATAGTAGTCATGGCTCATGAGAGTACACTCCTATGGGTACGGAAAAACTCGGATTAGTTACATCAGGGAATTTGTGAAGAGTGGCACTATATCAAGTCTAATTCATTACCTCTTCATCACCGAGGCCCATTTTGTACAGTCAGTATGATGCTTGCGTTGTATCGCAGTGGTCCAGTTTCAATTCTTGGTAGCGGATGTGCACTGCTGATGATTCCCAAATATAGGACAAAACGGACATCCAGTGCTTTCTGCATTTTGTTGAGGTTTCTTCTAGACTCGAATTACTTATCTCAAATCCTCTTAATAATTTCTAACACTTTTTAGATATAGAAATATACATGTGTGTGTGTGTGCCTATTGTTTGGTTCATGCACACACCACCCCAGGCTTTTGAACAGGAGTAGAGGTTTTCCTTTGTTTTTATTCCTTCTAAAATCTCATTCTCTTACACTCCTAGTAGCCTCTTGTGTCTTAATGGTATTATTGCCTTGCTTGGGGTGAACTGATTAAAAGAAAAAAAAAAAAAATTTCTAAGTTCATAATATGATAAAAGGTGGCGACTATCCATAGGTATATAGGTACCTCCACGAGATTGCTAAAAAAAAGAGCATAGCATGATGAAAAAGATGGCAAACTTGACGAAAACAAAATGTTATCATCTAAACGTTTGTTATTATTAAGAGGAAAGATCAAAGTATTTTTGTGGTATTTTTTTTTACATTTTTTAATCGTTCCTAACACGTCCGAAAATTTCGTTAAAAATCTTGTTTTTTGAGTCAGCAAAATTGACCATTTTTTTCCATTTTATAGAATCAATGAAAATCTCAGTTTGAAATTCTTTTAAATATCAATTATCATTTTTCAAAACTTATTTTAAGAAAATCAGAAATTATGTTTATTTAAAATATTTAGAACCAAGCTTAACTTAGCTTCTGCTCATAAAAGAGGTAATTTGAAAATAAAACAAAGCCGGTCATAAACTTTCACGTTACTTGAATGACATATTGACGGATTCCGTGAGGATAATTTGTTCTACGGAAGGAGAAAAGTGAAATATTTTACATTTAAGTG
>OZ038487.1:21172988-21287988 GCA_964036315.1 Acanthosepion esculentum
CACCATGTACAATTTCTTTTCCCTCAAAAAGTGTGACATGCCTTAGAACTTAGTACTAGAATCAAATCTTGTGTGTGGGTAATCTAGCAGTTCAGGTCTAAACTAAATGAACTCTTGAGCTCTCATTTTGATCTCATCAAAGACAGATGATTGTACATCTACAGAAACAAACTGTGTATCATTACCAAAACAACTGAAACTATAGTTATAAGTGTGGGGCCTGCATACTTAACAAAAATAATTATGAATATTGAAATTTATCAATTTTTTTTTTTATCCTATAATGAGAAAAAAAAAAATACACTTTTCATCTCTTTTTGTCCTCCATTCTTTGTCCTTTTATTTCTTGTTACCAATATCTGAATTGCTTGGGTAAATGCAAACATGCCTAATTTTGCACACTAAATATAGAGTATTTTACAGCCTATAAGATAAATGGGATACAAGGGTTATCTGAGAGATCACTGCTTGGTGCAACTCATCTAAGCCCCTTTGCTGTCCTTTTTGCCGTTGGGGAGAAGACTCTTTTGTCATATTAGCACACTGGATGCAATGTAAAACTTGTCTCATTTTTTTTCTCTTGCACAAATGTGCCTTTCATAACCTGGTAAATATGGTGCATACATTTAAACATTCTGATGGAAAATAATTGCATAGAGATTTAAATATCAAAATACTACAACTCATTAGCCCATATTAGTAAAAACTAAGCTGAAACAGACCAAATCATTTGAACTAACTGTTTTGTTTTTTTATCCAACAGGAAACTAGATTTCTCAACAAGCTAAAAGGACACCCATGACATCCCACAAGTCAATGGGACACTGGATTATTTTTTTGCTTCCATTATAGATTTTTAAAAATGCTAATTATGAACATTTTATTCATGGAAAAAAAAATAACTTAAAACATTGTTGATTCCAGTCCACAGTGGGAACATGCGCAAAACACTTTCCCCTCCCCAATTTATAGGCAGAAGCACACAAATTCCTGCTGGGATTTCTTCCAAGCCAATAAAATAGGCCAGTTCTTGGTTTCCCCTGATTCAGTTCTGGCCTGTCTTGAGGTCAGAATGTTACATTTGCTTATCTGAATTTCCTCTTGTGTTTCAAACCCAATTCTTAGTTTGGGAACTTTTTACCTTATTACTGTTAATTTGCCTTGCATAATATTGTTTGCTTGCTTTTATATTATTTTTGTTCTGTTCTTTTCTTGCTATTGTAAACTTTGTCAATTCATTTTCTTGGACATTTCTGACATTTCTTTGCATTAACCATGGCCACTCACTCTAGAAACATTTGAATGCCCAAAAATCTTTTAAAAATTAAGGAAATATTTTAAAAATACTTTTAAAATTAAAAAAAAAGAAGATCAAAACTAAATTTGTGAATCATCATTTAAGAAGTACACACAAAAACGATTTCCCAATTAAAAGGCTTACATTTATAAAAGAGGATTTATTTCATAATCGTATAAGTTTTATCTCGAGAGTCAATTGCTGCAATGAAGATCTTGACTAATCTCATTAAGTCTTCCATACACGGAGGAAAAGAATTAAATTGATGACTCGTGATTTTTCTTAAAACTCACGATATGATAAAAGGAATTTAAATTTAACTCAATTCACATTATACACTCAAAGATATAGATTTAAAGCTTTAAGCTTGAAAAGAGTTCACATAAAATTAATATAGTTTATCACTTACATTTCAAATTGTAGTTCTGATCTTTAGTTAATAGCTTGATTTGAAATGTTAGCCAAACAATTTAGTAAAATTACTGGCCGAGATTTAAGAGTGGCCATTGTTCTCTTTGTTACATCTCTGTCCACTGGTTTGGACATGCAAAATCTCAGAATATCAACAATTGTTACAGATAAAGAAAACTGAGTGAAAGATTAGCAAGAAACATATAGTTTTAAGAAGAGAGGGAAATTCAAAGTATTGAGCAAGGCAATAAAGCCACTAAGATGCAGGGAGTTTACTGAGTGTTATAGAATATAAGGAAAAAAAAAACACTATTAAGGAGAGAAAACAAAAAAGAACAAAACAGAAGATAATGATTGACATTGCATTTAAATTTTTTAGGATCAATGTTGAATGGCAAGCAAGAAACCAAAAGAGTTCCACAAGCAAGAAGTATGATAGAAGCATAGAACTTACAGCCATTTCAACGTTAAACCAGAAAAAAAACCTTTCAAATGGAAAATAGATAAATGCTTGATTTTTATTTTAACCATTGTTGCAGAAATTAGATTTTAACTAATTTAGTATGAACTTGATTGTATATTAATCATAGGTAGATAATGACATTTACAATGCATTTTTAGATCAGAAGCAAGTGTCTGCCAAATAGAAAGTAAACAGAGACCTGCAAAGTATACTGGCAAAACATCTTGAGATTTAAAGAAAAGAATATCTGAACATAAAAAAAATAACCACTGATAATTAAGCAAAACACTCAATTCTGAAAATCAATGCAACCAAAAATTTACGATCACAAGGTTTGAATAAAAAAAATTGATTGGATGAAAATGTATTTAAATGTGTGATAATCAAAGAGTCCACTACAATTAATCGATGATAAGGGTATTTCACTTTATCATCTTTTAGTAAATTAGTGAACTTATGGGACAAAGTGAAAATAAACAGTGAAAATAAACAAAGTGAAAATAAACAGTGAAAATAAACAAAGTGAAAATAAACAAAGTGAAAATAAACAAAAAATTAAAACAAATAAAACAAAAAAATTAAGAATAAAATAAACAAAAATAAAACAAATGAAAATAAAAAGAAAAAAAGTTTGAAATTAGTTAAAATCTTCCCTCATGATAGAATTAAAGTCAAAATCATTCAGATGATTAACATGAATCATGTTTTGTCTTGCTGATGTAGATTTGGTCCTTGTGAAATAAAATTCTTTTTCTGATCACGTCAGTTCATCAGAAGCATACCTCAAAGTATTTCCAGCTTGCCTGCTATATTTGCCCTTCTGTCACATTCTCATTCAATCTGACCAAGTTTATAAAATGTAGATTTCCACCGAATCTAACTAGATGGTTGGGCTCTCATCAACAATTAAATATTTTTTTTAATAAAAATTCACTCACTTAAGTGCCATCGACTGAGCAGTCCTGGGCCACATCCTCAATACACAAAGCATTGCTGCTGTGATTTCTGTAGCAAGTAGGTTTTTACAGGATGGAGTTTTCGCCCCCATGCCTAACTGGTTATCAACCAAGGCTGAAGAGCCCAGTTTGCCCTTCTATTTAACTCACAGCTGGGTGGCTGAGGGAGAAGAGAAGGGATGGATTCTTATCTTTCCCAAGGCTTTTTGCTTGAAAGTGAATGCAACAAACTCAACTAGAATTTGAACTTGGCTCACCAATTTCTCATTCCAAGCTACTAACCCTTATATGGCTTGCACATCTCAATATAAATTTATACACCTCTAAATTACTACTTCCTGAAAATTTAATCCAGTCTACATATAGATATGTAAGCTGAGATGCCAGAGAGATACCAGAACAAGTAATATTCTTATCCCTCTTAGAATCACAAAGCATTCTGTCATTACTGTTAAAGAGATGGCAATATTATAAAAACTGTCTCACTTGTTGGATATTGTGGCATGAGGAGGGCTTCCTTTCTTTCTTTCTATGTGCCATGTCCTTTCAGGACATAGGAAATGATGGTTCTCCACGTCCTTCTATCCCTTGCAGCTCGCAACAAGTTCCTTCCCTCTGCTTCCTCACCCAGACCACGTTCTGTCATCCACTTGCTTAAGTCCGCCAGGTATATCACGCGTTGTTTTCCCTTGTCTCTCTTTCCTATTTGACCTGGGAGTATCAGATTCTCCAGGCCCTACTTCCTCATGTGTCTCAGAAACTTCAGCTGCCTCTTCCTGATATTAAGTATAAGCCTCCTCCTTGTTTGCAACCACTCTAAGATCTCATCTTTGCTTTACACACTCAGTCCATGATATCCTTAGCATCCTTCTGTAGAACAACATCTGTCACCTCAAGTCTCTTTCATCTTCAAGGAAATTGTCCAACATTCACTGCCGTAAAGGAGGACAGATGTCACATAACAGTTCAGTATTCTTTTCTTTGTTACCAAAGATATCTTCCTGTCTTGCAATACTCTGCCCAGATTTTGGAATGTGTCCTTGGCCATCCCAATACGTTTACGGATCTCAGTGTCACACTTACCGTCCTCTGTCAAGACGCTTTCCAGGTATTTAAACTTCTGTGTCTGCTTGATTCTAGTCTTCCCGATCTTCGGGCTCATCATTTTACTGATGACCATGCGCTCAGTCTTCATGTAGTTTATGCTTAGTCCTTTCATCTCACTCTCCATTGTTACCTGCTGTAGGAGATTTTGTAATTTTATTTCTGCGTCTGCTATCAGTACTGTGTCATCTGCATATCTTATGTCGTTAAGATTGTGGCTAACAATGCTAAATCCTGGTAGGGTTTCTAATTCTCTCAGGATTGCCTCACTGTATAGTTTGAACAGGTCGGGTGAGAAGACACATCCTTGCCTTATGCCCCTTTCTATTTTTGTATATTCACTGAACTCATTCCCTATGTGCATGCATGGTGTTTGCTGCCAGTATAGGTTCATGATTATTCTGATATCTTTCCCGAATATATCAAGGTTGCTGAGCAGTTCCAACAGATCCTTGTGGCATACTTTGTCGAAGGCCTTTGTGTAGTCTATGAAACATGGGTGCACGTCCTTCTGCATCTGTATCGCTCTTTCTGGTAACATCCTGGGCATGAATATTGTGTTCCTTGTTCTCACTGTTCTTGTCCTATCTCTGGGCTGATTCTGCTGCACACACTGTTCATTCCTTACTTTGCTCAATTCAGCAGTAGCAGCAACAGAAGTAATCAGCATGGAACAACAGGAAGTCCCAGAACTCATAAAAATGCTGGCCGATCCTTATTCAGCTTCTTTTTCCACTCTTCCTTTTCAGTGGCCACTAACTTCAAAGCCCAGCTTGAAGGACTACTCACAACACTTGCTGCTGAAGACATGTGGCCTATCCTGGCAGCTTGACCCAAGATTTCTCGTTCCTTGTGGGAACAAGTGGAGAAATCTCTCTCTACAAAACATCTACTCAAGGGAAGAACTTTGTTAACTGTGAAACCTAACTCTGTTTCATATAATATACTACTATTTTGCACTCTTTTCAACCACAAATAAAAGCTGTTAAACAGTTATTTTGGGCATTGGGTTTACTCATTCCACTCTATACACTACATGAACACAATATCATCTCTTTAATTGCAACAATCAGCATTGCACATTTAAATAAACATTATTTCAGAAGAGAACAATTTCAGGAAAATGCAAGTAACATATTTGTAACATTAAAAACCAAAAAACGAAGGCCAATGCAAATTGATCTGCAAGTCAAACATGAAATTAAAATAGAAATCAGACATTTTTTTTCTTTTACTTAATTTTCACCCAATACAAAACCCAAGAGCCACTCAAGGTAGAGGGTTACTGAATTAAATTGTTGTATGGACATAAGAGGAGAAAGTAAGAAGTGACGATTATGAGGATATGTAGGATAGATAATGGCTGACGCAAGGCTTGAAGAAGTTAAGATTGTAGTGATCAGAGAAAAATCTTTTCAGAAGTCTGTTCCACAAAGTAGCTATTCTCAGAAGAAGCAGTGAGTGGAACTTCCTTCTTACTAAAGGAATATAAAAGGTATGAGGATGATTCAATACTGTCTGTGTATGTGGCATGGTGGATCCTAGTAGTAAAGGTAGAAACTAGTGAAAATGTAGCTCGTCTGAACATGCGTCATGGAAAAAGCAATAGTAATAGGCTTGTAATATTTTATCTGTGGGAAAGGGTCTGTAAGGTTGAAAACAGTTCATTACCCACAAGGCTGTATAAACACTTTTGAACTTTGTCAAGGCTGGAAAGTTTTGTATAGGAATAAAGTGTTGTTGCTGACACCGTAGTTTGAACCCAGATCACTAGTGAGCAAACATGACGATTCCATTATTAAATAAGTTGATCACATGATCGTAAAGGAAACGTATAAATGGGAATTAGTGTGGTGTCTAAGTGATCGCTATTCTCTATACTATCCACTATACTGATCATTATACGAATTACTATTTGGTGATTACTATTAGTGCGAATATTATTTGAAGGTGTTACTACTACCAGTATCTGAATTTACAAAGTCTCATCTACAACAAGCATTTCAGAAGAGATAACGAGCATTCGTTGACCTAATGAAAGTTAAAATGAGTGAGAATCAAACATCACAAAAAAAGTAAGGATTGTGCAAGTCCAGCCAAGATATGGCAGCAATACTCTATTTTTTTTTGGTCTGATCTGACTCTTGCAATGATGGTGCATGGAAATGGAAGTCAGGTACTTTCACCTACTTTATGGTGTGTGTTTTGATAAGAGATTTTTTTTTTTTTTCTTCAAAAATCTTTTTTTTTGAGGCAGATTTTTCTTCACTCACCATTATATAACATCTCATCCTTGTCCCTTTTCCATCATTGCTCTACATCCACTCTGGGATTTTACTGATAAGAACTTTCATGTTGGTCTCAAATTGTAGAAAGCGAGGGGAAGAAAAGAGGGAGTGGGGGTGCAACTAAACATTCCAAATGTAAGTATCATAAGGCATGTTAATCACCACCAGTAACGCCCTGACCCTGGTATTTTTTAACCCAATGACTTTAATGGGCATGTACATTTATTATAATCAACTTTATTGGCAACTAATTAAGAAATCAAGTAAAGCTTCACACACACACACACACACACAGTGTGTGCAGGTTTGTGGCATGAGTACACCTTCCTTTTCTGAAACGACAAAGAACCTAACTTAAGACATTTTTTTTAAGCAGACATTAATTTCTTTTGCTCCTTATTCAGGTCTACTTAAAATAAAAAATTTAAAAAGTCTCAAAAACTTACTGAATCCGTTCTACTGTGTCAGGAATGCCTTTCATAAATTCTTCCAAGGTCTTGAAGCCAAATTTTTGATAAAGAATATCTTCACCTGTTAGGTTCCTGTATTCCTCTGCAATAAATGGGAATCAGACAGGATTAAAATATTTGAAAAATGGAGAAATTATTTTAATATACATTTTAAATATTTCAAAACGTACATTTACACATCTTTTTTATTACAGTTTTAGGTTTTGTTTAACATCTAAAGACATTTTTTTCAATGAAAAATAAAGTGTAGAAGAAAAAAAAAATCACATTAATTTTGTAAATAATTAGAAAAAACAAAACAAAAACAAAAGTACATTTCATCCAAACTCTGAAAAAAAAAACAACAAAAAAAAACAAAAAACTTTGTTATTCCATTTGGTAATCTTGCAACAATATCAAATTCTAAATATCTGAACTAGTTTTCCTAGAGAAATACATAACACTTAAATTATACCTGAAAAAAAATTACTAACTTTATTACTGACAATTAGACATTCTGACACAAAGTTAGAGGGAAACTAAATGTGGCAATCCTTAAAAGGGGCAATGAAAACTAAGTTTTTGTTTATGATAATATTCAATAGTCTTATTTCCTTTCGTAAGTGGCATCTTTTCTCGGAGTTGGATTTTCTGTGCAAATAGATGGCTTTTGCTATAAACCAAAAAAAGGATCAAAAAAGAAAAAGTTTTAGTGTATCAGCTGCTCCATCTCAATAATAATAAAATCAATTACAAATGTTTGTTTCCATCTGAATTACTGGAAGGAGGGTCGTATGGATACATTCAGAGATGAAACAGGATGGGCAATAATTTAACAACAAAGATGAAGGTATCTCTAAATAGACAGTGGAATGAAAACACCTACTCCATAAATTGTATAAAGTATTCAATTTGAAATTACCTAATGGTTATCTGGATTGACAGACATCAGAAGAAGACCAGAGGACACAATGGCAAAAAGTTATGATTTTAACAAAGACATTTTTCCAACAGTAAATAATGGTACAAAGGTAATTACTGTTTGGTTATATATATATATATATATATATATATATATATATATATATTTGTGTGTGTGTGTGTGTTTGTTTGTTTCATAGTAGCCAACATCACAGAAAAACCAATGTCATATTTGATAAGTTTGATGTTTTGTTTTCTCATTATATCCAAAAATCACATTCTTCCTGCTCCTTGAAAAGGACTCCATAGTGATATCCACTGGTATCATTAGTCTTTAATGAAAAAAAAAAAATTCAGTAAGAGAATTTTACCCAATACAAGGCTTAAGAACAACACAAAATAGAGGTTTATTGAATAAGTTGTGTGATATTAACCTTTACCATGCCGCAGACAAAAGTGTTGCTGTAGAATTCTTTCCCTTTGCTGCTCTAGGCGCATTCTGTTGCCTTGAGATGGCTGCTATAAATAAACACTTGTCAACCGTTATTGACTGTGAAGCTGGAAATCGGCTACTACTGCTTTGGAACAATGTTAAACTTCCATTTTCCGATGCCATTTTGAATTCTAGATTCTACCCAAGATGTAACAAGCCCACATTAAATTTTTTTGATTTTTTGTAAACAAAAATGGGTGCATCAATATCCAACAAAGCCAGGAGTTTTTCTTTGATTAGGACTCCAATGATCGTTTTAAAGGCTTTACTCAAGAGGATATTGACGGTGAAGTGGTCAAAGATGATAACCATGC
This sequence comes from Acanthosepion esculentum, assembly GCA_964036315.1. Classification (NCBI taxonomy): domain Eukaryota; kingdom Metazoa; phylum Mollusca; class Cephalopoda; order Sepiida; family Sepiidae; genus Acanthosepion; species Acanthosepion esculentum. The sequence goes on from OZ038487.1 coordinate 21,181,685, forward strand.
TAGTGATGTGGAGGAAAGTGATGATAACCACTAGAGGCTACTATCATCCATGCCTGACTAATTTTATGGCAGCTACTGGCGACCATCTATATACATGATGGTCTTTCTGAAGATGAATTATTTTGTTTATTTATAAACAATGAAATCATAACTTTATTCGACAACAAGAATATGTCAACGAGACAAATAAATATGAATCAGGTGAAAGATAGAGCAAACAAATGCTAGTGTCTTCTCACATCTAAATACGAGGAAACGTCACTTTTTTGACGGAATGAAAGCCTTCTTAGAGATTTTGCTTTTCATTGCACCACCAGAACTCCACAAGTAGAAATAAAAGTTAAAGTATGTTGAATTATTTATGTATTTTTTAATGTATTTGTTTTTTATCTGGCGTTTTTTAATTCACGTTTTAATTTTTTTGTTTTCGACATCAAAACATGCATGCAAAACGCAATGCATTACATCAAAATATTACTCATTCATTCTTTTATTAGTGTACCAAAATTAAAATCTATACACACAATACAAAGAAAGTTATGACTTTAAAATAGTAGGTGTTCATGTTTTTAAACCCTCAAAAAAATGAAGTGGCAAGGGGAACAATTCTAGAAAGAAATTAGCATGGTAAAAGTTAATGTGAGAAGATAGATTTACTGATTTGTTTTTTTATGGCTTAACCACCTTTTATTTAAAACCAGTAAATAATTTTAGATTAAAGAATTCTTTTTTATATTAATGCTTTACTGATAAAATTAACCTCTAGTTGGGGGGAGAAGAGATGGATTCATACTTTTCACAAGGGTATTTGCATGTAAGTAAATATAATGAACCCGACTGGAATTGGAACTCTGCTCCATTATCCAATTCCAAATTGGCACCCATTAGGTACTGACCAGACTCAATGTTATTTGGTGATTATACAAGAACCCATGTTTCAACATGATATCCAAGCGGAATATAAGGAGTAAGAAGGAAGTGAAGGTAAGAAGGATAGATAATGATTGAACCTTGACTTAAAAAGGTCAATATTTTAGTGTTCAAAGAAGCATCCACATGGTAGCCTGTTCGAAAAAATAACAGTAGCAGCTTGGGGAAAAAGCTGAGTGGAAATCCCTCCTTACATTTTAAATACAGAAAAAAAAAAAAGAAAAAAAAAAAAAAAAGAGGCCAAGTCAACTTTATGAACATGATGAGTCCTAGATATAAAGGTCTCAACTTGTGGAGCTCACACGAACATCTGTCATGGATGAAGAAAAACTAATTTGGCATGTAAAATTTTTACATTTTATGAAAATATTAACTTTCTTGAAATGTGTCACCCAATTTTCATAAGCCACAAAAAAGTGTCAGCTTATATTGGAAGCATATCAAATTGCTATCATAAATGGGGTCATCTACACAACAATACGCACTAATTAGTTTTTAAAATATTTCAGAAAGATATTTTAGTGACATCTGAGGTGCAACATTTTTATTTACATTGTTGTCATATTCACAAAGTTTCAGCCATTGTATGCTCCAGCCTTCTTTAGGTGACTTGAATTTTGAACTGAACACTTTATTTTGTCCATTGGGGTAGAATTGTTCCAGTTGCATGTGCCATGCCTCTTCTGGACATCTCAGTTTCAGTTAATACCTTTTAATAGCTCACCCTTCAAGTTTTTGTTCACTTCTAATATGGCCAGGTATTGAACTCACAACAGATGTCATGAATAATGACAACAAAGATGAGGACAACTGTCTGAACAATGTAAATAGTTACAACACATCATCTCAGAAATATAGACAGAACATTTTTTATATCGGCATTCAAAAGTGCTAACAATTTTTTGATTGACAGAGATGATGACATGACATTCTACTTAATAATTATTTTTCCACAGAAAGAAAAAGAAAAACAAAAGCAAGAAATAATATCAGTTGAAGAGCGCTTGTATTTTGATACTTATGAAATATGAAATGAGAAACACCAATCAGAAACTGTCAGAAGATGATCCTTTGCTATCAGGCATGTATAAAAAAAAAAAAACAAAAAAAAACTGTCAACGTGATTTCTAAGGATTTTAAATGTTTCAATTCAAATTTTATTAGTTTAAAAATAGTTGCATTTTACTTAATAAATTAGATAATTGCACTGAATCTTTCATGTGATCCAAATTCAGTAGACAGCAAAAATAAATTTGAAGTACCTCATTTGATAGTACATAAGACATCCTCTTGCTCCTAAGCATTTATATTCAATATTACAATATTATGGAGTTTAGCCAGCTACTACTCCTAGAAAAGTCTAGAGTGTCTACGTAAACATCCACTTACAAGATACTGCAGCTCTATGTATGGAAGATTTTGTTGAAGTCATTTTACAGGAAAAAAAACAAGACAGAAGGATTGAAATGGTACTGAAAAGTCTTATTTTTCAATGTAAAAGTTTAATTTTTGTAATTTAATAAGAAATTCTACTCAGGTTAGATCCAGACTCACAACAAGACAAAAGTTCTTGCAATAATTTTTTTTTTAATCATTTCATCCAATGCAAGGCTGTAAAGTCACTAAGTGCTGACTGAGTGTAAAAGGAAATCCGAGAAAAAAACATTATTAAGGAGTGAGGCCAACAGAAGACAGAAGATGACTATTGACACTGCATTTAAATTTTTGAAAATCAAACTTAACTGAAAAGCAAGTAGCCAGGAGAGAAGTGTAAGAAAAGAAACTTAACATAGAACTTATGGTTACATCTAGCTGCCATTTTAACTGTAAAATGATGAGATCTTACTGCCAATCTGGTAAATTATCAGTCATTTATTTGCTCTGAGCCACCAAGACATACCAATCAAAGTTGTTCACTATTTACAGAGGCTTTCTTAAATATTAGTTTTCAATAATAAATAATATCCGTGTTTGTGTGCATGCATTGTATGTATATATGTGTATGCGCGCGCATGTATGTATATATATATGTGTATGCGCATGCGCGCATGTATATATGTGTATCCGCACGCGCATGTATGTATATGTGTATGTGCGAGTGTGCATATATCCGTGTGTGAGCATGTGCATATATCCGTGTGTGTAAGTGTGTGTGTAAGTGTGTGTGTAAGTGTGTGAGCATGTGTGTGTAAGTGTGTGAGCATGTGTGTGTACATATATGCTGCAGTTTCTGCAGTAAGTAGAATTTCACAAGGTGCCATTGTCCAACCAGTTTTGAATTCAGAATGCTCCTTCTCAACTAGATGCTAACCAAGACTAAAGAGCCCAGTCTACTTTGTTACTAACCCCTATCTGAGGGTATTCTTTCCAAGGGTATTCTTTCAAAAGCAAACACTTTGGCTGACTTGAAAATTCAACACATGCATACCCCTTTCTGCACCAATAACCAATATACTATGTGCATATCCATAAAAGTAAATAGACTTTGATAAAAAGCACAAAATTATAAAAATAAAAGATAAAACTTAATTTTTTTTTTTTTTTTTTTCATTTCCTTGGTGCACTGGAATCATTTCTAAATTCTCTATGCAGTGGCTTTTGACCTACTTACCAAATACTAGAAGAAGATAAACAATCGATTCTCCTGGTTGAAGGATTAATTGCCATGGTGTTAAAACATGGTGTTTTGTTGGACAATCTGCTGATTCCGGAACTATTCAGTATTGCCACTCAATTTATAATCTCAACTATGTGCACATTAAAACTCCCAACATATGTTGCATCTTATTTCAGGCCAGACACTTTGACAGAGAATGATAATCTCATTTAATAAAAGGTTTTAACTTTTTTTTTTTCTTCCTTCTTGTCTATCAATCATCTATCATTTGCTTACAATCACAACCCTTAAAAACACAATACACAGTAATAAACTTACAGGAGTGTGTGGGAGGGGTACTGAAAATTTTGGTCAGACCAAATACTAGAGAGAAAAAAAAAGGAGGTTTGGTCAAGGTTTTAGAAGTGGGTCAGTCCAAGAACTTTTCTGCACCCCCAGTAATTTCTTTAGGCTTTCCAAAAATAAAGGTTTTCACAATATCTTATCAGAGAGAAGCACTACGAAATCAAACATATATTAAAAGGTGTTCATGTGTGTGCATTTAAAATGTAACACAAGAACAGTTTGACAGATCTTTATAAAAAATGGTTATTTAGGACAATGGAACAAAATCTATCAAAGAGGTTTAACTTTGAGAGGTTAAACACTAAAGATTTTATAAAAACTGAAAAGGCTCTCATTCTGAAAACCATAAACTCAGATATCCTTTCAAAATAAAAAATCTCATAATTTATAATTTTAATACCTTCAGTTTTACAGAGCTAAATTCCAGCATTCTTTAAAAACAACAACAAAAAAAAAGTTGTCTAATTAATAGGCAAGTACTAGTCAATAGTCTAGTGGATTAACGCATTGGTTTATGAACTTAGTAATATAGTAATTGTGAGTTCAATCCCTGGGTCAGGTAGTACAGACTTAGACTCAGTAGAAACAGGGAGACAATAACTAAGCAGTACTGAATAAGAACTAGACAAGATATCCATAGACAGTGGACTGTGAACAATCCACCCCTGTAGATTAAATAAAGGGTTCAGTTTGAAATTTCCTGATGGCAACCCAGATTGACAGAAAAGCACCTGGTGAGGGCCAGAGAGCACAACTGCTGAAACATTGTGATAACAACAAAGATGAGCACAATAGTAATAATGTAAATAAGAAATATTAACTTTGTAAATATTTTTTTTTAATGAAGTGTATACAAACAGATAAAAACCACTATTAAAAACTTTAAATCATTTTCCCATCTTGTTAAAAGTTATGACTATCCTCAGTAGTAGATAGGTCCGCCTATGATACAGTTCACACTCCTCTCCAGCCTTTTGAACAGAAGTAGAGGTTCATCCCTTGCTTCCTGTTTAGGATTGGGTTTCCAGTTACTTCTAAACTTTTCCTTTAATTCCAGCGGCCCCTTGTATCTTTGTGGCATTATCACCTTGCTTGGTGGTGGTGCCTCTACCTAGAGTGACTCTTTGGCCTTGAAAAGTGTGAACATCATTGCAAATAAAGAGAAAAAAAAAAGATTTAATACAGACACCACAACTAATAACCCCTTATTAGAAAAGTGTATGGAAGAGAAAGCCAAAATAGAATATCCCCTCCCAGTTGAGGGGGGGGGGGCTTCTACTGTACTAAGCTAAGATTAATGAATAACTAAGGATAGAATTCTCCTCTTGTAAATGAACAGTCTTATCTTTTCACCTACCCATGATCCTGTGAATATAAAAAAGGCAAGACTTCTTTCTGCTCCATAATTCCAAACAGGTCAAGTGCTGAGTGTTACTCACTTCCCTTCTCTCCTAAGCTCAGTTTTTTTGTTTTTTTTTATAAAACCTCTTGTATTTTTTTAACATGAAATACAGCTACATTTTAGACTTAACATCATCATGAGCAACAGATTCAGTGACATTAAGAAAAATTAAGATTAGTAAAAGAGACTATCTTATTAAAAAAAATTATAATACTTTAAGACAATAATGACAGATTGTTTTTAATAGGTCCAAAATAAATTTTTAAAAATCACTAGAAATAAAGCAAATAAAAAACTGCACATATAAAACCATCAAGATAATCCTCTTTCCATTTGTGATATTAATTGGTACTGACTTAAGCTAACACAAGAGAACAGCTATAAAACAAAAGAGATTAAGTACCTGTCAGTTTCTTATATAATCTATTAAAGAAAACTACAGTTGATTTGATATATAGAAAATGACCGAGAAAATTATGAAAATGACAACAGTACCAGCTGTAAAGTGAAAACTGTGAAAGTTTAGTCATGTTGAAGGCATCAAAAATATTTCCTATTGTATTAATGAATAATAGTAAACTTGGCATTATTCAGTAATTCATAGATATATGGGAAGGTGTGAAAGACTAACTTGTTGGTTCTCTGTAGACAACTCTGCCAAATAAATATGGATTCAGATGACAGTTATAATGATTTTGCCAAGTTCCTTTCCATTTTGTTAAAAGGTGTATAACATCAACTTTACTTGTAAGCAACACAAGATCAATATATTATCAATATTTTTAATTTTTCCTACCAGAAGCCTTCACAAAACCCAACTTCATTTTAAAGCAGATAGATAGATAGATTGTTTGTTTAACCAGCATATCGACCTTTGTTGGGCCATTTAACGCTGAAAATGTTTTTTTTTTTGTTTTGTTTTTTTAAAGTATAGTTGGTAATACTGTTTTTCAAAAAAGTATAGTTGGTAATACTGTTTTTCAAAAAAGTATAGTTGGTAATACTGTTTTTCAAAAAAGTATAGTTGGTAATACTGTTTTTCAAAAAAGTATAGTTGGTAATACTGTTTTTCAAAAAAGTATAGCTGGTAATACTGTTTTTCAAAAACGTATAGCTGGTAATACTGTTTTTCAAAAACGTATAGCTGGTAATACTGTTTTTCAAAAACGTATAGCTGGTAATAATATTTAAAAAAAAAAAAAAAGAAATGTGCTGGAAAAGACCTGAAAGTTCACTATTTGCCCATAGCTGGGACCCCAACAGGTGCTACCACCCCGGATCAGGGTGGACCTGGGAACACCAGCAATTAAGAGGTGGTTCCATGCTTCCTCAAAACCTCCTGATCAGAGGCCTTGCTGTTGGATGCAGTTTAACGTCATACCCAGGGCAATTTAAAGCAGAAAGAGGCTTCTGAAAAGATGTTGTTGGACACTTTGCTTCCCCCAAAACTTTTACGAAATCACTTGCATCAAATTCTGTTAAGGATGCTCTTCAAATACCTTTCTGCGTGGATCACGTATAACAAATTTAGAATAGAGAATAAGGAAACTGAACCTAGAATAAAACCTCTGCTAGAGGTATTCATCCATCACTGCTAATGGCTTCTTTTTTCTTTTTATGCGCCATGTCCTTTCAGGATGTAAGCAATTATGCGCTCTACTTCCCCCTATCCCTTGTGGCTCTCAACAGGTTTTGTGTTTCTGCCAACTCCCCCAGACCATGCTCCACCATCCACCTGCCCAAGCCCACCACGTATATGTCATGTGCTGCTTTCCCCTGTCTCTTTTTCCTTCTATTCGTCCCGTGATTATCAGATTCTCCGGACCCTCCTTTCTTATCATGTGCCCCAGAAATTTCATCTGCCTCTTCCTTATGTTAAGCATAAGCTTCCTCCTTGTTTGCATCCTCTCTCCAAGACCTCACCATTGCTCACATGCTCGGTCCATTATATCTTCAGCATCCTTCTGTAGAACCACATCTGTTGCCTTGAGTCTCTTCTTCAAGGAAATTGTCCAACATTCGCTGCCATATAGGAGGACAGATGTCATGTAGCAGCTCAGTACTCTTTTTCTTTGTCACCATAGAAATCCTCCTGTTTTGCAGTACTCTGCCCAGCTTCTGGAATGCATCCTTGGCCATCCCAATCTGTCTTCAGATCTCATTGTCGCACCTACCATCCTCCATCAGAACAATTCCCAGATACTTAAGCTTCCACACATTTGATTTTAGTGTCCCAGACCTGTAAATCACATTTTGGGTTCATCCTTTTATTGATGACCATGTATTGTCTTCTTATAGTTTATGGTTAGTCCTTTCTTCTTGCTCTCCCTCGCTACCTTCTGTAGGAGATTTTGTAGTTTCTTTTCTGTGTCTGCTATCAGTATTGTGTCATTTGCGTATCTTATGTTGGTAAAGTTGTGGCTACCAATGATGAATCCTGGTAGGATCTCCAATTCCCTCAGAATTGCCTCACTGTATAGGTTGAATAAGTCCGGTGAAAAGACACATCCATGCCTCATGCCTCTTTCTATTTTTGTATATTCGCTGAGCTTATTCTTGATGCGAATGCATGCTGTTTGTTGCCAGTATACGTTCTTGATTATTCTGATATCTTTCCTGAATATATCGAGGTTGCTGTGCAGTTCTAGCAGGTCCTTGTGGCATACTTTGTCGAATGTCTTTGTGTAGTCTATAAAACATAGATACACATCCTTCTGCACCTGTATTGCTCTTTCCGATAACATTCTAAGCATTAATATTCCATTCCTTGTTCTGGTGTCTTTGATGAACCTGCATTGTTCTTGTCCCTATCTCTGGCCCGATTCTGCTGCGCGCTCTGTTCATCAGAATACAGATGATGAGTTTTGTGACGTGGATCATTAGGTTGATTGTTCGGTGGAGCTCATTCATTTGTGCCTGGTTTCTTAGGTAGTGCTATGAAAATAGATCTGCTGAGATCCTCCGGTATGTCCTCACTGTCGTAGATTTTATTTACAAAACCAAAACATTAACAGAAAACTCAAATCATGTTCTTAAATACTCCTCATATCGAGATTTTTATATTGATGCCATGGATAGAGCCAAAATCATTCAGAAATATCTAAACTGTCAGCTGTATAAAACTGCTTTCTTACATCAATGGTTAAAAATGGCTTTGAGTTAATGAAGCCTGTGGTTGTTAGCAAGGACTATTCTTTTCCAAACCTCATGGACTGGAACTATGAAATCACAAAGTATTGTACCAAATAATGTAAACCACATGACTTGAGGACTTACAACAAAAAAAAAACGGATGTAACCTGAAAAGAAATTGACAGTCAAGATATTGATATTGCACACTACTTCAAACAAAAGGTTAGGAAGGAAACCCCTATCAGTACTAGGAGTGATAACAGTTACAGGAATTGAGAAACCTATTTCCCTGAAAGTTTTTTTTAAAAGAAAGATTTTATAAATTTCAACCAACAGTAGCACTGGCTGCTTGGTCAATGAAAGCCAAATGTTTCCTTATAAGGAAACAGCTAATATTACCATGACAGTTCAAAAGAATATTTTTAACAAAGGTTCCAGATTAATTTTCTTCATCACTGTCCTGACCCCCCCCCCACCCAAAAAAAAAACAAATTTAACCATCCATCAAAATTTTTAAATCATACCAATATAAACATTTTTTTTTTTCTTTAACTTTGTTATTCTTTATAGTTGTTAGTAGCATAATAAAACCACCATTAAACTGTTTAGGAAATAAATATTAATTCTGATCCATTCAATCTTTAAACTCTAATCTCTGGTCCCTGCAGCCACAATTCTGAATTTTGTTTTTAAATGCAATTTCTTTTGTTCTTTTATTGTTCTCTCCCCTTAGTAGTTTTTTTTTCCTCATATTCTCTCACGCTTAGTAACACCTTGTATCTTAGTGGTTTTATTGCCTTGCTTGGAGTGAATAGATTTTTAAGAAAAAAAAGAAAAAAGTCATACAGATTGCAACAAAAAAAATTTAAAAATAAAATATTAAATATTTTAAAAATGAATTAATAAGAAAACAAATTAGTTAAATTTTATTATAATTTTAGTTTTATTTAGCCACTCCAGTTAAATCAGGTTGAATAATTTTACTTGGAAAAGTTCTTATGAATTATATTTCATGAACTAAATAATTCTTATCAAATTAAGAATTGTGCTCTATGCATTCATTTTCTATATAAAAGATATTAGCATATTCCAACTAATTATTCAAAGTTTTAATTTACAATTACCTGCCTCACATTGTGACTAAATTTTTTATGTTTATCATTTTTAAATTCTCTTGTATTTTTCAATTTATTTTATGACAAACAGAAAAAATAATACATAAATGTTTTTTGTCAATTGTTTATTCAAGTTTTGTTTAAACAAAAATTGACAGAAAAATATAATCTCGTTTCATTTATTTAAGCAAAATTAGTTCTTAATTTACATTTTTCACATTTATGGATAAATAATACAAATATGTAAATTTAGGTCATTCAATCTTTATTTTTAATTCATCAATTTAATAAGTGCATAAGTTTTGTTTATTTTGTTCATTTTTATTTGTATGTATGCTTACTCCATTTATTAAAAACTCAACGCCATTAGTGAGAAGTAAGAATTTACTATTGTTTTTATTTCAAGAAACGAGTTGCTTTTAGAATAAATCTAATAGAATTTCACTTTCAAATTTTCCATCATACCAAGAAACCTAACCAATTATTATAAACTAAGGTACTACCATGCTTAGGACAGCATTAATCCTGAGCCCTGATTTTTGACAATCGTTAATAATGGCTTTGAAATTCTTGGCAATTGTGAAGTTAGATGAATATTTCCTAGGAATGTGGCAACATATCTTTTAAGGAGAAGGAAAAAATAAAAAAATAATACTCAAATTTTTACAACTATTTGCCCTCCCTCAACACTGACTGATTTACCATTACATCAAAATATTACTCATTCATTCTTTTATTAGTGTACACAAATTAAAATCTATATACACAATACACATCAACTTTAAAAACAGTAGGTGTTCATGTTTTTGCAACCTCAAAAAAAAAAAAAAAAATGGAGTGGCAGGAGGGAACAATTCTAGAAAGAAATTAGCATGGTAAAGGTTAAGACTACTAGTCTATTGACAGAAAAATAAATTACTGATATGTATATAAAAAAAATATAATGGATAAAAAAGTTCAATTGTTTTAAGTTACTGAATAAAAGAGATCATTCAAAATTAAAATGATATTGAACCTAAGATAATAAAAGAAAGTCATTGTTAAATTAGAGGAGGCAAAAGGAGTTATTTTTTTAAAAAACAGACAGAAATCAGATCAAGTGACAAAATCAATTGATGCCATTATATTGCAAAAAAATCTTATCTAAGTCAGACACTTTACAATCAGATCTTTGAAATAGGATCCATTATTTTTACAGCAAACAATAAAACTTCACTTTCATTATGATCTCAAAAACCAAATCATATGAAATCTATGCTTTCAAATAACATTTGTATGATTTTTGCACCTAGATAAGTATCCTATTAATCTATTTCAACTTCAAGGTAAGAATGTGCACATCTGAAATACTAATATACAAATCCCCAAACTTACATTAAGAAATGAGGATACATCATGGAAAAAAAAAACATTACAAAATTTTATCATCAAAATCTTTGTGTTATTAAGAGGAAGTATCAAAAAGTTTTTAGATGTAAAAAAAAAATTTCCTTGGCTAATTTGGTTAAAAATCTATTTTTGTATCAACACAGCCTTAAATTTGTACAGGAAATTAGAGCAGTTTTTTATCATGTTGAAAAATACACTGATTTGAAAATTCTTGCAAGAATCTAATAACTGCCAGATTTTAATGCAACTTTCAGGACTTATTTAGAAATGAATAAAATAATTTTCAAAACCTTTTCTAGAAAATCTTTATAATTTTTTTTTTTGTTACATATTTAAATTTCCCAAACATAAGGCTGTTAATAAATCACTTAGCAAATCAGAAAAACCACCACCACCACCATGTAAAACAAATGCATTTCTGAAATATTTTAAACTAAAAGTAGTATTTGTTGCAATTCAAATTAAACCTTGAAATAAAGTTTGAGGAAAGTATATTTTATCTTTGAAAGATTTTTAATAAAGAGAATTGTTGACAGACTTGTCAATATGGACAAATTTATTGATCTTACTGATAAATAGATAAAAAGAAAAAGATTCTTATCAATTTAAATTCGTTTTGAAATACACAGAAGTATTTTGCCTATTGGAAATACTAATTTTAATCTATCAGTTTGAAATGAAAACTAAAATTAAAGCTCCAAGAAAGACTTGTCATTTTTTAGAATGTCTTTTAAACTTAGGTATTTTTTTATTTTAAGCTACCAATACTAATATTTCCAAAGAGTATGCCCTCATCTGACGATCTATAATTTTTTGAAAAACTTACTTTTAAGTAAATATTTAACAAGCTGAGCTTAGTCTGCGAAAAAAAAGTCATCAAAAAAGCAGCCATTGTGAGATTGGACTCATAAGGGAGGACCCTTCAAAATTCAACTTGCTAACCACTACTCTATATTATGTGACCCCTACAACTTAAATTGTTTTGGCTTAAAAAAACAAAAAAACAAACAAAAAAAAACCAACAACAACAAAGAAAGTACAAATTTGTGTTAAGCCATAAATTCAAATTAATTAATCACTAACTACACTATGGCAAGTGCCTAAGAACACCTATCATAACATATTTAGCAAGACTGTCTTGAAGGCCAATTTGCAAGTATAGCATGTAGACTCCTCACAGAATGCTCTAATTCTGTACCTTGTGCCAGACTAAGCTCTCGAATAATTTAGCAGATGCACAAGTTTAGCTCAATCAAGCACACCAATAATGGTGAAGCCAAGATAGACTGAACTCACTACAAAAAGACTAGTTCATTGATCACAGCTCTAAGCCTGACACTTTTTGGCTTCTACAGTGACTCAAAAGCAGACAGACATGTAACATATAAATTAAAATGAGGCTTTCAAAAATCAATGAGATTAGTTATGGATGGCATTAATTGTTGAGGTTACTTGTCATTAAGTTGATCAGTTTTATGTAAACTTTTGTCAATTAGAGCACTTATGAGGAAAATAAATAGCAGCAACCATGGCATTTTTAACACCTGCACTGGGGAGTTGGTTAACACTTGAATGAAGATAGCTAAAAATAAGACAGGTAGGCAATGATCAGTATTGATGCTGGCACTGATGCTGTCAAATACATGCAACTTCATAATCATAGCTTTTAAAAGTAAAGGGATGCATTGTTTGAGAAACGGGTATTAAAACACACACTATATATATATATATATATATATATATATATATATATATATATATATATATATATATATATATATAAGTGAATACTGAAGTTAACACCAGAGGCGACAGGCTGTTTACTAGACGCAATCGTCCTGATGATTGCATCTAGCATGAAACAGCCTGTCACCACTGAGTATTGACATCAAATGTTAACTTTTATATTTACATAATTGCTCTATCTCTGATATTAAGCACTTTATCCCATAAATATAGCATACTTTAAAACTATATTTCTTCATATATATATATATATATATATATATATATAACCAAATGGGTAAATATACGTAGGTATGTGAACGAGCAATTGTATACAAATACATATAAATACTCCATAGTATAAGAAATATAATTCCAGCACTTGAAAATTGCTTCAGCATGAAACTGAGTTGAGCAATTAATGTAAGATATTATATATATGTGTGTGTGTGTGTTATGATCTAGAATGATGATATTTCTATTTCAACATTCTAGAAATAACCTCGTCATCAGTGATGATAGAAAAGAAGGATATTTCATCATTCTAACCCTCATCGTTATAAAAACAACCTTTCCACAATAAGACGGTCAATAGAGTAGTATTATTGGTGTACATTTTAATTTCATTTTCAATAATAAAAAAAAAAGAAGAGAAAAAGATTCCTCCTACACTACAAATATATATAGCAATGGGGTAATTACTTTAACAACACTGAAATAATATCAAGTCAGGATTACTACATCAACCCTAGCTTACCTACCCTGTTACACATAAATTATATAAAATAAATAAATTCCAATGTCAATATGTAATACTTTTTCAACTTTACTCCTAAAAGCTGCAGCCCAACATATACCATTTTGGAATCAGGCCAACTCCATGAGCAAATTAAAAAAAATTCTGGACTGGGTCCAGACATCCTAATCCTAAAATTTTGGATTACCAAGTTTTCATTACTGTAATTGTCTTTGGATTCTGCCATCTTGGCTCCTACTGATAAAAACAAAAGGGACAACTCTAAGTTTCGATAGCTCATATTCAAATGAAAAAAAAAAAATTACTGTTCTCAAATTATAGTGTTTCAAAATAAAATTGTCTGTGTTTTCAACTTTACTCCTAGAGGCCATGGCCCAACATATCATACCATTTTGGAATCAGGCCGATTCCATGGTCAAATTAAAAACATTCCATGCCAGACCCACAAAGCTGAAATTTTGAATTCTTAAGCTTTCATTACTGTGATTGGCTTAGCAATTTTTTTTATGTGATTTTTTTTTTAACAATTTCTTTTGTACGATAAGTTTCATAACGTGGAAATAAGTTTGGGAATAACCAAAATTAATTACAAAATCCAGCGAAAGTCACCCATGAAATAAAAATAATTGTTTGTATGGAAAGTAATGACCTATATACATCAAACTGTCTTTAAGTGACAGAAGAACTATCATTGAACTTTTAAAAGTAAGCTTAAATATTAATGCAATACTCAAATGCAGCAATCAGTTTTGAGTTCAATAGTTTATTGTGGCCTATAACATCAACTCCTCCCTAGCTATTGTGACAAATGCCCAATCAAGAGCCTTCCACAGGAACTAGCTTAAATGATGCCCAATAGGGCAGCTTTTAAGCTAATGTGTGTGTGTGTGGGGGGGGGGGAATAATATATAGTTTTAAAGTATGCTATATTTATGGTTAAAAGTGCTCAATATCAAGGATAGAGCATAAGTAACTATAAAAGTGGATATTGAGGTCAACACACCACAGCGACAGTGTTTCATGCTTAACTGCACTCTTCAAGCCATGAAGATTATGTCTAATCATGAAATAGACAATCACTGCTGGGTGTTGACCTCAATATCTTTGTGTATGTAAATAAAAAGAAATGTTGACACTGGTCAATGACAAGTGGTAGCAGTCTGTTTCATGCTTGAATGCTATCTTCAGGCCATAGCTGAACTGTCTTGGGACAAGATCAGTTATTCCTAATGGCTACTGAACTGAATCGATGAAAATGGTTATTTTAAATTCTTCTGGAGGCTACTGAATAGAACTAATTATGGACCAGAAACTGATTATTTTAGTTATTGTATAGGGTTCTTTAACAACTTATTTGTTATTAATTAATTAGTGAAAATTTGTTTTTATGCCTCATTTTGAGAGGAGTTCTAATCTTTTATTTAGTAATTTGTGTTGGTCTGAGATAATTATTTCCTCTTCCAGGCAAAGTTTAGAATTTTTAGTTATTGTTGTAAGCTGTTGCTGTTTTCCTTATTTTCCATAATTTTGGTGTCTTGTTTTATATTCCCATATATGTTTAGAGAGTGTTTTGCTGTTCTCATATTTACTGTTGTTAAAAGATGTTTGTGTGTGTAGTTTCTGTTTCCAGGGTCCTTCAGTTACTCATATGTATAATTTTGCATTATTAACTGCTGTTTTTACAGTGGCTTGATATATGTTGCTTTACGGGCAATTACCATTTAAGGGACAATCATGCTTTGCCGTTAAAGGTAGATTTAGTTGGTGTGGGTCATTTGTTGGTTATTTTGTGCTTTTTTTTATTATTTCTGTAATGTTCTTTGTACAGCTGTAACTGATTTTTAATGTTTACTTTGAACATCTTGTGGAGAGTAGTTTGTGTGGGATGTTTGTGAATTAGTTTAATGAATATTTTCCCAACAACTATTTTTACATTTTTGCTGCATGGTGGGTTAAACCATCTGGTGCTTTGTTTTATGTTGTTCGTTTATTTGGGGGGGGGGGGTGAATGATTGATTGTGGGATCTGCTTGATTGTTAGTAGGTGGTTGGAAAATGTGTATGTGTGTGTGTGTGTATTTATGAAGTTTTTTGTCATTGCATTTTCTATATAGCTGATATGTAACTTTTCTTAGGTTGAACATGACATCTACAAAATCTACTTCTTCCAGGTTTGTTCTAGTCAAATCCCATTTTTTGGAAAACCTTCATCATTACTTTTCTGGTTTTGTCTGTACAGTTTCTTAGTATTAGGAGACTGTCATCCTAGTAGAGGATTATATCATTTTTGTGGATCATTTTGCCGAGTTTAGACTAAAATGTTTGCTCTATCAAAACTTTGTAATATCAAACATTCCTTCTGTACCTTCCTTTAACAAAGCAACTTCATAGTCAAATAATAGTGATGATTTTTAGTTGGCTTGTGTTTATTTTTATGTATTCCTGAGGTAGGCAAAAAGTATTATCGAGCATGATTTCAGTTATTGAAGTTAAAATCTTATATTTAAATGTATAAAATCACAATTATGTTTGTTTTTAGATTATGGAACCAGTTCGTAGTTGTTTGTGTTTTTTCACTGGTTTACTCCTAACTTTGTTTTGAGTTAATTCTTTCTAGTATTATTTAACTTATTTTAGTTAGTTCAGTTTTTGTTGGGTTTAAGAGTCTTCATTATTGGGTTTGTTTTTGTTGCTTTTTCTGTATGTTTTAGTCATGTTGTCCCGAGTAGCTTGTTTTGTGCATATATATATATATTACTATGAATGTTACTTTTAGTGGGTGCTCTTGTTTGAATTGAAATACTTGCTTTTTGGTTGTTTTTGAATCCTATAATATTCAACATGATCAAACCTGCTCCATAAATATTGGCTCTGAAAGTCTGACTGTTTGCATGACTTCCTTCCTTATTTGTTTTGCGGTCATCATATGGCAGAGTGAACATTGATTGCTGATATTTACAGGGCGGGTTTGAGCAGATTGAATGCTAAAGGGTTAAACAAAATTAATGTACACCAGCTTAGAGATTAAAAAGTCCTTACTAAAGAAAAATATGCCTCGAAACAGGATCAAACCTGTATTCCCTTTTTGTGTCAAGGAATTCACTTCTCTAGCAAAAGTGTACCAGACTATACAGTTCTGATTCATATTGAGTGGAACATTATTCTTTAGTAAAGACTTGTTGATATCTAGGTGAGTGAAGCCTGCGAGTCTTGACAAAGATCATCCTTCTTTGAATACTGTGATTCTGTAGCACTAGTTTACAAAGAACTGTAACAAATAACTGAAACCACCTCACTTGAGGACTACCAATAGCAACAACAACTAAAACAGATAGCACACACAACAGGAAAACAAAATAATGACAATCAAGATGTTAACATTACACACCGCTTCAAATAAAAGGTTAGTAAGGAAACCCCCATCAATGCTGGAAAAAGCAATAACAGCTACTGGACTTGAGAAACCAGTTTTCCTGAAATTCCACACCACTTCAAATAAAAGGTTAGTAAGGAAAGCCCCATCAATACTGGAAAGAGAGATAATAGCTATTGGACTAGTGAAACCTGTTTTTGTGAAAAATTGTTTTAAGAGAAAGATTTTATAAATTTCAACCAAAAGTATGGCTGATCTGTCAATGAATTCTAAATGTTCCCTTGTAGGGAAACGGCTAATATTACCATTACAAGGCTGATTGAAATTAATTTCCCTGTTTAAAAAAACAACCAGGGAGGATCTACTAAAACATGAATACTTACTACAAATAAAGTTTAGAGTAATAAGAAATAATCCTGGATTTAAAAGAGCATTTTATATATATATATATATATATATATATATATATATATATATATATATATATATATATGTGTGTGTGTGTGTAGACACTGAAGTCAAAATGCAGAGGTGACAATCTGTTATATGCTTAAATGCAATCATCAGGCCATCTGTGTTGTGTTTTTGCTCAACTACATATACAGGCCAGTGATGCATTGTGGGCAGGCTATTGTATTATTCTAATGGTCATAAAACAGACTATGGCCTCTGGGTGTTGACTTCAATGTACACACACACACACACCTCAAAGAAACAATTTATACAAAGAATTAAATAGCAATGTTAATGTGATTAATGGAGAAATCACTTTGCTAACAAGACTTAATGATACATAAACATACTATCAATTCCTTGAATAATAAGATCCTTATATCCAAGTTGCTGTCAGAAGACACATCCAAGTACTTTCAACAATTTCAAATTGTTATCTTCAGGGTGCAATTTTCCCATATATAGGCAAACACTAAGACGAAATATGTGTAGACCGAAAGATGTTTTTTTTAAATTATGCTATTTATTGACAGTTGAATATATGTTTTGGAACATGTGATACTGCAACACTAGAGTTCTTGTTCAAATTTTCTTATAAACAACAGTAAGTGTGTGGCTGAATTCAGTGTTGACTGGTTTACTGTTTCGTCCCAGTCACACTCTTTATTTCATCTAAAAGTACTAGTCACTGTATATCAAGTCCCACAAAAGGTCTCTCTAAACAGTGTGATTGTTTGCTGGGGCTTGCTATCATTAGTCTCTCGTACTCCTTCCACCTTTTCTTTTTTTCTCTCTTCTCTATCCTCTCATCAATTATTTGTTCATTTAGATTTATTGTATTTTACTCTTTTTCTCCCAATTAAAAACTTTGAAGAGTAGGAATAAAACTGGTTCTTTTCCTCTTTTTTTTAATTATGCCAAATAATATTCAGCTTAATGTTTTTACAGCAATACCCAAGTTCTGTACCACCAAGATTTTTTTTGTTTAATCATATTTTATAATCAGGTGTAAAGCAAGAACCAGACAGGTGCTAAATATAAGAAAAAACAAAATAGAATGAACATTTCCTTTTAAGAATAGCAACTTAAGAATTCATCATCACAAATGAATTTATAAAATCAATACTCTTTTAGTTAAACAAAAATCATTCATTTAAAGTATTACAATGTGTAAGAGTAGACATGTTTGCTTATTGTCCAGTTCATACTCCTTCCATCTTTTACACAGGAGTAGAGGTTTATCCTTTGTTTCCTGTTTAGGATTGGGTTTCAGATTCCTTCTAAAGTCTACTTCAGCTCTATACTTGTAACACTTGCCCTTTCCTATAGTAATATTACAGCTCCTGGACTTTGTATTGGGTGAATGCTAGTAAACTTTAAAAAAATAAACTCACAAAACCAGATAAATCTAGCAATAAAAAAAAAACAATATCAATAAACAACATTAGAATCTGACACATGCAAGTTTTTTTTTTTTTTAATCATTTCATCGCGAGCAAGGCAATAAACCCACTAAAACTCAAGAGGATTACTAAATCTAAGAGAATATGTGAAAAACATACAAACACTAGCAAGTAGAGAGAACAATAAAAGAACAGGAATTAAGAAAACAATAGATAATGATCAACATTGAATTTAAATTTTTGAAGATTGAAGTCGAGTGAGAAGCCAGAAGAGAGTTCCACAAGCAATAAGTGCAAAAGGAGAAACTGTTAGTATAGAACTTACATTTACATCTAGCCATTTCAACTGTAAAATGTTGAAACCTTGCTGCCAATTAAGTACTGTGCTTAAATTCATAATGTCTAGGTAACATAGAGGAAAGTTCATCAGAACAATTACCACGAAAATATTAATAGAATAGTCACTGGGGAGTTATGGTGGTGGGGAAGTGACTGAAGCTGAGATGCCAGGTCAGAACCAATCTTTATCTCTAAAGAATACAAGACTGGAAGTTGAGAAGCTTGAGGAAAATAGGAACTAGAAAGAAATGGTTGATAACAATCAGAATGTGATGGCTGAGATTTTGAGAATATGTGATAATGAATTGGAGAATTTAACACTAACAGGACAGAGAAGAAGCAGTGGGTAATGTACTTGACAGGTTTGTGCAATTGGATGAAAGATCAACTACCATAAAGATAAAGAGGGTTCATAAAGGGGCAAGTATTAACGGGACCCACAAAAGTCGGGAAGTGACAGAGAAACATGATTATCTACATCATGAAGAGGTATGGCACAGTGAGAAACAGGCAAGGAAAATGTCTATTTCTAACATCTCTGCTTTCAATACTTTAAACTACTTTTCAAAGTTGGTCACTTAACCGTATAGGAATCAAATTTTACTGAGAAAAAATGAAATTTTAACACCCTGAAGGACTATAATTTAAATTGGATACACTATGTTCATGTTAAGAGGGGGTAGTAGATATTTTGATCATTTTTTTTTTTTAAGTCTTCAGCCATCTTACAACATAGTAACATTCATACCAGTGCACCACCTAAGCTTCAGATGGTGATGCATGCTGTGATATAGTTTGACATGGTAAGAGAGTTCAGTGCAAAGAGAGGTCATGCACTGATGGTTGCACAAGTGTTTGTTCAATTAGAGCCTTCTGAAAAGATCCAAATTGTAGGCCTTCAAGGGGGTTGGATAGTCATTTCAGAGAATTGCAGCACATGTTGGAAGTGATACTCTTGGTGGTGCTTCAATGTTGGTAACAGTGGTCAAAAAACATTCCTCTACCTGTTAACCACATTCCAGATGGCCATGAAATAGATGCTCACTAAGGTGGATGGATTCTAAAGGCAGCTTCCACAGTACAAATTAAAGTGACCCCAGGAGAATTCACACAGGCTGTTGCTAACTGTTTACTTGTGGCAGGACAGTGGGCATGTCTGTCTCTCGCAACACTTCCACTTATGTCACAACATTTTCAGGCATATCTTCAGCAGTGCCGCAAGTAGGTCACATGGGGAATTAAATGAAGCTCTAAAGTATTCAATTATTAGAGCAAGTTATGCCTTCATGAAAGAGTAATTTGTATGTGTGATATAGTGAACAACATCTTTCAGAGTATATTATTCCATGACACACAGACCTGACCTCTGATATTAGCTGCTATAAGTTACAATTCTCACTCACCTTTAGTATTTGTGGATGGAATGTTGAAAGCACTATATACATACAGAACATTGTTCAACATGTTATGAGGTCATTCGTGCAATAGGATGGTTACATAATATTCCAGTAGGGTAATGCCTGCCCTATGATGCCTGTGCTGCTCTATAATATGTTCAAACAACTTCCTTAGCCAATTTTTTTTCTTTTGTTACAGCTTAACTTTGTGCGAGTCATTTAACCATTACCCCACCAAATTCTTTCTAGAATTGTTCCCCTCTATCACATTTTTGCAAAAATCCTGATCATGTACTGTTTTGAAATAACTTTGTATTGTGTGTATAGGTTTTATTTTTTGTATACTAATAAAAGAATGGACCTGTAATATTAGAATGTAATACATTGTTTTGCATGCATGTTTTGACATTGAAAACAAAAAAATTGAAACAAAATAAAAAATACATTAACAATTTCACACTCTTTAACTTATTACTCTTTGTAGAGTTCTGGGATGCAATAAAAAGCAAAATGGTTAAAAAAAAACAAAAAAAAAACTTTCATTTCATTAAAAGTGACATCCTTCCAAGTGTTTATATACAAGTAGACACTAACATTTGTTTCATTTTCCTTTACCTGACTAGCATATTTATTTTATTTGTCAATAAGACAAATAAAGTTATTATTTTGTTGTTTATGATAGACAAAATAATTCACCTTCAGAAAGGCTATCAGGTAAATCCATGGAGTGAGTAGCTTCCATAAAATTAGTCAGCCATGGATGATAATAGCGCTTGGCACCTAGTGGTCATCATAGTTTTCCTCCCCATCACTAGCATGATCATCATCTCTATCTCTGACCACTTTACCGTCTATATCCATTTGAGTAAAGCCTTCAAAATCAGCATTGGAGTCTGAATCAAAGAAAAATTCCTGAATAAACGTTGGATGTTGATGTGGCCATTTTTGTTTACGAAAAATGGCAACAAAATTAACATGGGTCTAATCGATGTTACACCTCATGTACAGTATAGAACAGGGGTGAGCAAATTATGGCTCGTGGGTCACATCCAGCCCACCAAGGCTTTTAAAGTGGTCCTCTATTAATTTTATAATATTTACTAATTTAATGAAAACCCTTCCAGGTATTTAAAAATTGTATAAAAACTTCTCAAAAGAAATATTTGTAATAATTCCACTTTGATTCAAGTTTTAGTTTAAGTATCATTTTGCAGGATATTTGTAAACAAGATTTAGTGAGAGTCACCATTTTGCAGTGTTTTTAAAATTTGATTCTATTTTTTTTATCAATGAAAAAGCAGTCACCCATAATGAATTCTAAAAAATGTAAAGTTGACTTTGAATGCTTGTATTTTTAAGAAGGAATGGGCTGAAAAGTATTTCATAGAAAATTGTACAAAAGCTGTGTGCCCGATTTGCCATGATACTTGTGCAGTATTCAAGGAATATAATTTGAAAAGACATTTTCAGTCAAACATGGTAACTTCGGCCAAAACTTTTCCACACAAGAACTGCAAAACAAAGCAACGGACATGGCTAAAAAACTGAAATGTCAACAAAGCATACTTTTTAAATGTACATCTACACAAGAGCTTGCAACAAAGGCAAGTTTTATATTGGCAAATAAGACTGAAATACACAAGCCATTTTCTGATGCAGAATTTGTGAAAGAACATATAATTGATGCAATTGATGCTGTGTGTGCCCAGAAGTCAAGTCAAAAATAAAAGCCATTTCATTGTCACGGAGAACTAGTATTCGTAGAATAGAAGCCGTTGCTGAAGACTTGCATGGAAAACTTTTGGGTACTGCAGATAAATTCAAGTGGTTCTCGATCGCTTTAGATGAGAACATAACAGATACTCTGCACAGTTGCTGATTTTCATTCATGGTATCGATGAAAGATTCAGACAAACTTCCCACTTCACAAGTTGCTTTCATTTCAATGCATGATTCACCAAGAAAGTCTTTGCAAAACAAAATTGGATTTTAAACATGTGATTGATCCAGTGGTATGTGCAGTAAATGTTAAGATCAAGGGGGACTAAACCGCAGACAGTTTCAAAATTTGTTGCAAGAAATGGAGTCCGATTTATCTGATGTGTTGTATTACACCAATGTAAGGTGGCTAAGTCTTGGAAAAAGTTATGGGACCTCAAGAGATTTTCATGTTTTTTGAAAATAAAGAATGTGGCTTGTGACTTCTCCACCAAAATTAAGGATGTAGAATGGGTGTGATTTTTTGCATTTCTACAGATACCATGAAAAAATGAATGAGCTCAAAACAAAATTGAAGAAGAAGGAAAAGGAAATACGACAGATATGACACTTGAAAATCATAGAATGTTTTCCAACAGAAAAAAAAAGGAAAATACGATATTATATCTGAAATTGAAATCTGTTTCAGTTTACAAAAAAAAAAAAAATTGTGGTAAAATTAATTTAACAAAACAGCGAGTATAAATAAAAAAAATAGTTGCCAGTTTCGACTTAATGTTAAATTTTATGAAGTTGGATTTTTTGTAAAGTATAATAATCGTTTTCTAGTATGCCATTTACAAAATAGAGTTGTTGCAAACAAGAAAAATGAATGAAGATTTTTTTTATAAATAAATGTGTTTTATATCTAGGGAATGCACCTAAATTAGATATTAAGAATAATTAAAATAATTTTTAATTTCACTTTTAAAATGTGTATATTTCCAGATCTTTCATCAGCTGCTCAAAGCAAAATACCTTTTTAAGTCACCATAAAAAAATTATTCAATGAATAAAAGCATATACAAATTACATAATTAGAAATATTATTTTATTTTCTTTCCAGCCATATGAATATTTTTAAGATTGGGCCAGAATTACACAAGATATTTTGAGTGGAACAGACTAAGTTTCAAATTTATCAATCTCAAATGAAATCAGATATTGGTTGGAAACGCTATCATTACACAAGAAAATGAATGGCTTCCTTAGAAAACAAAAATACCAAATCGTAAACTGTGGTATCAAGGAAAAAAAAAAAAAAACTGATACTGGAACATTAATTGCCAAACCGACCATCTCATATATATATATATATATATATATATATATATATATATTACACACACACTGGCCAAGTGTGATCATAAAAATCTATCCTCCAAGTGAGCATATTTTAAAAAATATTTTACACCTGACTTGTTAACCTACCTACAACTCTTGCTGTATTTCATCAACAAGTACAAAAAAGTGAATATATTGCAGGATAGTGTTCACTCTTTTTTCCAATCATACACCTGCAAGATTACAGACCTTGCCAAAGAGGATATACAGTGTATTAATAGGAAGTGTGTACTGTTGATCCATCCCTATTTTGGAACCTAAGCACATATAGATTTGTGTATATAATTTACCCAGACATTACATTTAATTTTGATTAAACAGATAGTCAAGGCATTGCAATTTTATTCTACATCAGTGTATTTGGCATTTAGTCTAATACCCTAACTCCAAGGTTGTGCTTTAAAATGTTTATTGCTTTTCTTTAGTGTCATAGCTTACTTTTAACATTCTCAAAAGAATCCATGATACACTTTGTCAATAGATCAAAGACTCAAAAAGTTCATACTTCATACAAAGATGCATAATTTCAAAATCTATAAACATTTTGGAAGTTTATTTCCAACCCAAACAAGACAATTTATGATAAAGAAGCATTTTTTCATGGGCAAGTACTGCCAAAATATTTTAAAAGCAATAGAAAACAGAAATTGATTTGATTTGTGTGATATTAAAGTGGTCGTAATTACAATTAAGAGTTTGGCTTCAAAACAGATTACAGCTTGACCTTTTTAATCTGGCACCATTGGGAACAGGCCACTACTGGACCACAGAATATGCTGGTTGACAGAAATCATCCATTAAAAATTTTTTTTTTATGTAAACAGAGTCTTGCTAGCTCATTATATATATATATATATATATATATATATATATATATATATATATACACATGGGGAAATTATGACAAAAGGGAAAAAGTTTACTTGCAATACGTTTTGTTCTTTAGGACTTCATCGGACTAATTCTGTTAGGTTGGTAGGACTACACATGTGAACAGCAGAGGGGTGAAGGAAATTTTAGAATCCCCCCCCCAACACTTTCAAACTTTTCCAGTAGCCTAATTATTTTATATTCAGTTTGAAACAAAAGGCTCACAAAATATTCCAAAATAAAAAATTGGTCCCTCTTAAGAAACCCAATGAAACAAAAAAATGTATTATCCTGCTTACTAATTCTATCACATCTACAATTGAAAAGAATCTATCTAAACTCAACATAAATGTTGTTACTGCTACATCCAAAACAATAAAAGACTTAGTCAATAGTAACAGATTACGACAGCTATTATGGAGATGTAATTAAATATACTTTAATGTTTAAAAAAAATTTATTCAGTATTATTGTTTAGGTAATAAGCATTATAACATTGCACAAATAGCTATATTCTGGAAAAGAAATTTTCGACAATATACAAATTTTTTTTATGTATTTATGGTTATTTTTTAACTTTTATAAAAAAACAACATTCTTGTACATGTAGTTATAGATAATATACATTAATTACTAATTTTTTTAATAACTATTTGTGCTCAGTTGTTGACATTAATAGCTATTTGCTGATGTGTTAAAATTTTGGAATAATGCAATAATAAAAATGTTAATTTCATCTCTCTGATAGATGTCATGATCTGTAAACAAAACAATCAGCTAAAACCTGAAGGAGGTGTTTACTCCATCGCCTGCAATATTTGCCACAAAAAATACAGAAGCGAAACCTCAAGGAATCTAAATGAAAGATTATATGAATACAAAAGGGACATTTTACAAAACGATACATCAAATTCATTGGCTGCACTTTGACGAGACAGTCCATAACTTTAACATAAAAAAAAAAATAACATCATGATCAAAAGGAAAAAATAATGATGTAATGTCTACAGAGTGCCTTGATCGCAAGATCATCTACAGTAAATATGCACTCTGACTCTTACAACATTTTATCATTCCTGGAAGATCTATCACAGTGTGGAATGAATACCTACTTACAATAGTGATGGAAAGAAAAAGACTCTAAATGAATTAAACGAGAAAGGAAAGAAAAAAAAAAGAAATCTATAATTCCCATCACCCTTCTATTGTCGGCATGTGTAGTCCTACTAACAGAACAAAATTAGTCTGATAAAGTCCTGAAGGACAAAACATGTCACAAGTAAACTTTTCCATTTTGTCATACAATTTCCGCAATACTGTCCTTGATATATAAAAATATATTGCTATCTCTCTCTCTCTCTCTCTCTCTCTATTATATATATATATATATATATATATATATATATATATATAATGTTATATTATCAAAGGTAAACCAAAACTTGAAACAGGGAAATAAAATCATTAATGCTTCCAAAGGAGGTTTTTATTGTTTCATGCAAAACAAAGAATAGAAAAGGCCTAAAACCAAAAAGTAACATATATTTACTATCTTATATGAGTAAATATGCAGCTATATATAAGAAATGACCAAGACCATATCATCAAAACACTGCTGCTGTGGAAAGTTGTGAACAACTTATGGCACTGCACCCAATTCAAGAAAGTACCGAACCATGGGAGCTGCTGGATCACGGAGTGTCAGATTAAAGAGATCGGAATATACTATTTTAAGCAAAGGTTAGCAGATGGAAAGAGAGGCGGGATGTAAATGTAGATGAATAAATTATGGATTCTGAAATTAGACAGGATGTATTGTCGCAAAGAATTTAGGCAATGAGTAATACAATGAGCAGCAAACATTCAGCAATTAAATGGTATTTTTCAATAAAATAAACAGAGGCCCCAGCATGGGAAAAAACTCTATTTTAACTATCAAGTATATACTAAAAAAAAAAATAATCATTTGCACTCAGATATTCAATAATTAGGAAGAGTTTTTGATGAACAATGAACTGAAATCAAAATAAGTGCCAACTGAATACACCAATTTAAATACTAAAAATGAATTTATTCATTTTGACTAGTATTTACTTAAGGAAAGTTTACTGTATTGCACCCCAAAAATATCTCAGCAGAATCCACCTTGCACATTTACTACCATTCATCCAGGCATTGAATATTGTTACTATATCTGGCCGGGTTCTCCTGCTGTACATCTCAAGATTCTTGACAAAATCCAAAGAATGGTCTACAATGTAATCAATCCTGACTTAACATCTCAACATCAATCACTTTATCACTGACATGATGTCACTTACCTCTGTCTTTTCTACAAATATTTTCATGGTAAATGACAAGCTTTTTTTCCTTGGTGCCCTGACTATATGAATTTAAGTATGCTACTGGATTGGCAACTAGGTCTCACTGTTTTACTGTTGAAGTAGCGCGATGCAACCAGCATTTCTACTCTAACAGTTTCTTTACTTGCAGTTCCCACCTGTCAAACTCCCTTCTGATTTCTTGCTTCCCTGATAACTACAATCTTCAAAAATTTAAATGCAATGTCAATTGACATCTTCTCGAAGCCTGTTACTTTTTTTTTTTTGTCCTTTCCTCAATCCTCACTATTCTCAGTCTTCTCATTCTCTTTCACCCCTCTGCAATCTAGTGGCATTATCCCCTCCCTTGGAGTGAAAGAAACATAAAAACAAATCTTCACGCAGCTTCACTCAGGCTATTAATCTATGGCAGTGAATAAAAGAGCATAGGATTGGAAAGCAAGGATCAGTTATCAGTAGGATTCATATTCATGGACTCTTTTGCTTCAGAGAAGCATGAACAACACCCAACTTCTTTCACTGCTTGACAGCTTTACAGAAAAACAAATCTATTCCACAATCTTTATCAGCACTATATTTTTGTTTCTATATTGGGAATAGCACAAATGGAACAAGGAAGTTTTAAGGAAAATTGAAACGAAAAGGCCACTTGTACTTAGAGAGTTTAAACTTCTGGGACATAGGAAAGAGAGCTTGGAGAATTTAACACTCACAAACCATTCTTAAAGCTAGAGAGACAGGAGAAACTGCAAGTAACATTCCAAATGTTGAATGGATGGCAGAACAGGGACCGAGTAGGATAGTAAGGAGACAAACCTTACTTTACAGAGGATAGGAAGTAGTAGAGCGCCATGGTCAACTACAGAAAAGGACATGGTACATAAAAGATGAAGTAGTAATAGCAACAGCATCAATTTCTTTTGTTTATTAGATGAAATCTTGTCAAGCATTTTTATTAATTATGACAATTTTGATCATTAATATTTTAGTTGCTTTTTGTCCCAACTTCACCAAGACGAAATACATGTCTCATAGTGACAAAAATACATTGACATCTCATTACTCCGGCAACTTGAATATATAATTTTTCTAAACATTTCAACCCAATCAAGGCAATAAAGCCACCAAAATGTAAAGGAGTGTGAAAGAATATGAGAAAGAGAAAGAAATTAAGAGAACAATAAAAGAACAGGAATTAAAACAGGAGATAATGATTGACATTGTCATCTTCAAAAAATTAAATGCAGAGAAGACTTAGCGTAGAATTTACCCTTAGATCTAGCTATGTCACCTGTAAAATGAGGATAATTAGATGCCAATTTAGTAATTGGCTTAAATTCCTAAAGTCTAGGTACCAAAGAGGAAAGCTCATAAGAACAATTACCATGAAAATATTTATAAGAAACGTACCAGGAAGCTACGTTATGGCTTGTAGGAAATTGACTGAAACCAAGATGTCAGGTAAAAATCAATAGCATTGCAGAAGCACCAGACCAGATGTGGCAGCAATATTCAATGCATAGACAAATGATAAAGTTATGCATACAATAGATTTACATTAAAGAGATATGTTGTATGCAACAAGAAAATATATTGGCAAGACTGCATTTATGTGTTTTATGATCGATTTATTTGAAAACTATAAACAACTCCTTGATAAACTCTCCATAAATCTATTGAAAAGTGAAAAGTAAAAAGTAGTATTTGTTTCAACTTTTTTTTTTTTTTTTTTAACTAATTTCTATCAAGTAAATCATCTTTCTGATCATTTTTTTTAAATTAACAAAATCAACTTCAGTTTCTATTTCAGCAATCAGATTTATATCTGGAATATAGAAATCATTTTCACATTTCATTGCTTGATTTAACTTTGACCTGTCAACATTACCTTGTCATCAGATTTTATTCAATTCATTTATATTTTACAAGTTTACAAAAGTACCTTCAGAATGGACCTTGGCTTATTTATTTTTTTCTGCTTTGATTGTCTTTGTGTATATATCAAATTATCAGCTGAAATTTCAGAGCAGGTTAATTAAATATTTTTTCAAGTAGACAAGCTGGCTACAAATAGACTTGAATTTCATATACACAATATTGGAAACAAAGTTCCATAAATAAAAATTGCTACAGCAACAAGTTGTGGCACTTATTGTAATTTCATTGGGTGACAAATTTCTATTCTCAAGCTAAAGTTCAAAATATCAACATAATAATAAAAGAGAAAAGACAGTTGAAGCAGTAAATACTTTTTCATATGCCATTCTTAGTTAAAGTAAATTTAACTTGAAAAATTTTTTTTATTTTTTTATTAAATGACTCACTGCATTAAAAATGTAACAATCAGTTTAACAAATGGAAATCAAGATATAAAACTTTATGTGGCAGAGTTAAACAAGTTTTTTTCTCGTGGGGAAAGTAGATTTTACAAGTATACAAATAGACAAAGATCAAGCTGCATAAAAAAAATAAATAAATAAATTTAAGATTTTTAGTGAATTTTCTGTTTAAATATGCAAAGTCTCTTCAGGATGTAGTTGACCCTGGTTCTCCAAAAATTCTTTTTCTTTATTATCAGCAAATTGCTATGCCTACTTAGGAAAGATAAGGTGATTTCCTGTTGTGTTCTCCATGGTTTGAATTCAGAATAGTCCTCCTCTAAAACTGCCGGCCACATAAAGCACTCTATTTTGCTACTTAACTCATAGCTGGAGGAGAAGAGACGGAGCATTTGTGTGAAAATGAATGCAACAGACTAGGCTGGAATTTAAAGACTCATCAATTTTACTTTCCAGAGCAAGCTGTTAAGCTCCCTGTTTATCCTCTTGAAATATATATTCCTGATTTAATAACTTTGGTAAGTTAAAGATTAACAGGTTCAATATCTGATTGAAATGATAAACTTTCAATTTTTAGATCTTGCAGATTTTACACACATTAATGGATTGGGCTTGGAGAGAACCAGAAAAATAAAGAAAAAAAATGATGTACCTACTTCACGGCTACTCAATCTGTTTTAACATGAACACAGAATCTTTTGAAATAAAAAAAATAAAAAATCTTCAACAGCCATTAATTTGTGATGGCAATGAACTCCTGCCTCTCAAATAAACAAGAGAGGTTAAAATAAAGTATGTATGGTAGGGGGAGGAGTCCTCTTAAATTTCAAAACTTAAACATCCCTCACCCCATTTGAATTAGAGGTAAGAATAATTTTCTTCATTCTGAATTCTTGCCTCTTGAATAAACAGAGTGAGGATTGTTTAAAATTTTAAAAATTAAGACCCCCCCCCACCTACCCTCCATGCTTTATTTAACCATTGCCCTGTTTACTCGAGAGGCAAGAGTATTATAGGACATTGCACACTTTGAGACAAACAAACTGAACAACTGACTGTCATGGACTTTGGGGGCACAAAGATTGAGAAGTATGTTTTGGTTTGGTTTAGTTTAAATTATCAATCATTATTTGTTTTAAGTCATTCTAAATTCAGGTTAGTGAATATTGTAGATTTTAGAAGAAAATAGACTAACAGCAGTAATAAATGTAATAAAATAAAAAAAAAACTTGTCTAAAGTTTAAATCCTGAAGGTTGAATATAAGAGAAATTTCAATACCAATTTTTTTTACCAGGTTAACCCAAATGTCTACTCTTTCAAATGATAACCAAAATGTTTATGTAGTAATAGAAAACTATTGCTGATGATACTATTGTATTTAGTACACCTACCATCCAGTAGTACAATTCTCAGATTATATTGACTGGAAAAACAGGTCGTTTGCTTTGTATAAGGATTTGTGCAGCCATCCACATAACAAAAATATTTTCTAAGAAGGTAGGAATCAATAACAATCCAACCTATTTTGTTTCTTTTTTGATTAACAATTTAGAAATTAATAAAAGTCTACAAACAAAATGTGTGTAAAAAAAAGTAATCTTAAAAATGGTTTTCTTATTTTAATTGACCACTTTTTACAAGGAGGCTATCTAATATTAGGAAAATGCCACGACAGATACGTACACCAAATATTAATGCCCATCTCCACTCATTCCAAATTTCAAATGTAATTTGGGTAAGAGTCACACTGACTTTGTAAGAAAAAAATTAAAAAAATTAAAAATAAAGGCAAATAAAAAAAAAATCTTTAAAATTTAAAGGGATCTTGCCTGAAGAGCAAAGTTCATTGGCCGTTGTAATTTTCAGCTGTAGAGTCTTGTCATTGAAAACAACAGATGTAGAAGCCAAACTTTGGTTTTTATGACCAGAGGAAGACATGAGAACAGATTATGACTGATAAAGCTGTTGTCTTGTTTTATAAAAATGGAAGGAGAAACCAATCGGTAATGAGGACAGTGAATGACATACCAGACATGTGGTCTATAAACTTACCAGGAATTAGCACACTATGGAGGCGGCCAGTGGGTCTCGGTAACAATACAGAAATTAATGTGTCAGGTATATTGGACAGTAGCATACAATAAATACTTTGTCACCCAGAGAAACAGGACACAATAAGTATCTATGGCATAATATTTCAGCATACCTAAACTTGTAAACAATTTGGAAAATGTCCATAGAAATTAAAAAAAAAAAATTACAATTATTTTTTTATTTTTATTTTATTTTTTTGCAGATAGGTATAAATTTATTTGCCTGAATAATGGGTTCCATCAGGCTAGCTTCCCCCAGACATACCACTGCTGCTACAACTACAGTACATACAGTGCCCATACAATTCTAATGAACTACAGGATTTGTGACATGACATGAAAAATTTATTTACAAAACTTCAACCATTTTTATTTTTTAAATCATTTCCCCCTAAACAAAGTGGAATGCCACTAGTACACAGGGGATTACAGGAAGTGAAAGTGAGAGGAAAGACTGAGTATAGGGAGGACTGAAGAAAGGACAAAAGATAAACGAGATTCAAGACAGAAGATGGCGATTGATGTTGCATTTAAATTTTTGAAGATTGTAGTTATTAGGAAAGCAAGTAAACAGGAGGGAGTTTCACAGGTGGGACGTGTGAGAAAACTATTGAGTAGAAATGGTGGTTGCATTTAGCTATTTCAACAGTGAACAGGTGGAACATAGGCCAACCTAGAAGTATGCTTAAAATCATGTAGTCTGGGCACCAGGGAAAAAAGATTGTCAGAGCAGTTGCTATGAAAATATTTTGAGGAAACACCGAGGGAAGCAACAGCATGACCGTAAGAAAAGTGACTGAAGTTGAGATACCAAGCCAGACATGATTACGTTGAGACCAGATTATTTTTTTTTTACTCTTTGCCTAATAGGATTTTTTATAAATGCACCATATTAAAAAATAAAAATAAACGTTACCAAGTTCCCTATGTATTATCAATGCCAATACAGGAGACAATTTTACCAAAATCCTATTAGTTAAAGAAAAGTCAAGAAAAATCTTCATTTTTTTTACTATCTTCATCACAATCCATAAATTGTTTTATTCACTGTCAGGGTAAAAACAACCAGAACTTGAAGAATCAAAGCTCCTCATTATATATATATATATATAAATAAAAAGAAAGAACAGTAAGATATAAAATCCGGTGTTCTTATAGATATTTTTATTTTTACACAATAGTGCTCAATGTAAATTAACAGAGCATTAATATTATAAATTAATTGATTTAAAATATGGGTTTTTCACTACACAATGATAACCATGTTTCAAAAATGGAAGCTAAAGCCCTTGAATTTAATTTTGTTATTAAACCAAAGACATTAGTTCAATTTCCTCGTCAAGCGAATTTTGGAGTAACTTACTTTTTAAAATTACGGTTGTTAAAGGCACGGCAAAGATTCATAATTGAGGGTTTCCAAGGATACCGAGAAATCCATTCATCTAGACAAGGGGTGGTAGGGGGTCAATTTTTTAATTTTCGTTGTATCAGTTAATAGTTACATTCGAAAGCGGGGTTATGTTTAGGCATGGGTAGGGATGTATTTTTCAACAAATTCTGACATCCACTAAATGCAGGTCGTCTGGGTTTTTTTTTAATTTAATTTTTAACGGCAAAAATTCTTACGGTATTTTTTCTATTTGTATATTTAAAGATTTTGAGGGGCTGTTTAGGCTAGAATATGTTTTAACCACATTTCTAAAAATTTTTTATTTTTAATATACTATATTTCTTTTTAAAACCAAGTAAATGTATTAGAATTACTTACAGTATGTAAAATTATTTTTTCTTATCGAGTATAAGTATGTATATTGCCAGATTATAATAATTTTATATATATATATATATATATATATGAGATATATATAGAGATAGAAAGAGATTGTGTATTTTCATACTGATCTTTTCCAGTTCCCTAATCAGTTTCTTGATGATTATCTTAACATCAGCAAAATTTATTACGAGTGTAGCAGCAATGTATTGAAGTGAATATAACAAACATTTAAGGCCATTTTGCATTTCTACCAATTTCCGGTCAGCTGCCTTTTATTGGAACACTTGTCTTGCAAAAAAAATTCCATAGCTACAAAGGATAAATTTATTGTGTATGTTAAAAAAAAAAAAAAAAAAATCACCTTGACAACAGCCTGCAGATTTTATTGCAGTTACAATAAGTTTGTCTTTGTAATTCCTGATGATGATCTTGGAAAAGATCAAAAGTACTCGGTTAGAAAAAACTACAGTGCCTATTGTAATGACTTTCATCTTAACACCAAGAAACTGATTAGAGAACTGGAAAAGATCAGGAAAAAAATAAGTAGACACAATATGCCTATACTATTCAATGAAGATATGCTGCATATATATATATATATATATATATATATGCTAAGAAGAATTTGGTAATCTGTATAGGTAGTCCCAAAAAGGATGAAATCCTGAGAGCTCAATGTCAATCCAGAGCTAATAATTTAAAGGAAAAACAGACCACTTTAAGGCTCCATGTAATAATTTATTTCGTTAAGCCCTTTATTAAAGGACACTGGCTCATCAGACGGTAAAATGATAAATGAAAATTGAAATGAACTTATACACTTTTGACGGGTAGTATGAAGTTTATGTAATTTAACAGAGGGGGTAATGAGGTGTAGTGTGAGAGACATGAACGAATTTAGAGAGGGTTTACTTTAATATTTCTATCTATCATACTCAGTATTAAGGTGGGGGGGCAAACATTGACATATTTAATCGGTTAACTTAACGGAAGTGATATATTGAGAGGAAGGGGGGAAGAGAGAAACAAAGAAAGGAGGGGGAAGTAGAGAGAAAGAAGCTGTCATTAAGTTTTGCTAAGCGACAGTAGGAGAGATAACTTTAGCAATTTATGTAAAAAATATTTTAATGTTTGATAGTAATTTAATTTTTAAAATCACTGAAGAAATTAAATTGATATTTGCTAGCAATCTAAAATTCTAACTCTTAACAAATAATTTAGGGATTTAATATTATTTAAATAGTATATTTAAAAATACATAGAAAGTATATTAAAACTAATTATTTAAATTATAACAGTTTACTTATATTAATCTTTCAATATTGTAAATGATTGTTAAGGCAACATCTCTATCAGTTTGAGTCTAATTCCTGAATGTAATTTAAGATTATTTTTAGATGGGTAATCTTTTTTACTTAAGGTTTTGGTCTTCAATTAAGATAGAGTAATGATTGAAGGCGATTATTAAATATTTTGTTTTATCATATACATATATATCTATCACACATACACTTATGTAAATCACATATATACATACGTTCATTTACATGTGCAATTACACACACAGTCACATACACATGTATATTCCTTCATGGTGGCTGGCATTTTTAAATGCCAGGACATTGTTTACAAGTTTGTCTATATAGCATTTCTAAGAAGTAAGCATAAATACTACAACCTTGTGAAACTAAGTCAAACAAGGGTGTTTTAACAAAGGTAGAGAAAATTAAACTTCATTATTTTCAATACAGCCTAATTAGTCACAGGTTCTCTTGATGTGTAACATAGTGGTAAAATATGTTGTCAGATTACCCACCCAACTCCAGACCAGACAAAAAAAAAATTCTCACAAGATCTCATTACTTGTTCAAAGTCATTGAGGACAGTAGCAGACATTTTGTTGATCAAATTCTTACCTTAATATAAGACTATTTAAATTAGGCATTGTCACATGATACGAAAAACTTGAGATACATAATGAATTTTCACATTTTGTCTGAAGTTTCTTTGTCCCAAATTCTTACAGTTTAATTCAACAGGCAATGGGATATGCTTAAAAAAAAAAAAAAAAAAAAAAAAATAAAAATAGTAATAAAAATTATCTAAATCTATGAAAATTTCATGGGTATCAAAAACTAAGATTATCCATCATCTTATATGAATACTCTTTTCTTGCCCTATGTATCCTCTTATTCTCTCCCTTATACATTTCAATTTTCAATTATGTCTTATTTAGTGGGTGGGGGGAGTAACAGGGAGCACAGATTTTCTACCACATCCTCATTTTTATCTATCTATGAAAAATTTTAATATATTTCAATTTTTGTGCCTAAAATGACTGAATGTTTTTTTTTTTTTAAAATTTTCGTCTCTTTATAACCAGCCAGCAAGTCTGTCTTTCTTTCATCCCTTCACTCTTTATATTTTGGCATTTTTCTCTGAATTTATTACCACCTATGCTTGTCTTCACTTCCTCTTTCCAAACCTCTTTTCCTCCAATTCCTTTCTACTTAATATTATTATATAGGTTTTTGGTTAAAAAGTACAACTGATTCTTGATCAGAAGATATATTGAGCCTAAATAGAAAAGCACAACGGTCATACATACAAAGTAAAATATTCAAGAATTATAATTAAAAAGCATTTCTCAATATTTTCTTCAAAGGGAAACTGAAAATTTACAGAATAATTTAGCAGAATATGAAAGGATCATCTAACAGAAAGCAATCTTTTGTTGAAACAGTTGCCAGATCAAAGGAAAGAAAAAAAATTCAAATTCACACAAATATACAATTTTTATACTTTGTAAAGATTGCAGAGTTTTTATATCACACATTTGAAAGCTATCACTTTAGGATGATTGTGTAGCACCAATCTTAAAATAAAATCTAAGAACCAAATATTACCTGGATCTGAAAACCATCCAATGTATCCCATTACCAATATAGATTATATTGATGAAAATGACAACTTGCAAAGGACATGTTCATGCCCAGGTAAGAAAGGATTTCATAGCTTGATTTTCAAAGCGGAGAGGCTGATATGAACGAGCTTCCTTTGAACTCATGTGGATTTATGTTAGATGAAGCTAACTTTAATAAATATCTAGATTATGTCTCTCTCAGACACACACACACACAGTTGGTGTATATCCTTATATATTGGCTGATAGTTCTAGACAAGGAGTACTACTCACTACATCATAAACAAAATCCTAGAAACCATAGCAGACACCAGCTGTAATGGAATCAGCTACTGCCAAAGCCTCTCTGCACAATGAAAATTTTGTTGCGTTCATTAAAACTAGGAATAATCTAACATAAGCTGCCAGAATTAACTTCTCAGCGCTATCAGATTGGGAGCTGAAAGGTGATTTAGAAAAGCAACTAGTTTCCCAAAACTGTTGCCATAAGAGGCCTAAAGCCAGACATGTTGCTGATCTTTAAAGCCTCCAAGCAAAATCCTCCTCTTGATGTTTAGAAAACCAGAGTGAGGAGGTCAATAAGATTAAGAAGGAAAAGTATGCTGAACTGGTAAAACAGTACTGAGCAAGGTGCAAACCTATGTGACGGGGTTGTAGGTTAAGCCCTCTGCAAGGGCTGCAATACAGTGTGTATCACAGGAGTCAGTAAGCAAAACGACCATTAAGCTGGGTATTGAGCCAGTGTGAGAAGCTGCTTCAATGTGGCTGTGGATCAGGAGAGTCATGGCTGAGGGAGTGCTATTTAGGTGATACAACAATGGTTTGTATCCAAGTGAGGGTGACCAAGTGATTGATTTGATTTTTATGGCTTATCAACCTCTTGCAAGTTATTTAAAACCAGAAAATATTTTTAGATTGTAAGAATTTTTATGCAGATAATGATTTACAGACACAAGTACTACCAATTAACACTGAGCTGTAGGGACAAACGGTGGATTCATATATTTCCCAAAGGTATTTGTGTGTAAGTGAATTTAACAAACCCGAGTGGAATCGGAAATTACTTTTCCAATTTTGAGCTATTTTACATTTACACCACCTACACATCCAAGGTTATAGAATCTGGTATTCCCAAGCAGTTGCTCATCTATGTACTGACGAGGTTCAACATTGCTTAACTTCGGTGTTTCAACATGATATGGCCATAAGCATCATAAAATGATGTATGTGAAAAGTAAAAAACACATTAATTCAGAGACAGGAAGGAAATGTGATTTCCATTCATAATCTCTGAAAAAAAATTGGGATGAAAATCAAAATATTACGAACATCATTCAGTGCTTTTTTTTTTGTTAATCTAATACTGATTATCTACATTCATTCCTTATATTTTGAGATTTATCTGATGGACAAGGTTCAAGAATAGACTCAGTTCTCGTATACAAAATTCAAATTTTAATGTACTCAAGAGATCAAAAGTATCAATATACTATTTTGATAGTGTTGTAAAGATGTTACATGTAACATATCAAGACAAAAAAAGGAAAATAACAGGTCAGTTATGAATAATTAAATAACACGATGATGCATCTTCTAAGCATAAAACTGGAATTATCCAAAGTACAAGTGATCCCCATTCCCAGCATCTCAGGAGTAATGAATCTGGACTAAAAAGAAACAAAATTAAGCTTTGGACAAAGATTCAGAAACAAAATTAAGCTTTGGACAAAGATTCAGAAACAAAATTAAGCTTTGGACAAAGATTCAGAAACAAAATTAAGCTTTGGACAAAGATTCAGAAACAAAATTAAGCTTTGGACAAAGATTCAGAAACAAAATTAAGCTTTGGACAAAGATTCAGAAGACATTTTAATGCAAACCCAAAATTTTAACTCTTATCAAAATAAGGTATCGGGGAGTATCCGGTTAGCCTGAACTGTTTTGGTAATCTTTGATA
Organism: Acanthosepion esculentum; assembly: GCA_964036315.1. Classification (NCBI taxonomy): domain Eukaryota; kingdom Metazoa; phylum Mollusca; class Cephalopoda; order Sepiida; family Sepiidae; genus Acanthosepion; species Acanthosepion esculentum. The sequence goes on from OZ038487.1 coordinate 21,219,462, forward strand.
AGAGGAAATTCTGCTGAAGACAGATTGCAGAATTCTGTGAATGTCACAATCATTATTAATTGCTCAGGAAATGGATTCCTCAAAAAAAAAAGTCCAGAATAAGTGCAAAGTTCACTTTGTAAAAACAGGTTGAAGACAAAGATTAAATCACCAGAACTGCCATTTAGAAACCTGCTATTTAATCATTTCCAGTTCATGTAGATTATTGATTTATGGCGTTCTCAGTTGATCCAAAAGTCAACAGAGAGAATACCTAATCAGCTTGGTTGTCACCACTGACTGCTTATCACTGTAAAACTATTTTCAATTAGAAATACTAACAGAAAAATATCTCCCAATTCACTCCTGCACTGGCAAGAGTTATTGCTTTTGATATAAATAGCCATCTTAGTTACTCAAATCACTGATTCAAATATTTTTTTAAATCCATTAAAAAAAAAAAGCAAGATATAATAACCAGCTTCAACAAGTAAAGAACAGCCATGTGGTCTTTGGTTGATAGATGATGGGTGAGAACATCATTTTTAGGCTTCCTTAACTGATTGAAAGTTACTTTGAATTTCAAATAAAAATCAGTGGGTAGTGCCTTACAATACATATTTGTTGTGACAATTCAATTGTCATATCAATGTTGAAATTTGTTCATCAATTCATTCAGTCAAGTATTGCATTAAATACATATCAAAGGGATCAGATCAAGCTGCTTTTGCATAAACCACACACTGAAATTTTTTTCTCCCTTTAAGTTAAATTTAAATTTGTACAAGGGAATAACGCCTATCCAAAATATAGAAGGAAAAAGCCAGAAGATGGAGGTCACATCAGCAAGAACATTGAGTAATAGTAAAATGCATCATTTTTCTCTACAAATTATAACAATGATTTAAAATCAATCATCATCTTACAAAGAAAAAAAAAAAGTGACACGCAGCAAGGTGCAGGTAATTCAGCTTATATATATATATATATATATATATATATATATATATGCATGCATGAGCACACACACAGAGAGTGGATAACTGAATGGAAAAATTTCAATGTAATACATTTTCTCCATCAAAAGGGTTTCTTTAGACAATTTTCTCATTTTGTTACCCATTATTAGATTGTCTTTGTTTACATTAAGATATGAAACAGAGCAGATATGTATATTTTGAAAATTGGGAGATGTGTGTGTTCAAAAACACTATTCAGGCTTTGTTTGATCAGGAGGTCCTATGTGGCTGAGAGGTCAAGGCACATCAGAGCTAATGATGGTTTCTCTTAGGAGATGCTGGTTCAAATCCTGCCAGAGAGCACATTTTTCTAACAAGATTTCTTGAATATTCAGGCCAGTAGATGGAAATGAATAAATATACTGTTTTATAAATAAATAAAAATAAAGCATCTACTCAAATATGAGTATCCATTAAAAATAATGTTTAAACAAATGAATTAAAAATGTTGGATTTAATGCATTCATATATATATATATATATATATATATATATATATATATATATATATATATATATATATATATATATATATATACACACACACACACACAGAGACAGACAGACAGACAGAGGTACAGTGGATAGTGGCTCAGATTGAGGGATCGGAGAGCAGAGTTCAAATTCCAGTCAAATCCATTACATTCACTTATGTGCTAATACCCTAGGGAAAGGTATTAATCCTCCTCTTCTCCCTCCAGCTATGGGTAAATAGCAGGACAGACTGGGTTCTATTGCCTTGGATGGCAACTGGTCTAGTAGAAGGACAACTCTGAATTCAAAACCTGTGGAGAGTTGCATGAGGACCTTGTGGCATATAGTGCACCAGGTCTCTGTATTCAGCCCTTCAAAAAGTGTGGTTGGTTCTGCACAAAACCTTTACCACTAGAATCAAATCATGTGTGCTGGTGTCTGGGCTGTTGTTTCCTAGGAACTGAGCTGCTTGACCCTCATATGTCGAATATGATGGAAGAGTCCATTATATGTGTGTGTGTGTGTGTGTGTGTGTGTGTATGTATATATATATATATATATATAAAAATAGGAGATGGAACAAATAGGAAATGTTTATCAAGCTAACATGTTTATCAAGGCTTCCTCAAGAAATATAGAGGAGAAAAAGAAAATTCTATTTTTTTATTTTATTATTTTGTGTTTTTATTTACCATTGGTTAAGCAGACCTCACATGGATCCATCTTGTCAAGTAGTATTTGTGCGTACGTGTAACATAATTCAAGTTTGTTTATGGGGGATTTAGATGATAATGAAAATATGAAAAAGAAAAAACACAAAAATTAAAAAAAATTTTTTTTTTAATTTTCTAATAAATTGTTGCACATCGAATCTTATTGGAAATAAACTGAGCAAAGTTAATGTTTTTGTTTTGATCATCTTTGTCATTACCATGAGCTAAATGTTAGCATTTTCATAGTAAATTTTTTTTTCTTTCTAGTTATATCCTGAAATTTTTGAGAACTGTTCTACATATGATATCACTTAAGCAATACACAGGCATAATTAAATGTGAAATATTTAAAAAAACGAAAATGCCTGGATATAAACTAAGAAAACTTTTGATGAGGATACTGACATTGCATTGGTGATCATGACCAATGCAGGCAAAAGTATTTCAACAAAAATGGAACATAACTTGAAGTTTAGACAGTTGCTTTTGTGCAACAACTTATCTGAAAATTGGAATCATACAATAAAATCTTTTTTAAAAGATCTTTTTTTTTGTTAGCAAGAGGAACAGATGCAGAAGCCTATAATTAACACCCGATTAATTCATTTGATCCTAATTTTTGTTTTTTTAGAAATCTAATTGACACTAGATTTTTTTTATTTTTAGAAACCTAATTGACACTAGATTTTTTTTATTTTTAGAAACCTAATTGACACTAGATTTTTTTTATTTTTAGAAACCTAATTGACACTAGATTTTTTTAGAAACCTAATTGACACTAGATTTTTTTAGAAACCTAATTGACACTAGATTTTTTTAGAAACCTAATTGACACTAGATTTTATTTTTTTTATTTTTAGAAACCTAATTGAAACCAGATGTTTTTTTTAGTAGAAACCTTTAACAAATTTTCTTTCATTTTTAGGGTTTCTATACTTAACACCAGATTTTTTTCGTTTTATTTATTTTTCAGCAACCCAATAATTAACACAAGATTTCTATAATTATTATATTATTGCAGACTATAATTATTATATTATTGTATAATTCAGCAACCCAATAATTAACACAAGATTTCTATAATTATTATATTATTGCAGACTATAATTATTATATTATTGTATAATTCAGCAACCCAATAATTAACACAAGATTTCTATAATTATTATATTATTGCAGACTATAATTATTATATTATTGTATAATTCAGCAACCCAATAATTAACACAAGATTTCTATAATTATTATATTGCAGACTATAATTATTATATTATTGTATAATTCAGCAACCCAATAATTAACACAAGATTTCTATAATTATTATATTATTGCAGACTATAATTATTATATTATTGTATAATTCAGCAACACAATAATTAACACAAGATTTCTATAATTATTATATTATTGCAGACTATAATTATTATATTATTGTATAATTCAGCAACCCAATAATTAACACAAGATTTCTATAATTATTATATTATTGCAGACTATAATTATTATATTATTGTATAATTCAGCAACCCAATAATTAACACAAGATTTCTATAATTATTATATTATTGCAGACTATAATTATTATATTATTGTATAATTCAGCAACCCAATAATTAACACAAGATTTCTATAATTATTATATTATTGCAGACTATAATTATTATATTATTGTATAATTCAGCAACCCAATAATTAACACAAGATTTCTATAATTATTATATTATTGCAGACTATAATTATTATATTATTGTATAATTCAGCAACCCAATAATTAACACAAGATTTCTATAATTATTATATTATTGCAGACTATAATTATTATATTATTGTATAATTCAGCAACCCAATAATTAACACAAGATTTCTATAATTATTACCAGATTTCATAGTGTTAATTAATGGGTTAAGCTTTTTATTTTGACTATAATATTTCTCCCCCCCCCCCAAGTGACATGTTGTTAATTAATAATAAACTATTTTAATTAGAGAGGAGTGAGAGTGAAACGTACATTAATTTCTTGAAAATCCATAGCAAAATAATTTTCTTTCATTGAGGATAATCTATTTTCTTATCGGTCTAATCACTTGCAGTAACTTTAAATCCTCATTAATCTATTAACATCTAATTCACTTTAATTTGCTTGTTGCGATCAGAACAGCTTTTTAGTTGGAAGAATCAAATACAAGATGTTCAGGTCTTCAGTGACATCACTTTCTTTGCGATTCAATGCAATGCTTACAAGCTGGTAACAGATTTACTTAGCATCGATTCTCAACTAACTGAAACATACAATAAAAAGTCAATATTATTTTTACTTCAATACAGAAAAAAAAAAAATCTATAAAATAACACAAATATCTTGACTAGTGAATTCAGAACACATCTGATTGTTACAAAAAAGTACAAAATAACTGACTTCATGAGGAGTTTTTGTCACAGTACAAAATAAGATGTTCAACAAGTGTTGTAGCTAAGGAATTTCCATTGGCTTTACAAGATATTACTAGTTAAATTACTTTACTTGTTAAATTAGCAACATACTCTGTTTGATCACCAGTAGTAGATAGGGGTTGACAGGAATAGTCGAGTTCACCTATTGTCCAGTTCATACTCCTCCCCAGTCTTTTGGACAGAGGTACAGGTTTATCCCTGGCTTCAGTTTTAGGATTGGGTTTCCAGTTCTATTCTAACCAATGCCTTCCTCAGTTAATTTTATTGTGAAGCACCAGATACAAATGACAGTTGCATAAACCAAAGCAATTCAACTATATAGATTCTTAATCTTTAGCACATTGTAGACAATTTAATTTATCCTGCTACTGCAGATGAGTATTTTTGAATTTTGCAGTTGTGTTATCAAATCCTGCTATGGCAGCAGAAAGCTTTAAGTGAAATCAATAGTAAAACTACTGCGGAGGAACCTCGGGAAAATGTCATGAAAGGGGAAGCTACTCATGGTTAATGCTATACTCATGCAGAATGTTAAAAGGTTAATTAAAATAAGAAAAGCTATTTGAATATTTTCAGTATTCTATACTATTCTAATTGACTGACATAAGTAACTGAGAGGATGCACTAAAAAGCAGAGATGGATGGGATGCACTTGCATCTCTTAGATAACATAAGAAATATGATAAAAGCAAGGCTTCAAGAAATAACAGCAAATAGAAACCCATAAACACCTTTTAGAATGGAAAATTATTTTTTTTTAAATATTCCAACAAATTAAAGTTTTTAATTTCCATGTTACAATACTTCATTATTATATTTGATTTTATCAAAAAAATAAAATGTGCTAATTTTTTTATTTTTTATTTTTTATTAATCAAGCTACTAAGATACAAAGGGTTACTGAGAGTGAAAGAAAATGAGAAAAGAGGACATTAAAAAGACCAGGAATTGAAGGAGACAGATGATGATTGACATTTCATTTAAATTTTTAAAGATTGTAGTTGAAAAAGCAAGAAGCCGGAAGGGAGTTCCACAAGCAAGAAACATGAGACAAGAAACTATAAGCATAGAACTTACGGTTACATTTAGCCATTTCAACAGCACAGGGAAGCAATGTTATTGCAGTAGGAAAGTATTCTTTGGATTTTGTCAAGAATCTCGAGATATATATAGCAGAAGCACCAGACCAAATGTGGTAGCAATATTCAGTGTACAGATCACTAACAAAACTGCTGAAATTTTTCTTTTTCTTAGCTGCTCGATATATAATCCTTTTGCAGCCTCAACATTTTGACTAAGTCTCTAGATACATTTTGTATTTTGTCTTATGTCAATGACGAAAAAAAAAAAAACACGGTTTTGAAAAAAAAAAAAAAATTTAAACTTCCTCTCAACATGGTGGACGAATAAATTAAACAAAGAATAGAATGTGCAATATGAGAAAACAAATAAAAATTACAATAATTTTGAAGACACATCATTAGGAAAGTTTTGTTTTGAAATGTCATCTCTGAAAGGAAACTACATTAAGGATCAAGAAAAATACTTACTTTTAAAATCAATAGTTCGTACCCCATCTTTTGAACTCTGTAAAACAGCATGGATTTTATTTTTCAAGTCATCCATTCTGCCTGAAAATTGAAAATAAATAATTCAGGTAACTATACTTTGTCAGAAGAACAAAAAACAAAAAAAAACAAACAAACAAAACAAAACAAAACAAAACAAAAAAAAAAACAACACAAAAAACTGCTTAATCCATACAACATGCAAATCTAAATTTACTTTTAAAATAGCTTTTAGTTTGCATAAACTTGTTTATTACTTCAACAAAGTAACGTTTTGTCACAACTTTTAAATGGAATTTTTTATATGATAGTTTTTATGTATAATACAACCCTCCATTTCTAAGACTAAAAACCGATAATAAATTACATCCTTGTAATTAAATTACAACCCCTGTAGTATGGCCATACCTAAAATATTTTTCACGATATTAAAGAACAGAAATGAACCAGATGTTTAGCCATTGCATGTTTCTTCTAATATCCATTTCAAAACTTATTTTCAAATTTTCAGGGAAAAGAGCTAACTAGACATACATAGTAATACCTTTTACGGTGCCAATTAATCTATCAGACTTTTCTTTTTGATATGACTTTATCTTTCTCCAGATTAATAAATGAAAATAAAAAATATAATCTTTCATTGAGAATGAAAAGAGAAAACTTTAAAAACAGGATAATCAAAATGTAAAAAAAAAAAAAAAAAAAAAAAAACTATCTTGTGAGAAAAACAGTCAAATAAATATTGCTGACACCATCAAATACCTTTTGCAAACAATTATTATCAGCACCTGCCTACTTTGCATTTTATTCTCTTGTTTAACCGAGTGTATTTGCAATCTTCTTGTTTCAAATAAGGGTTTTAAGATTAGTAAAAATTTCTGAAAATGTGTACTTGTATATAATACGACCCCCTTTTATGCTTTTAATTTTCATTTAAAATTTATCATATGGAAACACAGAAAATGTGGTACATAAAAAGACTAGAAAATATTACACATTAAATTTACAAGATTTTATTTATTTTTTAAGCTTTTCACCCCAGACAAGGCTGGAAGCCACTAGCACGCAAGGGGTTACAGAGGATTTGGAGCGAGAGCAAATAGGAGTGTTAGAGGAAGGGATGTGGAGAAGGATAGTGGATAGATCAAGGCAACTGGAGATATCGATTGACGTTACACTTGAATAGTTGGAGATCATAGTCATCAGGGAAACAGGAATGAGGAAGAGAGTTCCATAGGCGTGAGATATGAAGCTATTGGAGTAGAAGAGACGTCTACATTTAACAATTTCAACAGTGAAAGGGTGGGAACGGGATGCCAGCCTCATAGGACGCTTGAATTCATGGAGTCTGGGAACCAGCGATAGCAGCTCATCGGAGCAATTTATTTAAAATGATTTACTAAATTTTCCCTGGCTTCTCTTCATGCCAAAATTAGTCATACAATTGGAAATATAAGCAAATAATGCATTAGTGCATTATAGACAATGAAAACAAATTAACAGCGCATTATTTTTAATAAAAGGCCCAGTATTTATTAACCGAGTCATTAAATGAATTCAAGTGACATGTTTTTAGGAAAACATCCAGAGATAAATATGTACTGAATTAAAAATTACATTCATTTTTTAGCAAACATACCATCCAATTATATTAGTGACCAGGAACAACATCCAGGTTAGATCACTTACTAATATGGACTAAATTAAGAGTCAACAGTAACCATGTTTGCATAATAATGACCCCCATTATTATGGGAAAAAAAAAAAAAAAAAAAAGTTTAAAAAATTGGGTGCTCATTTATTTTAAAATTACAATAAATACACCAAAATATTCCTTTAAGACAATAACGTAATATTTTTGCCATTAGTTGAGGAATAATCACACATCATGAAAATAAATTGCAATAAAAAATTAACAAAAAACAAACTAAAAACTGGTGTGGTAGGGGATACACAATATCTACTCAGAAAAATAAGATTGTAATAAAACCTTTTTTAGACAAAACAGTTAAAATGGTTTAAGAAATAAATCAACTTCCACTCCATTCTGCAACTTAATAGTCTGGGGTCTGCATTGGCACCCACCTGATAATGGAGAAAGAATTTAATGGAGAATTTAACACTCACAGAACACTGAAGAGAAGGAAAAATATAGTAACCTAATTAACTAGTTTGTGTGAATTGATGGCAGAATAAGGACAGTAAATTTACTTTATTTACATTATTCGGACTATTGTCCCCATCTTTGTCACCATATTTATTACAACATTTCAGCCGTTGTACGCTTCTTCAGGTGGTTGGAATGTCGAACCAAACCCTTTATTTAACTCACTGGGGTAGACTGTTCTAGTTCCACGTGCCATGTTTAATGGATGTCAGTTATCAGTTATCTCCTGGGTTCTCCACTGCCTTAACTGCGTATTGAACTCACACTCTTTGGATCCTGTCACTGGATCTAACCAACACCTTTATCCACTGTGCCATGTGTCCTTGAGGACATCTGTGTATGAATTTCTGGGTATTTTAAACCTAATGTCTTCAGCAACATTTTTTACCAGTGCTCATATTGCAATTTTTGCTGTTATCATTTTTATGTTTTTACCAGAGCTCATATTGCAACTTTGTTGTTATTATCGCTTTCCTCTGGCACTCCTTATTACTGGTTCCCATATTGTATTCATTTCTATGCTTGGTTGGCTCAGGAGACTTTTGTGGCCTAGCAAAATTTACTGAAAACAACAAAAAAGTGGAAGTTATAGAGAATCATGATCCTGAAAGAATGGCAGTGAAGTTGATAATCAGAGAAAATTACAAAGTAGTCTCCTTTATTTACAGAAGATAGAAATTTGATAGCAGAAGTGATTTGACACCAAGTTTAACATTTGATGGCTTTTAAGCAAGTATTTTTAAATTAGTCTATCATGTTTTCCATATGAAAATTGATCCCCCTCCCACAAAAAAAAAAAAAAAAATTGTATAAAGGCATTAAGACAAATTCTACTTTAGTTTCTCCCTTTCTAATGTCAGATTGTGAATAATTAGATTTTTTTCTTCTTTAAAAAAAAGGAAAGAAAAAAGGTATACAGCTGTTGAAAAAAAAACAAAAAAAAAACAACCAACAACTTTACTTTGGCATAATTTGGTTGAAAATACAAAATTATAAACACAGTTGCAAGTGAAATAATACATCAAGAATAATATCAAGTCCAATTACACTTTCTTATGATGGTGCAAGTTCCAGCCTCACAGTCTCAAAGTGAAGTGTGTATTTATACACAACAATGCTCCTTCTCATGTATCTAAGGTTAATGGCAAATTTTTTTAGCATAAAAGGTTTGTAGGAGAGAAGATAATTATATGGCCACTAACAGGTCCAATTTAAATCCAATTAAAAATCTATGGTCAATTAATTGTGAAGATGAAATGATATGGAAGTTGTCAAATAATATGATTATTAATTATAAACATTTGCAAGTTAGATATTACACAGTTAAAAAAATGGGGCATCTATTCAGACACAATTATCCACTAAAAATGACATTTGAAGTAATAAAATTAATTAAATCTATTAGTTCTTTAGAAATTACTTTGTTTACATTTCAAATACAAAATCAAGCAAATATGGGCTTTTGAGAAAATCTGAATGAAGGGATATACATTCCTTAAAAAGGTAAATACAAACTTGCTGGGCTATGACACTATTTGTGGTCAAAATGTCTAAAGCACACCAGATCAGGATGCAGGTTCAAACCCTGTTAGAGAGCACATTTCCTCTAAGTTTTCTCAAGTGTGCAGACTGGTAGACATAATGTACACAGTTTAAAAAGAGAGCTTCTATTCAAACACAGGCATCCACTAAAAAAAATGTTTAAAGTAATAAATGTGTGCACACATGAGCATAATTTCAATTATTAAGCACAAAGATTTTTGCCAAAAATTAATGGTTGCCTTGTCAAAGGACACAATAGATATTTCATATTGGAGACGTCTACAATAACTTCACAACTCGTAACCGGTTAAATTTTTGAATATTCTTTTCATGAATCTTATTTTGCCCTTTACAGATTCACAGTCAACATAAATTGATGAAAATTTGTAATTTGCCTCAAACTTACTGTTTATATTGTCAAAGGAAGATTCAACTTCCTCAGGGAAAGGACAGAAAAAAAGTCAACCAAATGCACAGAAATTTATCCTAATTTATTATTCAAATATAGTCAAGAAATGGGATTAGCATTCAGGGTCAATTTATGCACAATGTGAACATATATACATAGATATGGGATAACGATATATAAATTTTTATATAATCAAGAATAGTTTTGGAGGAAAGGTGTATGACAAAGTGGAAAAAGTTTTCATGTGATGTGTTTCATCCCTTACAACTTCATAGGGACAAGGTTTGTTTACATGGAGTTCACTAAATTGAATTAAGAATATCATAGACAGAATGTGACCAATGAGGAGGTTTTAAAGAAAATGGGAATAATAAAAAAAAGAAAAAAAAAAAGACATTGTAATTAAAATCAAAAATAGTTGAAATTCTCAAACACATAAGGCGGAGGAAAGAGGGTTTTAAGAATTTGGATGAGACACAAGAAGAAATATTGAAAGCAAGAGGTGAAGAGAAAAACATTGAACTTGTGTTAAAGAGATAACAGAACTAAGATTGGGAGAGATAGTAAAAGGACAAGTATTGCTTAGAGCTACAAATAGGAAGTTGTGGAGTGACCTGATTGTCCACATTCTGAAGGAACACAGCATATAAAAGACAATTCCACTGTATCACTTGTTTTAGATGTTATAATGGTGGATGCAAGTGTTTGTATTTTGGCAATTTTGAAGCTTTATTTGAAGCTTTATCTTAAACTGGGCCTCAAAGCTGCTTGCAGAATTCAGGGAGAAAAAGAAGATTAAATATTATCCGACAGTAGAGTGTCTAAAAATGTCTCAGCATTTTAAGACTGATGATAAGTTGTCTCCAGAAATAAAGCCCAGAAGCAGATGCCATTGGTTATGGATTATGAGGTTTTAAAATGCAGAGTAGAAGAAACCCAATCACGAGCAATTGAAAAACTTTCAAGAGCTATGACCATAAGAAAAGCGTTAGATAAGCTTTTTATAAACACAGGGAATGAAAATAAGAAAATACTTTTGATTCACCCTAATACTTTACAGTCTTTAAACATTTTGCCATGCCTTAAATTCATGTTTCCTGTTAAACTGAAGAAAATTAAAAAGATTTTACTGACAAAATCTAAAAAGTAATTAGATTATAGAAATAAGACAATCTTGTATATAAAGTACAGTGTGTGCGTGTGTCCAAGCAACTCCTCCGCTCCCACTAGTCCGATTTCAATGACTCATAGCTCATTCAAAATCCCTAGAAAAGTTAGGAACAGGGAACAATTTTTGTTGAGCTCAGATTCAGAGTTGCCAGATTATGTGAGGTTAAAAATATATGGGTCATTCCATGTCAATTCACCATGGCATTACACCCACAGACACTGAATTACTTGAAATTTGGCACAAATGTTCCCCTTCTTGAGCTAAGAAAGGGTGCCAAATTATATTATGTTAGACTTTATCGTTCCAATTTTAAGGGGTGGGGGGTATAGGAAAATAGAAATTATAATTAGTTATACATTCAACATTTGAAGAGTTAGTGAAACATAATAGCTAATTAAGTAAAATCTATATCATGGAATATATATGAATGAATGCGAAATTGGAGCTCAATTCTCTCACAAATTCTGAGATTAAAAGCCCCAGCTCTACTTTATAGTAATTTACACACTAAAAGCTCAATATCTGTATTATATATTATTTACTTCTAGGCAATATCACTCTTCAGATTTAACTAACATATTGATTTAAAAAAAAAAAAGTTTATTTTATTAATTAACTGTCCTTCATTACTGTTCTTTTATTCAAAGATTGTTTTGATTTTGATATCAGAAATAGTTCTGTTTAGGAATATTGTTTTATATAGTGCAAGAGTGTGTTTGAAATTTGCAATTTACTTGGCCTTCAACAAGTTGGCATCTATTTGTAAAACTTTCCTTAACTATAACAAGCCAATTTATGAATGAAATTGACATTTAAAATTTTTGTTTCAAAGATTTCAAGTAGTGAATATATCTTACTTTGCAAAGCAATAGTGAGCAGGTGAAGCCAGCTAGTTTTATATAAATTTCACTTTATTTATTAAACTGCAGGAGGGCTGATAAGCTTATTAGGTAATAAGCTTATCAGCCCACCTGTGACTTTATTTAATAATGTTAAAATCTAAACACCTAAAATTTTCTTTTCCTTATTACTGAAACAAGTTGTGGGTTTGCAAATCTATGTTTTGGATAAATGTTTAAAACAAAATATACTGACTGCACTAATAATGGATGTGAGTCCTATTTTAATCTTTTAAGGTGGTGGTGGGTCCTAAAAATATCAATGAGTAACATGATAGAACATTGTACAGCTTAAAGCCAACAACCGGTTTCAAAAGGACAAAAACAAAACAAAACAAACCAAAAAGACGAATGAACATACAACATACCGATACAGAGTTGATGAGACTTGATCTACTCAGCTATTGGAACGTCATTAGTTTTATTATACATATATTGGCTCTATTCACTCAATAATTAATGTCCTAATACTTGCCCACTGACAATCCATTTTTTTCAATATATAGCACACACTGTTAGAGACTTGGGGGGAATGGGGGAGCAAGAGGGAGGAATAAAGGGGGAGAAGAGGAAGGGGAAAAATAGAAATCTGACTTTCAATCACCAATTTTACCCTGCTTACTACCAAGTATATCTAGTAATGATTAGTATAGAAAATTGACTAAATTTAGAAGGGTGTCGGGGGTGGAGAAATCAAACAAAGCTTAACCAATGAAGAACAAATCCAATAGCAGTTGGCACTAAAGCAAAGCTGATGGTTTTATTTCTAACTCTTCTACTGTTCAGAATTTGCTGTCATTATATACGTTATGTAACTCGGGATGTAAGTGGAATCGACATGAAAAGTAGACATAGCTAGCAGAATTCAAATTCTGGCCTAGTCAGTTGAATCCATACAACTGTCTTTGGCAAAGGCAAGAAGCTATCTCTCCTCTCTCTAGCTAATGGCCAAATAGCAGGGAAAACCAGTCTCTTAAACCTTGATCTAAAAGAAAGGCCAAAAACCATTCAAACCATGGAGAAGGTTATGGGAAACTACTCCACTATCTTCTTCAAGAAGTCATGGCAATTCACAGATAAAAAAAAATAAAAACCTGTAGAGCGCTATAAGTGCCCATGTCCTGAATGGACATGGGCAATTAGAAATAAAAAAAAAGAAGAGAAAACGCGCACGTGTGTGTGTGTGTGTGTGTATGGAAGTATATATAATTATTATTGTCAATTGGATCTTTGATTTATTTAAATAGAAGAACATACTGTTGAATAATAGTTTCAGACTATTATTTTTTAGTGGCAGTGTATTTGGCTCAGACCTTCTGAGACTGACCTTGGGGTCAGCTAGTAGACAAAATAGGGATGTTGATTATGATAGGCTGAGCCGAATGTGGAAATGTTAGAGTTAGAAAGTGTTTTCAGGAGGTTAAGTTTTACACGTCTGCATTCTTCAATGTGTTAATTTCATGTGTGGAAACTGCTCCCCAGTGGGGTGGAAACTGCTCCCCAGTGGGGTGGAATAGCAACCCCACTGGCTAGTTAAAAAATGTACATGTCAACGTGTTAATAAAATAGATAAGTTTAAAAATCCTTTTTGTTGAGGTCCTCATTTTACGTCTGGACAAACCAACTAGCGATCACCCAGCTGAGAAAAGGAAGCAAGAGAAGAAGACAACATAATTGTTGTGGAATTGACCCCGTCAACTAAGATACCCCCAGAACGAGGGGGCTATACAACAATATTTCCAGACATTTTTGTTTTTAATACCAGACTAGCATTAATTTTGATTTTATCAATAATATACATGAAAAAGACTAAAATACAATATGTCCTTACACATTGCATTAAAATACAATTTATTACTTACGTTTCATAAAATTTTGCAACCACGTCCAAATACAAAATGGTTAAAAAAAATATTCAATCCATTCTATCAATGGTTACTTAAGTTTTCCTAAACAGTCTATCATTATAAACATTCATTTGTATTCAGTAACAAAGACTTTTCATTGCTCAATGGTTTAATTCTTCTAGTTGAATTGTTCCACTATATTTCATATGATCCACTATTTACATTAGTCGGACTATTGTCCTCATTTTTATTGCCATATTTATTATAACGCTTTGGCCATTGTACACTCCGGCCATCTTCAGGTGGTTGGAATGTCGAACTAAACCCTTTATTTCGCTCACTGGGATAGACTGTTCTAGTTCCATTTGCCATGTTTAATAGATATCAGTTATAAGTTATCTCCTGTTAAACATGGCACGTGGAACTAGAACAGTCTACCCCAGTGAGCGAAATAAAGGGTTCATTTCGACATTCCAACCATCTGAAGATGGTCGGAGCGTACAACAGTCAAAGCATTGTAATAAAAATGGCAACAAAGATGAGGACAATAGTCCAAATAATGTAAATAGTGTACATAATACCTCATCTCAGAAATATAGACAAATTCATATGATCCATTATTGTACATAATTAAGTTACAATAAAATTTTTATTTTATATGAATACTACCTTATGAAAATTAAGATATAGTAGAGTGGGGGAGTGGTCTCATAACAGATTCAGAGGGGTCCTGCAATACCCTTGCACTGGCCCTGCGCAACACACACATTTAAAAAATAAAAAAATAAAAATAAAAAATAAAAAAAAAAATAAAAAAATAAAATGACTTCAGATATCAGGGGAAGCATTGCTGCTTTAACTTCTGCAGACTGTACTTAATTTCTATTGGACTTTATATTGATCAATATCAATGAACAACAGTCAGTAAAGTTTCAGGCATTTACACAATGTCTACCATTTCTGTCCAGCATCGATTTAATAGACAAAATACTGAGCATTAACTTTTGAATGGAAAATAACATCAGTCAAAATCCTGATCTGAAAATGTTCAAGATTTAAACATATATGGCACACAAAACTGATTTTAATAAAATAAACTCATATCTGCTTTACATCGACAACTAGACAAACATAGGTTGCTGGGGAAGGATTACTTAAAATGTTTATACCTGTTATTTTCTTTAATCAGATCATTACTACTGAGTACAGATATTTGTTCTCTCAAGTTGGGGGATATGAAAAAATTTACCAGCAACAACCCAAAATGTAGTGACCACATAAATGACAAATATCAACCAAATTAAAGAAAAAAAAAAAACATGACTCAAAAAACAAAATATTCCCACGACTGAAAATGTATTCGACTGTAAAATAGGCCACACACACATACAGAATAAAATAAACACCTTAATAGGTAAGAAAATATTTTTCATGATTATTTTCTCCTTCCACCCCAGCCAAGTGTAATTCCCCTCAACCTTGCCAATCTTGAGGGCATTACCACCTCTACACACTAGCAAATAATCTTTAGAGATGCATGCAAAAAGCTAGAGATATTTAAAAATAGCTGTTTTCGTTTTTTTTTTTAAATGTCATCCATGCATCATCAAAAGTATCCACTGAAACAAGTTTCAAAGCCAGTGACAGACAAAATAACTTCACACAACCACCAAGTCCTGAATTTACCACAAACAAATTGGAAAATATAGTCAATAGAAATTATGGTGAAATCAGTTTTAGAACACATTCTACCAGGTCGAATTTTTCTTGAGAGGATTTTCTTCAGAAGGCATTTTTGTCAAATTTTATCAAAATAAAAACAGAGCACAATAAAATCAAATATAGAGTTTTTCTATTCTGCTAATATTTTTTTTTAAATATCTGAAAATACTTTTAAGTGTTCCAGAAAATAATGGTAAAATAAAACAAATGTTCAAATTTTCAAGTGCTTGAAAAAAAGAAAAAAAAATCTTAAGTCTACCTACTCTAATCTGCAATGTGTTATTTATAAAAGTTACGAAATGATTTTTCAACATTAAAATATTGGAAGTTAAACAGGTGGTAGTGTATCAATCATTTCATATTGATATGATACAAAGTATTAAATTTATAAATCAGTGAAAAGAAGATAACGAATAACCAATTTTTTTAATTAGTTGTCAACATAGATACAAGTTAACTTTAAAGTAAAGTCTCAGGAAGAGAGGAAGCAGAGATAACATTAAATCAAACCATTAACACAGTTTGATCCTGTGCACTGAAAATTTCAAGAACAAAATAAATATGGACAATATATTCCTAAATGCAAATTCTGAGAATCAGTCATGTTTCAGCAGCTTGGAGAGCAAAGTCTGCTTTCCAGTTAGTCTTCCAAAACAATTCCTCAAAATGAGAATTGAAATTAGTATTCAGAGAACTTTCTCTGAGCTTATCAGCATTGTGCTTAAGCATTTTGATGGATCCTATTGAAACCTTGAGTAATATCTAAGATACGCCAAACTAACATCAACCAGTATCCATCCACCAACACTTCAATGGTTGGGTAACTGAATATGAACTGCAATTTTAAGGGAACATTGGAATTGTCAAATTTTGGATACAAAGAAACAAAGACAAAAGGAACCACAAGGATTAGAGTCACAGTTATCACAGTGAAAAACAGATGCAGAATGGCATCACATTTATTGGAATGAAAATTGGCAAATCAAATTTCCATCTGAGAAATAGCATGAATGCCCCTATCCTATTATTGGATATATTGACAAAACATCTCTTTTTGAACACACCACACCTACTGAGAAAATGCGCACCAGGGTAAACTACTTCCCATGAATAGTAACTCGCCTGCCCAAGCATTATTGACAAAAAGTTTTGTCAAACATGAATAAACATGCACCACAATAAGACTTAGTGTCAAAAGGACGTTTCACCACCAACAAAACACTACTATTTTTTTTTTAAACTACCTTCACTCTTCAGCAATGGTTGATTTAAAAAGCAATGATTAGAATAAAACCTCATCATATGATGAAAGTGCATTAATACATCTTGTTTGCTCTTCAGAATTTACAACAAAAATATTAAATTCTTAATCCAATCACTACAAAATCTGTATTCAAACATAAGCAATATTGATGAAGAAGTTAAGAAAGCTATAAACTAAGGAATAATAAAGCATTGCTTAACATTGAGGGCGAACTTTTGAAAATAGCTTACTTTCTCCCTGAATTCAATAACAATTTTATGAAGGAAATCTGGAATCAGAAACCCATGCCAAAAAAAAAAAAAAAGAAGAAAAGGAAAAAAAAGTGGACTATATTGCGCATTGAAACAAAGAGGCAGTCCTCAAATCCTATACAGCATATCTCAGTTGGATCCCTTATGCTGAAATTTCTATTGAACCTCATATTAACTACGCTCTCAGCATTTTCTAAAAGCCAACTCCTTACAACCCAGTTTGATTTCATTCTGGTAAGAGGGGGTATAATAAAAGATGTATATGTCATCAAACAAATCCAGAAAATTATATACCTACTAAGCCAACCTCACAACAGCATAATGAATTACATTAAATGTAATGTCAATTGTTATCATCTGTCTTCTTAATTTCTGTTCTTTTATTGTTCTAGCTCCTTAATAGTATTTTTTCCATTATATTCTTTCACACTTAGTAACCCCTTGTGTCTTAGTGGCTCCAAGCTTTGGCTTCACTGAAAGTATAGATCTGATAGAAGAACTATCTTGGTCCACAAAGTCATACATGCCTGGAGAGGACCCCATTTCAAATCTCATCACAAGTACAACAAGGAAATGAGAAACCCCTATTTAATCTTTTTTCTAGATTATGCCCTAGAGATGGGCACTGATCATTTAAGCATTCTATACTATATCCCATACGAATCTACTAAATGGGAAGTGATACTGCTTACCCTCGCTAGGTCAATGTAGTGATTATGAGAAGCTTATGCTGATGACATAGCTATTCATAGTTGGCATAAGAATGATACTTAAAGTTAACATTTACCCAGAAATAGAACTCAAGATAAACCTTCCCAGAACAGAAATTATGATCTGGAATTGGAATGAAAGCAGTGAATACATCATAAAAATTCAGGATGTGGAATTAGTAAATACTTCACACAATACCACAAGTTACTACAAAACCAAAACATTAACATAAAAGCTCGAGTTATGTACATAAATAGCCTTCTCAGCTTATAACTTAAATATGGATATCATGGACAGTGCCAAACTCGTTCAGAAATATTGAAACTGTCAGTTGTATACAAGTGCTTTCTAAGATCAATGGTTAACAATGGCTTTGAGCAAGTGAAGACTGTGAATCTTGGCAAAGACTAGCCTTCTTCAAACCTTGTGGACTGGTGCTACAGAACCACAAACAAAGAACTATAGCAGAAATCACATCACTTGAGAGATCTTTTAGCAACAGCAACAACTAAATTGAACAGTATATGTAACTTGAAGAGAAAATAATGGCATAACCAAGATGTCGATATTCCACATGACTTCAAACAAAAGGTTAAGAAGGAAGTCCCTATGAATCCTAAAAAAGAGTGATAACAGCGAACTTGAGAAATTTTTTTCTTCCTCAAAAATTATTTTAAAAAAAAGGAAGATTTTACAAATTTCAACTAAAAATAGCACTGGCTGCTTGGTCAATAAATGGTGAATGTTTCCTTATGAAGAAACAGCTAATATTACCATTAAATTGTAATTAACAAAAGGCTGTTGTTTAGAATATACTTCAATACATAAATTTGCAGTGAAAATTCAAATTTTGGGATAAAACAGTGGGGTGGGGGGATGAAATGATATTTAAAAAAAAAAAAAGTTGGTGTCCAACAGACATAATAGTCTAATTATAGCAATTAGGCATTTTTTAAAAGCTATTATGAAAATTCTATAAGTACAACTCAATTATTTTCATCACCATAACTATAACCTTGACATTTTTCAACCAATGGCAACAAAGCAAGCAGTTAACTATTTCAAAAAATTAGGTACACTGGCCAGATACCCTCTTTTATAGGGTGCGATGGATAAATTGTCATCTAAATTATGCAAAAATGAGAATAACACTGACATCTCATTTTAACAGATATATTTACCAAAACCACACAAAAATATCTTGAAACACTAAAGAGTAAATTTATTCAATAAAATCACCATTGGCTTCAATCATGGCCTCCAGATGACTTCAGAATCTCCTTGCTTAAGTTAGTGAATGCTGCCATAATCATTACCTTCAGTTCATCTTTGGTGTTACATGGAGCTTAGTTGGTCTCTCTCTCTCTCAACTGCACTCCACACATAATAATCAGGGGGGGTGCAGCCTGGGAAATTAGGTGGACAGATGTAAGGGATTGTGACTAGATTTTTCTGCTTGAGTGGCATGGTGCAGAGTCCTGTTGCCAGACACCCTCTTGACCTAGGACAGAACTAGCTCCTCAAGGCACTTGATGTAGGCCACTCTGTGATGAGTGAGGCCCTGTGGGAAGATGAATGGAGGCATAATGTCGCCATAACTAGTGATCACTTCAAACACATTGATGGTGACTTGATATATCATCCAAATCCTTGCAGATACTCTGCACTGTCCTCAAACACTGAAATGTTTGTATTGGAGCTTCCTATATGAATGACAAGCAGTATAGCATACCATTTCCAAATTTCTGGCAGAAAGAATTGTGTCATGGTGCATTTTTTCTCAGACAGTGCCCAACTGACTACTATACTATGCAGTCAACA
The DNA here is from genome assembly GCA_964036315.1 of Acanthosepion esculentum. Lineage (NCBI taxonomy): Eukaryota > Metazoa > Mollusca > Cephalopoda > Sepiida > Sepiidae > Acanthosepion > Acanthosepion esculentum. The sequence continues at coordinate 21,239,471 of OZ038487.1, forward strand.
AAATCAAAAACAAACAACGTGCATATGCAAAATTAAAAATATAAAATGGCAACAATTTATACATCGCACACTGTACGTGTCATTTCCATTCAGGACATTGACAATCATGGCTCTCGAGTTTCATATCCTTTGTAGCTCTTAACCTTTTGAGTCCTGCATTCCTGAACAATTTTAACCCTTCTGCCTGAGCTCCAGAGTCAAAATTTGCAAATTATTGGTAATTTTTCATGGTAGATATAAAAATAGTTACAAGTGTTTACCCACTGTTCAACCAGTGGCTGGGCATTACATCACTTTTCTCCACCACTAGTAAAGTGGTGGTCAGGGCTCAAAGGGTTAATAAACTATCTTTTTCTTATCTCTCCTAAAATTTGCTCCACCATTGATTTACTCAAACCTGCTAGGTAGATTATGTATTGTGTCCCTCTCTTGTGAGTATTAAATTTTCCAAGTCCTCTTTCTTTATTATGTGCTCTAGATTTGTCAACTGTTTCTTCCTGATATTAAGTGTCCTTCTTGATTTCATTTTCTCTAAAACTTTATGCTTGAACCTGTGCTTGGTCCATGGTATTCTTAGCATTCATCTGTAGAACCACATTTCTATTGCCTCAAGTCTCTTTATCTGTGAGGAGATTGCCATATAAGAAGATTGATATCATGTAAGAGTTCAGTACTCTTTTCTTTGTTTCTAACAAAATTAGTCAGACTTTGCTTAGTTTTTGGAAGGCATCTTTCACTGTCCCAATGCACCTTCAGATTTCAGGGTCACACTCTCTACCCTCTTTAAATACTAAAAATTTGATTTTGTCTGTAACCATTAAGCAACTGAAACTGAATTGTAGCTATAGATATTGAATTAAAATGAGTTAACTGAAAAGCAGGCAAACATTTGAGACATCTGTAATTTAATAGTAACAGTGTGCTAGCCATTATTGTGCCCAATGAAATGTACAATTTATTAAGGGAAGTAATTATTAAAATTATAGAGTAGTCTCCCTTATTTCCAAACGCATCAATAATTTATTTATTATGGTTACATCAGATTGTCGTTTTTTCTTTTTTTTTCTCTTGAATAGGTGACTCAACAGACCACAGGCTTATCTATTTTGTACTGACTGATTATCAACCTTTTGCAGGCTATTTAAAGACAGAAAATATTTTTAGATTGTAGTATTTTTTTTAAAGATTTAGTAATAGAAATCTTACTAATTAGCTCACAGTTGAGGAGGGAAGAAGTGAATTCATACCATTCCCAAGGGTATTTGTGCATAAGTGAATATAATGAACCCGACTGAAATTTGAAACTAGACTTAAAAATTCCAAGCCATTATCTATTACACCACCCACACATACAAGCTTACAGCACCTGGTATTCCCAAATGGCTACACATCTAGGTATTAACCAAGCACAATGTTGCTTGACTTCAGTGATTATATAGGAACTGGTGTTTCAATATGATATGGCCATAAGCCAATTTTGTACTCAGAACGAAAAACCGGACATATTTTAACTATAACCATTTACTAGGTTCCAAAAGATCCTCGTTTGCAAATAAGGAAAGAGTTATACATATACAATCAGTTGCAGAGTGAAATATCACCAATTATATTCACTGGCACCAATTACCAAGTGAGGTGTAACATGTTGCAGATGTGGGTGTTTTTGTCTGTTCAGTATTTTCACCTGTTGCTGGTTTTCAGATGCAGTCATCTAGTTGTTTATCGTTGTGCAGGATTGGATCATTGAAGAATTCTTGTGAATTCTAGCATGCTGTAGTTTTGCTGATCTCAAGACCTTCGCATAACATGAAAAAATAATAGGTAGAAAGGATAAATGCCAACATAAAAACGGCTGACAATTTAATACCATAGACTGTCAAAAGTAGCAGTCACTCGTGCTTGATTTTATACTAAGGTCTTTGAGGTGTTGAGAAATTTAACAGCAGGGTTATACATTGTGTCTGTGTGCTGGCGATTCTTTCAATCATCCTTTCTTGAGGATAGAGAGAGATATAGAAAAACAGCATTCTTTCTGGATGCAACAAACAATTCTTGGATGCAAACTAACTACACAACTGCAGGCTCTGACTTATACATATTTGTCTGGGGAGGTGGGGTGACATTGATGGATGTTATCTTCTCTCAAAGAACTTCCTGTTAAAAAACCAGATGGCTATGCTGAAGAGTAACTTTGACCAGATATAACCCTTCAAAAAGGGTAGATTCCGAGTTCAGAAATTTTGGTAAGAATCAATGTAAATTGGGGAGAATAGCTCGTTATGTAAACAAGTCCCAGATATGGCAGAATTTTGGTAAATACATTAATCTTGTCACTACATCTTCCTTGAAGATAAGGTATGAAAAATTCATTTGAACTGAATTTACTAATTCTTACTAGGCTTATTTTGGGTTTTAAATCCTACCAATGCCTTTCTCCTAAGCATTTTATAGGTTCTGAGCTAATATTGTTAAAGGGAATCTGGTCAACTAATCTTCCATATTTTTTCCACCGAGAATTCTCAACTCATTCAATACCTTGTGTCACTAAAAGACATTTCATGCATTATTATGATTCCATCAGCGTCACTACTTGGTTATACAGATACTAGTGCAGAAAGCAGCACTGTCAATCCAAGATCATCATCTGGCTAAATCTGTTATATTTGTACTGCTGCTCTTAGAAAAGGAATACAAATCTATCTTCTCCCCTCACAAGCTATGGATTAAAATAATAGATCTATTTTGTTCTGATTGATTTGTTTTCTACAGATTATTTAAAGACAGAAAATATTTTTAGATTATAGGAAATTTTTTTTTCTTTTTAAAGATCTAATGATATAAAATCTTACTAATTAACCCACAGCTGGGGAGGGAAGAGATGAATTCATACCATCCCCAAGGGTATCTGTGCATAAGTTAATATAATGAAATTGGAACTCAGCTCTGATTAACAATTCCAAGTCATTATCCATTACACCACCTGCACACCCAAGCTTATAGCACCTGACATTCCCAAGTGGCTACCCACCTAAGAACTGACAAGGATCAATGTTTCTTAACTTTGGTAACCTTACGGCAGGGGTGGCCGGCCTTTTGATTCCACGTGCCAATATTTTGTACGATTAATTTAAATGCGCCACACAAACATTCACTTCCTTTCAGTACGTGTTGTAATACGGACATATTTTAAAGTTATTATAAAATCTATTTATTTGAAAAATATATGCTTATGACCAGGGGCGTGTCCAGGAGTTTTGAGGGGGGGGGCATCGATCAATGCTTTGACTTTTTTCCCTTCAGATTGGGGGGGGGGGGGGGGCATGGTAGAGTTTATAATGTTTACATAGGCAAAATAAACATAAATAACTTTAATGTGTCTTGTGATTCTGCTTTGTTTTCGCCAAACCAGCAATATTAGGAGTTAAATTCGTAACTGAAAGAAAAAGAATTCTTCAAGTTGGAATCGGACAGTCGCGACCTCAGTTTGCTTTTGATCATTTTCATGGAAGAAAATGACTGCTCGCATCTGTACATAGTTCCAAAGAGACAAACATGTCTTTGGGCAAATTTTCTCATTTCTGGGAAATGTTCACATGGTAATGATCGCCAAAAACCAATCATATTTGACGCACTTGGGAATGAGGAAAGTTCATTAAATTTTACTTTCAATATTGAATTTGCTTTTAGTTTAATAAGTTCCATTTGTATATTACTAGGCTAGACACACATTTCAGAACACAATCCAGTCTACCAGTTAGTTAAGCACTCAGTCAACCAAAAGGACCACGTCAGCATTTTAAACAAAAAGAAATGAGACAAACACAAATCAAACTTTTAGCACTTTCACAGAGGACGTGCAATAAATATAAAATCATTGAAATGAATGAGTAGAAGTGGCTTAGTTTATCTTCATCAAACGGATGCAGTGCGCCACTTGTTGTACGCTTCCAATGCGCCACAGGTTGGCCATCCTTGGCTTACGGGAACCAATGTTTCAACACTGTGTCTGTAAGACTGAATAAGAGAAGAAACAAATAGCCAAAAACGCCTTTTGGAAACATTGAATAAACCTAAGTAATGAGCTTATGTATATGGAAAGCAAAACAAAGACCAGAAGGTATAGTAAGGGAACAAACATTGATTAGGGCTACAAAGGATAGGAAGATGTGGAGAGTCATAATCACATACATCCTGAAAAGACAACATATAAAAAGATGATCAGCTCTGAAAAACATATAGAAAACATTAAAAAAAAAAAAAAAAGCACACTCTTTATTTGTTTATGAAGCAGCACCTCACTGAGTTGAGGTTAAAAAAAAAACAAAGTTTTAGCAGGCAGTAAGTGACGATAACAAGGTCAAAAGTTAGTTGTCTTCCTTTTAACCCTTAACTTCATTCTGTCCATTTAGTTCTTTTCTCATTCTAATTAGGGAACTCAATTTACTGCATTAAAAGAGGAAGGGGGGGGGAGAGAGAAAAGTGATATGTTGTTAGTTTTAAATATGCTTGTTTCCACACATCAAAAGTAGATTCTTTCAATGCAAACACACGTGTGTGAAGGCAGACATTGGCTGGGAATTAACAATTATTAAATACATGAAACTAAAAATGAAAATTTTTATTTTTCAAATAAATGAACTCTAATTAAATTCCTAATTTAGAATATTATATATATATATATATATATATGTGTGTGTGTATATGCTTAAATTTATAACTGTTTAGTATTTTCTTTTATAATCATTTATAATTTCATAAACAGTGAAACTCAAAAAAGCAAAAGTAATTAAAAATGGATTAACCAAATGAAGTACATTTTATTAATAATTAGAAAATAAATATAAAAGGTGATGGGAATTTCGAACTGAACCCTTTATTTTGTCCACTGGGGTAAATTGTTCTAATTCCTTGGGGACACATGGCTCAGTGAGTTCAATACCTGGCTACTGCAGAGGTGAACAAGAACTTGGAGAATTGAATCAAAGGGTGATAGCCGAGACATCTGGAAGAGACATGGCATGTGAAACTAGAATAATCTACGCTGGTGGACAAAATAAGTTTCAGTTTGAAATTCTAATCACTTGAAGGAGGCCGTAGTCTACAACGGCTAAAACATAGTGAATATGACAAAGATGCGGACAACAATCCAAATAATGTAAATAATCATCTCGGAAATATAGACAGATCCTGAAGAAGGCCAGAGTATACAACCACCGAAATGTCGTGAATATGGCAACAAAGATGAGGCCAACAGTCCGAACAATGCAAATAATTACAATACCTCATCTCAGAAATATAGACAGAAATATAAATGGATAAAATATCCATTACACCACCTGTACATCCAAGAGATTGTCTAGCTTAAATAAAGCAATGTTATTTCAGATTTGCTTTGATCAATTTCAAAGCTGGCAATTTTTTATTTTTTTTGTTTTTAAGATTACACATAAGCCCACAGAAGATGTTTGTTTAAATTTTTTGGTAATTTTTCTATTCACATCCAAGATAAGGGAGGTTTGATTCCAGTGTAGAAATTTATATTCTAGAATCTCAGTCATTTTCAAGGGTAGGATTTTATATTTCAAGAAAACTTTCATGTATTTATTTTTACATCAAAGCATTTGATATTTGCAGTTGTTTTTTTAAACTGAATATAACCTAAAAATGGCAACACCATAGTTAAAACCAGATTTAAATTCATATTCTAATCACTACAAAATTTTAATAAATATTGTCTGCCCCAAAATTGCTTCAATGTAAAATATTGTATATGTTTGTTGTATGTATTACACAAAACACAGCCTGTTGTTTTCAATCTATGAAGTCTTACCAGTTCAGTTTTATAATTCCCAAACTCTCTATGTGCCATGTCCCCTCAGGACATAAGCAATCATGGCTCAACAGAATTTCCTGCCCCCTTGCAGCTCTAAATAAATTGACATTTCATTATTTCTAAAACTTGTTCCACCATCCATTTTCTCAAATTTGTTATACATAGTTTTCATCTGTCCTTCTTGCACTCAATCCATCCTGTGAGAAACAGATTTTCCCAAGCCCCTCACCCCCACCCAGAATCTCATAATGAGCCACAGAAATTTGAAATATCTCTTCCTGATGTTAAGTATCAGTTTCTTTTTTGTTTCCATTTTCTCAAAAAGACCTTGTCATTGGTATCCCCATCGTCCTCCTCTAGAACCACATTTGCTGCTACAATTCTCTTCATCTTTGAGGAGATTGTCCAGCATTCCCTACCATACAATAGGACAGATATCACACAACAGTTCAGTACTCTTTTCTTTGGTTCAGATTTAAAGAGCTGAAAAAATGTATGCCTGTTACTGCAAGTTTCTTATTTTCAAAGAGATTTTGTTGAACACCATTTCTGACAGATTGCAACCAAGAAAGTTTTCAGTCTTCATCCAAATATCAGAAGCAATTTTAACTTAGATGAGAACAGCAATGCAGTCATGTCAAGGTAAGGTGACCACAGGCAATCGAAATAAAACTTATCGTAGTTTGATGTGTTTAGTTATTTGATGATGTTCATTTTATATTCCCAATAGCTTGTCTAATTTGTTTATCAATGATGTAATTAAGCCATTATTAATGAGCATTTGCTTAATATTTTTTAATTCAATATAGAAAATCTTTCTTGTTGAAGAGTTTGCTTTTGCACGGTTTATCAAGTTTCATATCATAGCTATTTTGTAATAGTTAGGACATTAACTTTTATAGTTTAGAGTGCACATAATTGTGATAGTGGGTTTTTTTTTTTATATGGAGAGGTAGTAAATGTATTATTATTAGTGCCTATCAAGACATGGGATTTTATTGCTATTGTTAAGTTCATATGTGAACTTGAGTACAGAGTTTTTTGAAAGTTTATTTGTAGTTCATGTATCTCATCTATTTCTTTGACTAAAATGAGGATGTCATCTACATGTCTAAGGGTTTTTTGTGGTATTAAGCATGTTATTTTCTAGGTTAGTCATGTAGATGTTGCTAAACCTTGGTCCTAGAATGGAACCCATAGAAACACCATTACATTGTATGCATATGTTATCTTTGTAGTCATAGAAAGGAACTCCTGTGGTGCATATCAAGACTAGTTTTCTTAAAATATTAAGATGAACTTTTAATGGAGGGAGAGATAGATTTTTGGAGATATTCTTTATGATTATAGCTATCTTACAAAAGACCAAAATTGTATATCAATTTAAATGTCCTTTGCATCTCTGATAAAATGTTAGTTCTTATGTTGGTTTTACAACAACAATGTTGATGAAACAGCTTATGTTTTACTTCAATGAGCATAGTTCAATCTCAGAGCATTTAAAAGAATACACATGTCCACATTAACATTTTAAACAGATATTAGTCGAAAATATTTCATCAAAATAATAAGCAAAATCTTAAAATTCTGGAAGCCCTTTATATAAGAGAATTGTGGCCAAAAATAAAGTCAACTATGAGTATAGCAACAAAGTTCTTTAATGTTTGTAGCAGCAAGGTTTTATATAAAAATACTAAATTAAAAATTATAATTAAAAAACGTTTTTAAATTACAAAGTTATCTCCCTTGCATAATTGACAATTTTTGAATTTGAAACACTAGTGTAAAACGAAAAGTGAAAAAGTTATTTTGAATATGTGGAGCTACTGTATACACACCCACAGATATTTTAACCCTCTGAAGATGGTCTCAGATGAGATTAAAAATACTTGTGAAAATAAAAATTAATTGAAAGAAAATTTTGGTATTTTTCTTGACAACCACTAAGAAATTAATTCTTGGACATGAAAGAATTAAAACTAAAATAGACATAATACGTCTAAATTATTTAACCAAACCTGCTTGAATGAAAATATACAAGGACTCCATCAAGAATTGATGATGACCCAACATAGTACAAATTGATTTGACATGCCCAAGGTACCAATTCATTTGGCCATGTTTGTACCACTGTGAGCTCTAAGGCCAAAATTTGAAACACAAATTTTGCCACAGATGGGGCATGCTCGTTGGGAGGTTGAGGAAGCATCACATTTCTGTGTAGCTTTCTTATCTTCCAGCTTTTGCAACCTGTCATTTTCAAATTGGTTCACACCATCATGGATTGAACTATGCCAGATTCATATTGCTGATGCTGATGTTTCCTGTGTGTTGAGGGACAACTTGCAAGCATTTGGCCTTTCTTTCAGAAAGTGCGTGTGCATGCATATTTAAGGGAAAAAAAGAAGAAAAAGAAAAAAAAAAGAGGGTGTGCAGAGAAGTTCTATGCCAAGGCCACTGTGATATCTTACCAAATAATCATTTTTTTTTTTCTTTTTGAAGGATTCGGCTGAATATGTTGTGTGCGTGTGTAGTTGGGTGAGAAAGAATAAATGAAAAATACACCCAAATGCATTTGGGTAAGTCACAGTAATAAATTATCAGCTTGCATTTTATATTGGCTCAAATTCTCATGAAAATTGATGAAATAGATTGGCCAATAAAGACAGACGATGAAAATGGATTTTTGTGAGGTGGGAAATTGAAAGACTTTAAACAACAGGGATAATGCTCTACTAACAAATGTGAAGAATATCATGGACTGAGCATGTGATCAATGAAGAAGTCTTAAGGAAAACAGGAACTACAAGGAAACAATCAGAAAAAGACAAATGAAATTTTGTGGGACACAAAGTGAGGAAAGTGAGCCTGGAAAATGTAACACCCTCAGGACAAGAGAAGAGGAAAGAGTGAGTAATTTATTTGAGCGAATGAGTGAATGGATGGCAAAACAAGGACAAGAGAAAGATGCAGAAGACCATGATCACTCAGCCTGAAATGACATGGTACATAGGAGAATTGTCTTATAAAATGATAGTGGAATCAATTTATAGCCACTTGATCTTAAATTGAGTTTAAAAATAATGAATTCATTCATTCCTACAGTTCATATGAAAACCATACAATGTCATCCTTATACCAAGAATTAGGTAGAGATTCAGTTTAGAAAAATGTGATTTTATGTTATTTAATGAACATTGACATTACATTACTGCATATCATGTTAAAATGAAATTTCATTAAATGAATTAAGCTGTTATTCAAAGATTCCTCTAAACAAAATAAAAAAAGAACACTTCAATTTGATTTTGAACAGCTAGCATTTGTGGTTAATAAAAATTTTGAACACTAATTTTAATATAGTAATACTGGAAACTGCAAGTGGTCTAAAAAGCAGTTGAAAATGTATTTTATATTTCAGGTTGTAAAAATTTTACTTTATAAAAAAAAATAAAACACACCGCTACCACCGCCAACAAGAACAATAACAGTGAATTAGAACAATTTTAAAATGAAAAGAATTTTCACCTACTTCCTTAAACAGCAAATGGAATTTAATGCTTTATACCTATTCTACTAAACCTGGTTTCTGCAGTGGCAAGAAATTAACATCGCTTGGTCAAGTTATAAAGGAATTTTTCACTTTGATTATGTACAGCTACACTCGTGATATCTCAGGATAGCAAAACCCAGTTTTAATCAGGTCATTGACTAATGTTTGGTTTGTTTATGTAGTTACATAATATACATGAGCTATTTCACAACAAAATAGTGATATTGCTACATAGAAAGAAATAAAGAAACAAATCGTCATTTTTGCTTTACAGTATTGGACTTATGACAAATCAGGTTTTAAATCAAATGTTACTTCAAAGGCTCAAGTAGAACAGCATGCATTTTTAGTTGCAAATCATTTCTTTCATGTCAAAACTAGAAAAGGGAAAATCTTTTTTTAAGTTATAATTGAGAATTTCTCATATGAAAACTACCAGCATAAAGGTTACATCAAACACTGACCATTAAATAATTGAAATATTTGATATACTTCAATAGCAAAAGTTCTTTTAAGCCAAAATGTGACATCAAATAACTATTTTAGAAACATTATAAGAATGCTTTTCATTAGTTAAACTTTTAGAACCAAGTTTAGTGTAAGTTTTTATCAAGTCTTGAAAATTGTGAAATGTTCTAAACATTTGTTTTTTTGTTTTTTTTTAAATTCTATGGTCAGCTAATATAAGGCCCAAGGGCCACTCAAAGTAGGTTACTGAATGTTTTTGTTTTATGGAACTTGAAGAGTTTAAGAATGTAATGATTGATAACCCTTCTTTGAATGTCTTTCATAAAGCACCGATTCTTGCAAAGAAGCTGTCTGAAAGGAATCTCCTTACTAATGGCATGTGAAGAATAAGGATGATTTGACCCAGTCTATATATAGCATAGGTTATCAGAATCAGATAATGTGGTTTGTGTGTGTGATGTAAGTTTCCTTATGATCAAGTTTTTAAAAAAGTGAAAAATTCATTTAGGGTGAACAAAAAACAATTCCTCATGAGCTCCGCCTCTTTAGCTTTGACTCTGCAGTACAAACTAAGGTAAACAACACCCACTAACACACAAAAAATACATTATAAAACAGGTATTGTATGCTACTATATATCTATACTGGTTTGGAAATAGCACTAGGTGCTATAACACAAATGCTTGGGACCAATATATCAGTGTCTTGAAAACATATAGACATCAATAGCAGGCAATGTAAGGTTTGTAAAGACATAAGTATGAATAACCACAGCAATAAAAGTATTAAGAACAAAGAGGAAATTGTTTCTTTTCCAACTTCAAATGCAGTAGAATTTTCTTTCTAACCTAATATTTTATCCAATGTAAAATTTATTTTAATAATGACTAAAAATCCCTTTCAGTAGATAACTTTGTTTTTTGGATTTTTTTTTCCTTCATTCATTTTTCTTTGAAGATAAATAATACCTTTTAGCATCTCTCCTCAGTAAATTCTCTTGGCAAGTTTGTTTATTTAATGGCATATCAACTCCTTATGAGTCATTTAACGCTGAAATTTAATTTTCTTGAGAGCTTTGATTCAATAAAAATGATACATGTTATTCTGCTTTCACAACTGAGTACATGGTAGATGATAATTGGCTTTTGTACATATACAGGCTTGTGTGGACATAATTACTAAAGGCAGTGATGTGTGTGTTTTATGTTGTAGTTTTGTGGAAGTTATATTTTGGAATACAGTTTGATTTCTATAAATTTTAGAACATTATATGGATTAATGTCATGAAAGTTGTTTTGCATTGGTTGTTTGGATGATTTAATTTAGTGGCATATCACGATTTTTCCATAATTTGGACCCAAACAGGTGCTACTACTGTGCCAGGGTTTGGTCTGGGAACAGCAGCAATTAAAAGGTGGTACCACGCTCCTCAAAATCTGAAATCTCCCAATCAGAAGCCTTGCTTCTGGATGCAGTTTAGTCATACCTCTTAGCAATAAATTCAAGTTGTAGCAAGGAAGATCTTGTAACTGGATTATCATACTATATATATATATATATATATATATATATATATAAAATGTCATTATCTAAGATCACGTGAATTTAATCAACTAATCCAATTTTATTTTTTTATTCTTTTTAGACAACTGGTCCAGGTAATAAAATTTGTATAACAACCAATACAAAAAAAGAAAAAGAAAAGAAAAAAGAAAATGTTGAAAGTAAAAAATCAAGCAGAACATTTTGAAAGCAATGAGGCATCGATGTAGGAGAAAAAAAAATCAATTCAGTTTTACATAACATTTTCAGTCAGTCACAATGAATAGAGATATTCCTTCAGGGAGGCTCACTCAGGCTCAATCAAAACAAGTGGAACTCATACATACAATCTATCACTAAAGATGCAGGAAAAATGATGTGCAATCCTCTACAAGAGACAGATCACGCTTAAAATGAAGTACTGGAGTATTCCATGGAAAGTGCTTAGGTGTACTACACTCCTTAGTTCCACCAGTTCTAACCTGAAGGTTAAAACTGGTGAAACCACACTCATTCCCTCTGTATTCCATTGGTGAGAAGTTCCACTTGAGTAGCTTCTTGCTGTGAACCAGTGCTCTGTGCAACCAACTCCCAAGAGGATGTCTTGCCAACCACTACAATCTTAATATGTTCAAGTCTAGAGTTAACAGTTATCTTCTCAGATATCTCCATAAATTATGTCCCTTACTCCGTAACTAACACTCTACCTTGAGTGGCTCCCAGGCCTTGTACAAGGTGAACCTCACTGTTAAAGAAAGAAAAAAAAAAAAAAAAAAAAAAAAAAAAAAAAAAAAAAAATCAGCTCCTGAGACTTTTTTCTACATTATCTATGATATGCCGTAATTTTTTCAGAAATATAATAGTGGTTTGTCATTCCCTTTCCAGAGTTTTGAATTCAGAATATTCCTTGTCCTAGACTGACTGCCACCCAAGGCTAAAGAGCTTAGCCTACCCTATTATTTAACCTATAGTTGGGTGTCCCATAAAGTTATTCCCAACTCCAAAGAGATGACACTACTGTTACCAAGAAAAGTCAATAGACTTCAACTACATGCTGAAAAATGCCAATTTTTTCTTACAGTCAAACAAATTGCCTAGTGAATCAATACAACTAATAGTAGTCCATCCATCAAATTTACAGCAGTCAGGATTATAGTCATTGTGAACTTTACAATCCTTTTGCTAGCAGTATAGTATGTGTTTCACCAGGACAAATACAGTTTTGAAATTAGTCTCCCTTCTCCTAGACTTGTTGTCACCAAAGAATGAAGAGCTGAATCTGCCCTACTCTTTAATCCATAACTGGAGGGAGAATAGATGGATTCATACATTTCCCAGGGGATATTTGTGCAAAAGTGACAGTAATAAAACTTGACTGGAATTTGAACTCTGCTCGCCAATTTCATGTTCTGAGCCTCTATCTATTATACCAGGCATGTCAAACAAGTGGCCTGTGAGCCACATGCGGCCCTTTACAAGTACACCACTGGCCCGTACAAAGGATACTAATTTGGTCATTTAATGGCCAAAATTTCAGTTTTTATAATTTAGAAATTACAGTATTTAAGAAAATTAATCACATTTTTTTTACATTTTGATTTATTTTAATAGAATACCAAATAAGAATACAACTTACTGCATAAATTTATTTAAAATAATTTTAATATTATCGACAAATTTTAAGTTAGCATGGCACTAAGCTATTATTTTAAAAATTGTAGCAAATATTCAATATTCTTGGTGGCTGAGAAAATAGTGCAGGAACAAATTCTCTCTAGTAGCCATGCCACCAGTCATCATACCACGTAAACAATATGGCAGCTCATTTAACAGTTGTAAAAACAGAAAACTTTCAAAATTTCAAAGTTTTTTTTTCTTTTAAAACGGTGAAATGTCAGTCAAAACAGTTTTAAAAGCATTATCAAAATTGCTTTCTCTTTTTATTGTTCGCTGTAGTTTAAATATACCAGTAATTTTTCATATTCTACATCAATTTCAAAAATTATTTTTTCCCTACTACTTCAACCATAAAATGGCTAGTGCTCCTCTGCCAAAGAGAAAAAGGAAATTGAATGAAAGTGGGAATTCCGGTATTTTTGCACAATGATGAATGAAAAGATACATTGTTTAATTTGCAATAGCTCCATCACCACAACAAAAGAGTACAACCTGAAAAGATATTATGAAACAAACCATCTATCTTCTGATAAATATGAAGGGCCAAAGAGCATTTCAAAACTCAAGGAATTGAAGGCTAATTTGACACAGCAATAGACCTTTTTTTATGAAAATTCAGAAACAGAATGTTTCTTCCATTACTGCAAGCTATGAACTCAGCTGAATAAATAGCCCTGAGTGGATTATCTTACAGTGAAGGAGATTTCATAAAGTAATGTCTTGTAGAAACAGCTAAAATTGTATGTCTAGAGACAGCACAAAGCACACTTATTCAAAGACATTTCATTAACCAGGAACTGTTGCTGAATAGATTGATGAAATGTCAGGTTATTGGAAACAACAGTTGAAGGCTTATCAAAGTTTGAAAAGTTTTCTATTGCTATTGATGAGACTGTTGACATCACTGGAATACAACTTGCAATCTTCAACAGTGCCTGTGACAATGAATGTAATATATTTATGAAGAACTAATTGAACTGGTTTGGTCCCCATACATGACATTACAAGCCAGGACATCTTTGAGAGAGTTGAGCAAGTTCTGAATGAGTATAGTTTTGATTTGAGCAAACTTGCATGCTTATCTGCTGACAGTGTTGTGTATATGGTTGGCAAACATGACAGTGTTGCTGCCAAGTTACAAAGAAAACTAGAAAACTACTTTAAGATTTTCACTTTATTATTCATCAGCAAAATTTGTGTTCAAAGATTTTAAAATTGGATTATGCGCTTAGCTTAGTCACAAAAACAGTGAACTATATCAGAGACCATGCTCTCAACCACTGTCAGTTCAGTCTGTTGTTGGAAGATAAGGATAATCAGTTCACCGATGTTCCATTCTACACAGAAGTCTACTGGTAGTCATATAACAAAGTGCTAAAAAGATTCTATTTGTTGAGACAAGAAACAATTATGTTTTCGGAGATGAAATAAAAGATGAAAATTGTCTTCAAGATCTGGCTTTTGCTGTAAAAATTACTGCACAATTAACTGATCTTAATTTGAAAGTAAAAAGTAAAAACAAACTTATCACTCAGTTGTATAATGACATCAAGTGCTTCATTACAAAACTAAACTTATAGAAGTCACATTTGTCAAATGAAAATTTTTTTTTCATTTTCCTATGTGCAAAGAGCTGAAAAATATGCCAATACCAAGACTGTACTAAGTATGACAGTACTTTGCTATGACAGTCACCTGGAATTGTTGTCAAAGGAATTTCAGAAAAGATTTAATGATTTCTCAACTTTTGAACATCAGTTTGCATTATTTTCAGCACTATTTACCTTTGATGTTGCCAACACAGAAGAAAGCCTACTAGAAATGCAGTCGGAGTATACACTCAGAGTATCTTGGAGTAGGAATACCTGGGTTCTTTTAATACCTTCCTGAAAAGTTTGAAAACTTCAGATAGTTTGTCACAAAGATTTTGGCAGTGTTTGGTTCTACCTATTTGGATGAACAGTTATTTTCCTTCATGAAATCAACAGAAACCTTTTTAGAGAACAAGGTTAACTGACCAACATTTGTAATCTCTTATCAAAGTCAGAACTGCACAGGTATTTCAGTCAGACAATTGTCATCAAAAAGCAGTGTCAAACCACAGGACAAAAAACTAAAAATGACTGAATAGCGACAAATAAATAAGTTGTGTTTTTTTGTTTTTTTTTAAATCAAACTACTTCATTACTTAGTATACCTGAATCCTACTAAAACATTTGTATGCACATTGTGTGTTTCTAAGTAAGAAAATAGTCTGCAACAAATTTTATTAAATGATTCCAATTTGTTTTAATGTGCACAACTGATTGTTGTGTGTGGCTCTCATGACAACACATACATGACCATGTGGCCCTCAGGGGACCATCAGTTTGACATGCCTGCATTATACCACTTGTACATCCTTTACCAATAACAGTAAGATACCTAACAAGTTGCATATATTCTTAATTCTACAAAGCATTATATGTCAGATGTGCTTCAAAGTAAAATATAGTCAAACAGATAAAAGTCAACTCTTTACATAAAGAAACAAAGAAAAGAGTATTAAACTTTACGTAATATCAATCCTCCTATATGGCCCTGAAGACTCGACAATCTCCTCAAAGATGAAGAAACTTTAAGCAACAGAAATGTGGTTCTACAGAAGAATGCTGAGAATACAATGGGCTGAACATGTGAGCAATGACAAAGTTTTAGAGAAAGGAAACAAAAATGACACCTATGAAAGAGTTGAAATTTCTAGGTCACATAATGAGAAAAGAGCACTTGTAAAATTTGATACTCACAGGACAGATTGAAGGTAAGAGGGACAGAGGAAAACAATACATAACCTATCTAGCAAGCTTATGTAAATGGCTGGAGGAATAGGGATTAGGAGAAATAACAAAAAGACAAAATTTATTAAGAGCTACAAAAGATAGGAAATTGTGCAGAGCCATGATTGCCAACATCCTGAATGGACACAGCATATAGAAGCATTTTGTCTAGATAAACACTGGATTTGTGGTTCTATTCTCAATAGTTTAATGAATACTAATGTATATAATGAGTTGCTAATTGCTTTGTGAACTTAATTATTTTCCATAGAAAAATTGCAAAAGAAATAAAAAAACTGCTTTAGTCTTATAGAAAATAACAAAAAATTATCAAAATTCAGCCTATAACCTACAAGATATTGTTCTTTAATTGTACCTACGGAAATATTTTGAAGGAATCTATTTTCAAATACTAACAAAGTTATTTTCATCAGGTATATTTTAATATGAGTGCATGGCAAAGTGGATAGAGAGCTTGCGTTCTGGCCATGGGACCCAGGTTCAAATTTCACTATGATCAATTAGTCAAGAGGGGATGACATCTTGTTATCAGCCCAGGGAGATGATCCCAGTGCAAGATTACTGGTTACTTTTAAGGATGTACTGACTTTCGCTACCCCTCCTCACCCCCAGAAAACATTAAATAAAATGTCACATGAATTTGCAATTTGCTGTAGGCAGTAACAGTGAAACCCAATATTTTAAGGAATTACTAATGGTAAACTCCACTCAGTAGTTGGGAGTGCAAGGAAAAACTTTCATCTTTCAATAAAAGAAACTATTTTTAACTCATTCTACTGTTAGATGTATTTTTATATCAAAGCTAACACTGTGCATCAAACAGAATACAGGCTTATTGAAAGAAGAGACCCTTTTTATTACATATGTTTGACTGTGTTATATGCCATGTCCCTTCAGGATGTGAACGATCGTGGCTCTCACAACTTCTTGTCCCCCGCCACTGTTATCCATTCACCTAAATCAATTAGGCAGGTTATTTGCCGTTTCCCCTCTGTTCCTCCTTCCTTCAATATGTCCTATGAGGGTTAAATTTACCGAGCCCTCTTTCCTGATTATGTATCACAGAAATTTCAACTTTTGTTCTCCGATTTTTAATCAGAGTGTCCTTTTAGTTCCTATTTTCCTTAAAACATTCTCATTACTCACGTGTTCAATCCATGGTATTCTCATCATCCATCTGTTGCACTACATCTCAATCACTTGGAGTCTCCTCAGCTTATTGTCCAGTATTTATTACCATAGACATAGCAATCCAGCATTTGTTTCTTTGTTTCTAACAAAATTTTCTATGTTTTAATATTTACTTAGTTTCTAGGTGTTGGATTGTTAATTTATAAGCAGCTCCCAAATAATAAATACAAGGTAATCAAGGGAAATGGAAAGAAGGGTACCAAAATATGTTTACCATTTTTATTAAATGTAACAATGGAAAACAACAATATAGCATGACATAAACATGTTACTTACAATAGATGAGGTTTGCACTCTACAAGATGACAACCTTTATGAGTTAAGGTGATGTCTTCAACCACCATCTATGAATATCATTGTTCCCCATGGTGTGAGTCTGGACGTTGATGGTAGCACTTGTTGCTCTAACCTCTTCTCTGGACCAGACTGGATCTAACTGGCAAGAGCACTAATCCATCACTGTTGTCCCTAATGTGTCAAGGGCATTAACTCACCTCAGTTATTTGCTTGCTAGTCAAGGTGTTTATCTAAACCCTACAAAGGCGTCTTTTATCATTCTGATGTATTTTGGGATCTGTGTTAACACTTTCCATTGTCTGTTACTGTGGCAACCAGAGAGTTAAATTTCTGCATCTTATTGATCCGGAGATCTTCAATTTTAAGGTTCACACCTTTCACTGCATCTGTTGCTTATAACCTTGTATTGTCTTCATATAGTTAATGTGTAGTCCTCCTTTTGCTACCTTGTCGTGGAGTTTTTTTTTTTGTTTCTTTTTTACAATTTTGACAGTTATTTGTAAACAATTATTAAGTGTAGATTGTTGTTGTAAAATATTAATAGACACTTATCTCAGTAGACAATTTATCATTGAATAGTAGTTGTATATCATTTCAAAACTTACCACTTTATTCTAAAAATGTAGATAGGAACTCATAATATGCAACCCTTGATCACTCCCTACACACCCCCTTACGACATCCTTTGAGTGGCACTTAGGCCTTGTATTGAGTAAAGAATAGTAGATTTATTTTGCATTAAATGTATACAGCAAAACCCAAGTTTATTCTGAGAATGGAGGTGAGAAAAATCTAATTAAAGATGGGTTGGTCGTGTAAAACAATTCTTTTCTTTAATTTGCTGATAAAAGTTAATCAATCAGATTGTAAAAATATGAAACATTTTGAAAAGTGTGGTTTTGAAGTCGGTGGGGGTGGATTTATGTCAGCATGACAAGAATACCATCGGTACTCTATACACGATGGTACCGGTACTCTATACACGATGGTACCAGTACAATTTAATGTCAAACCATTAATAGATTTAAACACACCTGCCACCTTTTATCTTAAATTATTTAATATTCATACTGTGACGAATGCAAGCACACACATATACGCTATTCCCCTCCCCACTCCCACAACAGAACCTAAAGCAGACACTCAAAGAAACACGCAGAGGCAAATTCTAAAAATAGACCCAGTAAAATAGCACATAAAAGAAACTACGCGATTGGTCAAAGGCAGCCAATCAGCAGTCGAGAAAAATAAGCGCCAAAAAGGAGCAGTTTACAGGATAGACCGGCTGTCAGAAGGTCACGCCAAATCCACGCTCCTGATGACATTCCGAGACGACACATTCCCAGAGGCAGAAAAGCAGACCAACCATCCAAATGCCAAGAATGTGAGGATAGTCCAAATGTAATCAGCTTGAACCACAAAGAGACCATCGCCTTAAGAAGAAATCCAGAGTATAACTCCAAGGCAGGAAATATGATCTCAGTCGCGGTTATAAACTCCAAGCTTTAAAAGAACGAATGTTAAAGAAACCGTCACCTTAAGAAAAAAATCCTGAATATAAACCCAAGGCAGAGAATACAATCTCAGTCAAAAACCTAAAGCTCCAGACGCTGAACCAAGAATATAAGAAAAGAGACTATGATCGCCTGTGCTTGATAAACGCATATTTCAGATAAGCTCATACCCCCAAAAATAGACCCTAACGTTATTGAGTCACAAACACCCAATAATATTATGTTCCTACAGACACCTTTCCATATGTGCAAAAATTAGCTATTTGATGTTGTACCCTTATTTCTGTGTGAAGCTTTGCATTGTGTAGCTTATAAGATATAATATCTGTTGTCGTTGCCACATACATGCCATTGTTAATTAAATATTTTATTGTTTACAATGTCGTTTCGTTCATTTATGGTCAATGGTCGACCGAATGTGTCATTCCAGGAACCTAATTCAATTAAATCATAATTGAGCTGGACTTCGCCTATTTTCTTTTCTTTTCATATTATCTGTTGATGATTCAATGACATAAGGGAGATAACCCTACCAATTATTCTGTAGTCCTATAACGGAAGGTTATTTGGGAATAAAAGATATAATGAATCATTGTGCAGAATATGTAGATCTTAGGCTGGCATTGATTGTGCCCCAACCCCAAATATTAACGCCAGGTGAGGGTCTATAACAATACTTTGAAATAAAAACTCAATCTAGTTTTAAGCAACTAAAAGTTAATAAAATTTCTACCAAAGACCAAAATCATTTTCAGACAACAAATTTTACATTGTAGTTAATGAAGCCAGGGTTGGGTGAAAAAATTATTTTTGTCATTTTCTCGAGTACCACATATTTGTAATTTTTCCTCAAAATAATTTTCATTTAATATTTTACATTCCAGAAAACAGCAGCAATTTTTTTTTTTTACAATTTGGGAAAATAGTGGTGATTCAAACTTTTGAAGATATGTGGGTCCAAATAAATTATAAAAAAAATCAATGAAATATTTCAGAATTAAAGTGGATCCCAAGTTGGAATGAGGTTTTCCAGGATAAATACAAACAAAAATCATAAATTTACCTGGATTCTAAGATACAAATATTTCATGAAATATTTGAATGTATGAAGAAATATAAAATTTACCATTATTTTAAGGATCTGTCCCATAACATTTTGTAGTTTATAGAGAGATATGGTCCAGCAAACAATGTATTTTATATCCTGGGAATTCCATGAATAATTTTATAATTCCTTAAGTTTGCTTAGTTAAATATCAGGTAACCTGCCACATCTGGTCTGGTGCTCCTGTTATAGATGTAGAGATTCTTGGTAAAATCCCAAGAAGAATCTGCAATGTTATTGGTCCTGACCTGGTATCTCAGCTTCAGTCACTTTCCCATGACTAATGTAGCTTCCCTGTGCCTTTTCTATAAATAATTTCATGGTAATTATTCTGTTGAATTTTCCTCTATAATACATAAACTTTATGAATTTAAGCATAGTACTAAATTGGCAGCAAGTTCTCATTTTACAGTTGTAATGTTCTAGATGTAACCCTAAGTTCTATGCCAATAGTTTCTTCTATTAACACTTCTCTCTTCTGACCTCTTGCTTCCTAGGCTATTTTTATCTTCAAAAGTTTAAACGCAATATCAATCGTTATCTACCGTCTTATTAATTCCTGTTCTTATATTGTTCTTTCCTTACTGTTTTTTTTCTCATTTTCTCTTAACACACAGTAACCCTTTGTGTCTTAGTGGCTTTAATGCCTTGTTTGGGTGTGAAATGATTAAAAAACAAAAAGAAACACACACACACACATTGTAATTGAGTAAAAATTGCCAACAATTAACTCAACATCTATTTGCAGATCTGAAAGTATAAAAAAATATTTACTTGTGTTCTCAAAATATATTCTCATTCATCTTATAACATCAGTAATTTCCTTAAATAGAAATAAGCTCTTTTGCTATCCAACTCAATCTAATAGTATCATGTCAAAATTGAGATTGCTAGCATTTTTCAGCTCTGAATAGAATGTCCTATTTGTAAGTGATGTCTTCAAAAAACATTCTAGTTGCTTGACAGATGACTGAACAGCTAAATAACACAGACAAAAATATAGTCATTTTGTTTTTTTGTCTCATCCATTTTTATAAATAAAAATACTTTGGCAATATAATGAGAAGTTTCCTAAGTTTCCTACAAATGATAAAATAAAAATTTTACTTGTTAAATAAAAAGATAAAAACAGTAGAGAATTTCTTTAAGTTTCAAGAAGGGAAAAGTCAGTCAGAAGCCTTAAGTGAAATTCCAGCGGGAATTAAATATCTACAATGAAGCGAGAGGACAACCGTTTCTACACATGAAAATTAAAAACAACCTACACTTAAGATATTTCACCTGATAAAGCAAAGGTTAGATATACAGATACGTTTAAAATAAAATGTCTTTCAATTTTTGTAATAGCTATCTAGAACAATTCAAATTTATACAATGGTAGAAAATAGAGCAAACAAGATTCATGATAAACAGTGTGTGTGTGCGGGGGGGGGGGCAAGTGGTTAGAAACCACTTTCCAACCATAAAACCTGAATTTGAATTTCCTCATGGTCCATTTGTCAGGAAGGTGATTTCTTGATGCTATTGGTTTGAGGAGGGGATCCCGATGTATGTCACATTTAAGTGCTGGAAAACTATAACATGGACCGACCCAAGCCTTGTGAGCGAAATTGGGTATAGATGGAACTCTTCAGAAGCCATCAATGGTTGTGTTAACAGTCACAAGTCATCGTGTGTGAGAGGTTAAACGTAATATCATCGCTCAAACTGTTAATCGTGTCAGATCATGCACTCTCTCACAAAAATTGTAACTAAGGTCCTCTCAGTATAGTTGCAGTATAAACTGTAGGCAGGCTTTGTGGGTGTTGAGCAAAAACAAATGCACCTGAGCAGGCATCTGCAACAGGGATTGCCTAGCTACTCAAGCAGAAGGGTATGTTCAGAAAAAGCATAGCCAGCATATATATATATATATATATATATATATATATATATTGGGGGGCGGGCATGTGCGCACACACACACACCTCAGCCCCAGGGGTAGAGACATGTCTGACAGGTACCATTCGGTCCATGGCATTTTTTTTTTTCTTTTCAGTTGACGCCATGACACTAAACGATAGAGCACTGTGTTCGCTTATGACAGTTTCATGAAGTATAACAAGTCTGTCACAGCAGTTCAGCGTTAGTTTTGAACATTCACTGAAATGTAGCTGTTCCTACTCGTAAGAGTCTTAGGTTGAGTTCATGCATTTCATACACAAGGTACACTAATAAAGAACAGACCAGGGGCTCCTTGAACGGTATATAGCCCAGAAAATGTGGAATGTGTCAGACAAGCTTTGCTACACAGTCCATATTGCTCTGCTCAGAGGCACGCTATTGAAATTGCATCAATAATTGTTCAGTAAGGTGTATTTTGCATGAAGAACTGTATTTCCATCACTACAAATTTGTCATTGGGCAACAGTTGAAACCAGGGGACTGTGCACAGCGGCTTAACTTTGAGGCAAATGACAACCTCATTTTGTTAATGAGTGATGAAGCTCATTTTCATCTCAATAGCATGGTGAATCTAGGAATTGTCATTATTAGGCTCTTGAAAAATCCAAGAGAACTGCACAAAAGACCACAGCACAACCCAAAAGTGACAGTTTGGTATCCTGTTGGAAAAGCTGGCGTCATTGGTCCTTACTTTTTTGAAGACCATCATGGAAATGCTGTTACTGTTATCTGAGCATTATCATCAAGATGATAAATTTCTTTGTACCTGATTTATGATGAAAACATATTCCTATCCGATGGGTGTGGTTTCAGCAGGATGAGGTGACAGCCCACACAACCGGACCATCAGTGAACGTTCTTCACTCTCCTCGGTAACCACCTCATATCCAGGTTTGCTGACACTCCTTGGTGCTCTCGATCCCCTGATTTGTCCACATGTGATTATTTCTTGTAAGGAAACCTCAAGGCATATATGTATGAGCATAAGCCCCATAAATCGATGATTTGAAGGAAGTTATTCATGTGGGAGTTGTCCAAATCAACAGAGCAATGCTGGAAAGAGTGGAGGCCAACTTCCAAGAACACCTTCAAAAATGCATCAATGAACAGACACCACATGAAAAATGTTGTTTCCCACACTTGATTTTGTTAAATGCTAATTTAATACGAACACATTGATGTCAATAAAATTTTTGTGGAGCTAAAATTAATGTTGTCCCTTTTTCAAAAATGTACCTCCCCACTATATATATATGAGATTTTATTGGTGTTACCAAACTTAACGACTATCATAAAATGATAAAATTTGTATTCATTACCATTCATGATAACAAAATGAAAAACGAGCTAGGTAACTGGTTTCAAACCTTGCTCAACAGAGCTAAATCGAGGTCATAAATATGTAATTATCAATAAAAAGATGGACAACATGTAGAGAAGGGAAGGGAGAAAAAAATTATTAAATGGAAATTAATTGAAAGCCCAGTACAAAATTATTCTGTTTACATAATGAAGGTCTCAAGGACAAAATATATATGGCCTCCAATATTTTTAGGTGGTAACTCGAGTTGGACTTACTAAGGACGGCAAACAAGTGTCTCTCTCTCATATATATATATATATATATATATATATATATATATATATATATATATATATATATATATATAACACACACAAGGTGCAATGAGCAAATTGTTGCTATTTTATATTTTTAATTTCATGTATGCACGTTTTTTTGTTTTTTTTTTTCGATGACCGTATAGTAGGGTCAGTTGGGAACTGTGTGAAAAAAAGAGCACCATGACACAATTTACTCCACCAGAAATTTGGAAATGGCGTGCTGTACTGCTTGGCTTTTCAGAGTTTTTGTGTGTCAATCTGAGGACAATGCAGAGGATATGGAAGGAGTAGGACAGACAAGTCTAATGGTGATTATGAAGGTGTTTGGAGTGATCACTAATGATGGCAACATTATGCTTCCATTTAACATCCCACAGGGCCTCAAGACTCAACATGGAGGTCTACAAAAATTGCCTTGAGGATGTAGTGCTGCCCTGGGTCAAGAGGGTGGCTGCTGGAAACCCCATGTCTGGCAACAGGACGACCCAGTCATGATTGCCAGAAAATTTCTGCAACCACATCAGCCCTTACATTTGGCCACCTAACTTCCCAGACTGCACCCGCCTTGATTATTATGTGTGGTGCAGTTGAGAGAGAGAGATCAACAAAACTCCTTGTAGCATCAACGAAAAACTGAAGGCAAGGATTATGGCAGCATTCACCAACTTAAACAAGGAGACTGTCCAGAAGAGATGCAGGAGATTCCAAAGTTTGTTTGGAGGCCATTGTTGAAGCAACGATGATTTTATTGAATAAATTTATTCTTTAGTATTTCAAGATATTTTTTGTATAATTTTGGTAAATATATCTGTTAAAATGAGATGTCAGTGTTATTTTCATTTTGGTGTAATTTGGACGACAATTTATCCATCACACCCTCCATGTGCGTGTGTATACGTGTGTGTATTACTAGACTCTTCCATGGTTTCCGACATATGAGGGTCAAGCAGCTCAGTTTTTAGAAACAACAGCCAGACTACCTGCACATATCATTTGATTATAGTGGTGAAGGTTTGTGCAGAACCAGCCACACTTTTGGGAAGAGCTGTTTACAGAGAATTGGTGTACAGTGTGCCATAAGGTCCCCAAACAACCTCCCACAGGTTTTGAATTAAGAGTTGTTGTTCTCCTAGTCTGTTCAAGGAGAAGAGGGAGAAGAAATGAGTTCATACCTTTCTCAAGGGTATTAGTATGCAAGTGAAATGTAATGAACTCAACTGGAATTCAAACTCTGCTCTACAATTCCTCAACCTGAGCCATTATCCATTACTCCCTGTGCATATATATATATATATGTGTGTGTGTGTGTGCGTGTGTGCGTGCGCACAAGAGATTTAATGTTTTGATGGATCTTTTTTTAAAGTCTATTATTTATAAAAGTCTACATTTTTTTTTAAACTTATACAACTAAGAATATTAAGATTTGTTTATCTTTTATTAGTATACAGTTTATATAACAATGTTTTAATCTTTGATAATGTACAGTTTTATCATTTTCGGTCATTTATACTTCAGCTATCCCATGAAATTTAGGTAATCTTTCATCATATGTCTAATTCAATACCCACTTGACCTTTAAACTTAGTTGACAAATACCATTTTCCTTATATTAAAAAAAAAAATTCTTCAAAGTCCAGTTTTAATCAAATCCTATATTTCTGTAACAGGTATGTTACTTTTTAATAGAGTGAAATGTTTTCTGTCCATAGGTATCAATCCTAGATATAGTCAGAGTCATATTGGATGACTAAAATTGATATTAAAAACAAACCAGCTGAAGTTATTTTTTTAATGGTATTTTCTTGAAATTAAAACCAAAATCGTAACTTATATTTAAATGATTGGCATATGATTTCAAACTTTTTAAATTCCATGACCATTGTTATATTTTTTTTCAACTCTACTTAATTGAAATTAGCAACATAAATCATATTCAGATATATTGGGTGGGGGGCTATAGTTGCATTTGCTCTACTTTATTACATATCAACAAAATCAGAGCATAATAGTTGTAAATTACAAAATAATGCATATTGGCTTATATATAAAATGACAAAGATGCTTATTTAATAAGAATTGGTGGAATTACCAGATGCTTTCACTGTAGCAATTCAGAAAGTATTTGTTTCATATTGAAAGTTACAGATATTTACGTTAACTTATTGTTACAGTAAATTATATTATCTTAATAATCAATATAGAATCTGTATTGATAGCAATCTTTAGACAATGCTTATGTCTTATCAGTAATTTTAGTTACCCATCCAGCAATCCCAGAATCTGTATTGATAGCAATACTGAGCCAAACATAGATACCTCTCTCACTTTGCCATCAATTCACTGTACTCCTCCAAGTGTCATATCAAGGGTCAGAAATCAATGGAAAGACAAAAAGAAATATTTTGGGTCTTCATCAGCATAAGATAAAAGTATCAAAATATTTACAAAGATGTTAGACAAAAAAAAAAAAAAAAAAAAATGGAAACTTTCTACACAACTGCCGGTTATTTCAAAGGAAGAAACTATTGGGTACATACAATGGCATAGCATGACCCTACAAGAAAAAAAACTAATGTAACATATCAATGCTAAATTGTGGTCTAATGTATGTGAACATGTTTTTGACCATGAATACATATAGAAGACTGACAGCTATTTGGTGGGGGTTGAATGACAACCTGAAGAGCTGTCATCAATGAGCCAGGGTGTGAGTGGGGCAATGGCAGTGACAGGTTGGTAGAAATATAAACATTAGATTTCACTTAGGTAGGTTCTGTTACCTATCTGGTGATTGCAGAAGAACCCTCCCTCCCTTGTGACCCCTCTCTCTAAAACATGTATATTGAAGTGAGAACTCAACTACAAAAAATAAAATATTTTAGCTGTATTTTAACAATTTTACCACAAAGATGATATTATCAGCATAAAAAAGGGAAGTTGTTCATGAACTGATGTCATTAAAAAAATTTTTAATTTGTGCTATGATGAACTACTTCATACACCATTACATATAAGACTCAGACAAGTCTTATATGTAAAATGATGAGAATGTGTTTGGAAGCTTTCATTACAGGATGACAAAAAACTGTGATAAGGCTAGAAAAAAAAAAAATTTAAAAATGCAAGTAAAAAACTTTTTTTTTTTTTTTTTTTTAAGAGGGAGATAAATGTTTCAGTAATTTACAAGCTTTCAATTCTCAACGATATATTAGTTATTTTTACTTTACAAAGCAAATCAAAGTAATGATATCTCTCAAAAAACGAGATATCTGTTTAACAATGTTATCTGGTTGTGCTGGTTCATTTTAGAAAAAAAAAAAAACAGGAAATTGCCATTTATCAAAAGTAAATGACTATAAAGATGCTGAAATTTTTCATGGATGTCACCATTTTGGTTTCAATAATGTGTACTGCAGAGGATCCTAAGCTAAACAACACCTCCCCAATACACAAAATAAAAATACATCGCGTAACATCTCATATTGTAAGCTACAATATGTCCATGTCAATTTGGAAACTTTCTTTTCTACAAATATTTTTATTGTTCTAATTGGTATTGATTTTTGGTACATGGACTTTACAAATTTAAATGCAGTATTAAATTGGCAGCTAAGTCTTATTTTACAGTTGAAATAGCTAGATGTAACCATAAATTCTATGCTAAAATTTTTTTTCTCTCGCACTTCTCACTTATGGAATGTTTGCGGCTTTTTGCAATCTAGTCAACTTTGATCTTCAAAGATTTAAATGCAATTTCAATTGTTATATTCTGTCTTCTTAATTCTTGTTTTTTTTATTGGCCTCTCTCTAATGTTTTCCTTTTATCATTTTTTTTTTTTTTTTTGCACTCAGTAACTCCTTGTGCCTCAGTAGCTTTATTATCCCTTGCTGGGGGGGGGATGCTAAAAAAGTACTAAGATTTAGAGTAAAAAAACAACAAAAAAAACAAAAGCAAGAGTGACATTGCACAGGGTCTATATATATATATATATATATATATATATATATTATATATATATATATATATATATATATTTATTTATCTATTTATTGGACAGAGTGTGCTCAGGGGCTTCTCTGTCAAAGGACAGAGAGGCAACTGAGAAAATCATACTGAGGTGCCCAGCCCTGGAGAACAGCTGGCCGAGGCACCAGAGGGCGGAATCAGTGCTTGCACCGACACCAGTGCAACCAATGGTTGCAAGGGACGAGGGGAATTTTTGTTTGTGTCCCAGGTGTATGCGCTCAAGTGCCCACCTAAAAATAGACCTTGTGTTACATCTCGTCCTAGTCCGGGGACAGAGTAAATACCGTGTGTAAATTATGATAAAGTAGAGCTGAGGTTATATATATATATATATATATATATATATATATATATATATATATATATATTCTTTTTTATTTGATATTCTTCTTTATTGATATAAATTATTTTACTATGTTTTGTACACACTAAAAATGTTTATAGTAATAAAGCGTGTGTGTGTGTTAACAGCAGGCAATATTAAGTTTTATAAGTAAATGGAATTTTTAATAAATCTGGTAAAAATATCAGATACTTAATTGAGCCCATTTCTTTCGTATCTCTCCAAGACAATCCTTGAAAATTTGACAGAAACAAAAATTGCTTTTGATCATATTTTTAGTCAATGTGGTCTACAGCCTGCATATTAAGTTGTGACAATCTATAAAGATGAGTTTAATGAAAGGCACGAACAATGACACACAATAGAAAAAACATTTGCAAACAACGTGATAAAAAGCAACAAAAATTAAGGCATTGGTCAACAATATCTGAAATAAATTCTCCCCTCAAAAGGTCAATATTTTTTTTTTTTTTAAATTTCAGATGAAGAGAGATTTTAATCCTTGGCACATGTCACTTGAAAGGAGAAAACCAGTTAAATGTCTGATAACACAAATGACAACACTTATTTGATATTAAAGCAGCAAAATTCTTAGTTATATAAGCTTGGTATTGGGAGATATTTGAAAAGCTTATAACATTTGAACTGTAGTCTTTGAGATAAAAGAAAATAAACCTGTTCAGTAGATTTTAAAATCATCAGCAATTTATATCTTTTTTTTTGTTTGAATCATTTCACCAAGTAAGGCAATGAAACCACTAAGATACAGGGGGTTACTGAGCGTTAGAGAGTATGAGAAAAATATGCTATGAAGGAGAGAAAACAATAACAGAACAAGAATTAAGATGACAGAAGATAACAATTGACATTGCATTTACACTTTTGAAGATCAAAGTTGACAGGAAAGCAAGAAGACAGAAGGATTTAAGCCCACTGTCCCATTTATAGGACAATAGCCAGTAAGTTATAGGTATACCTATGCCATATCAGATTTTTTTATAAACCTATAAATACTAAATTTTTATTTTTTTTACAATCAAAACTAAATTTTACAGTGGTCATTAATAGGCTAAATTTAAATTTTGTCATGGTAATGATTTTTAATTACTAAAATAAAGAACAAGAGTAGTGTGAAAATTACACAAAAATATTTTGTAATGTCAATCTGACAAAAAAAAATAAAATAAATAAAATCATATATATATATATATATATATACACACACACACAAATAGAAACTACTGACTGTGACAATTATATTCTAAGCTTGTTAAAAAAAATTATCATCGGTCCTTATCTGTAGTTGTTGAAATGGCAAAGATTTTCATGCAAAATAGAATGAGTAATGGAAAATCCACAATGTATAACTGTAAAATATGACAGCCCACAAAGCCTGGATTATCAACAGAACAGGTTCCACAACACCTGACAAAATTTACCTGATTGTCAGAAAAAAAAAAAAAAAAAGAAATTAAACACTTAGAAAGAGTAGGGGAATAAGGCTGAATACTATTTTCAAAGCCATGTATGTATTTAAACATTTTTCAACTAATATCACCAATATCACTGGTTTAACCAAAAAATTCTTTGGAGCAAGCCTTTATACACTGCTGCCAAAAATTTTTTTTATGTGTTTACCAATTAAAGCTTCCCTTCAAATATGGTCTTAAACATTTATAATTTCATTAAAAATAACACTCCCAACTTTTATATACCAAGTCCCTTCAGCGCATGGATAATCATGACTCTTGTCAACTTCCTATTTCTTGTTGCTCCGAGACAGGTTTGAACTATTTACTATACTTCTCTATCTGGCACTATCATCCATTCACACAAACACATAAGGCAGGTTACTCACTGTTTTTCTCTGCTCCTATCATCAATGTCCTGTAAGTGTTAAATTCTCTAATCCCTCTTTCCTCATTATGCATCCCAGAAATTTCAACTGTCACTTAGTTTCTAATGAGAGTTTCCTATTTCTTAAAACTTTAAAAACTATCTTCCCCTATATCTGATGAAACTTTGGATTTCAAGGCTGCATTTTCCGTCATGTTATAACACTATCGAAATGGTTTAAATTCTGTACCTACATGTGTCTTATGTATCCAATTCAAAGATCAAACCTTTGCTGATGACTATTCATACTATATTTTTAAAACTGTATTTTTACAGCTGATGATTAGTCGTTTCTTCTTGCTTTCCTTTGGTACCTTGTTTAGGAGTTTGTGTAGTTTTTCTTTTGAGTCGGTCATCAGCATATCATACTCTTAAGATTCTTATCAGACACTATCTTAAAATAAAGGGACATACTAAAATTCTAAATATAATTTCCCCTCTCCAATCTGAATGGGATATCTGGTGGTGATTTGCCACTCGACACTTTATGCTTGATATTTCTATCCATTCATTGCAAAACCAATCATTAGGTTTCATCTAATCATAGTCCGTAGGTACGGTATAACAATTCATTTAAACACTGATGACCAACAAGTATTTTTTTTTTTTTTTTATATATATAGATAAACCTACTTAAAGTGCTCACATGATAACAAATTGTGTCAAACCTGTAAACTGTGTACAACAGTTCAGGATCTATCAAAAACACATCAAAGATAACTTAGATGGGAGAAAGAACTTAAGCTGCTTTGAACAGATGAGAACAATTTGGTCGGGAAATGGTTTTTATTAGAATTTTAATTTTTAAAATTCAGCATAAGCTTTAAAACCATTCTCAAGATTTTTTTTTTATTCATTTCATCCCAAGCAAGGCAATAAAGCCACTAAGACACAAGGGGTTACTAAGACTGAAAGAAACAAAGACTATAAAAACTCAGGATTCCAGGAGACAGTTTGGTTTGGTTTGTTTTACAGCATATCAACCTCAATGTGTTATTTAATGCCGACAAAATTTTTATTGCTGGTAATATTTTTTTCAAACATATATTGCTAGTAATTTTTTTTTTTTTTTTTTTTTTTAAACAAAGTATTTCTAGTATTAAAACCTATTTTTACACTTTCATAGTGTTTTGACCCCAGTTTGGGGAGTTAACTATTTGCCCATAGCTGGGACCCTAACAGGTGCTACCACCCTGGGTCAGGGTTTACCTGGGAACACCAGCAATTAAGAGGTGGTTCCACGCTCTTCAAAACCTCCTGATTAGATTCCTTGCTGTTGGATGTAGTTTATCATCTTTCCCAGGATGCAGATGTAGTTTATCGTCATACCCAGGACAATCCAAGAGACATAACGACGATTGATATTGCATTTAAATTTTTAAAGATCCTAGTTCATTGGAAAGCAAAAAGCTAGAAGAGTTTTCCAACAAGCAAGAAGTGAGGGTGAAGAAACTATTAACATAGAACTTAGTTACAGCTATTTCAACAATTAACTTACGAGATCTAGCTGCCAATCTAGTATTGTGCTTAAGTTCATGAACTCAAGGTACCAAAGAGAAAAGCATATCAGAAAAATTACCTCGAAAATATTTAAAGAAAAGGGAAGCTACGTTACAACAGTAAGGAAAACAACTGAAGCCAAGATGCCAAGTCAGGACTGATAACGTTGCAGATTCTTTTGGTATTGTCAAGAATCTCTAAATGTAAAGCAGATACATCAGACCAGATGTAGCAACAATATTTGATGCATGGACAAATGGTAAATTTATAAAATAGATTCCATCAAGAAAAATTGTCTAGTGTAACATAGTGAACTAACTTTACTAGCAGCACACTTAATTGATTCATTAGTTATTCGATTTCATGTCAGTGGAAAATGTGAAACCAAAGAAGGTGCAGTGAGTTACTGCTCTTTTGGAGGTTAGCATCAGCCATGTAAAAAGGTTCTTTAATATGATTAAAATAAAGTTTCATTTTGGAAGTGTTCAAATTAATAGAATTATATTTCATCAAAAACAAATGCAGACAGGTTTATCCTTATCAGTTTTAAATATGGAAAGGTAATTCTTATAGGGAATCTTATTTAATTTCGCAAGTCTTTACCCCACTTTACAGATTTGGTTTACTTAAAAGATGTAAAGTGCTGTTGGCAAAAACAAAAAAAATAGCATCATTGAAAACCCTAATGGATTTATTCTCTCTTAAAATTAGTTTATACATTTGAAACATTTTAGCATAAAAAAATAGGCAACATACAAAAGGTGAAGAAAAAAAATTGGATCACTGCTAGTAAAATGAAAATACAAAAACATACCTTAACTGATAAGGATATTTTTGAATCTACCATTCAAGAATAGTCTGAAATTAAAAAAATTACAAAAATCTAAGCATGCAGGAAAAATCATAGTCAAACAAAAATAAATAAAACAAAAATAAAATTGTATGCAAAAATGTTAATAACTTAAAAAAAATAATAAATAAAAAACAAATAAAAAACATTCACCAAAAG
Organism: Acanthosepion esculentum; assembly: GCA_964036315.1. Lineage (NCBI taxonomy): Eukaryota > Metazoa > Mollusca > Cephalopoda > Sepiida > Sepiidae > Acanthosepion > Acanthosepion esculentum. Next base: position 21,271,830 of record OZ038487.1, read on the forward strand.
TACTGGATGTGATTTTAATACAACATAAAAAAAAAAAAAAAGAAATAAAGGGTAGGAGGTGCCAAAATGGATTAATATCAAATATAACGAGAAACTAAAATATCAAATATAATGAGAATTAGACATTTATTAAGGGGCTGTTTGAGTTCTAAAAGTAAGTCACAAGCATGCAGCAATCAAGAAAAAAAACAACAACTTTACAATGTTTTTTTTGTTAATTTTTTTTTCTATTTTCCTCTTAAAACATGTTTATAATATTTACTGAATCCTAACATCAACTTAGGATGGCAATTATAAATGGAATTTGTAAAAGAAAATGTTTACATGTAATCAATATTTCATTATCCAAGTAAAGGTGATTCGTAATATTTCAATGTTTATTTACATCTGCAAAATATTTAGTGATCCTATGATGATGATAAACACAAAATATCTAATCAATTACTCATTTTGTTAATCAAATATTTATAAACTGTTAATAGAATAGTCTGAATATAAACGGTGTAAATAAAGATAACTTGTCACCCAGGAATTCAGACAGAAATTATGTTAAAGGACTTATATGCATCAATCCTCGGGAACACTGAAGCAACTATTCAAGCTAAAAGGAGCCATACAAAAGCTTAGGGAAACAAACATGTACACTATTTTCAGGTGTTAACCTGTATCTTCCCCATTTGTTCAGAATCCCAGTTTTAAAATTATCTGACAGTTGGCAGATAACTTTTTCTTCTTTTTTTTTTTAATTATATATATATATATATGAGTATCCAGCAGCTCAATTGACCTCAGAGTCCACTTTATTATATATATATATATAAAAATTTTTCTCACAAAATGCAATATTGATAAAATTGGGACTTTCCTGATGCAATCATAATAGCTGGGCTGGTCATGTTGCAAGGATCAGTGATGACAGAATACCTAAGGTTCTCGTGTATAGCCAGCTTGACAACAGACAAAGGACAGTTGGATGGCCGTGGCTCAGATATAAAGACAAGCTAAAGCGTAACCTCTCAGCTGTCAATGAGCGAGTTCCCCTGTATATAAATAACTGGAGATATTTGTGCCAGAATGGTATCAAACTTTTAAATCAGTTATATTGACCAGCTAAGAGACAAAAGACGGTAGCAAAAAGCATCAGCAAATATTCCTGTTGCTATCTTCCGAGATCCTCACTGTTGACTTGTATGCAGTGGGACTGAAGTGTCACATACAACACTAACATAAAAACTGATTACGGTTGTCGAATCCTCATACATCGAAATCAACAGGAGAATCCATCCTGTAAGGAATTAATAAATTTTATTTTGAAACCAATGTCTTATTTTATTACAAGACATTTTGTTTGTACTATTTTTAAGATAAATAACCCCAAAATAAACAAAAATAATGTTATAAAATTTCATTTGACCAAGGACAAAATTAAAAATAGAGAATCTTTTGGTTAATTAAGTCTATAAAGAATTAAATTGTAGCCATTATATATTGTTAACAGACATTTATTAAAATACATCAAAATTATTCAACATATTTAAGGCTAGCAGAATTTGGGTAAAGAAAAAAAAAAAACTCAATAAAATAGCTAACTTGAGTGATAATAGTCTATGAATTAATGAGTAAATGTTCAAAGAACTTAGTGACCAACTCCAGATTTTCATGCAACAACACTCACTAGTGTCAGAGGGTTTGATAAATCTATTGAATTATTACCTGGTATCAGATTTATAGTTTCTAAAAACAAACTCCGCTCAGACAGTTTGCTGATCATAGTAATTTGAATTTCAGTCTGTCTTTTTATATAATATAAGGAGCATGTGTGTATGTGTGCATAATAGGGTACAGTGAGTGCTGGTGCTAACAAAACAGTGTTTGATGTAAAATAAGGAAGCTAAAATTTATACTAATAATAAATATGTTTGTTCCTCACCGTCTGGTACAACCAAGAGTTTCATGCACATGGTAATTGTCAGAAACAAATTTTCAATATTAATTGAAAATTAGCATGAAACTCAAATGTACCAAACAGAGAGGAACAAATTTTATATAGATATATTATACACAAACAGACAACAATCAACAAATTTACTTTCATAGCAAAAAAGGTAGCTTTAGTTATATAAGCTCAACAACAGTAAGTAAGAATGGTGTAGGCCAGCCACAAAGCCTCAACAATTTTACAAGGAAAGGAAAGTGTTCAATATAATATGAATCATTGCAATATAATCTCAAATTCCAAGAAATAAAAACAATTTAAACATGCACGTTTCATCTCTTTTTGACTATGCAGACTGCTTGTGAAAAATTTGTAAAACTCTTCCTATGTATATATTAACCAATTACATTGTGTGGTATGACGAATTTGCATATTTATGTTATCACAAAGTATGTGTGTGTGTTTGCAGTTTCACCAACGTGATGTGTTCAGTTCGGCTTCTTCAGGTTGGAATGAAAAAACAAAGCCTTATGCAAGGAAAATGCATCGGGATTTTTTCAACTAAGAGTAGCAATAAATTACCTTAAATCCTATGACCATAAATCAGGAAGTATTTTATTTATATATATATATATATATATGCTACAATATTCATTGCAAAATTAGAGGAGATCCACATCTATCCCCTCATCAGTAGTGACTGCGTATTCTATGCAAGATATATCGATGATATATTCTTTGTATACACGGGCAGTCACGATAAACTTATCCAATTCCTCACGATCCTAAACACAGTGCACAACTCAAGTTTGACTATGAAAAATCCACAAGATCGGTAACATTTTTAGACACCTGCATTTGCATAGATGAAAACAGGAAACTACAAACGACGCTACACGCTAAAATCACTGACACCGACAACTATCTACACTAAGTCTTCTCACCCTAAACACCTCAAAGAGAACCTTCCCTATTCACAAGCACTTAGAATCAGAAGGATATGTTCCAACAATGAAGAAATAAATAAACACATTGAAAATCTGGAGCATCAATTCACAACATGGGGCTATAAACAACACCTAATCAGGGAACAAATAAATAAAGCAATTTCCACACCTGGAGAAGACACCCTAATGTACAAGATTAAAAATAAATCTAGCCGCATCCCTCTAGTAACTACTTTCAACCCCAGTCTGCCTCCACTATCCCAAATAATCAGAAGTCGCTGGGAAATACTACATCTCAAACCAGACCTAAAAATTGTTTGAGAAACCCGGCCTTCTAGCATATCGTAGACCTAAGAACCTAAAAGAAATCATAGGTAGTAACCACATTTCAGGGGACAAGGTAATCCATAATAAACCAACAACAAAAACAACAGGATTTTCCCAACCATGTAACAACAAAAGAAGCTTATGCTGCAACCACATTAAACACACGAATTCATTCACTAGCTCAGTCACTAAATCTACTTTCAAAATCTACCACGACTAACTGTAGAAGTCATAACATAATTTACCTCCTAGAATGCACACTATGCCAGAAACAATATGTAGGAAAATCTGAATGTCCTTTTCACTACAGACTTAATAATTATCGCAATCGAATTAAGTCGACTCCCCATGAAAGATTATTACCTGTAGAACAACATTTCCGCCTAGAAAAACACGATTTTAAAACCCATGCCAAATTCACTATAATTGAAAGAATAGAAAAGTCCAGAGCAGATAACATTAGAAAGATTTTAGATTTTCATGAAAGTAAGTGGATACAACGTTTAAAAACACATTATCCAGCCCCAGCCAGGCTTAATCATAAATTTAACAACATACATAGTATTAATATATAACCCTACAAATCAAAACCTACCCACATTTCTCACCCACACACTTATACACACACCCACAGGTATATACACACTTACACACATCATACTCCATAATGAGCCAAATGATAACACACACCCACGCGCATATACATGCTTACACACATCATGCTCGCTCACTCACTCACTACCTAAGAACCAAATAACACACACATACTTAACAGAGACATCCCCTTTCCAGGAACCAATAAATCTGTCAAAATGACCAAGGGAATTCAAAGCAGCATGAATCCATCCAGCTCTTATCTCAAATAACAACTTAAAAGAGACTGTTTGACCAACAAAAGGACTGACCAAATTAAAAAAATAAAAAAACAAATGAAAACTAGACAAAAATTCATTTTCTCCATCAAGACATTCATTTCTGTAGTTCACTGCTACCAGCAAGCAGAAAATTATTTTTCTCCTGATGATGGCCAAAACTAGTCGAGGCATATAAATGAAATAATAATAAAAACAAAGGAATATTAATATACAACCCAGTGTGTCTGAAGATTCTAATTTTTTTTATTGTTCAATATATATACATACATACATACATACATACACAAGTAAATATTTGTGCAGAGTATGATGTAGTTTGGGATAGTATTTTTTTTCCTTTATTTTTCTTCAAGAAATTTAAGCAATTTGAATAATCTGTCTGATAACTGTTTAATGTTTACTGCATCAGTGTTGTTCCATTTATCTCTTTCCCATATCAGGTCAGTGCTTCCAAGTACTCTGACCTTAATATTTGCCCATACATGGTTAAGATTAAGTGAATTACCAAAGCCAAAAACACTACAAAGGCTGCTGCTCAAAACATGATTATATTTTTTTTCATTTTTTACCAAGATGACAAATGGTTATGGTTTTGTTTCTGTATTGTGGGTAAGGATTCACGCACATGTCAACTAAAATGTCTTTTGGTTATTTTAAATTTCTCTGAAATTTAGCTTTTAAAGTAGCATGAAAACCCCAAGAAATATTCTCACGACCAACCAACTTCCCCAGAACTTTAAAATGTTTTTTCTGACAGGTTAAGAAAATCTTTCTATGCAAAACCCACTGTATATAACAATTTCCTTTCACCTGTTAAACTATGACAGATTAAGTATAAAAATATTTAAATGAATGAATAAAACAGTAAACATTTTTTTTTGCAAACAATCAACTGAGGTAAAAGAAAAAACATTGAAGCTGAATGTGCAAACATTTTTCCTTTACTAATTAGTAGAATAACAGAACTATATGCATAAGATGAGATGTTTATAAATACGATTTGGAGAATACTGAAAGAAAATAATTCTGAAGTAGAGAAATAAATTAAAAGTGCTGGAATAAAAAATATTTGGACACTACTTGCATCATTAAAACGAGACGCGGGGAAAGACGGCCAAACGAGACGCGGGGAACGACGGCCAAACAAGACGCGGGGAACGACAACAAAACATACACACAGACACACTTAGATATAATTTACTCTGAATAACACAAAAAAGTAATTTTAAATAAAATAAATAGCCACAAACAAATTACAATTCATTTTCAGAATTACTCTCAACTTAAAATCTATTTTTCAGTGCATTTAGTAATCTCTCATAGTAGAAGCCCAGTTAGACCAAACAGAAGTATAAAGAAAAAAAAATAGGAGTGAGGAATTACCTACGCATGGTGAATTGTTTGTTGCCATGTAATCCTTACAGAATGGAGAAGGACAAAGAATAACTCATATTTAGTCAGTAAATAAAAGAAAAATATATTACCGCAAACATTATCTTGAATAAATACTTGACTGTAAATGCTAACTACTTTTGCCCAAACAGGTTTTAGTATAAAGTATAACAATAATAAACATTTTAAATAAAATAATAGTAAACATTTTGCCTTTGATAAAGAGTTTTACTTTAATTATTTCTGTATGTTTTGCAATGATTAATAATTTATGCGAGACAATAAATTAATGTACTCTTAATGATATCATCTATTGAAAAATTTGATAGTTATAAATTGACTTAAATATGCACTATTATTGATCTTTTTATTATTGATCTATTATTATCTTTTTTTGACACATCAACCCTTATATCTTGAAATTTTAATCATTTGCAAGTAGCAGATATACATCAATATCAAACATTTATTGTTCTATTACATCATCAAATAGAGGATACTCATTAACTATTTTGGAATATTTCACAAGATATCTATCAAGTTTTTTATATTACTTTTTTTTTAAAATTTGGAATTGAATTGAAAGTTAACTGAAGATAATTCATATAAAAGGTTGCTAAAAAGTTCTTGGCCTGCCCAATAGATGGGATCCTCAACTTAAGACAGAGTTCCATTCCTACAATGCTTTGTAACACAATTTTCCATGTAAGTTGGAATGATGTACAAAAGAGAGTGAATGCACAACAATCCAATATGGCGTACAACCAGGAACACACCCACACCACCTTCCTGACCTAGTGCTGTATGACGATGTATTCTTCCACCATGTAATATATTATTCCGCCATGCCATTTGCATTGTACATATGTATGAGGTAAACGGCACAAGTCGAAACAAGATTAATGGAGATTGCATTGTAATCATTGTAGGTCGGGAGTGTTGAAACCCAGAGATTTACAGTATTCTTGTGTTTGGTCATTGAAATACTGATTTTGATAAGTGGGTCGGTACTTATTTATGGATGGCAATGAATGCAATGATTGTCCTGAAGTAGCTGATAAGATATTTTTATTGCTGTATCACACACACACAAAAAAAATATTGCAATCTAAATGGTGCACTCAAAATAAAAAGATTTTTTTTTTTTTGCCATTTTAGATCTTGGCTGGATGATCTACCCTCCCCACTGTGCTACTCATCCAGTAGTATATAAAGTAATCATTTTATTACTGCAAGTTACTGGCTACCTGAAGATTGTGTGCAAGCACATGAAGCTTAAAGTCGTGGCCAGTCATTGCCTACCTGGTTATTGAATCAATATTCAAATGTTCTGTCATTTTTATGGCATGGAGCACTTTTATGCCAGGAGGCTAATTTTGAGCAGATTCTATTTAGAGCTGCTTATTCAAACCTTGGAATAAACCAAAATCTATCTTTCAGGCATCTGAGTGAGAGGGAGCATGTTGGTCATTATCAAATGTAGTAATTTAAATGTTGAGAAGTGTCTCACTAATGTGGCTTTGTCGCGGTGTGCCCGATCACCACTCCCACTTTTTGTAAACAATCCCGTATACGCCTTCGGCAGAGAACGGTCACGACCCACGTGCGCTAAAAATAGCAATGACTTATTTTCAAACCAAAAGAAAAAACACAAAAACTTAATTTTCGCCACAAAACCAAAACAAAAGACTTAATTTTGTACCAAAATTAATTTAAATACAGTCAACAAACACCGAATACACTTTTTACTGTAATTAATACGGCCTGAAATTAATTATAGTCACTTATTGGTTTAGCGGGACCGCTGCTGTTGTACGAACGGTTTCCATAAATACCAGCGATTTCACAGCAATCAGGAGAGACGGCTAGGGAGCCAGGAGCCTTCCTACATCGCGACTGACACGCCCAGTCAAGTTGACCGAGCCCATCAGCTGGCAGGACCCAGTAGCAGCAGTTGTTCAAACAGCCCTTTTCAGGGCTAACTTCCGAAAGTCATTCTAACACGATACTCACTTCACTCTCTGCTACTACTTGCCTCTAGCAACCTCCAGCTCACTCCGGCAGACTCCAGCTAATTCCTGCAGCTTCCAGCTAATTCCCGCACTTCAACAACCTCCAACCGTCGACACCGACCGGAGCAACCGCACTCATCAACTACCTGCAACCCCGTCGACACCGACCGGAGCAACCGCACTCATCAACTACCTGCAACCCCGTTGACACGACCGGAGAATCCACACATCAACCGGAACGTCAGCACCTCAATGTCCAACTCAACATCGCAACGCCAGCCACCTACTGCCATTGACGCCCAGCTACTGACTCCAGCGCCCGTCGATATCTAGATACCGATCCCGATACACGACTTCCTTCGTCTCACCATCTACCGCACACTAACCAAATAAATAAAGACACGATACCCATCGTCTTCAACTGACCATCCATGTTTTGTCATCCTTCTTTGCTATTGCCGTTATCTATCCTTGCCTTTGTGTCCACTTTCTTAGTTTTACGGTCGATTGGCACTCACACCTTTCGGCCCTCTGCAACAGCTTTATGCCAGACAATATTTAAAGCTTAGTAAATATCAATCAGAGCCTCCATTTCTTTCAGAGTCAATTTTGTTTCATATAGAAAATTACATCTGTGTAATGTCATATAAACCTCCAAACAATACTGAAACAAAGTCTAACCTTTATTTCCATTTGCTCAAACCTCTGTAAATAATAAATTGAATCTCAATTCTCAATGAATCATTACTGAATTTCCATTAAAACCTTGAAACAAAAGAAACTGATTGAATAAACACTGTCTATGAAAGTGAGAATTATCTCTGATGCTTTCAATAAATCGGATTTAGCCTCATCTTAATCTGATTTGAAGATTAACAAACAAAAGACAGACATATTTGTGTATGAGCAAGGGTACATGCATACACGCGAGAAATAATAAACATGAAAGTTGTATTAGAATTTACAGCTTTTTAATATATATATTTTTATATATATATATATATATATTTTGGGCACTTGGGGGGGGGGGTTATGATGTACTTGCAAACTCAAATTTAGAAACAGTTACATCATTTTAAAAAAACTGAAGAGGAAAGCATATTTTCTCTTATTTGATGATTGATTCTTGCAATGCTGAATGGTCGAGTAGAACTAGTATGTTACCAATGGAATATGAAGGGAATGAAGGCTTTCACTACAATAAATTACTTGTTTCCTGTAAGTTTGAGATTTTTCTACCCAACACAGGGATTGAACTTATAATTAGTATGCTACTAAATTCAAACCAATGTTTTAAGTCTCTAGGTAAGACAAGATAACTCTAGAGATGAATAGTGGAATAAGAAGCATCTACTCTGAATTTAATATAGAGTTCAGTTTAAAATTGCTTGAAGGTGACACAGAGTGACAAGCACTCGAATAGGTTCAGAGGGCACAACAGGCAAAATGCTGTGACAGTAGCAGCAAAGACGAGAACATTTGTCCAGCTGTAAATAATGAGAAATTAGTAACAAATTTATTTAGTTTGTCTTTTTGGAAACAACAAATCTGAAAAATATGTCATGAAAAGGAAAGAATTTACAACTGATTTTAAGAGAGTCTCTTGAATATATATTTTTTAAATCTTTATTAAAATAAAAGGACATACAGTGCCTATTTTTGAAATCTTACTATATTGATTGCCTACTGCAAAAAAGAATTAAAAGAAAAAAAAAAGAATTAAAAGAAAAAAAAAAAGCACTAATGGTTTGCTAACAAAGCCAAAATGATCAATGTTTTGACAGACAGACAAAACAATATGAATAATTCAAGTATGACGTTTCATATTTCACTTATATACAACCAAATCATAAAACCACAGAAAATATACCCTCTGCTATCAAACCAAATTTCTAAAATTATTCTTTTTCAGAATTTTCTAAGTCTAACATTAACAGATAGCTAAAATGCAGAATTTTATTTTTTTGTTCATTTTCTCTCAATGGAATCATAAAATTGGCATTAGACTAATGGACAACACTATCAGAATATATACTTACTGTTAATAATAAAAGTCACCAATCTACAGTCAGCCAGATTTCTATTTACAAGTAATAAATTATGAGGCATTTCTAATTAAACAAAGAAAAATAGATAAATCTGAAACCGGTCAACTTGAGAAACTTACATTTGAAGACTGGAACAGTTTTTTTTTTTCTTCCTTTGGTTGATGTTCTAAAGAGCTATAAACAGTAAACTGAAAAATATATTTCCTTTAAAAGAAAATCAAGACATTATTACAAGCTGACATTTACAAAGTTACATAACCAAGCTCTGAAAAGATATATTTGGATTATGCTGAATATTTAATACTCATTTTAGATGAGCTTCTGGTCTGGGATAAAACAGCAGGTTGAAAGCAACTAAGTATGTTGTGTCTTTAGATGGGAATCAATTTATACAAAATCAAAATATATGAACAAATCTCATACTTGAAATGATTGCTATTATTAACATCCACTGACTGACAACACAGAATACAAACAATCTGTGTTTGTGTCTTTTAGAAATAAAGACTTATTTTTGAATGGATTAACCGATTGATTCATTTTCTATGACTTATCAAGCTTTTGCAGGTTATTTAAAGCCAGAAAATATTTTTAGATTGTAAGAATTTTGGGGTGAAATAAGGATTTAGTGATCTGTCTAATTAACCCACAACTGGGGAGAAAAGAGGTAGAGTCATACCTTTCCCAAAGGTATTTGCATGCAAGTGAATATAATGAATCCAACAGAATTGGAACTTGGCTCTCCAATTAAGAATTCTAAGCTATTATCCTCTGCACCACCCACACAGCCAAGCTTACACCACCCACACAGCCAAGCTTACACCACCCACACAGCCAAGCTTACACCACCCACACAGCCAAGCTTACACCACCCACACAGCCAAGCTTACACCACCCACACAGCCAAGCTTACACCACCCACACAGCCAAGCTTACACCACCCACACAGCCAAGCTTACACCACCCACACAGCCAAGCTTACACCACCCACACAGCCAAGCTTACACCACCCACACAGCCAAGCTTACACCACCCACACAGCCAAGCTTACACCACCCACACAGCCAAGCTTACACCACCCACACAGCCAAGCTTACACCACCCACACAGCCAAGCTTACACCACCCACACAGCCAAGCTTACACCACCCACACAGCCAAGCTTACACCACCCACACAGCCAAGCTTACACCACCCACACAGCCAAGCTTACACCACCCACACAGCCAAGCTTACACCACCCACACAGCCAAGCTTACACCACCCACACAGCCAAGCTTACACCACCCACACAGCCAAGCTTACACCACCCACACAGCCAAGCTTACACCACCCACACAGCCAAGCTTACACCACCCACACAGCCAAGCTTACACCACCCACACAGCCAAGCTTACACCACCCACACAGCCAAGCTTACACCACCCACACAGCCAAGCTTACACCACCCACACAGCCAAGCTTACACCACCCACACAGCCAAGCTTACACCACCCACACAGCCAAGCTTACACCACTTAGTATTTTTTAGATTGTAAGAATTTTTTGAGATCAGTGATTTTCTAGTACAAGTCCTACTATTTAACCCATAGCTTGGAGGAGGAGAAGTGGATTCATACCTTTCACAAGGATATTATCATGCAAATGAATATAACAAATACATCTGGAATTTAAACATGGGTCTCTGATTTCAAATTCCAAACCGTTATCCATTACACCTGCACATCCAAACTTACAGCACTTATTCCCAAGTAATCACCCATCTAGGTACTGACCAGGTTCAAATTTGCTTAACTTTGGTGATCGTATGGGAACCATCGTTTCAACATGATGTGACCATAAGCTCTATTTGTTGATAGTGTAGTCAATTAGATTCAAACAAGTTTCTGCCATAAAATTTCATATTTTTTTCCCTTACTAAAAGGGACTAATAATATATAAAAACTATGAATTGTAACTTACTATGTAGCCACCTGCAATGCTTCTCACTCCAGACAGAAGTACAAGTAGAAATTCCAATGGAACAATAGCCAAGAAGACTGAAGCGTTGGTTTCATTAATTTGGTCAAACAGTATGAGTTATGAGTTCGATCCCTGAGATGAGTAGTACAGAATTGGATTCAAGGGAAACAGAACTAGTAATAACCAAGAAGTACTAAGAAAAAAATTTAGCTATCATTAGAAATAGAGAGTGGAATGTGAATAATCTATCAGTTCAAAATTCCCTCAAATTTTTTTTATTTTTAGAAATCCTGTATTTGGTCCACCAGCCAAACACTTGTTTTACCTACACTGAACTTACAAAAAAGTGAATAAAATGTCTTTTTACTATTGAAAGATAGTCGGTTTTAAGACAAAAGTAAATCAATATCTGACTGCCAAACAAAATTCATCATTCTCAGAAGAAGTACTATTTTCGAAGCCACTCCATAAATGCCTCTTAGTCATATAACTGAATATGTGTAGTTATCTCCAAATTTCATTGTAGAAATTTGACATGAGAGCTAAAAGTTATGAAACGTGTATAAAACTGAATTTTATGGTCAATTTTGCTAATCAAAAGCAAAAAGAATAGAAAAATTCTGATATAAATAATTCTATATTTTAAGCAGAACTGGATATATTTGCATTTAGAAATGTTGTCTACTTTGTGTAAATGCTGTTGACAAAATATCATTGCCTTTTTTGGATAGGGAAACGCATTGATCTTCCAAAATTCATCTAATTATTGAATTTTAATAAAATGTTTGGCATTTATTTAAACAAGAATAAATTATTTTAAAGTAGTCCTTCAAAATTTTAGAGTAAGAAAAAATATTGCATCCTCCTATTTTAATCTGCTGATTTCTCAAATTGTGTATTTTGAGGTGTAACCATATTTGTGGTTTACACTTTTTAAAAGATAAGCCCTTAAAAAATAAAATTAAAATTCACAATCTAGAGGAAAATTTGGTGTAATGACCGTAGTTTGGAATTTTAAAAGAATAAAAATTAAATAAGATCTAGCCATTTTTGAAGAGATTTTTTTTTTTTATTTCATTGTTTAATTTATATTTTAAGGCTATTTGTTAAAAAAAAAAAAATTAAATAAATTTGTATTTCTTTAGAATTTTCTATAATATCAATTGAATAATTTTATATTTTTCAAAAGTTTTTTTTTTCTTTCAAAAATGTTTAGTAGTCTAGTATTTTGTTTTTAAAAACTTGATGTCCTTTAAAAAATAAATATACCAAGATATTAGGAAAATAATAACTAACTACTTTTCTTAAAATAATTTTAAAAAATATTACAAAGCTTCTGATTGAATAATATTAACTCCAAGTGTGAACATTCACTTTTCAGTTGTCATATTTGCACTGGCTAAGACACACTGATCAAAAGAACAAATAAATGTATGTCTCCTACTTTACTTTCTACCGAATAGAAAAATTAACCTATATATAATAAGGCAATATTGAAGGTAGGAACATATATTATACATGGAATTTAGGTAATTGCAATGAGAAATTTAAGGGGCAAATTTAAAATTTGACTAATTATAAAAGGCTTTATTTTACAGATGATTAGTAGTACACCATTTCAAAATATGACCCAGGAGTAAATTGTTAAACTAATGCAGTAGATAGTGCATTGATTCCTCATAGCTGCATGAAAATCATTGAAATATTTTGCACTTGTCTTCCATATAAAACTTCTTGATTGCTCTTGTGTAGAAACTAGTGTTTTTTTCTATTTTGAATCTAAAATAGTTTACTTCCTAAATTTTTTCAGTGAAAATTTTATTTGTAAGAGAATGTGTTTCAGAATTAACTTTTAAAAGTAATGATTGTTATGCTTAACCTCCAACCCTACCACTCCTCCTCCAAAAAACAACTTTGTCAGCAAAATAAAGTTTAAAAAAAAAAAAAAAAAAAAAAAAATTAATTATATTACAAAGAAAAAGAAAATTGTTTTTATTATGGGCTACCATACCTACAAATGATAGCCATTCAGTTCCATGAACTGATGTGGCTATCATTAACCAGTAATACAAATATAATCTCATCCACACCAACTGACCTTTGACTTGTATGACAGATGCAAGCCACACAGCTTTAAAAAAATAGATTTATTAATGTTTTTCAAATAAAATTTGGGATTTTTTTTTTTTTTTTTTTAATCAAACTAATAAAATTACATTTTTTCTTTGCAAGATGAAAATTCAAATGTTTACATTTGTAAACGTATGAAAATTTATATATAGAAACTCTTTTTTTCTTTTTTTTAGTTGTGTAGAGAGCCATAATCACCCAGATCCTGGAAGGAGAGACAGTCATGTCTGTCTAAGGAGCTTGGTATTACATTTAAGATGTTTAGCATGTCAGGAAGCCATTTGGCATTACAAATGAGAAATACATAACTACAAAAGTTGGACCAATGGGAAATACTTTAACTAGTTCAACACTGAGGCAGGTTACAAAAGGTTTTGATTTCGTTATCAATAGGTTGTCATAGAGCAAGTCACATGTATAGAAGAAATCTGTTACAGAGAATATACTTAAATCTGACAGAATGACACAAACATTTTTTGAACAAATTGATAGAATTATTTATGAAATACATATTCTCTATTTCAATATGTTCAATTATAGTCTTTAAAAATATAAAATTTTGTTACAGAAATGGAGTTATTTATATTTAATGCACACAGATTTGAATGATTAATTCGTTTCCCACGTCTTAACTATTTTTATTTTTACTTTTTAAATCAGGTTCATCCAAAGCAAGGTAGCCACTAAGACAAGGGGTTACTGGGTGTGAAAGTAATTTTTCTATTTTCTAAATCTAAGGAGTGGGAACAATAGTAGAGTAATAGAGAGTGGAGAGCAATTGATATTGCATTTAAATTTTTGAAAATTAAAGTTGACTGGAAAGCTTGGAACAGGAAGAGCATTCCTCAAGTAAGAAGTGCGAGAAAAACTGTTAGCACAGAACTTACAGCTACATATAGTGTATTCAACTGTAAATTGAGACCTTGTTGCCAGTCTAGTACTACACTTAAATTCATAAAGTCTAGGTACTATAGCAAGGAGCTCATCCAAAGCAATTACCATGAAAGTATTTACAGAAAGGACGGAAGCAACTTTATGACAGTGGGAAAGTGACTGAAGCCAAGACACCAGGTCAGGACCAATAATATTGCTGATTCTTCTTTGGATTTTATCAAGAATCTCAAAATATAAAGCAGGAGCACCAGATCATATGTGGCAGCAATATTCATAGATTCAGGAAAGAAAAAAAAATGTCTGGCATGACACAATGAACAAACTTTCTTAGTAACTGATCTAACAATGGATTCAATATAGTCTTTCCATTTCATGTTAGCTGAGAATTTCAGCCCAAGAAAGCACAAGGAGTCACTATCCTGGAGATTAGCATTGGCCGTGCTGATGGAAGGCAGTAAGGGGTCTCTTAGATGATTAATTGAGAGCAGTTTTGTTAAAAATTAACAAGATATTCCATGCCCCAGTTAACAACAGACTGAAGGTCGTTTATGACAACTGCCAATTTCACCTTATGGAAGTGGTTAGACTTAGTATCGAGACAGGAGTAAATGATTATGTCATTCAGCATAGATATCAAGTTGAGAGCCGATACCATTGGGAAGGTCGTTAATGACAATTAGAAACAAAAGAGAGCCAAGGGTAGAGCCCTTGGGGAGACCTACGTTAGTACAAGAGGATCTAGAAGAGTTGCCATTCAGGATAACGTTCAGTTCACGAATTAATAAGAAGAACTGGATAAAGTCAAATATCTGTCCGGCAACACCATAAATTTTCAACATGTGAAGAAGAACTGCATGCCAAACCCTGTCGAGCACTTTCAAGATGTCCACAGCAACATACTGAGCTTTACCATTCTTATCTAAAGTTCGATAGACTCTTTTCACAATAATTATCAATACATCAGCAGTTGACCTAGAGAAACAAAAGCCATTTTGCTTGTTTGAAAGGCTCTGCAATGTGAGATGCTTAACCAATTCAGCATTGATTACAGCATTAAGTAGTTTCCCAAAAAGAGATACAAAGCTAATAAGCTGATAGAAGGGTCAGATGGTTCACCTGATTTCTTAAAAACTGAAACAACAGATTAGGATTTCCAAGAAGCATAGGTATTTATCATACAGTTTATAGAGAAAAGGTGCCAGTTCGGGAGCATACTTCTTAAGGACTATTACAAGGATATCATCAGGTCTTGAGGGGGGTTCAAATTAGAATGCATGTTATTTAGAGCCAGAAAATATTTTTAGATTTAAAAAAAACTTGGGGGGGGGGGGTAATAACAATTCCAAGCTGTAATTCATTACACCACCTGCACATCCAAGTTTATAGCATCTGGTATTCCCATGCAGTCACCCATCTAGGTACTGACCAAACTTGACATTGCTTAATTTTGATGATATGGGAATCAGTGTTTCAATGTGATGTGGGCATAAGCCACTGCACACTGAGCTTAGTAAAGAAAAACCTAAAAATATCATTTAACAGTTTCCTTTTGCAAGCTGCAAACTTTATGCTCAGCTAATAACTGTATTTACATAACCTGAAGGTTACCAGAATCAGCAGACACCTGAAGAAGGCAA
>OZ038487.1:21292988-21300488 GCA_964036315.1 Acanthosepion esculentum
CAAATGACATGGAAAGAGTTGTAAAAAAAAAAAATAAATAAATAAAATAAAAATAAATAAATAATGGTTCGATAATTTGTATTTTTCTCTAATCAGATCAAAGCTTTATACTGCATGAAACAAGGTGGCTCATATGGTAAAAACCGTGGTCTAAACCAAGTACTTTAGTTGTTAGTAGCCAAATGACTAATAAAACAAAGTTTTTAGTTTATTTAATAAAAATATAAACTTACTTGGCTCTTTTTGTTTTAATTTAAACAGCTTTGCACCCCTTATTCATTGTGGTCAGTCATAAAAAGGCAATTAAAATAATTTTTCAACAAGATTGTTTAAAGAGGGTAGTGGATGCACAGTCTTGTAAAGTTTTCAAAATTGCGTCCATTACATTACATACTTATAAACTCTACAGGATAACTGGATATTTATATAGAAACCTTTGAGGCATTATTTTTTCTACATAAACTGTATTAATTTATAACATAACAAAATCATTTATTTACTAAAACTCAAGTTTATCAAATTTAATTCCATAACCCATTAGAGTCCACTATAAAATCTAGTATTAAAAGGTTTCTAAAAAAAATAAAAAAATAAAAATAAAAAAAATAAATAAAAAAAATAAAAATAAAAAAAAAATTAAAAAAAATAAATAAATAAAAAAAATCAGTATTAATTTATAAAATATTCCATCAAAGACAGCTTGAAAAATGTAATACTCCCAGGATATATTGTGGAAGAGCAGAGATAAAGGATAAAAATAAAACAACTGATCTCTCCTCATTTGAGATGAGAGAAGGGGCCCAAGTCCTGGTTATTCCAACCCTGCAGCAGTGCCTTTGTCATTTTACTTTAGAGAGGTAGGGGGGGGGGGGGGTAATATTGATGCCAGCATAACAGTGGCTGTGATAACAGTACATTTTTTGTCCTTAGACCATGGTATAGGCCTCCATATAAAAAGAATCCTTGAGGAGGTCAGGTAAAAAACAATTATCTAAGGGGAGGATAGAGCCAAGAAGGAAAATGGTAAAGAGCCAAATGTTACATCGTGAAAGGACATGGCACAAAAATGATGGGACAGCAAGAATTAATCAGTTACAATACTGCAACACAATGAGGAAAGAGGGGATGGAGAATATGGCACTTACAGGATATACTGAAGACAAGAGAGACAGAGGAAAGCAGCAAACAGCCTACCTAATTTGCCTGAGGTTGGCAAAACCGAGATTAGGATAGATATCGAAAAGACAAACATTGCTAATAGCTACAAAGGACAGAAAGTTGGGGAAAGCAATGTTCACCTATGTCCAGAACAGAGAGAGCAGCAATTTCACTTTGTTAGTTCCACACCCTCTTGCAGCCCATGTAAAAATATGGACATTTTATTGATCACCATAAGTTAATTAAAAAAATAAAAAATAAATAATAAAAATAAAATTGTTAAATTATTGAATCTCATGGAAATCAAGAAATCCAATATTTTTTATACATTTCTGATGACTGCACATTAAAGTGGTTTTCATAACCAAACTAGTGTAAATGATTTTGAATATTCTTAGGTGCCTAATACAAGGAGGAGGGGTCTTAATAATTGTGGAGAGTTTTTTTTAATTGGGTGGGTGGGGGTTTTTGAATCAACTAATATTCCTCAAATGAAGTTTCAGGAAAGTATATATATTTTTGAAAGATTTTTTTAATAAAACGAATTACACTGCGATGGAAGACAACTAAAAATTTAATCTGTTAGCTTGAAATTAAAATGAAAGCTTCATGAAAGACTTTTCATTTTTAAAAATTCATTTTAAATCTCAGGTATCGCATTTCTTTGAAGGTACCTATGATCAGGTCAGAAGAATTTCATTTGGAATCAAAAAGTTGAAGATGTTGCAACTATAAAACTCACCAAGATGCCATCTTTAATATGGTAACAAAACAGTGGACAAAAGCCAGCCTCTCATCCCAAAAGTAGACAAAATTCCATTTAAAAGTCAATCCAACCTCTAAAAAACATTCAGAGTTCCCACAGATCTGTGTAAAAAAAATAAAATTCAAGGACTTTTTAAGGACTATGTTAATCTTCAAGGTCTGAAACTGGTGCATGCATGCACATCAATTTCAAAAACACAAACCTTGTGATTTATCTTTCAATAGTTTGACATACAAGATGTTCAAAGGAAAGCTACAGCCGGTTCCAATAATTCCATGTCACATTGATCTAGGTACCTCCACTATTTCGGCATAAATTTTCAATACTTAATGGTTAAAATGAATTTTTAAAAATGAAAAAACATTTCATTTTAGCTTTAATTGAAAGCTAAATGAATAAATTTATTATTTCCAGTAAGTAAAATATTCTGGTATATTTTTGATAGAAATTATATAGATTGGAATGTCAAATTTAATTTCGATTTCTTAAAATTCTTAAAAGCAGCCATTTTCTTAATTTTAAGAAATTTGTAAACAAAAAATTTATCGATTTTAAAATTCTTTCAAAAAATAAATATATATTTCTGATACATTATTTGAGTAAAATTAGAAAATTTAAAGTTAAATTAATCTGATTTGAAATAAATATTACTTACCTATAGCATAAAAAAGTAATATACAACCATTTATTTAATGACTGGTCCTACTTATCATAGCTTATCTGAGGTGATAATGGATGGCCGATGAGTGACAAAGCGATGGCAGATAGTATGGCTGGCTAGAATTGATACAAAATTTAAGAAATCTAAGTGAATGCATTGTTTTTGGTTTTTAAATACCTAGTAATTTTTACAAACGAACATATTTTCCACAATTATCTAAAAATTTATTGACTTATTTACCTTTTGAAGATGCTTTATGCAAAAATAAAAAAAATTTAAAATACTATAAAATTTTCTTAAATTAATTTCTCTGTAAAGAGACAAAACTCTTAGATCACGTGACCATTACATAATAATGTCATGTTTAGACTTTCATAGATGAAAATAGGGAACAAATTAGGTAAAAAAAATAACTTAAAAAAAGAATAGCGTAACTACATTTATTAATCTTTTCAATTTTGGATTCATAAATTTAATTCCCACTTAATTGCTACATCACATCCAGGAAATAACCCAATACAGAATTTTACACAATTTTAAACTATTATAAATTATTATAATTAAAATTTTTTTTTTTTTTAAATGAAAAAATTCTTGTAAAAAATTCATTATTTATCAGAAAAATTTTATTTCTTCAGACAATAATGTCCCTAATATGGCTTATTTACAAAAGCAATTAAAAGCTTTTCTAATTAAATAATGTCAATTTTATTGGATTCATTATTTTTCAATTCAGGCCAGATTTTCAGTTAGAATAGTGCAAGTTTGAAAAAAAAAAAAAAAAATTAGGCAAATTACATTCTCCAAGGAGTCCTACTTTTAACAAATAAAAAAAAAATTAAAAAATTCAGGAAATAGTTTTCTGCAAAATTTCATGAAATTTTGTAAGTGAGGTGTAACATATGTACAAAAAAAAAAATTTTTTTTTTTTTTTTTTTTTTAAAACCAAAATTTTCTAAAAAATAATTTCATTCATTTGTGAATAAGTCCTGAAAATTTAATTAAAATTGGATTATTATTTGATTTTTACAAGAATTTCCAAATCAATGTGTTTTCAATGGAAAAAAGTGCTAAAAATCACTGTTATTATTATGTCACTGCGATGACGTAAACAAAACAAGATTTTAACTAAAATTTCAAATGTTTTAGAAAAGATTAAAAAAATTGCAAAAAATAATTTAAAAATTTTTTTGGTTTTTCATCTTAATAACAAACATTTTGACGGTAATACTTTATTTTTATTAAGTTTGGTCTTTTTCATTATGCTATGCTGTTTTCCCGTGAAAAATTGGAGGTACCTACACTGATCAGTTGAAAGCAATGAAGAAAGCCAAGTGTTGAAGGCTAAAACACAACTGAATTTTCTAATTAAGTAACCTGGTTATGTTACACATTTTGTGCAGAATCCTACAGTTTGGAGTTCACTTGATAAGTTTTAATTACACACTTTAATTCTTACTGCTACACATTTCTGCTATCTAGACGACTCATGGTTTGTGAATGCCCAAAAATATTGGATTGCTGCACATTTCCTGTGAAGTATTATGATTTTAATGAACACAACTACAAATACAAATAGAAAATTTTGCAAAAAGACTACACATTTTTAGCTACCCCTACTACTCATGGCTTTTGTTACATTGTTGCACATGACACAGAACACAATGATGTTAACATTTTATCAGTTCTTCTAGTTCAGCATTCAGTTCCACTTCGAATATCTCTATAGATTTGTCCTTTGCAGATCTTCACATGGCATTGGACTTTGCAATAAGTGTGAAGTTTTGAATCTGCTCAGCTTTCTTCACACGGCTGTCAGCTGACTTGAGCAAATCTTGTTTGCAGCTTTCAAGCTTGTGTCTTTTGGTCTTCAGTTCTTCAATTTCCAGTTTTGTCTAGCTGCTGCATACTGCATTTTTTTTTCTCAGCCTCAAGGTATTGGTTGCATGCTGTTCTGTCTTTGGAAGCACTGCAGAGAAGAGATTTAGTCATGGGAACTTTCCCACCACCTCCAACAGTGACCAAATAGTTTGCGGTTTCATATTGTCAGTGGAAATTTCCTTATTGACTGATAAAGCTCTCTCCACTGAAGCTGTCCATGAGAGAGTACCGGGAATCTGCAAACAACTTTTCACAGTTTGATATTCTTTGTTGCTAGACAAAGAAGAGAACAAAGTGCCCAGACGATCTTCATGCTTGTTGAAATTCTTGAAAGCAATATTTCCAGTCTCCTCCTCGAACTCTTTGCCCTGACTGATGATGTCATCACAATCAAACTTGCCGACTTGTTTTCTGTCCATCATGATTGTCTTCTGTGGCAAATAATTGCCAAATACTACTGATGACACACACACACAAAAAAAAAAAAAGCTGGATTTCTGGGATTTTGTATTTTGACTTTCATGAACTGAGAAAAGGGATATGTGGATAGCCCAATTTAGAAAATTCCAGGACTTTTCAAGGAGTTTTTGGGCTGTTTTTCCAGGACTTCAAAGGCCCCATCAATTTTACATGATTTTTCAAGGTTTCCACGACCTGTACAAACTCTGCATTTTCCAACAATTCTATAGTCACATATTCAATATATGATATAAATCTTTGTTCAATTTCAGGTTAATTAGGACACACGAGACCCTAAATCTAATCATGGGTTATTTTTTTATATATATAAAAAAAAAACTTTAAAAGTCCTTAATTCAGCATTTATATATATGATCGCAGTGCTCTGTTTACATTTTGGCACAAACTTCAAAAAGCACCCTTCTTAAGGCTTTCTTCACATAATGTTGGTTTTTATGGGATACTAGGACTCCCTACATGTACAGGTACCTCCACTGAATTTTTGATACCTAAGGCTTAAAGGAAAAGAAACTTTTAAAAATGAAAAAGCATTCTTGAAGATTTCATTTTAGCTTTAACTGAAAGCTAAATGATTAAATTTACTATTTCCAGTAAGTAAAATATTCTGGTTTATTTCAAATAGAAATTATATAGATCACAATCTCAACTTTTCGGCCTATTTCAGAAAATCTTCTTACAAGTGACCATTTCCTTAATTTTTAAAAAATTTGAAAAACAAAACAAAAAAAAAATTATTGGTTTTAAAAATGTCTCCCCCCCCCAATATATATATATATATATATATATATATATATATATATATATGTGTGTGTGTGTTTGTGACACATTATTTGAGTAAAATTAGCAATTTTAAAGTTAAATTAATCTGATTTGAAATAAACATTACTTATAGCATAAAAAAAGTAATATACAGCATTCTTAATGACAAGTCCTGTTTTTCTTTTATCTTTATTGACGTATCGATAAGTTCCGAGGTGATGACACCTAGTATGGATGACCAGAATAGACATAAATTTATGAAATCTAAGTCAACGCATTTTTCTTTTGGTTTTTAACTACCAAGTAATTTTTACAAATTAACAATTTCAGAAATTATTTAATATTTTGACTTTTAGAATATGTTTGAAGATGCTTTATGAAATTTGGGTTTTGTCTAAGTTCTTAAGTTTATTAACTTAAACAAAATTGACTTAATTGAAGTATGACCTAAACTAAAATAAATACATAAAATAGAAATATTTAGTGAAATAGTAATTAAAAAAGTAAAACTTATTTTGAAATTTTGAAGGGATGATTTGCAAAGACATTAGCAATGAAACAGAACTGAATAGTGAAATTGAAAGAATTTCAGAGCACCCAACAACTCTTAAATCACAAACTTTTAAAAGGTCATTTATAACTTACCATAGTTACAAATTGGGAACGTTTATACACCAACAATTTTTTAAAAATTCTTTTAAAAATACTGGGTACAAATGACTTATGAGCTTTTTAATTTTTGATTTGTAAATGCAGTTTTCACTTAACAATATCACCTAACTGCCGCCTTGAAGTAATGCTGAATTTTAAACAATTTTTTATATTATAAATTATTTAATTAAAATTTTTAAAAAATGAAAACAATTCTTGTATAAATTATTCATTGAAAAAAAAAAAATTCTTCTTAAGACAATAGTGTCCTTAATAAATATTATTTATAAAAGCAATTATAAGTTTTTTTAATTAAATAAGAATTTCAAAATAATTTCATTAATTTCTGAAAATGTCCTGAAAGTTTCATTAAAATCTGACAATTATTTGATTTTTGCAAGAATTTCCAAATCTGTGTTTTTCACCAGAAAAAAAAGCACAAACTAATTATTGTCAGCTGCTGACATAAACCAAAAGATTTTAACCAAAATTTCAAACATGCTAGAAAGGATTCAAAAATTTCAAAAAAATAATCAAAAATACTTTGGTCTTTCCTCTTAATAATAATAATAAACATTTTGATAACAAAAGTTTGTTTTTATTGAGTTTGGGACCTTTTTTTTCATCATAATATGCTCTTTTTCAGTGAAAAAATGAAAATGTTAACAGTGTTAGAAAATGATTTTAGAGGTCAAATAAATTTACAATGAATTTCAGTTACAAACAGTGCATACCCATAAACTCAGGAAGTACCTGCTGACAGAAATAGATATTTCTTCGATTTTAGGTCAAATTCAGCTAATATTCCTCAAATAAAGTTTCAGAAAAGTATATTTTACTCTGGAAAGATCTTTTAATAATTGAAGAGAAAAAAAAAAGCCTACTTTAAAAATATTAATTTAAAACCATAAAATACTTATAAAAAGGCAGGCCTCAGAAGAGTTTGAACTCAAATTAAACTAAGATTTAGTAATATTCAGCATAACTGACACCCCTGGCCCAACTCCCTGACCCAAGAAAGTTGGTATGACATGAATAATGAGTTTGCCAAAATTCCACAAGATTTTCAATAACTTTAGAAGAGTTTGCTTAGCAACCTATCAAAGAGTTCAGTGTAAATTTTGGAAACTTAAAAACCCAGGCC
>OZ038487.1:21305488-21442988 GCA_964036315.1 Acanthosepion esculentum
ACAAGTGGAATTAACCCTCAAAGACAAAATGATTTACAATCGACATTGTTCTCATCTTGGAATTAAGCCTCAATGCTCGAACATTTGTGTTAATCATAAACATCAATAGATTTTAAATTGAATATGAAGTAAGCCTCAAAGGCAATGGGATATCGCTGCGGTTCATTTAACCATTAAGAAATGGCAAATTCTGAATTTAGAGCCTAAATTGGTTATTATGCAAAATACTAATTGCATAACTGGGCCTCAACACTAATCAGCGACAGCTAAGCTGAAATATATTTTAGAAGAAAAAAGGAAGCAATTGTATGAGTTTATAGTTTGAATAAAGTTGGTATCGAGTTTTCTCTCTCACTCTGAAAAGAAAAAAGAAAATTAAGAAAACAGCACAAAACAATAGAGTATGCAGTATAAAGTTTGGTTGAAATTAGTCCAAGCTTCTTAAAGATTGTGGCTCATCACATTAAAAAGGAGTGGCAATATGAATGTCTATAAACTAGAGAACGGGGATACACACGTGCACACATTGGGAAAAACCTAAAAATTATGGAGAAAGAAAAACAAAAAAAACCTGAAATGTATTAGATAAAATCTATTAAGTGCTTTGTAAAGGGAATACCAATGCAATCTCAAAACTTCATACTACTACAATGTGCCGTGTCCCTCCAGGACATAAACAGTTATGGCTCTCTATAATTTCCTTTTTGTAGCTCTTAATAAATTTTGTCGTTTTGTTATCTCACCTAAACCTTGTTCCACCATCCATTTACTCAAGCTCACTAAGTAGGTTATGTGTTTTCTTCTGTTGCTCTTGCCTTCAATGTGCTGGGAATATCAGATTTTCCAAGTACTCTTTCCTTATTGTGTGCCCTAGAAATTTCAACTGTCTCTACCTGATGTTAAATATAAGTTTCCTTTTTCTCTAAAATTTTATCATCGTTCATATATTCAGTCCATAGTATCCTCAGCATTGTTCTGTAGAACCACATTTCTGTTGCTTCAAGTCTCTTCTTCATCTTTGAGGAGATTGCCCAGTATTCCCTGCCATATATAGGAGGACTGATATTATGTAACAGTTTAGTATCATTTTCTTTTTTTTTCTAACAAAATTCTTCTGTTTCTTAATATTCTACTGAGCTTTTGGAATGAATCTTTGGCTATCCCAATGAACGTTCTTATTTCAATGTCCTCTGTTAAAACATTTCCCAGATATTTAAATTGTTGTATTTATTTGATTTTGGTATCTCATATTTGTAATTTGCATGTTGGGTTGTTCTTTTTGCTAACAACCGTGCATTCTATCTTCTTGCATTTGATGTTTAGTCCTTTCTTCTCGCTTTCCTTCACTACTTTCTGTAGGAGCTTTTGTTTCCTTTGTGGGTTTGCTATCAACGCTGCATCATCTGCATGTTAGGTTGTTAGTAATGCAGCTGCAAATAATGAATCCTGGTAGGACTTCTAATTCTTTCAGAATCGCCTTAGTGTATAGGTTGAATAAGTCTGGTACAAAGACACTTCCCTGTCTTACACCAGTATTTCTAAATCAGTGTTCCCAGGCGCACTGATGCACCCTGAAAGGTAGCCAGGTGCACCTGAAGTTAACAGAAGAGTGATTTATGAATTATTTTCATATTTAAAAATCTTTATTTATAAAAAAAGCTAAAGACACAGAGCACATGGCTTCCATGTTTAAGTCAAATCTTTGTCATTTGATATTTTAAACTTGATGTTAAATTCCTTAATCTTTAATAAAGCAGGGATAAACCTTTCCTCTGATTTCCTCAAGGGATAGCATATAAAGCCTATCATTCAAAAAGTTACCAAGACATCAAGCACATGTTTCACACAAGCATGTCTATAAAAAAAAAAAAAAAAAGTTTTAAAAATAAATGCTTATTTCAGGAGACTTTTTCATTATTTTCCTATTTTCAAATTCCATGACTAATTTTTTCTTATTAAAATTGAAAGTGCGCCCCAGAGTTTTAGTTATTCTAAAAGTGCGCTCTGAAGTAAAAAAAAAAAAATGGTTGATAAACATTGCTTTATTTACACCCCTTTCTATTTTTGTATATTTATTGAACTCATTTTCTATCTATATGCAGGCAATTTGCTGCCAGTATAGGTTTTTGATTATTTTAATACCCTTCCCAAATATGTCAAGGCTACTAAGCAATTCCTACAGATCTTTGTGATGTTATTTATCAAACGCTTTTGCATAATCTATAAAACACAGGTACATTCTGCATTTGTATTGCTCTTTCTGATACGATTCCTTGTTCCAGTGTCTTTAACACACTGTTCTTATACTCATGTAGATAAAAAGCTGAGACTTGTATTTTGCTAAACCAAGCAGATAATCAAATAATTACTGCTCCAGTGTTGCATTGTGCTAACGATTGGAAAGCGAAAAAAATAGGCAGAGAAAAATCTACAAACAGAAATAGCTAAAAGAATTATTTAACTTGGCTTGATATCAGGCAAACCTCTCCTGACCATTCCTGATGCCAGTAATGCTAAAGTAGGACAAGTCAATTTTGGAAGTGTGGTACTGCACTCAATTTGAAAATTGTGGTTTGATGTGATAAATAATAACACAAAATATTCTTTTTTCCAAATTGTTACCGTTTTATGAAGGAAATAAGATTACAGATTAAGTTTTGGTTCAAAATTGTAGCACTGGATTTTAATTCTGGTGATCAGTGAAAGCTTTACAGCACAGTTTTATAAAATTTATAACTGAAGTATATGCAATTGGTTGGTTTGATATTAAAAGGGATAATAGATTCCATAACAATTGTACATCTTCAACATGATCCAGAAAATAAAACCAAATACAGAATAATATATTAAAAGGTTTACAGCACAATGCCTTGTTTCCAGAAAAAATTATTTTCTCTATATTCAAGTCAGATGAATTGGAGGTGAGGGAAGAGGCTATAAAAAATTTGTAAACATTTATTCATACTTAATTATGTCAATTTACAAAACTAATTTAAAAATTTCATTCAAATTACATCACAAAAATATAACATGGTATGGGTAAATTTTCTAATAAACATATTTTTGGTTTCACACCAAAGACATTTAAAATGACATTCATCAACTGTGAAGCAAGATACTGGTCAAATTTGATTAACCTCTCACAAAGTTACTAGACCTGCGCTTGCAGGTTTTTCAAATAATGAACTGCAACTGGTTCTAATGAATGAAGTGACATTGGAGTTGCCAAATTTATCTACACATTCACACATGGAGCTTCACAAATTGTATGTGACAAGAAGCAAGACAAAAGCGCATTACTAAATCATTGTGCCATCAAATAAGACTTTCATTTACTTCAAAGGGAAACTACCTTGAACAATTTAGTTATATTGTAATGTAATATGATATACAGGGTAGTAGTTTTAATGTGATTTTCAATAGACAATACCAATTTAAATCATTTTGTCTTATAATTTGTTCCCAGCAGTATTATTGTCTTATAAAGACTTATCTATTTTTGTTTTTGTTATGACCTAACAAATGGTGTCAGATCTTATTCATTGATTAGCCATTTTTTTGCAATTATTTACAATTTGTAGTCTTTACTTAATGAATACAGTTAAAAAAAAAAAAAAAAAAAAAAAAAAGGTATATTTTGCTTGTGGGGATTCATAATTAGAATTCTGGCTTTAATATATTTTCCATTCAATGTATCTACTGCAACTTTATTTAGTTTTATTCTTGAAATAGTAAAATTTTGAAGTCAGTTTCTAATGAAAAACCCGCAGAAATGATGTATTTCTGCACATTTTTCCAGATTATCTTTAAAACCAAATGCTCAAAAATTAGTAAAGGCTATGAATCTATTTTTCGTGTCAGTACTTATCACACCAATACCCAGCTTTTGAACAGAGTGCAATGTTGATTTTCTAAAAAAAAAAAAGTGAAACATCAATCAGCAACCGGTGTTCATATTAAATGACCTTGTGTCACATTTTTAACCTTAAATGGAGATATGCCAACTTGTTCTCATTTTCCCTTCTCTTTCCAAATAATGTAATAATGAAAAAGAAAAAATTCCCAACATTGATTCTTTTCAAATCAGAGTTGAAACAGCGTTGATTTGAGGTATTAAGTAAATTTGTTTCTATGAAGGTCAAGTTGGACATAAGTATCTATTAGTATCATAAATACTAAACACTAAAGTTTTCAGTGTCAATTTCTGAGGAGTTATCATTTAACCATTACCATGCTGCAGGCGACAATTGCCGCCATGGAATTCTCTCCCTTTGCTACTCTAGCCACATCCTGTCACCTTGAGACGGTTGCTATAAATAAACACTTGCCAACTGTTATTTCCGGTATTTTAAGCTGGAAATTGCCAATTACTGCTTTGGAAGAAGGTTAAACTTCCATTTTCCAACGCCATTATGAATTCTTCTAGACTACACCAGGTGTAACATTGATTGACCCCACATTAATTTTTTTGATTTTTGTAAGCAAAAATGACCACATCAATATCTAACAAAACCTTTATTCTGGAGTTTTTTTTTTTTGATGATTCTCTGATGATGATTTACTTGAGTGGATATTGACGTTGAAGTGGTCGGAGATGATAACCACGCTAGTAACGTGGAGGAAATTGATGATGACCACTAGCAGCTACTATCATCCATGCCTGACTAATTTTATGGAAGCTACTGGCAACCATCGATATGATGGTCTTTCTGAAGGTGAATTATTTTGCCTATTTATAAACGACAGAATAACTTTATTCGTCAATGAGAAAAATAAATATGAGTTAGGTGAAAGAAAGAGCAAACAAATGCTGGTGTCTTCTCGTACATAATTACAAGGAAACACATCACTTTTTTAGACAAAATGAAAGCCTTCTTAGTGATTTTGCTTCTTATTGCACCCCCAGAACTCCACAATGAATAATAAAAGCTAAAGCACGTTGAATTATTTAAGTATTTTTTAATGTATTTATTTTTTATTTCTTTTTTCAATTTTTTTTTGTTCTAATGTCAAAACATGCTTGCAAAATGTAATGCATTACATTAAAATTACTCAATCATTCTTTTATTATTGTACAAAAATTAAAATCTATACACACAATACAAAGAAAGTTAAAAGCAGTAGGTGTTCATGTTTTTGCACCCTAAAAAAAAAAAAAAAAAAAAAAAAAGTGGCAGGGGGAAAAATCCCAGAAAGAAATTATTGTGGTAACGGTTAAACTAATAATAATAATTGTGAGATCAATTCCTGGGCTGGACAGAGTGTAATTGGATTTAGTGGAAATTTTTAGTGAGCAGTACTAAATATAAAAACTAGAAGAGACATCCATGGTCAACAAAACAAGAACAGACTACCACCATAAATTAAAGAAAGGGTTCTGTTTAGAATTCAGTTAAGAAAAAAAAAATTCATGTTTGGTATAAATGCATATAAATTGTATAATTTACACGACTTACACACCAACTTAACGTGAGCATCAAAATTTATGATATATAAACAAGTCATCAGTTTTCAGATATTTGTCAGGTGGCAAACAAATTCTTTCTGGGACATTCTTCCAGTACAAGATTCTTGTCACTTGATTATCATATTCTATTTTTCCTTTACACCAATCACCAACGGTTTGGCATTTAAAAAATTTAGTGTTAAATATGTCTCTGAAGTCAGGTTACATTGTAAAACTTGGCCATTGTTATTTTCATGACAGAAACTTTAGAGTCGTTCAAATGAGTTTTGCTCTGATTGAAACAAAATGAGAGAATCTGGCAATTATAACTGGAAAAAAAATAATTGGCCTTAAATCTTCAACAGAAAAAGAAATAGAAAAACAACCAAGACAGTGTGTCACTACTTTATAATTTACGAATAACAAAAAATACTGATTTTGTTGAAGAAAAAAAAACAAAAAAATTTCAAACAAAAAAAAACGGTGAAAAAAAATTTCAAGCAAATACATAAACTGAGCCAACAACCATTTTTGCATCTTCCAGTCCTTAGTACTGAGAGTTGTTGACCAGGGACAATTGATAGTTTTGAATTCAGAGTTGTCCTTCTCCTAGACTAGTTGCCAACCACAGCTAGAGAGCCCATAACTAAGGTAAGAATAGATAGATTCATACCTCTCAAAAATTATTTGTGCATAAGTGAATATAATAAAGTCAAATGAAATTTGAACACTGCTCTCCAATTTCATATTCTGAGCTGCTATCCATTACACCAACTACATATCCATTAAAGTCCATGATTCTCATCAAGGCAGGGAAAAAAAACATTGGTGGGTCCCAAATCTTCAAAGCCAACTTCTGATATTAAACCAGCCTTTCATGTTTTTACCATACAATAGTGTTTCCTCCACTCCTTTGAAAATTCACAAGTGATTCTTAAAATGGAAGACTAGTGATATTTTATTTTTCTGTGTGCATTATCTAATTATAATAAAAACTTGGAGACAAGTAAAATATAAAAAAATAAAATATATAACAACTGGAAAAAAATCTTATTTTTTGGCCAAAGCATTTCGTCTTCCGACTTTATCAAGGCAAGCAATGAAAGCGAAATGTTTTGTTGTCAGAGTTACATTAAATCAAAAATTTAAATTCACTTTCATTGTTTGCCTTGATAAAGTCAGAAGACAAAATGCATCGGCAAAAAAAAGATTTTTACCAATTGTCAGTCTTATACAAATTTGGCTTATCCCCAGAATTATTCTGGGAAATTTAAATATATTGTCAACATGGAAATCAAAAAAACTCTTAGTATAAAGGAAATTACAATTCGCCAGAAAGAGGCTTACGCACAAGCGTCTCTTTTTAAATTTTGGATTTAATTTAACTATGTCAACAAAAACATTTCACTTTTATTGTTTGATAAATTTGGAAGACAAATTGTGTCAGCAAAAAACTAAGATGTTTTTTCCAATTGTCATTCTTATACAAATCAGTCTTATCCGCTGAATTATTTTAGGAAATTTTGTGTGTGAACATTAAAGTCAATACTCAGAGGTGACAGGCTCTTTCATGCTAAACACACTCATCAGGTCACATGCCTGATGATTGAGTTTAGCATGAAACTGTTTCGCCTCCGAGTGTTGACTTCAATGTTCACTTTTATATTTATATACGCTCTATCTCTAACATTGAGCACAGACAGACAGACAGATGTCCTGACATTTGTGCTTAAACATGAAACTGCCTGTCACTGGTGGGTGTTGACCACTATGTCTGCTTTTATATTTATATACACTACCTCTGATATTGAGCACTTTAACCCATAAATATAAACTTACATTGAAACTATATTTATATCATCAGGCCAAGAACTTTTTCAAGCCCCTACACCACCATAGTATATTTGCTCACTCTTAGTAGTGAGAATAAACAATGCTGTCACTATATTGACCACAACACCAAATAATTTTAAGAAATATTACCTTGCAGAGGATAGCAATGGGATCTGTAATCTGTAGATAAAGAAAGAAGAAATTGTCAATACAAAGTAACCAATTAGAGAAACATTGAGTTGGGGAGACAAGAAAAAATATTCAAATTGGAGAGAAAGAAAATAATTAACAAATAAATAAAATACCTGAAACCTCCTGACAAGTGGAATGAACAATTACAAAAAGGTTCATCTACAAAACTCTGGATTTGGGGTTCATCACTCAGCTCAGTTATGCACACACACACACACACACACACACACACACACACACACACACACACACTGATTGTGATGCCTTGTCAAATGATTGCCACTCTTTCATTGATTGACCATCCGTGAGGCCATTGATGATTTTCAGTCCAGCCAGTGACTTGCACATGTTGGAACAGATTTGGCACTCATGACCACTGGCGTTTGTTGAGATGACAGACATGGTGTTGGCATCACTGTGAATTTTCATGTGATGTTTGAGACCACCAGCTGATTGGCAAACTCTAGAGCAGTGGGAGCATGAAGTTTCCATGCTGGGACTCAATGCTGCCTATGTGTAGATTAGTAACTACATGATTCCAGCCTGTCAAGACTACACGCATCACGACTTTTCCATCACCGCAGGACTTCTTGGAATAGACAGATGTCATTGAATGAAGGAGTATTTGTACATAGATGGTTAATATAGAGACATAGCTTTGTATGACAGCTAAGTCTCTCTCTCTCAGTTCAAAAAGTTGAGATCCAGCAGCAGAGGCAAGATAGCTGGCAACAGATCAAACTGCAGGCCAACAGGATGCCAGAAATGGTCATCTACTGGGTGGTGTTTTATATCAGTGATTTCCTTCTCTTAGATGGGCTGCCTTCACCATGGCTTACTGGATCCCCTTCTACCCACTTATGTCATTTACCCATGACTGGGACTTATGTTACTGGGCACCAGTGCATAGTCCACATACTGATGGGTCATGTATGCCACAGTTAACAGGGCCTAAGCTACTCTGGAGGTTTCTGTCTGGGTTACCTTTGGTTCAAGACCCTTAGTCCACAAGGCAGTGTGGGTTGTGGGGTAATTTTTTTGACACAAAACACTCCCCATTTACCAGGGCCCCATTAGTAGCAGTACTCACGACGTGCACATGGGGTGTTTTGAGTGGGAGAAGCTGTATATTTAACTGGGACATCTGTGCACTGTTAACCTTTACCACACTAATTTCTTTCTAGAATTGTTTCCCCTGCCACTGTATTTTTTTTTTTTTGAGGGTGCAAAAACATGAACACCTAATGTGTTAAAATTGTAGTAACTTTCTTTGTATTGTGCATGAGAAGCAAAATCGCTAAGAAGGCTTTCATTTTGTCAAAAAAGTGACGTGTTTCCTCATGTTTACATATGAGAAGACACGAGAATTTGTTTGCTCTTTCATCTGATTCGTATTTGTCTCGTTGACGAATAAAGTTATTATTTCATTGTTTATAAATAGACAAAATAATTCACCTTCAGAAAGGCTATCAGATATATCAATGGTTACCAGTAGCTTCCATAAAATTACTCAGGCATGAATAATAGTAGTCGCTAGTGGTCATCGTCGCTTTCCTCCATGTCACTAGCTTGATTATGATCTCCATCCACTTCACCATCAATATCCACTCGAGTAAAGCCTTCAAAATCATCATTGGAGTTCTAATCAAAGAAAAACTCTTCAATAAAGGGTTTGTTGAATATTGACGTGGCCATTTTTGTTTCCAAAAAATCGAAGAACGTAACATGGGTTTAATCAGTGTTACACCTCATGTAGAGTCTAGAAGAATTCAAAATGGCATTGGAAAACGGAAGTTTAACCTTCTTCCAAAGCAGTAGTAGGCAATTTCCAGCTTAAAATATTGGAAATAACAGTTGACAAGTGTTTATTTATAGCAACCATCTCAAGGCAACAGAATGCACCTAGAGTAGCAAAGGGAGAGAATTCTATGGCGATTATTGTCACCTGTGGTAAAGGTTAACATACATCCATGCCAGTCTATATATATATATATATATATATATATATATATAGATACACACACACACACACACAAAATTTTAAGCCAGTCTAAGAATATTGCATCAATAGCTGAGCAGCCTTTACTATTATTATTTTTTTTTTTTTTTTTGAAGCACTTATTTAAAATTTGTCACATTTACTGGAACAAGACTTTAATACATCAGATGAGGAAAGAAAAAAAAATGCTGGTCATATACAATTGAAGAGGATAAGTAAACTTATATATGTCCAGTCAATACATCAGGCTTCTTTGAATGCATGGAATATTTTCATTAATTTGTTTTTTGCTTTCAAAATTCAATTATGGTTATTACAAACTAATCATATATATCTGATGAGCTTTCCTCTTTAGTACCTCAACAGCATGAATTTAAGCATAATACTAAATTGGCAACTAAGCCTCACCATTATACTAGCTAGAAGTTCTATATTAAGTTTCTTTTCTTGCACTTCTCACCTGCAGAACTCTTCTGGTTTCTTGCTTGCCTGCCACCGACAATCTTCAAAGATTTAAATTCAACATTAATCTCCATGTTGTCTTTCTGAACTCTGTTCTTTTATTTGCCCTTCTCATTCTCTTTCACTTCCAGTAACCCTTTAGGTCTTAGTGGCATTAATGCCTTACTTGAGGTGAAAGGACAAAAAAATTTCTAAAATCTTTAAAATTGAGATTACACAGATAAATAAGTGACCAACAGTTCAACTAACAGACCAGTGGGCTACCACTTCAGATATACAAATTAGTTTTCATTCATCCAAGTTTTTCTCTTTTTGAAGAAAATGACTTAACCCAGCTGACATTATGGTTGGTGATAATTGTACAGATAATTACAAACTTATTAGGTTTTTCTACATTTTCTACAACAGTCTAACTAAACTGGCATTGTATTATTTCATTAGTTTCTTTAATTTTCTAAGAGAAAGTAAACAATGTTGTGGAATCTTCGTTATTGGCATTCTGCTCCCAATTGCGTAATTTTATTTTCCAAGGACAACAAAATCCAAACTACACTTTTAAAATCTAAAATTAAAAAGATTAAAAATAGATGAACTAAGAAGGTCAAAAAGGTAATTCATTTCGAACAAACAATTCATTTTATCTAAGCAAGAGAAACTAAGTGAAGTGATTGCAACTCAACTCCTCTACAATATCCCGAAAACAAACTTTTGTTTCTGCAAGTCAAACAATAAAAACACGGAAATATCTGAAATGAACCTATTCAGTTGGCCAAAAAGTTGCATTTTGTTTTTGTTAGTAGACAGAATTTGAAATGTTTAAAAAAAAAAAAAAAAAAAAAAAAAAATGTTTTTGATTACATTTTCACATCTATTATATCAGTGCATATTTTTAACAATTTCACTACTGCATTTCTATTACATTGTTGCCCAACTACGTTGGTCCATTTTTAAGAAAAAAGAAAAATGCTATTTACTCGAAATAAATTGAATGGATCTTGAGCCTTTCATTATAGCAATTTCTCATGAGTACTACGATTTGAGTTTCAATCTAATAGAAGTAGACATGTTTGTCTATCATCTGGTTTGCGCTCCTCTCCAGGCTTTTGAACAGGAGTCATCACTCGTTTCCTGTTTAGGATTGGCATCCTGGTTCCTTCCAAAGTTTTCTCATTCTCTTTCACTCTCAGTAACCCTTTGTGTCTTAGTGGCATTATTGCCTTGTTTGGAATGAATTGATTAAGAAAGAAAAAAAAAATAATCTGCAGTAGAGACTAACCTAAACAACATCCCCAACACACAATATAATAAAAATATTAATAAAAATATATGTCAAAAAACATGTCATTGTACACAACAAAAGACAGGTTGGAAATATAAACTTAACTAGAAATTAGTGCTAACACTTTGAATCAACATTTCAGTTTTGAAAATATAGTTGACAGCAGACAATTTAAGTTTCGTGTCCACAGTAACAAAAGTTTTAAGAATTTGCTAAATTTAGATTTTTTTTATTTATTCTGACAAATTTTTCAATATACTGTGTTGTTTTTTTTAATTTTTTAAAAAATGTAACAAAAAGGAAAAAAAATTATTAATGCAATTTATGTTAAAGGTAATAAGGGAATGACTAAACATGTCAAGAATTGTTTATAAAAAATTGATGCCGGAGATTTCTTATTGAACATAAGTGTTGAAAATCATTTACACCTGCTTGGTTATATCAATTTGAGGCTTCCATAGAATTTAAAGAAAACCCCCCCAAAATTGGTGCACTTTATGCGATTGGGACCCAAATCATCATACAAAAGAAAAAATTAAATAAAAATAAAAATTCATGTAAATGACAAAAAATGAATCTTTTACAACTACGTAGATTATGAAACGAGCAAATGGAACCACAACTCACTGTACCAAAGATGATACTGTACATACAGAAAGGAATCCTCTACAAGTTTCTTTTGTGAGAACCAAATCATTAATTTAAACAGATACTGCTCCCAATCAATTAGGCTAATTAAAAAGCAGCAATTGATGAAAGTGCCCAGAATTAGCTAATTAGAAATATTCCATCAGAATAACATCTTTCTTTGGCAATCAGGAAACAAAATTGTTGTATTTGGGTTGGGGAGTTTACATTCACCTGTTATATTCACCAGATGTTGTACCTTGAAATGATTTATTTCTGCCTTCAGAGAATTCTCTTAATGAGAAAGAAATAATTTCAATTCCCTGAGAGAGTCTGCAAGAATTTCAGAGAACAGTCCTTTACCTAGAAAGATAAAAAGCTCTAGCAGTGATGAAATTACAAAGTTGCCCAAAAGATTGCAGAAGGTAATAAAATAAAATGGTAAACATGTTCAACCAAAAAGTTGATGTTGAAAGTATTAAAATAGTCAGATTTTTTAAACTGAATAAATTTTCAGGCCAACTTAATGTACAGGTATTTGGTAAAAAAAGAGAAAGCTTTTTCAACCACACATTTAAAAGACTTTTAGCCAGTATTAAGACTATAGTAAATTGTGGAATAAAGAATAGATATTTCATGTTTGCATTAATCTTATCTAAAAGTCAATGTTAATGTGGCAATCTTTAGCCTTCATACATAAATAAAAAAAACTGTCAAAGTTTTTCCCTTGACGCTGCTATTATTTTAACTACCTTCATTCCTCAGCAATCTTTATGGTTTTAAAAAAGTGATAATCAAAATTTTAATAAAACCTAAACATACAAAAGTGAATTTGTACAAGTTTTTTTTTATTCTCGTGAATGAATTGACAACAAAATAATAAATACTATTTATTTATCCTTATTAATGGAATGGTTGGCAAAAATTCAGCCAATTGTCAATCAATTCAAATTTTATAACATTGTAAATAAGGACTTCATGATAGGTGGTTCACATATTTTAATAATTTAATAAACGTTTATAAACATATGAATAAAAAATTTGTTTTCATATTTATTTTTTTATAATTTGGTATTATAGTATAAATATTGCATTGCAGTAGTTTCAATTGCATTAGTTTTTGAATGTTGTAAAATTATTCTTGAAAATAAACACCCTAATATATAGGGTTTAATATTTGTTGTAAATTCTCAAGAACATAAAAAAAACGTATTTATTTTCATATGCTTAGGTTTGAATACAATTCTAATCATCACTTTATAAAAAAAGTTTTTCCAAGAAGTAAAGGTAGTCATAATAATAGCATTGTCAAGTGAAAAAAAACCCATCCTTTTGACAGTTTTTGCAGGAAAGAAGGGTAAGATTACCATTAATTTTGTTTCTTGGTTTCATTATCCTAAAGTAAACTATATATTAAAAAAAATAAAGGTCAAAGGTAGGCACAAATACAGAAAACAGGACCTAATTTTTTTTTGTCTTTTGGTGGGGAGAGGTACCCCTTTACATGGAGAGTATACAGTCAGTATATTCTTGACCCCCTACTGAAGCTGTAATAAAAAAAATTAAGTGACCTCTACCCTAATTTGGAACACTAACCTAGAAGGAAATAGATAACGGACATACCAATAAGCTACCATACTGTTGCTGAAATATTCAGGTAAAATTAGCTTTGGGAGACTAACTTAGGTTTTCTTAATTACAAATATTAAAAATATTTCTATAAATTTACATAGAGCACCGTTTTGTAAAAATAAAAAAAATACGGAAATTTAAGCAAAATTTAACTTTTGCACCAGCAAATAAATTTAAAATAAAATAAAAAGACAAAGACAAAAAAAAGACAAAGACAAATAAAAAGACATACAGACCAACAGGACATGGGGAAGAGTGAAACAAAACTTCCCAATGAGGGAAACCAAATAGTTTTAAGAAACCTTTTAACCAGATAAGATTTATTTTTTCATATTTCTGTACCCCCCACCCTCTCTACAAAACTCAGAGCTTTATTTCCACGGTTTGTTCTGATTATTTTCTTTTTCTCCAGAAAGAGGCTCTTACACTTTTGCACAGAAATCAATTCATTCAATAATTAAAAACTATAGAAAATTCCATTAGAATATCCACAAATCAAAACTGATATCCCTAATCTTAAGGAGAAAAAAGTGATTCCTCTTTAATTTTTATATTATTCACATAAATGAACAGTAAAAAGCCAAATCGTTTAAGAGATATTAAATCAGTGTAAGGCAAACTCGCTCAATTATATACAATGTAATATGAAGCTGTAAAAAGATTAAAACAGACATACAAAAACTAGATAGCTGGCACTAAAAATAGTCATTCTGATTGAAATATGTACAAATTTTATTTGGAAACTACACTTTAAATCCAGAGATTTTGAAAGCCTTAAGATCAAAAGACTTATTTTAAGAAGGATCAGAGCTTTTATGTTAAAAGCAAACAAAAGTTGTCAGAGTAACAAAAAAAAAAAAAAAAAAGCTAAGAAAAATGCGTCTTCAAGCCACATTGTTGAAACGCTGCTATACTATTCACTGAATAATTGGAAAATCTCTCAAGCTACTGAAAAAAAAAATTAAAAAAAAAATCAATCAATCAGAATCCAACAAATCAGAGGAAAAAGAGTCAGGAGAAAGTTGGGCGGGGGTGATCAAAGATACAGTCAGAAATGGCAAAACAGAAACAATGTGCATTTTGAGAACTTTTCAGCAACACTAATATACAATCAAAACAAATCAGTTGTTTTCAATCAAAATCTGTCTCTGCAGAATCTATCTTACATATGTCTACCATTCGTCCTTGCTTTGAATATTGCTGGTCTGGTGCTCCTGCTATATATTTAGAAATTGGTCTGGATCTGTCATCTCAGCTTCAGTCCCTTTCCCACTGCCATAGCCTACATGTCTTTTCTATAAATACTAATAAACTTTCCTCTATGGTATGTAGACTTTATGAATTTAAGCACAGTATTAGATTGGCAGCAACGTCTCATTTTACAACTGAAATGGCTAGATGCAACTGTAAGTCCTATGCTAACAATTTCTTCTGTGACAATTCGCTTGTGGTTCCCAGTCAATTTTGAGCTACAAAAATTTTAATGGAATATCAATTGTTATCTTCCGTCTTAATTCTTGTTCTTTTATTGTCCTCTCTCCTTAGTAATAGTTTTTCCCATATTCTCTAACACTTAGTAACCCCTTGTATCCTAGTGGCCTTATTGTTTTGCTTGGAGTGAAATGATTAAAAAATAATATTTTGTAAGCATCTTCATTATATGTAATTGGGACAGTATCTCACATTGTATTCAAATGTAAAATGTTGGGGCTTTTCCTAGGGTCAGCAGTTTGAACTAAGTATTTTTGAGAAGGCCACAATAATCATGCTGACTGTTAATTTTTCTTATAGGATTATGGGAAAAAATTTAAAAATTATTAAGGTTTCTAAAAAAAGGTTTGCCAAGTAAATTCAAATATATTTTCTGGAAGTAAATGAAATAATTCACCAACAATATTTGAAGCAAAATGTTTTCTTCAAGGGCCACTAAATATTGTATCCTTTTATACAATTTCATTTATTGAAAGACCTCGGCTGGAGTGTATTTTTAGTACAGTGAAACAATCAGAGGATCAGCAAAGAAAAAAAGAACAATCATAAAGAGAGAAAAACATGAGGATTAATATTTCTTTGAGATGTATTGGCTGCTTGCCAATATGTCCTAGAGCAGAAATGAGAAGAGTTAGGAAACAAATAGAATTTGGTATCCAATCATTTTATTTTGGTAAAGACCAACACATTGTTTGGCACAAGAATTGCAGGATAAATTCTGTTTTTCCTAATGAACATAACAAATATATGCTATTGTCTCAAGCTTTCCTCACTGCTAGTGAATGTGAAAATGGGATGCTACCAAAAAGTGGAAGGAATATGAACAGCACATATGATCCAAATGTAGTGCAGGGCTGGTTTCTACTCTGTGATCCACAGTTTGGATTTATAAGGATTCTACTTCAAAGATGGTAGAAATCTGGTGTTAGTGTAAGAAATTTTTGATAATGTTTAACCTTCATGTACGAAAAAAAAATAAACCCACACTGTGTCAAAAAGATGTTTTTTTTTCCCCTTAACACCACTATTATTATAACTACCTTCAGTTCTCAGCAATGTTTATTGTTCTAAAAAGTGATGATTAAGATTCTAATAAAACCTACACATATGAAAGTGAATTTATATATTTTCTTTGTTCTTAAGAATTTACAACAAAAATATTAAACACTTGTATCTTGGATTTTCATAATTTAGTAAATGTTTATAAATTTATGAATAAAAATTTGTTTTCATATTTATTTCTTTATAAATTGGTAAATGATAATATTGAATTGTGTTAGTTTTCAGAATGTTGCAAATATAAAATATCCTTGTAAATAAACAATCTAATAAATTGATAAAGTGACTGAAGATGCCAGGTCAGGACCAATAATATTGCTGATTCTTTGGATTGTATCCCAATAATTTCAACTAAGTACAAATGCCATTTTTCGCTCCCATTTTCCTTAAAACTTAATTATTCACATTTTCTGTCCATGGTATTCTCAGTATAGATGCTTTTATTGTAAGACTGAAATCACACTGATTTGTCTTGGCTGTATATGGCTTGAAACCCATACCCAACATTTTTATCACTATTCCCTTTCCATTTGGAAGGATATTTTTCAAATTCAACAGTGAAGTAAAATTGTCACTTTTCCAAAACATGTACATCTCTCATCAAATTTGGTTTACAAAACAAGAAAAGCACAAGGATTGTTTAGCACAGGCAAATTTCCATCACAAATCTAACTAATGATTTAGAGACCCTTTTTCTTTTGACGTTTTAATAATTACTCAGGGTTTTCTTTGCTCCACAAGAAATAAAGCCAAGTAAGTAGATGGAGAAGGATGAAGTCATTAGTCTGCAGTCAGCCTGTTTGTAGGTGAAAGGAAGCCAGGAAAGGGATAAAAATAGATTCTCTTCTGAACATTCAGGTGACAATGAGGTCACCCATAGTTTTTCTACAGCCTGTTCTTGAAAGGTAACTACATCTACATTTAAAAAAAAACAGTCTGCACGCACACACACACATTTTTATATTTATATATATATATATATATATATATATATATATATATATATATATAAAAAATACTGTCAAGGCACTGTGATTAAACTTTTTTTCTTGCATTCACTAATAATTCCTTTTTGGAACAGTTTATTTTTTGTTTGGATACATAATTTTTTTTTTCTTTTCATAGCAATAGGAATGTTTTAATTTATGAACACAGCACGATGTGGCCATGTTCAGAATTTTGATGACTGTTTGGAAATTAAAACATTCCTATATATATATATATATATATATATATATATATATATATACACACACACACACACACACACACACACACACACACGAGGGTCATTCAATAAGGTGAATTTTTCGGTATAAGGACTTCTAATACAGATAGAAGCTTCCTCTTTTTTTATTTTTTTTTTGTTTTACTTCTTTTTCACTTGGATTTAATTTCTTTTGCAGATTAAAAAAGAAAACTTTGAGAGTTTTGGCGATTAACAAAGATGGCCGACCAAGAAGCATGCTCCAGGATTGAACAGTGGTCAGTTATCAAGATTTTGGTTGCTGAAGGGTGCAAACCAGTTGAAATTCATAGGAGAATGTCAACTGTGTATGGTGCCACATGTTTCAGCCAAAAAAATGTCTACAAGTGGGTTAAATTGTTTAAAGAAGGACGAAGCAGTGTTGAGGATGAGGACAGACCTGGGAGGCCTACAGAAGCGAGGTCTCCTGAGGTGATCGAATCAGTCAATGACCTTATTCAGTCTGACAGTGGATGACATTGCAAGGACTTTGAGCTTATCTGTTGGGACAAACGCAGGGGTCATCAGTCAGAAGGAGTCATCTTGCATCATGACACCGCAAGGCCTCACACAGCAGCCCAAACGGTGCAGACCATCAAGGAGCTGGCCTGGGAACTGCTCCCTCATCCCCCTTACAGCCCAGACCTTGCCCCTTCAGACTTTCACCTGTTTGGTCCCTTGAAAGTTTAAAAGTGACGATGAAGTCAAAAGTGTTGTGAGTGACAGACTGAGATATCAGTCTAAAGATTTTTACGCTGAGGGAATACGGAAGCTTGTGCACAGATGGAAAAAGTGTGTGACAGTGCTGGGAGACTATGTTGAAAAAAAAAACAAAAAAAAAAACAAGGTAAGCTTCTATCTGTATTAGTAGTCCTTATACTGAAAAATTCACCTTATTTATTGAATGACCCTCGTGTGTGTGTGTATGTATATATATATATATAAAAATAAATGAAATGAATCCTAAAGAGCCAGGAACACCTAAACAGATCTTCAGGGATTTATTTCATTTATCCCTGTTCTACTTATTGAGCACTAGGTTTTGGCTTCGCTTGGGGTTTTTTCTTTGAACTAAAACTTAAGGCACTGGTCAATTTATTTCACCCTGTTCGGATGTTTCTAGTTTGTTTTTTTTTTCCTCGAGTACCAATTCGTTTTGATAGGCTTACAAGTTGTGCTATCTGAGGTTTTTTCCAACTGAGTATTATTAGTAGTATAAAAAATATATATAGATATTAAAAATATATAAACAATCAACTACATATTCAGATGAAAAAAAAAAAATCATTGATAATAGCTGACAGATAGTTCTTACACACTATGTCCCAAAAAGAACTCACTTGTACAAATGCAACAAAAATATGATAAAACGCTTAATTGCAGTGCCTTGGCAATTGTCTTCAGTGAAACCTGTATAAAGGAGCGAGTGCTACCCAAATATACACAAGTCAACACCAAGAAATGACGTGTTTAGCATGAAACAAACAGTCGCCTCTGGGTTTTGACCTCAATGTCCACTTTTATATTTACATATGCTGTATCCCTGATATTGAGCACTTTAACTCATAAATATAGCATACCTTAAAATTATATTTTATCATTTTTGCATACACACAAAGTTGCTGAAGAGTCCTCAACCAAAGTTACTTCCCAAAATTTGGCCAAATAACCAAACATCAGAATTATTTATGCGATCCATTTCTGATTTGGGCGAGAGCTTTTCCAATAACCCTCACAAACACAATTTGCTGTCGTAATTGGATTGAGCGAGTTTACTCATCCCTGACCAAATCATTTTCGGACCCAGAGGAAGGTTTAAATTTTTTTGTTTTTTTCTGTTCTTCATGGGAAAAGAAGTGTCTATTTCTTCAGTTATACAGATTTATGAGGGGCTACAGAGAAATTCTCAGCAAACTCAAGATAACAAAATTCTGTTTTTTGTCAGTTGGTCAGATTTTAACCATAATCAGCCTGTAACTTGTTAATTGCTTACCTATGACAAGGCATCCCCAGTTATTTACAGTTCCATGCAGAAAAATTCAGCCATTATAAACTATTATGAACTGCTAACAAATATGTTTGGCATCACATCTATTTACAGGTGAAATACTGGCTCTTTTTCAGTTATTTCCATACTAGGTTCCACTATATGTTCTATTCTAACCTATTCTAAGTTATTTTTGTTTCCATTTCCCCCTAAAACCTCTTCACATGTTCAGCCCATGGTATTCTCAGCATTCTTCTGTTGAACTATATTTGTTACCTCATCTTTTCATCTGTCAACAGATGGTCCAGCATTCCCTGCCATATATGAGCACTGATATTATGTAACAGTTCAGTACTCTTTTCTTTGTTTTTAACATAATTTTCCTATTTCTTAGTACTATGCTTAATTTTTGGAAAGCATCTTTCGCTATTTCAGTGCACCTTCAGATTTCAGTGTTACATTTTCCATCTTCTGCTAAAACAATTCCTACATATTTAGAATTCTATACTTGCTTTTTTTTTTTTTTTTGAGATCTCCAATTCATAATTCACATCTTGAGCTGTCCCTTTTGCTGATAAATTACATTTTACTAATCATTTAAAAACACCATAAACATTTTCACATCTGTACTCAGACTCCAGGATGTGAAACAGTGGCTAGCAAACTATTCTAGCAGAAAATTACTATTGTAGCAAATATGATCCTCAAGCCTATTTGTAGCCTCATGAAAGCCCCAATGATTTTTCCCTCTCACCATTGCTCAGTTAAGAGTGTGGCTGACACAAAACAATTTTAATCTGTTCTCTTTCTAGCTGAATAATCAAAGGGTTTTTCAGTGATTCTTACAAGAAATGGTATCAAGATGACTAAACATCTAATTGAAAACCTGGAAAAAGAAACTTAGTTTAGTGTTTTGTTTTTTTTAGATATTAAACATCTTGTGGGATGGACAAGTATGCTGCAGCACCCGGTATAACAAGTTTTTTTTACTGTTTCGATTAGAGTTTCATTGTAGTTCTGGAGCTCACTGAGTTAGTTTTTCCTTCCGCTTGTGCTGTTAGGCATCGCAAGGAGACACAGTAGTCTGTCAGTGGCAAGGCGAGTGGCCTGGAGGAGAGATCTCGTGGGCTCTGAGAGTGTTTGCCACTGAGTTGCTCCAGCATCTTCTTGGTCTGCCTCTCACTCCCCAGCCAGAGTACCTGAGGGTGTATGCTCATAGGGCTGGTTGGTTGAGTGAGGTGTCTGAACCATTTGACCCTCTGTCATTCGATATGTTGTATGATTGGTAATGCTCCTACCATATGTCTTATTGCCTCATTCTTGATCTTGTTTCGCCTGATCTTGTTCACTGCTTTCCTCAGGCATTTCATTTCACAAGTGATTAGTTTCCTCTCAAGGGTTTTTGTTAGGGGCCATGTCTGGCACTGGTATGTCAGTGTTGGTAGGAGATCCTAAAGCTCAACTTCCTCATCCTTGTCATGGGAGGTGGAAACAGGTAATGCTAGCCAACTGGGCACAGGTGAAGCTGTGACTGGATTAGCAGGCCAACAGTGGATAAAAATTGCTCAAGGAAACAAAAGGAGATACAAACATCA
The DNA here is from genome assembly GCA_964036315.1 of Acanthosepion esculentum. Taxonomy (NCBI): domain Eukaryota; kingdom Metazoa; phylum Mollusca; class Cephalopoda; order Sepiida; family Sepiidae; genus Acanthosepion; species Acanthosepion esculentum. The sequence continues at coordinate 21,326,337 of OZ038487.1, forward strand.
ACACTACATTAGTCACTTCTTTCTTCATTTCTGGTGAAATTGTCCAGCTTTCACTGCCATAGAACAATGTAAACATTACAAAATAGTCCAACATTCTTTTTTTCATTTATCTTCAGATACCTTTGTGCCTGTTTGTGAAAATTATCTTCATTCCTGGATTTGTGTTACACTTTCAGTTATAACCCTCCCTAGTTTAATTTTAATGTATAACTCATATCCTCAACTGCCTCTATTTCTCACCCCCCATGCATTTCATCTTAGTCAATCATTTCTGCATCCAACATCAATAGTGTCATCTGGTATGTTGGCATGTCATTAAGGTTCTGTCTGCTGACAATAAATCTTGATAGGTGCTCAAATTCTCTTGGAATTATCTCATTGTACAGGTTAAATAAATCTGCTGAGAAAAGATCTATTAATAACATACTTGTTGATAACACAAATAGCATCATCTACATATAAAAAAAAGGCTAAAAATAATGGAAGCCTTATTAATAAAAACAAAAACTCAATAATATCAACTATGAACATGGACACAATATCTTGACCATGTTTTGAAAATGAAACATTATATAAATACATATATACAACAATCTATTTCTAGTTAACAGTTAATGTATTTCAACCCTGAAAATGGCTACATGTATAGCCGAGAATGCTTAGAAAAAAGTTTTGACAGTTTTTATGTAATTTATCTTGTGAAAAGAAAAAATTATAAGATCACATAAGAAATTATATATAAAAAAAAACTTAATCAAAAACAACTTATCTGTCATATTTAATGAAACTTGCATGAAAGAAGGATTGCTGCCTAAATACACAATATTATATATATATATATATATATATATCTCACTTTGTTGTTGTAATGAATATGTGATATTTTAGTAACCAGAAACAGGTGTGAAAGACCACCATAACAGATTCATTATTTGTGACTACAATCTTAAAATTAGATATGCAAATGACAGTGTTGATAGCAGACATAGAAAGAAAACTACAGAAGATAGTAAAGGAAAGCAAAAGAAAGTACTAAACATCAATTGTAAGAATACATAATGTATGGTTGTCTGCAAAAGAAACAGTTCAACATGTGAATTATGAGTTGGAGATACCAAACTCAAGCCAGTTCAAAAATTTAAATAATGAGGAAGTGTTTTAAAAGACGATGGGAAATGCAATATCAAAATCTGAAGGTGCATTGGGATGGTGAGAGATGCCTTCCAAAATATAAGCCAAGTATTAAGAAACGGGAAAATCTCATTAGAAACCGTATTGATTATATTTCAGTACTCTTTGTTTCCTCTTGAATGTTGAGCAATCACCGATTAAGAGATTTGAGGCAACGGAAATGTGGTTCTACAGAAGGAGGCTGAGAATACCATGGACGGAAAATGTGAGTAACAATGATGTTTTTAGAGAGAATGGAAACAAAAAGGACACTTATACACATCAGAAAGAGACAACTGGAACTTTTAAGGTACATAATGAGGAAAAAAGGCCTAGAAAATTTGACATTCACAAGACATATTGAAGGCAAGAGGGACAGGAATGCCGTGAGTAATTTACCTAACAAGCTTGTGTAAATGGTTGGCAGAACAGGGATTAGGAAAGACAGCAAAAAGAAAAAAAATTACTAAGGACTGGAAATTGTGGAGAGGCATGATCGCCCACATCCTGAAGGAACATGGCACAGAGGAGAATAAACTGTGAATCGCAAAAACTGTTCTTGGGAAAGGTAAAGGATTGGTTTTCTGTTGCCTTCTCCAGTTTTGAAGACTTTCAGCATGATATGCTGAAACACCTGTTCTCATACAATCATCTAAGTTAAGCAACACCAAGCCTGATCAATATCTATGGGTAACTGCTTAGGAATGTCAGGTGCTGTAAGCCTGGATGTGTGGGTTGGTCTAATGGATAATGGCTTGGAACTAGAAATTAGAGTGCAGAGTTCCAATTCCAGTCAGGTTCATTATATTCACTTGCACACAGTTCATTAGTAGGACTTGTATTAGTAAATCATTATCTCCAAAAAATTCTTACAATCTGAAAATATTTTCCAGCTTTAAATAACCTGCCAATGATGAAGCCATAAAAAACAAGTCAATCATACTTAAAAACCCGTTTTGAATTCAGGGTTGCCTTTTTGATTTGCAAGATTACCTTCCCAAAGTATGAGAGGCCATTATTTTTACCTAGAGTAGAAGGTGAGTTTGGTTTGGTCATTTAATGCCAAAATTTTGTTTTTTTGTAACCTTTGGTAAGCCACTATTTCAATAACGATGGGGTCAACTTTGTGAATCAATCATTCTCTATGATGCTAGGAATCATAAGTTTTAAGGAGTTGATTGTTGAAATCAAACTTCTATTTGTTTGAAACAGTTAACTCTTTAAAACAGTGACCAGAGATTCATGAAAGATTTCTGAAGAATAAAACTTTGAATCTCCATTCTGTCTAATTCTTTAACCCCTCAGAAACTAAAACAACTCAGAAGTGCAAGAACTTAACAACTGTAAAATTTATTTGGACAAACAAAATAATTTAAACAAAATTAAGCAACCATTTGGCATAATATAAAAATGAAATATTGTCAAAATTATTCAACAGATAAAAAATTTAATTTTGTAAAGAGAGAGGGTTCCTCTTCATTGTCTTAGGTTGTGATTGAGAAAAACCAGTTTCTCAGCATGAGAAGGTTTTAGTCTACATCTCCGGTCAGTGATGACAAGTCCAGCCTTGGTAAAAAAAATAGGGATTATTTGCCTAAAATCATTTTTTAGGCTTTAAAGGTAATTTAGTCATAGACTTCATGAGAGTTTAAAATTGAAATATTAAACTTTCAAATAAATTGTCAGCTATAAATAAATACCATATTTATTAACAATTTAGTAAAATACAAAAGAAATTGTCGCATGAATAGCCATGTTTTGTTTGTGTCTTTGAGTAACATATTTGGGAGAGATGGTATAGCTCTCCAGAAATGACAATCGGGTTTATGAAGTGGCTTTTAAAAAGTCAAAAAAATAATAATTAAAAAAATCTGACTTTGTAATAATGAGCATTAAGGTGAAACTGGCACAGGCAAGTACTATTTTTTTTTTTTTTACTCACTACTATTTCATTTTGATGATTTCATTTACTTTTAACACAAGCATTTTTATTTTTAGACATTTCATTTTGAAAACCGATTTTTTTTTTTTTTTTTTTTTTTTAGATAACTCTGAAACTAAAATATCTTAAATTATTTTACAATTTTGAATTGAAAAATTTCCAACATCATATCGTATTTCCTCTTTTCATTTGAAAACATTTTATGCTAAAATGTAAAATAGATTTCCGCTTACAATGTCATTGTCTGTTGTATTTCCTTTGAAAATATTCAATGCTAAAAATGTAAGGAAACAGATTTCTTCCTACATTTATTTCCTAAAAGTCAATTAAATGTTTTCATATTTTTATTGAATCTTTTCTCTTACTAATAGTACAAATGTTGATAAAATTTAATTTTATTCAAATCTGAAAGTCTTTTTCAACCATGTTTCCTTGGGTATGGTCGCTTAGTAGTAATAACACTATACCAAATGGTTTCAGATTCATAAAACTTTGATGCTGTTTTCAGTGTGTAGATGAAACCGGGTTTATTGGTTTTTGGTTAAACCATCCATCTCTAATATAAATATACCCTGCACCCACACAAAGTAAATAGATATTCTGAAGATGATGCAACTAATTGCAGAAATTAGTAATTAGGTACCTTCACTTGGTCATGTAAAAAACAGCATAGCATGATGAAAAAAGGCCCCAAACTCAATAAAAAAACAGTTTTGTCATTAAAATGTTTGTTATTATTAAGAGGAAAAACCAAAGTATTTTTTTTATTATTTTCTGAGATTTTCTAGCACGTTCAAAATTTTAGTTAAAAATCTTTTTTGATGACAGTGGCGAACTAGAGAAAAAAAAAACACATTGATTTGGAAATTCTTGAAAAATTTAAATAATTGTTGGATTTTATTGACACTTTCAGGATATATTCAGAAATGAATTAAATTATTTTTGAAATTTTTTTTTTTTAGTAAATTTTAATAAAAAAAAAAAATTTTTTTTACATGTTACCACCCACTTACATAATTTCATGAAATTGAGAAAATTAAATTTTTAAAGGGTGTATTTTTTTTTTTTTATTAGTTAAAAACAGGACTTGCTGGAGAAAGTAAATCAATTTTTTTGTAAAACAGTTACCCATTTCATTGAAAATATGCTCTGAATTGTAAAATAAAAAATGCAATAAAACTATGACATTATTTAATTAGAAAAGCTTTTAATTGCTTTTGTAAATAAGGGCACTATTGTCTGAAGAAATAAAATTTTTTTGATGAATAATGAATTTTTACTAGAATTTTCTTCATTTTTTAAAATTTTAATTATAATATAATAGTCCAAAAATCATTTAAAATTATTGCTTTCAACACGGCAATTTGGTGATATCATTAAGTGAAAAGTAAATTTACAAATCAAAATTTGAAAAGTTCATAACAGTTGTTTGTACCTAAATATTTTTAAAATAATTTTTATTGTAGTAAGAAAAAAAAAAAAGTTTCCTAATTTCTACCTATGGGAATCTATACATGCCATAAAAACGTCATGTGATTTAAGGGTTGTCTGACGCACTGCAACTATTTCACTTTTTAATTCAGTTCTGTTTCATCATTAACATCTTTGCAAATCATCCCTTCAAAATATCAAAAAAGTTTTACTTTTCTTAATTGCTATTTCACTAAATATTTTTATTTTATGTATTTATTTTAGTTTGGGTCATTGGTTCAATTAATTAATTTTATGTTTAAGGTAGTAAACTTAAGAACCCAGAGACAAAATTCAAATTTCATAAAGCTTCTTAAAAACCTAACTAAAAGTCAAAATATTAAATAATTGCTGAAAATGGAATGGAATGGAACCCAGGCATAAACACAATATACCTTTACATTTCATAACATAGCTTTTAATTTGTAAAAAAAAGTGTTCGCTTAGTTTTCGTAAATATGTCATTTCTGGTCATCTATAAGCACTGTCATCGCCTTAAGAGCTTGTCAATAAATCAATAAAGATCAAAGAAAGTGGAAACCATTATTAAGAAATGCTTGTATATTGTTTTTTATGCTATAAGTAATATCAATTTCAAATAAGTTTAATTTAACTTTAAATTTTCTAATTTTACTCAAATAACATGTCACAAATCTATAATTTAATTTTTGAAAGAATTTAAAACCTGATAAATTTGTTTACAAATTTCTTAAAAATTAAAAAAATGGCTGGTTTAAATAAAAAAAGAAAAGAAAAAGAAATCGAGTGATTATTTGACATTCCAATCTATATAATTTCTACCTGAAATACACCAGAATATTTTACTTACTGGAAACAATAAATTTAATCATTTAGCTTTCAACTAAAACAAGAATGAAATATTTAAGTATGCTTTTTCATTTTTAAAATTTAATTTTAAAACTTAGGTATCAAAAATTCAGTGGCGGTACCCATACTTAATGTCAATATTTTGCCGATTAAGCATTATATTCTTCCACTCTTTAAAATTCATGGACAACATTCATAAGTTTTACTAAATAACCTTTCTTCTAGAAAAAAAAAAAAAATTTATTTCAAATCCTTAAACCATTGTCAATTATGACAAATAGCTCAAAAGGTTTCCATAGTCCCGAGAGAAAAAGTCAGGTGTTCAACACAGCTAGCCATATTCTACAGATCAGATTGGCTATTCTTTATTGAATTAATGGTATGTCTCCATCAATCATAGTCAAATAGATTCTTTCGCAAAACTAATATAAAACACCCAGAATTTTCTGGAAACTTCTAATCAAGTAGGAACTACTTTAAAATTATGTATCACTTCAGCATATAAAATATTCAAAATATTCACTGTACGAGTTTCTATTTCTTCAGGTCTTTTATTAGGTTTCAGTTTACACAAATAAATTTCTCAACAGGAGACATTTTCTGACAATAATCCAAATGAAAAAACATGAAACTTGGAAGAAAAAACTTTTTGCAGACATGGTGGGATTCTGATGAAAATATAATGTAAAAAAAAATAAACTGCTAAGGAAGTTGGTTCACTGTGTCATACAAGACAGTTTTTCTTTCCAGCATTTATCTTACATATCTATAAATTTACAATTACCATGCTTAGAATATTGCTGCCAAATATGGTCCAGTGCCCCTGCTATTTACCTTGAACGCCTTCATAAAATCCAAAGAGGAATCAGCAATATTATTGAACCTGCTCTGGCAGCTCAGCTTCACTCACTTTCCCACCACTGTAAGGTTGCCTCTGTGCCTTTGCTATAAATACTTTCATGGTAATTGTTCAGATGAGCTCTTCACTATGGTACTTAGACATTTTGAATTTAAGAGCAATGCTAGACTGGCGTCAAGATATTATCAATTTACAGTTGAGCGGACTAGATGTAGTTGTAAGTTCTGTGCTAACAGTTTCTTTTGTTGCACCTGGAACACTTTTCCAGTCAACTTTAATCTGCAAAAATTTAAATGCAATGTCAATTGCTATCTACTGTGCCCCTGATTACTCTTTTCTCTCCACACATTATTCATGTTTCTGTTCCTAATTCTTACACACCCTGTAACTCCTTGTGTCTTAGTGGCTTTACTGCCTTGCATGGGGTGATACAGATTTTAAAAAAAAAAAAAAATTTTTTACTTAAATTTTATTTTAAAAATAAAATTTTCTATTATTTGGGTAAGGGTGCAGAAGTAGGTATACAGTATTATACCAGTATAACAATGGTTCTAGGATTCATTTAATACTAGAATTCATTTAATTCATGACAATCATCTTATTTTTATTTTCATAATTTTTATTATACAGGTTGAGAACCCTTTATCCAAAATTCTTGGGGCTGGAAGTGCATTTGGGTATTTAACTTGTATATAGCATCTATAAAATGCGGCAGCTTGGGAATGGAACCCAGGCATAAACACGATATACCTTTACATTTCATAACATAGCTTTTTTATTTATTTATATCCTGAAGGTAGTGTTATATAAAATTTAATAAATTTGGTTCCATACAAATAGTGTCGTTAGTCATGTAATGCTCATGCAGATTTTTAAGTTGTGAAAATAAGATTGCACGTAAAAATGTTTTGTACTTTCTATACACATTACAAAAAAAAAAAAAAAAAGAAAAAGAAAAAAAGATCACTACATACAAAAAATTTATAAATGCAACACCAACCACTACTTCTACATCAGGTGTGAGAACCTGGAGGGAGAGGCTACATCATCGACATCACTGTGAGTGTGAGAAGGCAAATTCAGTAAGCTATCAGTCTCTACCAATGATGTGTTTTGATTAAAATGTTACAATACAGGTACAGTATCTGTATAAAAACAAAAGATGGTTTCTGATTACTGTTAAATGAAATGAACACTGGAAAAAGTCAGCATTTTATTTCTAATACTGCAAAGCAATTATCATGTTACGCATAACCATGTTGCTTTCTGAAATTTTCCATTTGTGACAAATCATGCCAGCATCTGAAAAACTTTCAGATTTTGGAATTTTGTTATAAAGGATACTCAACCTGTAATACATTTATTGTAATTCTTATTTTTTGATAAATAATATTTTGCAGGTAAAGAGCAGTGTGTGAAATACCGGGACAAACAGTTTGAACATTTGAGGAATTGATATGTTAGCATAATCAATAAATTTTGTGCACACATTTTGTTTTTCATTACTGTACATGTTCTTTTACCGTCTTCTCTCCTTAATAGTATATTTGTCTCATATTGTTTCACCCTCAGTAACCCCTTGTGTCTAAAAGGCTCTATTACCTTGCTTGGGATGAAATGATAAAAACTCAAGCCCCAAAATGTTATTTTTGCTTTATCAATCTTTAAAATATTTTCCTTTTGCAATAGGAAATAGCTCACTTTTCAATAAGCAAACTGAAACCAGATATGATCGTTTCACCTATCACTGACAGGCAGGTCCTACCACAATGTGCACTGGAGTGTATCTCTATGAGGTTAAATTAAGACTAAATTATCACATAACTGACAGCATATATCCTATGAAAGTTTAAGATTACTAAATATTTTTATTTCTTCATATTTGGCAGATTACTCACTGTGGTTGGTAGGAGAGGGGCATGCATTTATTTAGTATATATCTTCTATGTGCAGTGTCCCTTCAGGATGTAGGGCAATCATGGCTCTCTACAACTTCCTATCCTTTGTAGGTCTTAGCAATGTTTATCTTTTTACTATACCTCCCAATATCTGTTCTGCATTTTATTTACACAAGCTTGTTAGGCAGATCACTCACTGCTTCCCTCTGTACTTCTTGCTTTCAATATGTCCCATGAGTGTCAAATTCTCCAAGCATTCTTTCCTTATTATTTGTCCCAATAAGGAAATCTGTCTTTCTGACAGTATGTATTAAGCATCCTTTCTGTTTCAATTTTCTTTGAAATTTCCTTGTTGCTCACATTTTCTGTCCATGGTATACTCTACCAGACCACATCTCTTTTGCATCACGTCTCCTCTTCATCTCCGAGGAAATTGTCCCACATTCACTGACATACAGGAAGATCAATATTACATAGCAGTTCAACATTCTTAGCATATTTTCTTGTGCATAACATCAGAAATTTTGAATATAAATTAAAGGCAAGAAAGTGGGGTCGTATTATACATAAGTACATGTTTAAGGCAAATCTTATTTAAGAAAGATTTTGTTGATTAATTCTATTAGACTTTACCAAAGTAATGCTTGTTGGATTAGGAAGAAATTTCATCAGAAATTATCCATAGTTCATTTTGTTGTCTTTAATAACACAGGTACTGCAAAAAAAAACAAAACAAACAAATACGATACATTAGGTTTAAAATGAATTTTAAAAAATGAAAAATCCTTCTTGAAGCTTTTATTTTAGTTTTAATTTCAAACTAATAGATTAAATGTAATATTTCCAATAAGCAAAATATTTTGCTTATTTCAAAAACTCATTTATATTAACTGGAAGGAGAAATTTTTTGGTAAAATAGCTGACTAGTACCCTTTTTTAGTAGTCTTTCATCGCAATGTAATTCCTTATGTTAAAAAAAATCTTATGAATGTCAATACACAACACCAGAAAATAAAAGCGATAATTATAGTAAATTTAAAGCCAAAGTACCTAAAGTTCAATAAAACAGTAGATTAAGGAGAACATTTCCCTAAATTTTTAAGATTACTGGGTAGTTAAAAATTATATATATATATAAAAAAAAAAAAAAAAAAAAAAAAAAAAAAAAAGTGCTCACATTATATTCCTCAAATAAATTTTACAGATATATCCATTGTAAAAAAACATTAGATAAAACTTTCATCTGACAGTCTAGCTGTCAACACAAAATAAACAGCTCCTTCCATGTTAAAAAATGAAGCTTTGCTTTTATTTTTAATTTCCAGCTAATAGATTAAATTTAAAATTTCCAATAGGCAAGAGACTTTGATGTATTTCAAAAACTAATTTAAATTGACTGGAAGGAGTTTTTTTTTCTATTGCTAAAATAGCTGATTAGCACCTCTTTTTCATATTTTATCACAAAAATCTTCCAAAAATAAAATTACTTTGCTGAAAGTTTATTTGAGGAATATAAGCTGATTTAAAGTATAATTAATCTGATTTGAAACAAGTTTAAAATATCATAGAAAGGCATTTTAGCCCAACAGTAGCCATTTTGACATGTTTGCAGCCTGATGACAGATCTAATGTGCTATGGAGACTATCTGTAAAACATAATTTAAGAAAATGATTATAGTCATAACTCTTATTTTCTGATAATGTCATGTATGGCTCCCATATTTATAAAAAAATCAGCATATTTAATCACATAAAAAAATTTTTTAAAAAAATAAAAAAAAAAAACATCAAAAAAATAATAAAAAAAATCAAACAAGGAAAAAAAAAGAAAAAAGAAAAAAAAAGAAAAAAAAAAATCAAAATTATTTTAAAAATATGAGTGCTTGATGATTTGCATTAAGCTTTTCCATTTGTGATTAATAAATATAGTTTTCACTTAATATCTAAATGGCTGAAATTAATACAGAATTTTAAAAGATTTAAAACTTAAGATTATTTCTAAAAAAAAAAAAAAAAAAAAAAAAAATGAAATTTTTTTCCCAATACAACAGTGCCCTGAATCTATCTTATTAGATAGTTTTATTGCATTTTTTATTTTATGATTTAGAGTAGAATTTTTTGGTAAATGCTGTTTGTTTGACAGAAACAAATTGATGATTCAATGAAAATACTGTCACATATTAAAAGTGAAAAGTGTAACACATTTTCATGGTAATGCACACAATAATGAAGTAAAGGAGTCCTGCCTTTAACTAATATAATTACAAAGACACTGAAATTTTAATTTATCAAAATTTCAGAAAATTAAGTTAGTGGAGGTAACAGATGTAAAAAAAAAAAAAAAAAAAATTTAAATTAAGTTAAAAAAATAATTTTATTCACTAAAATCCAACAATTATTTGATTTTTGCAATAATTTCCAAAACAATGTTTTTTAATACAAAAAAGACTAATAAATTTCCCATACTAATCTTTGGCCCAGCTGCTGGTGGATGAAAAACAAGATTTTTAACTTTTGGTTAAAAATCTTTCAAACATGTAAAAAGGATTAAAAAGTTTAATAAAATAATGAAAAAATACTTTGTTTTTCCTCTTAATGATAAACATTTTGATGATAAAACTTTATTTTTTGGAGGCCTTTTTTTCATCGTGGTTTGTTCTTTTTTAGAGGTACCTATAATATTCATGTTACACAAGATCACAATTCTCTTAGGATTTTTATTATCAGAAAATTGTTTTTATACATAATTATTCCAATAAATAAATATTGTTCAACTACTGAAAAGTTTTCCAGGAAAAACCAACGAAAATACTGTCAGATATTAAAAGTGAAAGTGTAACACATTTTCATGGCAATGCACACAATGAAGTAAAATATCCTCCAACACTGAAGATTTATGCAAATAGGAAGTAGAAAACAACAGAATTTTTATTTTTCTTCATAGAAAAAGATTTTAAACAATAAAAAAAATCTCCAGGTCAAATTTAAGAGGATTTCCGCCCTTACAGAATATTTTGCATCAAATTTCTATGACCTTGAAAAAGAAATATAAAGAAACACATTTTTAAATAACACACTTAAGTAAAGCAAGGGCATCCGAGTTTAACTTCTGAGAAAAAAAAAAAAAAAATTTCACATATCAAATTACTGACTTACTTCCCACAGATTAGTTTACCAAGTCTCATATTCTGAGTAAAACTAGATTTTGTAAAACAAATTTGGAAAGTATCGACATCATTTTTCTTCACTGAAAGTTAATTTAACTACTTTTTATGAGAATGAATATCTTCACTTATCTGTTTTGAAAAATACATATTTTGAAAGTTCCAAAGAAATTTATCCATCAATGTTTTTCATGGATATTGAATAGTTGTCATCATAATAATGATGAAACAAATTATATTGCACTTCTAACAGTGTTTCATTTTTTTTATTTATAAAGCAATTTTTTCAAATTCGAAAGGTGATCCTAAACTTGACACGTTTATAAATTCTAAGTATTCTTGTTTACAAAGATTTAAGGCAATCTTGTACTTTCTCACATTAAATTATTTTTTGATTTATTTTTATTCAAACAAAAACTAAGAATTTCAGGCAGACCTGGGAACACCAGCAATTAAGAGGTGGTTCCACGCTCCTCAAAATCTCCTGATCAGAGGCCTTGCTTTTGGATGTAGTTTATCGTCTTACCCAAGACATGGGTGTAGTTTATTGCCATACCCAGGACATGGGTGTAGTTTATTGCCATACCCAGGACATGGGTGTAGTTTATTGCCATACCCAGGACATGGGTGTAGTTTATTGCCATACCCAGGATAGATGCAGATAGTTGATAAACAGATATTATTTATGATTAATGAAGGAGCATAAACCCTATCTACCATTTTGATAGTTGATCACAGCAAACACAGTAAAAAAAAAAAAAAAAAAAAAAAAAAAAAAACTCATTTGACCACACAAAAATCATATATGGTTTTAGTTTTCAGTCTTCCTTGTCGACCTATCCAAAATATCCGACTCTTTTGTCATCTTCCACATGCTTCTTCATGGATTTCTCTTCACCTTCATGATTTCAATGATACTCCAGGTACAAACCGAGTGGTTTCTTCCTATAATTGGATTTGGTAAGGTTGCTCAGCAACTGTGACATATTCAGGAAGGCTATTAGGATAATCAAGAACCTATACTGGCAGCAAACCGCCTGCCTATGGATATAAAATGAGCTCAGAAGATATACAAGAATAGAAAGTGGCATAAGACAAGGATGTGTCTTCTCGTGGGATTTATTCGATCTATAGAGTAAGGTGATTGTGAGAGAACTAGAAGTCCTACCAGGATTCATTATTGGTGGCCACTATCTAAACAACATTAGATATGCCGATGACACAGTGTTGACAGCAGACACGGAAAGATAACTACAAAAAATTCACACAGAAGGTAATGAATGAAAGCGAGAAGAAAGCAATAAACATCAATTATCAAACAAGTACAAAAATTTAAATATCTGGAAAGTGTTTTAACAGAGGACAGAAAGTGCAACACTGAGATCGAAAGGTGCATTCCAAAAGCTAAGCAGGGTATTAAGAAACAGAAAAACTGTTAGAAACAAAGAAAAGAGAACTGAATTGTTAAGTGATATCTGTCCTCCTATATGACAGTGAATGCTGGACAATCCCCTCAAAGATGAAAAGAGTTGAAGCAGCAGAAATCTGGTTCTACTGAAGGATGCTGAGGATATCATTAACCAAATATATGGGCAACAACAAAATATTTCAATGTCTGGGAAGTGTTTTAACAGAGGACGGAAAGTGCAACACTGAGATCGAAAGGTGCATTCCAAAAGCTAAGCAGGGTATTAAGAAACAGAAAAACTGTTAGAAACAAAGCAAAGAGAACTGAATTGTTAAGTGATATCTGTCCTCCTATATGACAGTGAATGCTGGACAATCCCCTCAAAGATGAAAAGAGTTGAAGCAGCAGAAATCTGGTTCTACTGAAGGATGCTGAGGATATCATTAACCAAATATATGAGCAACAACAAAATATTTCAATGTCTGGGAAGTGTTTTAACAGAGGACAGAAAGTGCAACACTGAGATCGAAAGGTGCATTCCAAAAGCTAAGCAGGGTATTAAGAAACAGAAAAACTGTTAGAAACAAAGCAAAGAGAACTGAATTGTTAAGTGATATCTGTCCTCCTATATGACAGTGAATGCTGGACAATCCCCTCAAAGATGAAAAGAGTTGAAGCAGCAGAAATCTGGTTCTAGTGAAGGATGCTGAGGATATCATTAACCAAATATATGAGCAACAACAAAATATTTCAATGTCTGGGAAGTGTTTTAACAGAGGACAGAAAGTGCAACACTGAGATCGAAAGGTGCATTCCAAAAGCTAAGCAGGGTATTAAGAAACAGAAAAACTGTTAGAAACAAAGCAAAGAGAACTGAATTGTTAAGTGATATCTGTCCTCCTATATGACAGTGAATGCTGGACAATCCCCTCAAAGATGAAAAGAGTTGAAGCAGCAGAAATCTGGTTCTACTGAAGGATGCTGAGGATATCATTAACCAAATATATGGGCAACAACAAAATATTTCAATGTCTGGGAAGTGTTTTAACAGAGGACGGAAAGTGCAACACTGAGATCGAAAGGTGCATTCCAAAAGCTAAGCAGGGTATTAAGAAACAGAAAAACTGTTAGAAACAAAGCAAAGAGAACTGAATTGTTAAGTGATATCTGTCCTCCTATATGACAGTGAATGCTGGACAATCCCCTCAAAGATGAAAAGAGTTGAAGCAGCAGAAATCTGGTTCTACTGAAGGATGCTGAGGATATCATTAACCAAATATATGAGCAACAACAAAATATTTCAATGTCTGGGAAGTGTTTTAACAGAGGACGGAAAGTGCAACACTGAGATCGAAAGGTGCATTCCAAAAGCTAAGCAGGGTATTAAGAAACAGAAAAACTGTTAGAAACAAAGCAAAGAGAACTGAATTGTTAAGTGATATCTGTCCTCCTATATGACAGTGAATGCTGGACAATCCCCTCAAAGATGAAAAGAGTTGAAGCAGCAGAAATCTGGTTCTACTGAAGGATGCTGAGGATATCATTAACCAAATATATGGGCAACAACAAAATATTTCAATGTCTGGGAAGTGTTTTAACAGAGGACGGAAAGTGCAACGCTGAGATCGAAAGGTGCATTCCAAAAGCTAAGCAGGGTATTAAGAAACAGAAAAACTGTTAGAAACAAAGAAAAGAGAACTGAATTGTTAAGTGATATCTGTCCTCCTATATGACAGTGAATGCTGGACAATCCCCTCAAAGATGAAAAGAGTTGAAGCAGCAGAAATCTGGTTCTACTGAAGGATGCTGAGGATATCATTAACCAAATATATGGGCAACAACAAAATATTTCAATGTCTGGGAAGTGTTTTAACAGAGGACAGAAAGTGCAACACTGAGATCGAAAGGTGCATTCCAAAAGCTAAGCAGGGTATTAAGAAACAGAAAAACTGTTAGAAACAAAGAAAAGAGAACTGAATTGTTAAGTGATATCTGTCCTCCTATATGACAGTGAATGCTGGACAATCCCCTCAAAGATGAAAAGAGTTGAAGCAGCAGAAATCTGGTTCTACTGAAGGATGCTGAGGATATCATTAACCAAATATATGGGCAACAACAAAATATTTCAATGTCTGGGAAGTGTTTTAACAGAGGACAGAAAGTGCAACACTGAGATCGAAAAGTGCATTCCAAAAGCTAAGCAGGGTATTAAGAAACAGAAAAACTGTTAGAAACAAAGAAAAGAGAACTGAATTGTTAAGTGATATCTGTCCTCCTATATGACAGTGAATGCTGGACAATCCCCTCAAAGATGAAAAGAGTTGAAGCAGCAGAAATCTGGTTCTACTGAAGGATGCTGAGGATATCATTAACCAAATATATGAGCAACAACAAAATATTTCAATGTCTGGGAAGTGTTTTAACAGAGGACGGAAAGTGCAACGCTGAGATCGAAAGGTGCATTCCAAAAGCTAAGCAGGGTATTAAGAAACAGAAAAACTGTTAGAAACAAAGAAAAGAGAACTGAATTGTTAAGTGATATCTGTCCTCCTATATGACAGTGAATGCTGGACAATCCCCTCAAAGATGAAAAGAGTTGAAGCAGCAGAAATCTGGTTCTACTGAAGGATGCTGAGGATATCATTAACCAAATATATGGGCAACAACAAAATATTTCAATGTCTGGGAAGTGTTTTAACAGAGGACAGAAAGTGCAACACTGAGATCGAAAGGTGCATTCCAAAAGCTAAGCAGGGTATTAAGAAACAGAAAAACTGTTAGAAACAAAGAAAAGAGAACTGAATTGTTAAGTGATATCTGTCCTCCTATATGACAGTGAATGCTGGACAATCCCCTCAAAGATGAAAAGAGTTGAAGCAGCAGAAATCTGGTTCTACTGAAGGATGCTGAGGATATCATTAACCAAATATATGGGCAACAACAAAATATTTCAATGTCTGGGAAGTGTTTTAACAGAGGACAGAAAGTGCAACGCTGAGATCGAAAGGTGCATTCCAAAAGCTAAGCAGGGTATTAAGAAACAGAAAAACTGTTAGAAACAAAGAAAAGAGAACTGAATTCTTAAGTGATATCTGTCCTCCTATATGACAGTGAATGCTGGACAATCCCCTCAAAGATGAAAAGAGTTGAAGCAGCAGAAATCTGGTTCTACTGAAGGATGCTGAGGATATCATTAACCAAATATATGGGCAACAACAAAATATTTCAATGTCTGGGAAGTGTTTTAACAGAGGACAGAAAGTGCAACACTGAGATCGAAAGGTGCATTCCAAAAGCTAAGCAGGGTATTAAGAAACAGAAAAACTGTTAGAAACAAAGAAAAGAGAACTGAATTGTTAAGTGATATCTGTCCTCCTATATGACAGTGAATGCTGGACAATCCCCTCAAAGATGAAAAGAGTTGAAGCAGCAGAAATCTGGTTCTACTGAAGGATGCTGAGGATATCATTAACCAAATATATGAGCAACAACAAAATATTTCAATGTCTGGGAAGTGTTTTAACAGAGGACGGAAAGTGCAACGCTGAGATCGAAAGGTGCATTCCAAAAGCTAAGCAGGGTATTAAGAAACAGAAAAACTGTTAGAAACAAAGAAAAGAGAACTGAATTGTTAAGTGATATCTGTCCTCCTATATGACAGTGAATGCTGGACAATCCCCTCAAAGATGAAAAGAGTTGAAGCAGCAGAAATCTGGTTCTACTGAAGGATGCTGAGGATATCATTAACCAAATATATGGGCAACAACAAAATATTTCAATGTCTGGGAAGTGTTTTAACAGAGGACGGAAAGTGCAACGCTGAGATCGAAAGGTGCATTCCAAAAGCTAAGCAGGGTATTAAGAAACAGAAAAACTGTTAGAAACAAAGAAAAGAGAACTGAATTGTTAAGTGATATCTGTCCTCCTATATGACAGTGAATGCTGGACAATCCCCTCAAAGATGAAAAGAGTTGAAGCAGCAGAAATCTGGTTCTACTGAAGGATGCTGAGGATATCATTAACCAAATATATGGGCAACAACAAAATATTTCAATGTCTGGGAAGTGTTTTAACAGAGGACGGAAAGTGCAACGCTGAGATCGAAAGGTGCATTCCAAAAGCTAAGCAGGGTATTAAGAAACAGAAAAACTGTTAGAAACAAAGCAAAGAGAACTGAATTGTTAAGTGATATCTGTCCTCCTATATGACAGTGAATGCTGGACAATCCCCTCAAAGATGAAAAGAGTTGAAGCAGCAGAAATCTGGTTCTACTGAAGGATGCTGAGGATATCATTAACCAAATATATGGGCAACAACAAAATATTTCAATGTCTGGGAAGTGTTTTAACAGAGGACGGAAAGTGCAACGCTGAGATCGAAAGGTGCATTCCAAAAGCTAAGCAGGGTATTAAGAAACAGAAAAACTGTTAGAAACAAAGAAAAGAGAACTGAATTGTTAAGTGATATCTGTCCTCCTATATGACAGTGAATGCTGGACAATCCCCTCAAAGATGAAAAGAGTTGAAGCAGCAGAAATCTGGTTCTACTGAAGGATGCTGAGGATATCATTAACCAAATATATGGGCAACAACAAAATATTTCAATGTCTGGGAAGTGTTTTAACAGAGGACGGAAAGTGCAACGCTGAGATCGAAAGGTGCATTCCAAAAGCTAAGCAGGGTATTAAGAAACAGAAAAACTGTTAGAAACAAAGAAAAGAGAACTGAATTGTTAAGTGATATCTGTCCTCCTATATGACAGTGAATGCTGGACAATCCCCTCAAAGATGAAAAGAGTTGAAGCAGCAGAAATCTGGTTCTACTGAAGGATGCTGAGGATATCATTAACCAAATATATGGGCAACAACAAAATATTTCAATGTCTGGGAAGTGTTTTAACAGAGGACGGAAAGTGCAACGCTGAGATCGAAAGGTGCATTCCAAAAGCTAAGCAGGGTATTAAGAAACAGAAAAACTGTTAGAAACAAAGCAAAGAGAACTGAATTGTTAAGTGATATCTGTCCTCCTATATGACAGTGAATGCTGGACAATCCCCTCAAAGATGAAAAGAGTTGAAGCAGCAGAAATCTGGTTCTACTGAAGGATGCTGAGGATATCATTAACCAAATATATGGGCAACAACAAAATATTTCAATGTCTGGGAAGTGTTTTAACAGAGGACGGAAAGTGCAACACTGAGATCGAAAGGTGCATTCCAAAAGCTAAGCAGGGTATTAAGAAACAGAAAAACTGTTAGAAACAAAGCAAAGAGAACTGAATTGTTAAGTGATATCTGTCCTCCTATATGACAGTGAATGCTGGACAATCCCCTCAAAGATGAAAAGAGTTGAAGCAGCAGAAATGCGGTTCTACTGAAGGATGCTGAGGATATCATTAACCAAATATATGAGCAACAACAAAATATTTCAATGTCTGGGAAGTGTTTTAACAGAGGACGGAAAGTGCAACACTGAGATCGAAAGGTGCATTCCAAAAGCTAAGCAGGGTATTAAGAAACAGAAAAACTGTTAGAAACAAAGCAAAGAGAACTGAATTGTTAAGTGATATCTGTCCTCCTATATGACAGTGAATGCTGGACAATCCCCTCAAAGATGAAAAGAGTTGAAGCAGCAGAAATCTGGTTCTACTGAAGGATGCTGAGGATATCATTAACCAAATATATGAGCAACAACAAAATATTTCAATGTCTGGGAAGTGTTTTAACAGAGGACGGAAAGTGCAACACTGAGATCGAAAGGTGCATTCCAAAAGCTAAGCAGGGTATTAAGAAACAGAAAAACTGTTAGAAACAAAGCAAAGAGAACTGAATTGTTAAGTGATATCTGTCCTCCTATATGACAGTGAATGCTGGACAATCCCCTCAAAGATGAAAAGAGTTGAAGCAGCAGAAATCTGGTTCTACTGAAGGATGCTGAGGATATCATTAACCAAATATATGAGCAACAACAAAATATTTAAATGTCTGGGAAGTGTTTTAACAGAGGACAGAAAGTGCAACACTGAGATCGAAAGGTGCATTCCAAAAGCTAAGCAGGGTATTAAGAAACAGAAAAACTGTTAGAAACAAAGCAAAGAGAACTGAATTGTTAAGTGATATCTGTCCTCCTATATGACAGTGAATGCTGGACAATCCCCTCAAAGATGAAAAGAGTTGAAGCAGCAGAAATCTGGTTCTACTGAAGAATGCTGAGGATATCATTAACCAAATATATGAGCAACAACAAAATATTTCAATGTCTGGGAAGTGTTTTAACAGAGGACAGAAAGTGCAACACTGAGATCGAAAGGTGCATTCCAAAAGCTAAGCAGGGTATTAAGAAACAGAAAAACTGTTAGAAACAAAGCAAAGAGAACTGAATTGTTAAGTGATATCTGTCCTCCTATATGACAGTGAATGCTGGACAATCCCCTCAAAGATGAAAAGAGTTGAAGCAGCAGAAATCTGGTTCTACTGAAGGATGCTGAGGATATCATTAACCAAATATATGAGCAACAACAAAATATTTCAATGTCTGGGAAGTGTTTTAACAGAGGACGGAAAGTGCAACACTGAGATCGAAAGGTGCATTCCAAAAGCTAAGCAGGGTATTAAGAAACAGAAAAACTGTTAGAAACAAAGCAAAGAGAACTGAATTGTTAAGTGATATCTGTCCTCCTATATGACAGTGAATGCTGGACAATCCCCTCAAAGATGAAAAGAGTTGAAGCAGCAGAAATCTGGTTCTACTGAAGGATGCTGAGGATATCATTAACCAAATATATGAGCAACAACAAAATATTTCAATGTCTGGGAAGTGTTTTAACAGAGGACGGAAAGTGCAACACTGAGATCGAAAGGTGCATTCCAAAAGCTAAGCAGGGTATTAAGAAACAGAAAAACTGTTAGAAACAAAGCAAAGAGAACTGAATTGTTAAGTGATATCTGTCCTCCTATATGACAGGGAATGCTGGACAATCCCCTCAAAGATGAAAAGAGTTGAAGCAGCAGAAATCTGGTTCTACTGAAGGATGCTGAGGATATCATTAACCAAATATATGAGCAACAACAAAATATTTCAATGTCTGGGAAGTGTTTTAACAGAGGACGGAAAGTGCAACACTGAGATCGAAAGGTGCATTCCAAAAGCTAAGCAGGGTATTAAGAAACAGAAAAACTGTTAGAAACAAAGCAAAGAGAACTGAATTGTTAAGTGATATCTGTCCTCCTATATGACAGTGAATGCTGGACAATCCCCTCAAAGATGAAAAGAGTTGAAGCAGCAGAAATCTGGTTCTACTGAAGGATGCTGAGGATATCATTAACCAAATATATGGGCAACAACAAAATATTTCAATGTCTGGGAAGTGTTTTAACAGAGGACGGAAAGTGCAACACTGAGATCGAAAGGTGCATTCCAAAAGCTAAGCAGGGTATTAAGAAACAGAAAAACTGTTAGAAACAAAGCAAAGAGAACTGAATTGTTAAGTGATATCTGTCCTCCTATATGACAGGGAATGCTGGACAATCCCCTCAAAGATGAAAAGAGTTGAAGCAGCAGAAATCTGGTTCTACTGAAGGATGCTGAGGATATCATTAACCAAATATATGGGCAACAACAAAATATTTCAATGTCTGGGAAGTGTTTTAACAGAGGACGGAAAGTGCAACACTGAGATCGAAAGGTGCATTCCAAAAGCTAAGCAGGGTATTAAGAAACAGAAAAACTGTTAGAAACAAAGCAAAGAGAACTGAATTGTTAAGTGATATCTGTCCTCCTATATGACAGTGAATGCTGGACAATCCCCTCAAAGATGAAAAGAGTTGAAGCAGCAGAAATCTGGTTCTACTGAAGGATGCTGAGGATATCATTAACCAAATATATGAGCAACAACAAAATATTTCAATGTCTGGGAAGTGTTTTAACAGAGGACGGAAAGTGCAACACTGAGATCGAAAGGTGCATTCCAAAAGCTAAGCAGGGTATTAAGAAACAGAAAAACTGTTAGAAACAAAGCAAAGAGAACTGAATTGTTAAGTGATATCTGTCCTCCTATATGACAGTGAATGCTGGACAATCCCCTCAAAGATGAAAAGAGTTGAAGCAGCAGAAATCTGGTTCTACTGAAGGATGCTGAGGATATCATTAACCAAATATATGGGCAACAACAAAATATTTCAATGTCTGGGAAGTGTTTTAACAGAGGACGGAAAGTGCAACACTGAGATCGAAAGGTGCATTCCAAAAGCTAAGCAGGGTATTAAGAAACAGAAAAACTGTTAGAAACAAAGCAAAGAGAACTGAATTGTTAAGTGATATCTGTCCTCCTATATGACAGTGAATGCTGGACAATCCCCTCAAAGATGAAAAGAGTTGAAGCAGCAGAAATCTGGTTCTACTGAAGGATGCTGAGGATATCATTAACCAAATATATGAGCAACAACAAAATATTTCAATGTCTGGGAAGTGTTTTAACAGAGGACGGAAAGTGCAACACTGAGATCGAAAGGTGCATTCCAAAAGCTAAGCAGGGTATTAAGAAACAGAAAAACTGTTAGAAACAAAGCAAAGAGAACTGAATTGTTAAGTGATATCTGTCCTCCTATATGACAGTGAATGCTGGACAATCCCCTCAAAGATGAAAAGAGTTGAAGCAGCAGAAATCTGGTTCTACTGAAGGATGCTGAGGATATCATTAACCAAATATATGAGCAACAACAAAATATTTCAATGTCTGGGAAGTGTTTTAACAGAGGACGGAAAGTGCAACACTGAGATCGAAAGGTGCATTCCAAAAGCTAAGCAGGGTATTAAGAAACAGAAAAACTGTTAGAAACAAAGCAAAGAGAACTGAATTGTTAAGTGATATCTGTCCTCCTATATGACAGTGAATGCTGGACAATCCCCTCAAAGATGAAAAGAGTTGAAGCAGCAGAAATCTGGTTCTACTGAAGGATGCTGAGGATATCATTAACCAAATATATGAGCAACAACAAAATATTTCAATGTCTGGGAAGTGTTTTAACAGAGGACGGAAAGTGCAACACTGAGATCGAAAGGTGCATTCCAAAAGCTAAGCAGGGTATTAAGAAACAGAAAAACTGTTAGAAACAAAGCAAAGAGAACTGAATTGTTAAGTGATATCTGTCCTCCTATATGACAGTGAATACTGGACAATCCCCTCAAAGATGAAAAGAGTTGAAGCAGCAGAAATGCGGTTCTACTGAAGGATGCTGAGGATATCATTAACCAAATATATGAGCAACAACAAAATATTTCAATGTCTGGGAAGTGTTTTAACAGAGGACGGAAAGTGCAACACTGAGATCGAAAGATGCATTCCAAAAGCTAAGCAGGGTATTAAGAAACAGAAAAACTGTTAGAAACAAAGCAAAGAGAACTGAATTGTTAAGTGATATCTGTCCTCCTATATGACAGTGAATGCTGGACAATCCCCTCAAAGATGAAAAGAGTTGAAGCAGCAGAAATCTGGTTCTACTGAAGGATGCTGAGGATATCATTAACCAAATATATGGGCAACAACAAAATATTTCAATGTCTGGGAAGTGTTTTAACAGAGGACAGAAAGTGCAACACTGAGATCGAAAGGTGCATTCCAAAAGCTAAGCAGGGTATTAAGAAACAGAAAAACTGTTAGAAACAAAGAAAAGAGAACTGAATTGTTAAGTGATATCTGTCCTCCTATATGACAGTGAATGCTGGACAATCCCCTCAAAGATGAAAAGAGTTGAAGCAGCAGAAATCTGGTTCTACTGAAGGATGCTGAGGATATCATTAACCAAATATATGAGCAACAACAAAATATTTCAATGTCTGGGAAGTGTTTTAACAGAGGACAGAAAGTGCAACACTGAGATCGAAAGGTGCATTCCAAAAGCTAAGCAGGGTATTAAGAAACAGAAAAACTGTTAGAAACAAAGCAAAGAGAACTGAATTGTTAAGTGATATCTGTCCTCCTATATGACAGTGAATGCTGGACAATCCCCTCAAAGATGAAAAGAGTTGAAGCAGCAGAAATCTGGTTCTACTGAAGGATGCTGAGGATATCATTAACCAAATATATGGGCAACAACAAAATATTTCAATGTCTGGGAAGTGTTTTAACAGAGGACAGAAAGTGCAACACTGAGATCGAAAGGTGCATTCCAAAAGCTAAGCAGGGTATTAAGAAACAGAAAAACTGTTAGAAACAAAGAAAAGAGAACTGAATTGTTAAGTGATATCTGTCCTCCTATATGACAGTGAATGCTGGACAATCCCCTCCAAGATGAAAAGAGTTGAAGCAGCAGAAATCTGGTTCTACTGAAGGATGCTGAGGATATCATTAACCAAATATATGAGCAACAACAAAATATTTCAATGTCTGGGAAGTGTTTTAACAGAGGACAGAAAGTGCAACACTGAGATCGAAAGGTGCATTCCAAAAGCTAAGCAGGGTATTAAGAAACAGAAAAACTGTTAGAAACAAAGCAAAGAGAACTGAATTGTTAAGTGATATCTGTCCTCCTATATGACAGTGAATGCTGGACAATCCCCTCAAAGATGAAAAGAGTTGAAGCAGCAGAAATCTGGTTCTACTGAAGGATGCTGAGGATATCATTAACCAAATATATGGGCAACAACAAAATATTTCAATGTCTGGGAAGTGTTTTAACAGAGGACGGAAAGTGCAACACTGAGATCGAAAGGTGCATTCCAAAAGCTAAGCAGGGTATTAAGAAACAGAAAAACTGTTAGAAACAAAGCAAAGAGAACTGAATTGTTAAGTGATATCTGTCCTCCTATATGACAGTGAATGCTGGACAATCCCCTCAAAGATGAAAAGAGTTGAAGCAGCAGAAATGCGGTTCTACTGAAGGATGCTGAGGATATCATTAACCAAATATATGAGCAACAACAAAATATTTCAATGTCTGGGAAGTGTTTTAACAGAGGACAGAAAGTGCAACACTGAGATCGAAAGGTGCATTCCAAAAGCTAAGCAGGGTATTAAGAAACAGAAAAACTGTTAGAAACAAAGAAAAGAGAACTGAATTGTTAAGTGATATCTGTCCTCCTATATGACAGTGAATGCTGGACAATCCCCTCAAAGATGAAAAGAGTTGAAGCAGCAGAAATCTGGTTCTACTGAAGGATGCTGAGGATATCATTAACCAAATATATGAGCAACAACAAAATATTTCAATGTCTGGGAAGTGTTTTAACAGAGGACGGAAAGTGCAACACTGAGATCGAAAGGTGCATTCCAAAAGCTAAGCAGGGTATTAAGAAACAGAAAAACTGTTAGAAACAAAGCAAAGAGAACTGAATTGTTAAGTGATATCTGTCCTCCTATATGACAGTGAATGCTGGACAATCCCCTCAAAGATGAAAAGAGTTGAAGCAGCAGAAATCTGGTTCTACTGAAGGATGCTGAGGATATCATTAACCAAATATATGGGCAACAACAAAATATTTAAATGTCTGGGAAGTGTTTTAACAGAGGACAGAAAGTGCAACACTGAGATCGAAAGGTGCATTCCAAAAGCTAAGCAGGGTATTAAGAAACAGAAAAACTGTTAGAAACAAAGCAAAGAGAACTGAATTGTTAAGTGATATCTGTCCTCCTATATGACAGTGAATGCTGGACAATCCCCTCAAAGATGAAAAGAGTTGAAGCAGCAGAAATCTGGTTCTACTGAAGGATGCTGAGGATATCATTAACCAAATATATGAGCAACAACAAAATATTTCAATGTCTGGGAAGTGTTTTAACAGAGGACGGAAAGTGCAACACTGAGATCGAAAGGTGCATTCCAAAAGCTAAGCAGGGTATTAAGAAACAGAAAAACTGTTAGAAACAAAGCAAAGAGAACTGAATTGTTAAGTGATATCTGTCCTCCTATATGACAGTGAATGCTGGACAATCCCCTCAAAGATGAAAAGAGTTGAAGCAGCAGAAATCTGGTTCTACTGAAGGATGCTGAGGATATCATTAACCAAATATATGGGCAACAACAAAATATTTCAATGTCTGGGAAGTGTTTTAACAGAGGACGGAAAGTGCAACACTGAGATCGAAAGGTGCATTCCAAAAGCTAAGCAGGGTATTAAGAAACAGAAAAACTGTTAGAAACAAAGCAAAGAGAACTGAATTGTTAAGTGATATCTGTCCTCCTATATGACAGTGAATGCTGGACAATCCCCTCAAAGATGAAAAGAGTTGAAGCAGCAGAAATCTGATTCTACTGAAGGATGCTGAGGATATCATTAACCAAATATATGAGCAACAACAAAATATTTCAATGTCTGGGAAGTGTTTTAACAGAGGACGGAAAGTGCAACACTGAGATCGAAAGGTGCATTCCAAAAGCTAAGCAGGGTATTAAGAAACAGAAAAACTGTTAGAAACAAAGCAAAGAGAACTGAATTGTTAAGTGATATCTGTCCTCCTATATGACAGTGAATGCTGGACAATCCCCTCAAAGATGAAAAGAGTTGAAGCAGCAGAAATCTGGTTCTACTGAAGGATGCTGAGGATATCATTAACCAAATATATGAGCAACAACAAAATATTTCAATGTCTGGGAAGTGTTTTAACAGAGGACGGAAAGTGCAACACTGAGATCGAAAGGTGCATTCCAAAAGCTAAGCAGGGTATTAAGAAACAGAAAAACTGTTAGAAACAAAGCAAAGAGAACTGAATTGTTAAGTGATATCTGTCCTCCTATATGACAGTGAATGCTGGACAATACCCTCAAAGATGAAAAGAGTTGAAGCAGCAGAAATCTGGTTCTACTGAAGGATGCTGAGGATATCATTAACCAAATATATGAGCAACAACAAAATATTTCAATGTCTGGGAAGTGTTTTAACAGAGGACGGAAAGTGCAACACTGAGATCGAAAGGTGCATTCCAAAAGCTAAGCAGGGTATTAAGAAACAGAAAAACTGTTAGAAACAAAGCAAAGAGAACTGAATTGTTAAGTGATATCTGTCCTCCTATATGACAGTGAATGCTGGACAATCCCCTCAAAGATGAAAAGAGTTGAAGCAGCAGAAATCTGGTTCTACTGAAGGATGCTGAGGATATCATTAACCAAATATATGGGCAACAACAAAATATTTCAATGTCTGGGAAGTGTTTTAACAGAGGACAGAAAGTGCAACACTGAGATCGAAAGGTGCATTCCAAAAGCTAAGCAGGGTATTAAGAAACAGAAAAACTGTTAGAAACAAAGCAAAGAGAACTGAATTGTTAAGTGATATCTGTCCTCCTATATGACAGTGAATGCTGGACAATCCCCTCAAAGATGAAAAGAGTTGAAGCAGCAGAAATGCGGTTCTACTGAAGGATGCTGAGGATATCATTAACCAAATATATGAGCAACAACAAAATATTTCAATGTCTGGGAAGTGTTTTAACAGAGGACGGAAAGTGCAACACTGAGATCGAAAGGTGCATTCCAAAAGCTAAGCAGGGTATTAAGAAACAGAAAAACTGTTAGAAACAAAGCAAAGAGAACTGAATTGTTAAGTGATATCTGTCCTCCTATATGACAGTGAATGCTGGACAATCCCCTCAAAGATGAAAAGAGTTGAAGCAGCAGAAATCTGGTTCTACTGAAGGATGCTGAGGATATCATTAACCAAATATATGAGCAACAACAAAATATTTCAATGTCTGGGAAGTGTTTTAACAGAGGACGGAAAGTGCAACACTGAGATCGAAAGGTGCATTCCAAAAGCTAAGCAGGGTATTAAGAAACAGAAAAACTGTTAGAAACAAAGCAAAGAGAACTGAATTGTTAAGTGATATCTGTCCTCCTATATGACAGTGAATGCTGGACAATCCCCTCAAAGATGAAAAGAGTTGAAGCAGCAGAAATCTGGTTCTACTGAAGGATGCTGAGGATATCATTAACCAAATATATGAGCAACAACAAAATATTTCAATGTCTGGGAAGTGTTTTAACAGAGGACGGAAAGTGCAACACTGAGATCGAAAGGTGCATTCCAAAAGCTAAGCAGGGTATTAAGAAACAGAAAAACTGTTAGAAACAAAGCAAAGAGAACTGAATTGTTAAGTGATATCTGTCCTCCTATATGACAGTGAATGCTGGACAATCCCCTCAAAGATGAAAAGAGTTGAAGCAGCAGAAATCTGATTCTACTGAAGGATGCTGAGGATATCATTAACCAAATATATGAGCAACAACAAAATATTTCAATGTCTGGGAAGTGTTTTAACAGAGGACGGAAAGTGCAACACTGAGATCGAAAGGTGCATTCCAAAAGCTAAGCAGGGTATTAAGAAACAGAAAAACTGTTAGAAACAAAGCAAAGAGAACTGAATTGTTAAGTGATATCTGTCCTCCTATATGACAGTGAATGCTGGACAATCCCCTCAAAGATGAAAAGAGTTGAAGCAGCAGAAATCTGGTTCTACTGAAGGATGCTGAGGATATCATTAACCAAATATATGGGCAACAACAAAATATTTCAATGTCTGGGAAGTGTTTTAACAGAGGACAGAAAGTGCAACACTGAGATCGAAAGGTGCATTCCAAAAGCTAAGCAGGGTATTAAGAAACAGAAAAACTGTTAGAAACAAAGCAAAGAGAACTGAATTGTTAAGTGATATCTGTCCTCCTATATGACAGTGAATGCTGGACAATCCCCTCAAAGATGAAAAGAGTTGAAGCAGCAGAAATCTGATTCTACTGAAGGATGCTGAGGATATCATTAACCAAATATATGAGCAACAACAAAATATTTCAATGTCTGGGAAGTGTTTTAACAGAGGACGGAAAGTGCAACACTGAGATCGAAAGGTGCATTCCAAAAGCTAAGCAGGGTATTAAGAAACAGAAAAACTGTTAGAAACAAAGCAAAGAGAACTGAATTGTTAAGTGATATCTGTCCTCCTATATGACAGTGAATGCTGGACAATCCCCTCAAAGATGAAAAGAGTTGAAGCAGCAGAAATCTGGTTCTACTGAAGGATGCTGAGGATATCATTAACCAAATATATGAGCAACAACAAAATATTTCAATGTCTGGGAAGTGTTTTAAC
This sequence comes from Acanthosepion esculentum, assembly GCA_964036315.1. Taxonomy (NCBI): domain Eukaryota; kingdom Metazoa; phylum Mollusca; class Cephalopoda; order Sepiida; family Sepiidae; genus Acanthosepion; species Acanthosepion esculentum. Next base: position 21,354,150 of record OZ038487.1, read on the forward strand.
AGAGGACGGAAAGTGCAACACTGAGATCGAAAGGTGCATTCCAAAAGCTAAGCAGGGTATTAAGAAACAGAAAAACTGTTAGAAACAAAGCAAAGAGAACTGAATTGTTAAGTGATATCTGTCCTCCTATATGACAGTGAATGCTGGACAATCCCCTCCAAGATGAAAAGAGTTGAAGCAGCAGAAATCTGATTCTACTGAAGGATGCTGAGGATATCATTAACCAAATATATGAGCAACAACAAAATATTTCAATGTCTGGGAAGTGTTTTAACAGAGGACGGAAAGTGCAACACTGAGATCGAAAGGTGCATTCCAAAAGCTAAGCAGGGTATTAAGAAACAGAAAAACTGTTAGAAACAAAGCAAAGAGAACTGAATTGTTAAGTGATATCTGTCCTCCTATATGACAGTGAATGCTGGACAATCCCCTCAAAGATGAAAAGAGTTGAAGCAGCAGAAATCTGGTTCTACTGAAGGATGCTGAGGATATCATTAACCAAATATATGGGCAACAACAAAATATTTCAATGTCTGGGAAGTGTTTTAACAGAGGACAGAAAGTGCAACACTGTGATCGAAAGGTGCATTCCAAAAGCTAAGCAGGGTATTAAGAAACAGAAAAACTGTTAGAAACAAAGCAAAGAGAACTGAATTGTTAAGTGATATCTGTCCTCCTATATGACAGTGAATGCTGGACAATCCCCTCAAAGATGAAAAGAGTTGAAGCAGCAGAAATCTGGTTCTACTGAAGGATGCTGAGGATATCATTAACCAAATATATGAGCAACAACAAAATATTTCAATGTCTGGGAAGTGTTTTAACAGAGGACGGAAAGTGCAACACTGAGATCGAAAGGTGCATTCCAAAAGCTAAGCAGGGTATTAAGAAACAGAAAAACTGTTAGAAACAAAGCAAAGAGAACTGAATTGTTAAGTGATATCTGTCCTCCTATATGACAGTGAATGCTGGACAATCCCCTCAAAGATGAAAAGAGTTGAAGCAGCAGAAATCTGATTCTACTGAAGGATGCTGAGGATATCATTAACCAAATATATGAGCAACAACAAAATATTTCAATGTCTGGGAAGTGTTTTAACAGAGGACGGAAAGTGCAACACTGAGATCGAAAGGTGCATTCCAAAAGCTAAGCAGGGTATTAAGAAACAGAAAAACTGTTAGAAACAAAGCAAAGAGAACTGAATTGTTAAGTGATATCTGTCCTCCTATATGACAGTGAATGCTGGACAATACCCTCAAAGATGAAAAGAGTTGAAGCAGCAGAAATCTGGTTCTACTGAAGGATGCTGAGGATATCATTAACCAAATATATGAGCAACAACAAAATATTTCAATGTCTGGGAAGTGTTTTAACAGAGGACGGAAAGTGCAACACTGAGATCGAAAGGTGCATTCCAAAAGCTAAGCAGGGTATTAAGAAACAGAAAAACTGTTAGAAACAAAGCAAAGAGAACTGAATTGTTAAGTGATATCTGTCCTCCTATATGACAGTGAATGCTGGACAATCCCCTCAAAGATGAAAAGAGTTGAAGCAGCAGAAATCTGGTTCTACTGAAGGATGCTGAGGATATCATTAACCAAATATATGGGCAACAACAAAATATTTCAATGTCTGGGAAGTGTTTTAACAGAGGACAGAAAGTGCAACACTGAGATCGAAAGGTGCATTCCAAAAGCTAAGCAGGGTATTAAGAAACAGAAAAACTGTTAGAAACAAAGCAAAGAGAACTGAATTGTTAAGTGATATCTGTCCTCCTATATGACAGTGAATGCTGGACAATCCCCTCAAAGATGAAAAGAGTTGAAGCAGCAGAAATGCGGTTCTACTGAAGGATGCTGAGGATATCATTAACCAAATATATGAGCAACAACAAAATATTTCAATGTCTGGGAAGTGTTTTAACAGAGGACGGAAAGTGCAACACTGAGATCGAAAGGTGCATTCCAAAAGCTAAGCAGGGTATTAAGAAACAGAAAAACTGTTAGAAACAAAGCAAAGAGAACTGAATTGTTAAGTGATATCTGTCCTCCTATATGACAGTGAATGCTGGACAATCCCCTCAAAGATGAAAAGAGTTGAAGCAGCAGAAATCTGGTTCTACTGAAGGATGCTGAGGATATCATTAACCAAATATATGAGCAACAACAAAGTTCTAGAGAAAAAAGAAAACTTGTACTTAACATCAGAAAGAAATTTTTAGGACACATAATGAGGAAAGACAGCTTGGAAAATCCGATACTCACGAGGCAGAGGAAACAACATACTTAGTAGGCTTGAGTAAATGGATGCTGCAACAGGGTTTTAGGAGAAATAACAAAAAGACAAAATTTATTAAGAGCTACACATAACAGGAAGTTGTGGAGAGCCATGATCACTTACATTCTGGGGGGTACAGTACATAAAGAACGTGGCATTTTGTTGGTCATGCAAGCAATGTAACATCAGTGAAGTAATTTAACATGAAAAAGTGAAAGATTGCCAAGCTTAAATTATATTTAATTTTTTAAAGGATGGAAGTGAGCTCAGAATATGATGTTAGGTAAAGTTTACTAATTCTAAATCTTATTAATCACAAAAGTTTGAAATTGATAAAAATTCGGTTAAGCTATTTTCTCTCTACAATTTTCTTTTTTATCGTTCTGGAAAAATGACTTTCTTTACGATTCTGTTCATTTTCTGGAAAAGGAAAGGTTTAAAGTGGATGCAAACTAACTTGCTCTAAAAAGTCAGTGTTCGACTGACACTAAAGTCAAAATAGACCCTGACTGTTTCCAATATAATATCAAATACTCAATTTATAATGTATACTGAAACTGGACACTGAGTTTTACATCTTACTTAATGAAATTAATGTGTGGGCAATTTTCAAAATAAAAAAAAATTTAAGTTTGTAACAAAAGTTGTTTGAGTACAGTACCTCCACTACAACCACAATACCTAAGGTTTAAATTAATTTTTAAAAATGAAACAGCTTTCTTAAAGCTTTCATTTTAAATTTAATTGAAAGCCAAAAGATAAAAATTACTATTTCCATTAAGCAAAATACTCTGCATTTCAAACATTAATTATATTGATTGGAATTGATTTTCATTTTTTTTCAGTAACGTCAATAAAGTCACCCATTTTGAGACATTTGTAAACATAGGTACCTCTGTGAGTTCGCTAAAAAAGAGCATAGCATGAATAAAAAGGGCCTTAAACTTGATGAAAATAATTTTTTATTGTCTAAATACCTATGTTGTTATTATTAAGAAGTATTTTGGGGACATTTTTTTTTTACATTTTTAATAGTCTCTAGCACATCTGAAATTTTTGTTAAAAACTTTTTTTTTAAGTCAGCAAAATTGACAGATAATCAATCATGTCAACCATTTTTTCCATTTTATAAACAAAATGAAAATCTCAGTTTCAAATTCTTTAAAAAAAATCAATTATAATTATAATTTTTTCAAAATTTATTTTAAGAAAATTAGTAATGATAAAGTTTGTTTAAAATATTTTAAAACAAACATTACTTTCTACGCCAAAAAAGAAAAAGTAGCTTAAAAATAAGACAAAGCAGGTCTTAATATTTGATGTCACTTGATAGGTGATGATTGATAATTTCATCATGTATTGACAGCTTACATAAATGTAAGTTACCATACAGAAGGACAGAAGTGACATAATTATTTAGTTTGAACTTATTTACTCCGTTATTTTTAAGGAAAAATTTTGGCACTAATTTTTTTTTTTTTTTTTTTTTTACTTAGCTTTCACCTTTACGATGCTTTATGGAAAAAAAATTAAAATAAGATTGTTGAGAGTGAGATTAAATTTCATACGGTAATTTATATAGATACCTTTCTTATGAAATTTTATCAGAAGTGTACATAATTTTACGTACATTTACATTTTATTACTGTGTTATTTGTATTTCCGTTCATTTTAAATTTTGATATTTCATTTATGGAAAAATTAAATAAATAAGATAATATAAAAATAAGATCATATAAATTTCATATGATGATACTAATACCTGTAGGTACCTTTCTGAGTTGAAATTGAAAAATTAAATTAACTTCTCCACACGTGTTTCACACAAACAATTCACAAAAATAAAGGCCGTAAACAGTAGAGAACAACGCTTAACTCAAATAACACTACTTTTTATTGTATTCTTGCAGGTCTTCCGTACATTTGAATTACAGCCGTTTTATGAACACAAAAGCCATCTGAAATTAGTTTTTTATACAGTGTACCTTTTCTGATTGTTAAACTATACAACTTATAATGCTAAAAGATAGATCTACTTAAACACCATTGACTAAAAACTGAACACCTGTTTCAATAATTTTATTTTTATAATATTGAATAACTTTTTTAATGTAAAAATAAAATAATTTAAGAAATAACTGTTTTAATCTTTTAAAAATTCATTTTTCATCGAAAAAGTTTTGCTTTCAGACAATTTTCATAAAAGCAACTAAAAAAGCATTTGAAATTAAAAATAATATCTTTGTTTTATTGAGTTTTTTTGTATGATACAATTCAGACCTGATTTTCAGGTGGGGGGCGGGGTCCGATTAAAAAACGAAAAAAAAAAAAAAAGAAAGACAAACCTGATTTGCTTTCCTCAAAGCCTTGTGCTTTTAATTAAATCACTAAAAAACTAAATGCAATTGAATTTCTAGTTTTCATAAAATTAGTGGGGGGGGGGGTAGTAAAAAATATTTTTGCCATGACTTTTAAAAAAAGAAAACAATTTCCATCATTTGTGAATAGTTTCTGAAAGTTTCATTAACATTGGTACCTCCAAGAGATCGCTGAAAAAAAAAAAAAGAAAAAGAGAGAATAGATAGCACGATGAAAAAGATGCCAAACTTGACGAAAACAAAATTTTATCCTCTAAAAAATGTTTGTTATTTAAGAAGAGGAAAGAATAAAGTATTTTTTAATTATTTTAAAAAATTTTTCCTTCTTTTTAGAAGAAGGTTTTGTTTTTTTTAAAGTTAGAATGTTCTAAAAAGGAAAAATTTTAAAACATAATTAAAATTAAAAAATACTTTGTTCTTTCCTCTTCTTAACGTTTTTTAGACGATAAAATTTTGTTTTCGTTAATCTTGGCGTCTTTTTCATCATGCTATGGTAGCTATTCTCTTTTTTAGCAATTTCATGGAGGTACTTATTGGGGGTTTTAGGGTTTTAATAACATCACATCAGTTCATCATAGAAAAAAAAATGGAATTTTGTTTGGTTAGGCTTTCTTTCATACTTTGAAAATGAACTAACGAAAACGGCATGCTATTTTTTTTTTTTTTACAAAAAAAATAAAAAACACAAAGTATGGGTCCATTTTAACATACATTCGAAAACAATATTCTTCTTAATCATATTCATTCTTAGTTAAAAATATTAATACATTTTCAGCTTAAAGAATAGTAATCGTTGAATCATGTGGGGGAAAATGTGCTCAGAATATGAGGCTATGTAAAGCAATCGAAGGGAGGTAATTCGGTGCTCGTCAACAAAAGTTGTTTCGGACGTTAAACTCGACAATATCCAAATCTTGATATCTTGAGTGGTTTTCCAAAAATTGTTTTCAATTAACACGAAAGGAACTAACGAAGTCTGTTGTGTCACGTTCACGTGGTTGCATAGGAAGATTTGTCTGGAAACAAAACCTCATCAGGTGGTAAATTCGTTTTTGTTTATCAAACAACCTGCAGTCGTGAAAATGAAATGAAAAAAAAAAAGGTGGTATTTTCAGAAACTTAAGATATTTTTTTTTATTTAATTAAAAACGCGAAACTGATATATTTGCAATGGACATTGATCGTAAAAAAAAAAACGTAAATGATTTGTGAGGCTTCTTCTAAGTAGCGCCAAGAGGTCCCGCATCACACTGTGTGGGTAAACAAACCAGAATTAAAAACATACTTTCGAATGCTTCGCCTGTTAGGACATGTGCATACAAGACAGTGCACGTATTTTAAAAAATAAAATAAAAATAACGGGACAGCAAAGGGCCAAACCAGTAACTTCATCTAAGGCTTGGACAACAGCCCTAAAAGCAATTTAATCAGTTTCTACTGCGGTGGGGAAGATGGGGAAAACGAAAAGAAAATATCCACTAATTATAAGGTAAGATGAACCAACCTCATCAATTAGCAACTATCTGAAGTTAAAAAGGGGAGGGTCAGAGGTCAGGGTTAAACCCTGATGTCTGAAGAACCCCAAAATGGTGCAAAAAAGAGTTGGGTACATCAAACCGACCCAGTGTAAAATTTGCCCTTGCGTTTTTTGACTCATTTTATTTATATTTATCTATCTCAAAACTTTTGACGTAGATAAATAATTTTTTTTTTTTTTTTTTTTTTAAGATAGACATGCAATATAATGATTATTAGCTTCAGGAGGAAAAAAGCGTATCACGTGATCACCTTAAACCCTACTGTCCACAGAAAAAAAATTATTTGAGCAGTGACAGTGCTTTCTTAACTCTCTACGAATCATTTAAGTGAATGACACGTTTCTTAAAGTATATTTTTGTTTTTCTTCTTTCATGTTTGTTTTTAGATGTTCATTTGTCAAATGAAAGTAAATGTCACCATAGTGTGTGTGTGTATTTTTTAAGTGTTAGTCATAGATAAAAAAATAATTTAAAAATGGACAAATCAATGTATTGATGAAAGAAAGAATGGTTATATCAACGTCTTATGAAAACTATATCAAGAAAAGAAAAGGCACTGGAGAAAGAAAACAGCCGACATCAAAACAGAGCAAAATCAACACCCACTGGACTACAATCATTTTTTTTTATTAACAGAGGGTAAATTGTTTTAAAGCAGCTGTCAAGATTAACGGATTCATAATGCTACAATATTCAAATAAAATGAAAAAAGAGAACGGACTGGCAGGAATCAGCTGGTCGAGATATAAAAAATAAAGACCAAACTTGAGCAAACGATTATATATATGACGAAAAGTTTTAAACAGAAACTCCATGATTTTGGTGGTACCGTAACGACGAACATGTGACCGAATTCTTTTTCGTTCTACGGATGGACAATCGACACAAAAATATTCGTCTATTTCTCAGAAATCAATTTTTAAAAAAGTCGTATTTGTCTGTCTAAACTAGAATCTATTCTTTTCGTTTTCATTTAAAGCAATGACGAGATTAAAAAATACTTTATCAGTAAGTTTGGAAAAAATAGTCTAAGTCTTACTGATATCGTCTTTTCTTCGCGATTTTCAACTTAACCGTGCCTTCTATTTTGATAGATGAACACAGTTATCATTAAAGAAAGATTAATAATGTGACAAGGTCGGTGAAAAACCGGATGAACATAGAATAATCGATCTTAATTATGCTTCATTAAAAAAAAAAAAAAAAAACTATTGACCTCCCTTGTTTTTCTTAAGTCACATGTAAATGCACACAATACACTCACACAATAAGGTAAATTAAAACAGGTTTTTTTTTTAAATATTAGTTAAATTTGTTATTAATTATGAACTTTTTTACCCAGCGATTTTAAAACCGAAAATCTCACAATTCTATTGCTGTAAATAATTAACTTCAAGTCTCGTCCCATTTAAAAAAAAAAAAAAAAAAAAAAAAAAATGCATAATAAACGAAGTTATTTTAAAATTCAAAAAAAAAAAATATAATTAAAAAATTGACATCAGCTGACAATTTGAAGAGTTTTTTTAGGAAAAATAAAGTTTTAGAGATACACTTTGGAATTATTTTTCTCCAGCTAAAAAAAAAAAAAGAAAAAAAAAAGGGAAATCGGTTTTATTAACTAACCAAAACCTAAAAAAAAAAAAAAAAAAAAAAAAGGGACAAAAAAGAAAATAAAAAGGGGGCGAGGGAATGCGATAATTCCACCCGGTAATCGTAAATTTGATGTTTCTATATATTTTATTTGAATGTTTATAAACTAAAACAGGTTCCTTATGAAAATCGAGAATCCATGTTGAAAAATCATTTTTTTTAATTACCTCTTTTCATTATTTTAAATGTCGATTTTTTACTTAATTTAACAGCTGATAAACTTTTTTTTAAAAATATGCATTGTTCTTTTTCCTCTTATTTTTATATTTATTTATTTATTTTTTTTTTACATACGTCCAAGGGCAATTTATTACCTTCTCGAGCATCCATAGACTAAACCAACTGCTATCATGTTTTTCACTTCTTCGGTATCATCAAAGTTAAAGAGAGCACGCATACAGGTTTCAAAAAGGTGGGGAAGAAAATGATAAAAATATTAAAATACGTCCTATTTTGTAAATGACAGTACAATTTACATTAAAGAAGAATTTAACAATGCTCCCAGAATCAATCTTAAAATATCTAGACAATGTGTAAAAACTGTTAATTCGGGAATTTTTTAGGGCTCTATCATGAAGTACGGATCTGGAGTCATAACATTTAAAGAAGTCACATTTTTTCATGAACCCGGGTGAAAACGCAACAGCACAGTAATAAGGTTTTTGATCAAAGAACCTAAGCGCCGGACACTTAAGAGAAAACATTTACTTATAGAACTGAAGAAGTCTATAACAAACATAAGGAATGAAAAAAAATAAACTGTCTGCTCACCGTTCCAAGTTGAACACATTGCTACGAGGTTCCACCATTGACTACTGCTGCTCAACAACAAGTGACGCAGGAGAGTTTCTTTGATAAAGGGAATTAACTCTCGCCAACATGTTTAACAGCGTAAAAGGCGAAAGATTTTTTCTCTCTTTTATCTTTTCCTTCTTAAATGATAGACACAAAAAATATATCTATATAGATTTATTTTCTTTCTCTCTCTCTCTCTCTCTATATATATATATATAGAGAGAGAGAGAGATTTGTATAGATTTGTATGTATAAATTGGGATCAAATATAGATTGGAATCTGATAGAATGATAAGATAAAGAACAAATAGGAAACGTTAACATGTTTCAATTTTATTAAAGTGTCATCACAGAATGAGATATGAAGAAAAAATAATTTCTCCATATCTCATTCTCTGATGAAGCTTTAATAAAAGTGAAATATGTTAGATTGATAAACATTTCCTATTTGTTTTTTACCCTATCATATATATATATGTGTGTGTGTTTAGGCAGTATATTTTCATTCAAACAGGTTTGGTTAAATAATTTAGACATATCATGTTGATTAGTTTTCATTGCGATCCTTTCAAGTTCACGGATTCATTTTTTGGTAGAATTAGAAAATTGAGCAAGAAAAATATCAAAATTCTCTTTTGAATAGTTTTTATCTTCCCAAGTACTTTAAATGAGTAAAAACAAAAAAGTTACTCCTCTTATACTGGAAAAAAGACCAAAAGAACACGTGAACTTTGAAATCTAGAATGCTGCATAAACAGTGAAAAAAAAACAAACAGGTCTCAGATGAAATTGAAAGTACTTGGGAAAAGTGCCTTAAATTTCCTCTATATAATGTTTGTTGAGTGTGGTTAACATTCACCACTAAATTAAGTACATGAACAAGGATTGGTTATGAATAATAATTATTTTTCATCACCATGCTAAACACACACATACACACACACACACACACACACACACACACACACACATATACATATATATATATATATATATAGGATAGATGATAATGTATATATTAATGATTTATACATTATCACATGAATCCTGCATAGGCAAACTAGAATTATGATACACTTACACTTACACACATAAATCATTCATACAAATACTGCTTGACAAATCAAATGCATGCGAATTCTGCTTAACCAATGAAAATCAAACAACACAAAAATAAAATTAACAGAAAATGTTTTCTCCATATCTAATTCTCTGATGAAACTTTAATAAAAGTGAAATATTCTAGATTTATAAACCTTTCCTATTTGTTCTTTATCCTACCATTCTGCCAGATTCCAATCTGTTTTTTGATCTCTATTGATACCAATATATATATATATGTATGTATGTGTGTGTGTGTGTGTGTGTATGTATGTCTTTTGTTAAAGACAACTGACAAGCTACTGCAGTTAATCTTTTTATTTAATTTTTCTTGTGTTCGTACAACTGTCCAAACATATTACTACATATATATGATTGTCTATTTGGGCAGCAATCCCACATTTATACATGTTTCATTAAAAATGACTGTCAAGAAAAGTGATTAAGTTTATTATTTAATTTTTCTTGTGTTCTTATAATTTTATTTTATTTTCTGGACATAAGTTATGTAGAAATTGTTCTAATGTTCTGTATGTCTGAGCATTTTCAGCTATACTTTTACCTATTATGAAAGATGATTTTATTTTTACTTTTAACTGAATGTAAGCATTTTTTATGTATGTATCTAGAGTTATAGGAATGTTTTATTTTTCAAACACAGTCAGCACATTGTGGCCATGTTTATAGTTGATATTATTGAGTGTTGGGTTTTTCTTTTTTTATTAATAATGAATCCATTAATTTTAAACTTTTTTTGCATGTGGATGATGCTATTATATTTGTATTATCAACAAGTATGTTGCGGATGGAGTTGGTTAGGCCTCCGTGTGTATTTAAATGAGATTAACTTGAGCTATGGTCAGAGAGATGTAACATAAGTCTTCTTGTTAAGCATATTGTAGTATATCCAATATAATTATTTACGAATTTGGATTAGTCAGGAACACAGGAACATGTAAATTTGTAAATAATATTGGTTCTCTGTAATTTGGATCTTGCAAGTGAGTTATTGTTGTTGATGAGAAGGTTAGCAATTTTAAATTTTTTATAGTAGATAATTAATTTAATTTTCTTGTTTTTCTCAACTAGAGTTGTATTTTTCTTTATAATGTTTCTAAGAGAAAATTCATCCTGCTTATAATCACTGAGCATTTGATTTTTATAGAAAATGTTAATGTTATTGTTTTTATCTGTATGTTGTATGTTGCTAATGGTTACCTTAGAAAGAAAAAATCTAATTTGGTGATAATGGAAGCATTATTAATAAATTAAAAAAAAAAACATTCAGGCACAGTGACGTGCAGAGGTTTGATGTTTGGTGATGGCCAGGGAAAACTGCTTGATTTTATGCCCCTAAGACTCAAGAAAGGGGGGTTATAAGGCGTAGTACCGAGAAATGTGAGAAAGGGAGACATTTTAAATATGTAAAATGAATGAAACATAAAATAAACATTTTATTCAAATTAAATCTAAACTTAAATTTTTATTTCACTCTTTGATTGGATGCCCTCCCAATATGGGATCCCCTGGGGGGGGGGGGGGCCGTCACACCCTCTGCACTCTCTTTTACTGCTTGTACATAAAGAACATTCGGGCAATTTCTACATAATTTATGTCCAGAAAAGAAAAAAAATTATAACACAAGAAAAATTAAATAAGAAAAACTTAACTACAGTACCTTCTCAGTCATTTCTAACAAAGCTGTCGGTCTTAGATGATAATGTATAATACATTAATGTATACATTTTCATCCAAATGCACATGAAGCCATTGAAAATCAGACAACACAAAAATAAAAATACCAGAATATGTTTTCTCATATCTCATTCTCTGATGAAGCTTTCATAGAAGTGAAATATGTTAGATTTATAAGTTTCCTATTTGTTCTTTATCATATCACTGTGTCAGATGCAGTCCATTTTTTATCTATATTTGATACCAATTCATATATATATATATATATATATATATATATATATATATATATATATATATATATATATATATATAAATACTTTTTTATTTTTTATCTATTTTTGTATTTTTTATCTACTTTTTTATTTATCTATTTATTGTTTTATCTACATTTTTATTTTTTTGTCTACTATTGTCTGTATTGAGCCCTCTTTTAAATTGATTTTACGAACGTTGGAATTGGACTCCATTCATTCTCATTTTACATGGATATATGTATATATATATAAATCTATATATCTATATACAACTCTCTCTCTCTTTCTCTCTCTCTCTCTCTCTCTCTATATATATATATATATATATATATATATATATATATATGCATAAATGTTTATATACATATATATATATAGATAGAAAGAGAGAGAAAAATAAGTATATAAGTATATATATATACATATATATATACATATATATATATATATATATATATATATATATATATATATATATATATATATATTTTAAATAAAAACAGACCACTTTAAGGTTCCATGTAATAAATTATTTCACCACAGCCCTTTTAAAGGACCGCGGATCATCAAACTTTACTTCCAAAGGTTGAAACAAAAAACAAAAAAATTTTTTTTTTTCTCTTTATGACTTTTTCTCCTCTCCCCCTTCCATATCAATATATAACTTCCATTAAGTTAACCGATTTAATGTGTCAATGTCTGGATTTCCTCAAACAATTTAAATTTGAAAGAATAGAAATGTTACATCTAACTCCATCATGTCTCTCTCCCCCCTCACTTTCTAACTTCGTTAATTTACATATAATAAATACTGCCCATCAAAAATGTGTGAATTTCTTTTCATTTTTCATTTCAATCTTTGGAAGTAAAGTCTGATGATCCGTGGTCCTTTAAAAGGGCTGTGGTGAAATAATTTATTATATGGAACCTTAAAGTGGTCTGTTTTTATTTAAATTATTAGCTCTGATTTACATTGAGCTCTCTGGATTTTATCCTCCTTGGGTCTACCCATACGGATTACCTAGTTTTTCGTAAACTAATATATATATATATATATATATATATATATATATATATATATATATATATATATATATATATATGAATAGATGGAGCTCTTGAACTGTGGTGAATGCAATCTAACTAGAAAGAAAATTGATGTCTTTCCTTTGCTGGAAAACAACTGGGAAAAACTGATTCTAATATAACACCCACTAGCAGGTTTAAACTAGACATCTTGCTTTGGCTTGTTTCTGGATTACTTGAATTTTTACATAAATTTAATGTGTTAGAAACAGTCATACTTGATTAACAAGTTGAGAGCTATTATCAATATTGTGTATGTATGTATCTAGGTCAGTGGTTTCCAAATGGTGCGGCATACCTCATAGGTGTGGCAGAAGAGGATAGCAGGTGAGACGGAATGATTGAAAGACAATCAAAGATTTAGAAACAGTTTCAAAAACTTCATATGCCAAAAATAAATATCATTTCAAAATTTCAAATATTATTATGAATTACTTGTAACTGCATGCATGAATCCCAGTATAAATAGTTATTAATAATTATTAACCAATTTTATCATTGTGATATTGCATTATATCAATTATAATTAAGTTATAACTTAAATAGTAGGACTTACATCTGAAAAAAAATGATTTCGTATCTCAAAACAATTGAACTTAGACCAGAGATATTAAGGACACTTCATAATGGTCACTTGGCACTAAACAAATGCCAAGAGAGAGCCAAAAAATCGGTGTGGTGGCCTAAAATATCTCAGGAGTTGAAAGGTTATCTAAAAAAAATTCTCATTTTATAACATAGAATGTCTAACAATTAAAATGGAAAAATTAAAAGTAACATCACTTCCTCAAGGTCTATGGCGTAGAATTGGGACAGACATATTCACTTACCGAGGACACCAATATATTGCCGCAATAGATTATTTCTTAAGATATACAGAAATAGCAAAGATCAATCCAATGACAAGTGACTGTGTTATAGGGAAGTTGAAAAATTTATTCTCATGTTGGAGAATTCCTATTGAACTTGTCAGTGATAATGCAAAACAATTCACAAGTTACAAATTCAAAGATTTTGGAGACAGTTATGGATTTAAACACATAACATCAATTCTACATTATCCTCAAGCAAATGAAGAAGCAGAAAGCACTGTTAAAAGAAATAAGAGAACCTTGAAACAGTCAGATACATTTTTTTTTTTTTTTTTTAAGCGTATCTCCCCAAACAAGGCTGGAGGCCACTATCACGCAAGGGGTTAAAGAAGGGTTGGAGGAAGAGCAGATAGGAGTGGTAAAGGAGAGGATATGGTGAAAGAGAAAGACAGTGGGTCAATCAAGGCAAGGGGATTACAGAAGATTTGGAGCGAGAGCAGATAGGAATAAAAAATGAAAGGATGTGGAGAAGGGAAGTGGATAGATCAAGGCAACTGGAGATGTCGATTGACGCTACACTTAAACCGTTGGAGATTGTATTTGTCAGGGAAACAGTAATAGGGAAGGGAGTTCCATACGCGAGATGTGCGAGACATGAAGCTATTGGAGTAGAAGAGACATCTACATCTAACAGTTTCCATGGTGTAGGGATGGGAGCAGGATGCCAGCCTTGTGGGACGTTTAAATTCACGAGGCCTAGGGACAAGCGAAAGCAGCTCCTCGGAGCAATTACCGTGAAAGTACTTGTAAAAAAGGCAGAGCGAGGCAACATCGCGTCTGTGAGAGAGCGACTGCAGACGAGATGACAGATCAGGGACAATCACGTTGCCTATCCGTCTCTGGATCTTATCAAGAACCCTGAGGCAAATGGCAGGGGCCCCAGACAATATATGGCAGCAATACTCCATGCAAGGGCGAATGGTCAATTTATAGACTTGGAGGATCGATTCTGGGGAGAAAAATTTCCTGGCTCGGCACAGGGAACCAACTTTCCTTGCGGTGGATGATGCAACTGACTCAATGTATTTGTTCCATCTCAGATCAGCAGACAGCATGAGACCGAGCAGCCGCAGAGAGGAGCTCTCGAGAAGTTGGTCTTCAGACATTCTAATGGGATGCAGGGATGGATCCTTGTGGTGGTTCAAGCATTAATGTTATACCAGAGTATGCCAATTCAAGCCACAGGAGTCAATCCCACAGAATTAATTATGATAAGGAAAATAAGAACCACATTACCTTTATGTCCCCAAAAGTTATTACCAAGATGGCCTGATTTCATTTTCTATTTTCTTAAGGAAAATAAGTTCAGAATGACAATTTTTATGATTTTTATATTATGTAAATACAAATCTTTTGTTTTCATCTTAACTCCAGTATAACAATGTCATTTTTGCATAATGCAGAGATTTCTAAATATGCAAGATCAGTTTGAGGTGGAACATAGAAGCAAACTTGTATAGGGTGGGCTTTCCCCATGTAGGTTTACCAGTTTTGCCAAGAAGTCATTATGTGGTGCTGTAAAGCATCTATAAAAATGGGACAGTTCCTGTCATCTCTCTTTTACTCTTTTTTTCTTCTAGTATTGTGGGTGGTACATTTGCCTACAAACAGATATTGAATGACAGAAGACAACAATAAACACAACAAAGACTTGAGTAAAGAAAATATATTGCCAAGTTTATTTTCATTAAAAAATACATCAACAAAAATAAGGTTACAGTGCACTAGGCGAAGAATATCTCTGCATGTTCATGTAGAGAGTAAGAAAAGTGTGGTCCTGAGAAGGACAGTTAAGGAAGTCATTGATAAGTGTTGTCCTGAAAAGGACAGATTTGCAGTCACTGAAGAACATTGTCTTAAAAAGGACAGTTGTGTGATCACCAAAAAGAGTTGTCCTGAAAAGGACAGATTTGTAGTCACTGAAGAGTGTTGTTTTAAAAAGGACAGTTGTCTGATCACTGAAAAGTGTTGTCCTGAAAAGGACAGATTTACAGTCACTGAAGAACGTTGTCTTAAAAAGGACAGTTGTGTGATCACCAAAAAGAGTTGTCCTGAAAAGGACAGATTTGTAGTCACTTAAAAAGGACAGTTGTGTGATCACTGAAAAGTGTTGTCCTGAAAAGGACAGTTTATTGGATATCATTGCTGCTGGAGAGCATGTCTGGAGCTGGAGATGCCTGGAGTGGCAGGACTTGGAGGCCTGCTGGAAATGGCTGGAACAACAGCTGATAGCATACTGGAGATGTAGATGATGATAGCTGGTTGGAAATGCTGCTGATAGCTGGAGCCATGGGCCAGCTGTCAGATACAGGAACAGATACTAAACTTTGATTCTAGTCATCTGGGCCATGGAAGTGTATATTTACCCCAGCCTTCCCACTGAGACAAGATGTGACACAAGGTTGGGTTTAACATAGGGAACCTGAGCATGTACACTTGGGCAAAGGACAAAGATTTCCCAGTCCCCAGCACCTAGTGGTTGCACTGACATCGGTATGAATATTGATCACCTCTCTCTAGTGCAGTGGGGGGTGCAGCCACAGGCAGCTGTTCTCCGGGACTGAGCACCTCAGAGTTTTATTTTCCCCAGATGTGTCTCTATCCACAGACAGAGCCACAACTGAGTCGCACTCTGCCTGAAGACAGAGACACAACTGAGAGATAATTACACTATCCAGCATGAGCCGTGGAAGGTAACTTTTTCTTGCTTTGACGTCTTTTTATATCCTGAATCAGTTTTACAATGGTCACTGGTTAAACTTTTGGTTAAGTTGTATGTAAAAAATGTGGGAGTGACGACAGGATAAGACACTATCATGCAGTAGAAGTAACAACATCAACTGGAAACCCCCTGGATATGGGGATATCTTTCCCCTTAGTAAATGAACTTTTTCAGTTACCATTTCTGCCTTCCATCATCAGCATGGCTGATGCTAACCTCCAGGAGAGCCACTCATTGCGCCTTTTTGGTTTCACGTTTTTTACTGACATGAAATGGAGCAATTATATTGAATCAATTACTAGGTCTGCTGCTAAGAAGCTAGTTCACTATATTAGAAATTATCTTGCACATTTATAAATCTACCATTTGTTCATGTATTGAATATTGCTGATGTAAGTGATCTGGTACTCTTGTTATATATCTCGAGATTTTTGAAAAATTAAAAAAAAAAGTGTCTGTAATGTCATTGGTCCTAACTTGGCATCTTGACTTCAATCAATTTCCAACAGCTATAACATGGCTTTCTTCTGTCTTTTCTGTAAATACTTTCATGGTAATTGTTCTAATGAGCTTTCCTCCTTGGTACCTTGACTAGATGAATTTAAGGGTATTACTAGATTGGCAACTAGGTCTCACCATTTTACTGTTCAACTAGCTAGATTTCACCATAAGTTCTATTGTAACAGTTTTTCTCACACTTCTAGCCTGTGGAACTCTCTTCCAGTTTCTTGCTTCCCTGCCATCTACAATCTTCAAACATTTAAATGCGATGCTAATCACTATCTTCTGTTTTCCTGAATCCTGTTCTTTTATTAGACTTTCTCCTCACTAAAGTCTTCCCATTCTTTTTCACTCCCAATAACCCCTTGTGTCTTAGTGGCCTTGCTTGGGGGTGAAATGCTTAAAAAAAATTAAAAAATTAACCAACAGTTTAATTCCTTGCACTTAATCTAAAGCATAAAATCTGTTTTATTTTAAGCAAATGAAACTTATTTTGTAATTAATATGCATGTCAGTAAACTGCTATTCTTTAATTCACATAGAGAACTCTTTTTGCCTTTCATCAGCATGGCTGATGCTAGCTTCCAGGGTGCAACTCATGGTCTCACATTTTCCACTGGCATGAAGTGAAATGATTATGTTGAATCAATTCCTCGGTCTAGAAAAATTGATTCATTGTTTCACACACACACACACACACACACACACACACGCATGTCTTACCCACATAATTCCTAACTTGTAATCTCTTCTTCCTTTAAGGTCTATACTCATGTAATTTCTATCTTTTCTTTTTTAATTTATAAAATATAAAACATCACTGTTTTCAAATTGTCTGTCATTTACATGGGCCAAATATTGTTGCCACTGCTTTTAGTTAAACTAGAAATAATACTGCAACATTTGGTGTTCAAGATGCAGTTTCAACATGCAGCTACTGCAACAACAGTAATTCTATTCTTTACCCATTAAGTGATCACAATTTAGAATAAGTCTGGTTTGGTTTGGTTGAAAGGAATATCTACCCCACATATTTTAGTAATTTTATGTCAAATTCTGATTCAGTTGCAGATGCTTGATTACAATCAAAACTATTCATATTTTCATATTTCCACTGCAATCTGTTAATCGCCCTTTGTCAATGCTCAGATGTAATTACATGAGGACAGTGTTCATATGCAATCACAATTAGTTTTTCCCTATTTGCCTGTTCAGGTGCAATTATCTCCTCATCTTAGAGATGCTGTGATGGTAACATCTAAGATGAGAATAATAGTCCCAGTCATGTAAATAATATTTCCTCTTCTTAGGAATAACAACCAAGATGGAGACGATTTCTGGCCACCTGATATAGAGGATGTTCCTGAGACATCGGTTGGTAAATGTCTGAAGTTTGTGGATGTTGGTCTTGGTTACCCACCAGGTTTCTGAGCCATAAAGTAGGACCGACTTCATGTTGGTGTTGAAGATCTGGATCTTGTTGTAAAGTGAGATGGCCGTTGATCTCCAGATTGGCTGCAGAGTGTTGGAAGCATGTCAGGCTTTGTTGATTCACCAATCGAGATGGACATCAAGAAATGGAAATGGGGATGGATCGGCCACACACTAAACAAGCCTGCTTCTAGTGCCACCAGGCAGGCCCATGACTGGAATCCACAAGGGAAGTCGTCTCCAACGACCAACTGTGGAACAGGACCAGACAAATCCCAATCGATACTGACATCAAGAAAGGGAAATGGGGTTGGATTGGCTACACACTCAATAAGCCTGCTTCTAGTGCCACCAGGCAGGCCCATGACTGGAATCCACAAGGGAAGTCGTCTCCAACGACCAACTGTGGAACAGGACCAGACAAGCCCCAATCCAGGTTGACATCAAGAAAGGGAAATGGGGATGGATTGGCCACACATTCAATAAGCCTGCTTCTAGTGCTACCAGGCAGGCCCATGACTGGAATCCTCAAGGGAAGTCGTCTCCAACGACCAACTGTGGAACAGGACCAGACAAGACCCAATCGAGATGGACATCAAGAAAGGGAAATGGGGATGGATTTGCCACACATTCAATAAGCCTGCATCTAGTGCCACCAGGCAGGCCCATGACTGGAATCCACAAGGGAAGTCGTCTCCAACGACCAACTGTGGAACAGGACCAGACAAGACCCAATCGAGATGGACATCAAGAAAGGGAAATGGGGATGGATTGGCCACACATTCAATAAGCCTGCATCTAGTGCCACCAGGCAGGCCCATGACTGGAATCCACAAGGGAAGTCGTCTCCAACGACCAACTGTGGAACAGGACCAGACAAGCCCCAATCGAGATGGACATCAAGAAAGGGAAATGGGGATGGATTGGCCACACATTCAATAAGCCTGCATCTAGTGCCACCAGGCAGGCCCATGACTGGAATCCTCAAGGGAAGTCGTCTCCAACGACCAACTGTGGAACAGGACCAGACAAGACCCAATCGAGATGGACATCAAGAAAGGGAAATGGGGATGGATTTGCCACACATTCAATAAGCCTGCATCTAGTGCCACCAGGCAGGCCCATGACTGGAATCCACAAGGGAAGTCGTCTCCAACGACCAACTGTGGAACAGGACCAGACAAGACCCAATCGAGATGGACATCAAGAAAGGGAAATGGGGATGGATTGGCCACACATTCAATAAGCCTGCATCTAGTGCCACCAGGCAGGCCCATGACTGGAATCCACAAGGGAAGTCGTCTCCAACGACCAACTGTGGAACAGGACCAGACAAGACCCAATCGAGATGGACATCAAGAAAGGGAAATGGGGATGGATTGGCCACACATTCAATAAGCCTGCATCTAGTGCCACCAGGCAGGCCCATGACTGGAATCCTCAAAGGAAGTCGTCTCCAACGACCAACTGTGGAACAGGACCAGACAAGCCCCAATCGAGATGGACATCAAGAAAGGGAAATGGGGATGGATTGGCCACACATTCAATAAGCCTGCATCTAGTGCCACCAGGCAGGCCCATGACTGGAATCCACAAGGGAAGTCGTCTCCAACGACCAACTGTGGAACAGGACCAGACAAGACCCAATCGAGATGGACATCAAGAAAGGGAAATGGGGATGGATTGGCCACACATTCAATAAGCCTGCATCTAGTGCCACCAGGCAGGCCCATGACTGGAATCCACAAGGGAAGTCGTCTCCAACGACCAACTGTGGAACAGGACCAGACAAGACCCAATCGAGATGGACATCAAGAAAGGGAAATGGGAATGGATTGGCCACACATTCAATAAGCCTGCATCTAGTGCCACCAGGCAGGCCCATGACTGGAATCCTCAAGGGAGGTCGTCTCCAACGACCAACTGTGGAACAGGACCAGACAAGACCCAATCGAGATGGACATCAAGAAAGGGAAATGGGGATGGATTGGCCACATATTCAATAAGCCTGCATCTAGTGCCACCAGGCAGGCCCATGACTGGAATCCACAAGGGAAGTCGTCTCCAACGACCAACTGTGGAACAGGACCAGACAAGACCCAATCGAGATGGACATCATGAAAGGGAAATGGGGATGGATTTGCCACACATTCAATAAGCCTGCATCTAGTGCCACCAGGCAGGCCCATGACTGGAATCCACAAGGGAAGTCGTCTCCAACGACCAACTGTGGAACAGGACCAGACAAGCCCCAATCCAGGTTGACATCAAGAAAGGGAAATGGGGATGGATTGGCCACACATTCAATAAGCCTGCTTGTAGTGCCACCAGGCAGGCCCATAACTGGAATCCACAAGGGAAGTCGTCTCCAACGACCAACTGTGGAACAGGACCAGACAAGCCCCAATCCAGGTTGACATCAAGAAAGGGAAGTGGGGATGGATTGGCCACACATTCAATAAGCCTGCTTCTAGTGCTACCAGGCAGGCCCATAACTGGAATCCACAAGGGAAGTCGTCTCCAACGACCAACTGTGGAACAGGACCAGACAAGCCCCAATCCAGGTTGACATCAAGAAAGGGAAATGGGGATGGATTGGCCACACATTCAATAAGCCTGCCTCTAGTGCCACGAGGCAGGCCCATGACTGGCATCCACAAGGGAAGTCGTCTCCAACGACCAACTGTGGAACAGGACCAGACAAGCCCCAATCCAGGTTGACATCAAGAAAGGGAAATGGGGATGGATTGGCCACACATTCAATAAGCCTGCTTGTAGTGCCACCAGGCAGGCCCATAACTGGAATCCACAAGGGAAGTCGTCTCCAACGACCAACTGTGGAACAGGACCAGACAAGCCCCAATCCAGGTTGACATCAAGAAAGGGAAATGGGGATGGATTGGCCACACATTCAATAAGCCTGCTTGTAGTGCCACCAGGCAGGCCCATAACTGGAATCCACAAGGGAAGTCGTCTCCAACGACCAACTGTGGAACAGGACCAGACAAGCCCCAATCCAGGTTGACATCAAGAAAGGGAAATGGGGATGGATTGGCCACACATTCAATAAGCCTGCCTCTAGTGCCACGAGGCAGGCCCATGACTGGAATCCACAAGGGAAGTCGTCTCCAACGACCAACTGTGGAACAGGACCAGACAAGCCCCAATCCAGGTTGACATCAAGAAAGGGAAATGGGGATGGATTGGCCACACATTCAATAAGCCTGCTTGTAGTGCCACCAGGCAGGCCCATAACTGGAATCCACAAGGGAAGTCGTCTCCAACGACCAACTGTGGAACAGGACCAGACAAGCCCCAATCCAGGTTGACATCAAGAAAGGGAAATGGGGATGGATTGGCCACACATTCAATAAGCCTGCCTCTAGTGCCACGAGGCAGGCCCATGACTGGAATCCACAAGGGAAGTCGTCTCCAACGACCAACTGTGGAACAGGACCAGACAAGCCCCAATCCAGGTTGACATCAAGAAAGGGAAATGGGGATGGATTGGCCACACATTCAATAAGCCTGCCTCTAGTGCCACGAGGCAGGCCCATGACTGGAATCCACAAGGGAAGTCGTCTCCAACGACCAACTGTGGAACAGGACCAGACAAGCCCCAATCCAGGTTGACATCAAGAAAGGGAAATGGGGATGGATTGGCCACACATTCAATAAGCCTGCTTGTAGTGCCACCAGGCAGGCCCATAACTGGAATCCACAAGGGAAGTCGTCTCCAACGACCAACTGTGGAACAGGACCAGACAAGCCCCAATCCAGGTTGACATCAAGAAAGGGAAATGGGGATGGATTGGCCACACATTCAATAAGCCTGCTTGTAGTGCCACCAGGCAGGCCCATGACTGGAATCCACAAGGGAAGTCGTCTCCAACGACCAACTGTGGAACAGGACCAGACAAGACCCAATCCAGGTTGACATCAAGAAAGGGAAATGGGGATGGATTGGCCACACATTCAATAAGCCTGCCTCTAGTGCCACCAGGCAGGCCCATGACTGGAATCCACAAGGGAAGTCGTCTCCAACGACCAACTGTGGAACAGGACCAGACAAGCCCCAATCCAGGTTGACATCAAGAAAGGGAAATGGGGATGGATTGGCCACACATTCAATAAGCCTGCTTGTAGTGCCACCAGGCAGGCCCATAACTGGAATCCACAAGGGAAGTCGTCTCCAACGACCAACTGTGGAACAGGACCAGACAAGCCCCAATCAAGGTTGACATCAAGAAAGGGAAATGGGGATGGATTGGCCACACATTCAATAAGCCTGCCTCTAGTGCCACGAGGCAGGCCCATGACTGGAATCCACAAGGGAAGTCGTCTCCAACGACCAACTGTGGAACAGGACCAGACAAGCCCCAATCCAGGTTGACATCAAGAAAGGGAAATGGGGATGGATTGGCCACACATTCAATAAGCCTGCCTCTAGTGCCACGAGGCAGGCCCATGACTGGAATCCACAAGGGAAGTCGTCTCCAACGACCAACTGTGGAACAGGACCAGACAAGACCCAATCCAGGTTGACATCAAGAAAGGGAAATGGGGATGGATTGGCCACACATTCAATAAGCCTGCCTCTAGTGCCACGAGGCAGGCCCATGACTGGAATCCACAAGGGAAGTCGTCTCCAACGACCAACTGTGGAACAGGACCAGACAAGCCCCAATCCAGGTTGACATCAAGAAAGGGAAATGGGGATGGATTGGCCACACATTCAATAAGCCTGCTTGTAGTGCCACCAGGCAGGGCCATAACTGGAATCCACAAGGGAAGTCGTCTCCAACGACCAACTGTGGAACAGGACCAGACAAGCCCCAATCCAGGTTGACATCAAGAAAGGGAAATGGGGATGGATTGGCCACACATTCAATAAGCCTGCCTCTAGTGCCACGAGGCAGGCCCATGACTGGAATCCACAAGGGAAGTCGTCTCCAACGACCAACTTTGGAACAGGACCAGACAAGCCCCAATCCAGGTTGACATCAAGAAAGGGAAATGGGGATGGATTGGCCACACATTCAATAAGCCTGCCTCTAGTGCCACGAGGCAGGCCCATGACTGGAATCCACAAGGGAAGTCGTCTCCAACGACCAACTGTGGAACAGGACCAGACAAGCCCCAATCCAGGTTGACATCAAGAAAGGGAAATGGGGATGGATTGGCCACACATTCAATAAGCCTGCTTGTAGTGCCACCAGGCAGGCCCATAACTGGAATCCACAAGGGAAGTCGTCTCCAACGACCAACTGTGGAACAGGACCAGACAAGCCCCAATCCAGGTTGACATCAAGAAAGGGAAATGGGGATGGATTGGCCACACATTCAATAAGCCTGCCTCTAGTGCCACGAGGCAGGCCCATGACTGGAATCCACAAGGGAAGTCGTCTCCAACGACCAACTGTGGAACAGGACCAGACAAGCCCCAATCCAGGTTGACATCAAGAAAGGGAAATGGGGATGGATTGGCCACACATTCAATAAGCCTGCTTGTAGTGCCACCAGGCAGGCCCATAACTGGAATCCACAAGGGAAGTCGTCTCCAACGACCAACTGTGGAACAGGACCAGACAAGCCCCAATCCAGGTTGACATCAAGAAAGGGAAATGGGGATGGATTGGCCACACATTCAATAAGCCTGCCTCTAGTGCCACGAGGCAGGCCCATGACTGGAATCCACAAGGGAAGTCGTCTCCAACGACCAACTGTGGAACAGGACCAGACAAGCCCCAATCCAGGTTGACATCAAGAAAGGGAAATGGGGATGGATTGGCCACACATTCAATAAGCCTGCCTCTAGTGCCACGAGGCAGGCCCATGACTGGAATCCACAAGGGAAGTCGTCTCCAACGACCAACTGTGGAACAGGACCAGACAAGCCCCAATCCAGGTTGACATCAAGAAAGGGAAATGGGGATGGATTGGCCACACATTCAATAAGCCTGCCTGTAGTGCCACCAGGCAGGCCCATAACTGGAATCCACAAGGGAAGTTGTCTCCAACGACCAACTGTGGAACAGGACAAGACAAGCCCCAATCCAGGTTGACATCAAGAAAGGGAAATGGGGATGGATTGGCCACACATTCAATAAGCCTGCCTCTAGTGCCACGAGGCAGGCCCATGACTGGAATCCACAAGGGAAGTCGTCTCCAACGACCAACTGTGGAACAGGACCAGACAAGCCCCAATCCAGGTTGACATCAAGAAAGGGAAATGGGGATGGATTGGCCACACATTCAATAAGCCTGCCTCTAGTGCCACGAGGCAGGCCCATAACTGGAATCCACAAGGGAAGTCGTCTCCAACGACCAACTGTGGAACAGGACCAGACAAGCCCCAATCCAGGTTGACATCAAGAAAGGGAAATGGGGATGGATTTGCCACACATTCAATAAGCCTGCTTGTAGTGCCACCAGGCAGGCCCATAACTGGAATCCACAAGGGAAGTCGTCTCCAACGACCAACTGTGGAACAGGACCAGACAAGCCCCAATCCAGGTTGACATCAAGAAAGGGAAATGGGGATGGATTGGCCACACATTCAATAAGCCTGCCTCTAGTGCCACGAGGCAGGCCCATGACTGGAATCCACAAGGGAAGTCGTCTCCAACGACCAACTGTGGAACAGGACCAGACAAGCCCCAATCCAGGTTGACATCAAGAAAGGGAAATGGGGATGGATTGGCCACACATTCAATAAGCCTGCTTGTAGTGCCACCAGACAGGCCCATAACTGGAATCCACAAGGGAAGTCGTCTCCAACGACCAACTGTGGAACAGGACCAGACAAGCCCCAATCCAGGTTGACATCAAGAAAGGGAAATGGGGATGGATTGGCCACACATTCAATAAGCCTGCTTGTAGTGCCACCAGGCAGGCCCATAACTGGAATCCACAAGGGAAGTCGTCTCCAACGACCAACTGTGGAACAGGACCAGACAAGCCCCAATCCAGGTTGACATCAAGAAAGGGAAATGGGGATGGATTGGCCACACATTCAATAAGCCTGCTTGTAGTGCCACCAGGCAGGCCCATAACTGGAATCCACAAGGGAAGTCGTCTCCAACGACCAACTGTGGAACAGGACCAGACAAGCCCCAATCCAGGTTGACATCAAGAAAGGGAAATGGGGATGGATTGGCCACACATTCAATAAGCCTGCTTGTAGTGCCACCAGGCAGGCCCATGACTGGAATCCACAAGGGAAGTCGTCTCCAACGACCAACTGTGGAACAGGACCAGACAAGCCCCAATCCAGGTTGACATCAAGAAAGGGAAATGGGGATGGATTGGCCACACATTCAATAAGCCTGCATGTAGTGCCACGAGGCAGGCCCATAACTGGAATCCACAAGGGAAGTTGTCTCCAACGACCAACTGTGGAACAGGACCAGACAAGCCCCAATCCAGGTTGACATCAAGAAAGGGAAATGGGGATGGATTGGCCACACATTCAATAAGCCTGCTTGTAGTGCCACCAGGCAGGCCCATAACTGGAATCCACAAGGGAAGTCGTCTCCAACGACCAACTGTGGAACAGGACCAGACAAGCCCCAATCCAGGTTGACATCAAGAAAGGGAAATGGGGATGGATTGGCCACACATTCAATAAGCCTGCCTCTAGTGCCACGAGGCAGGCCCATGACTGGAATCCACAAGGGAAGTCGTCTCCAACGACCAACTGTGGAACAGGACCAGACAAGCCCCAATCCAGGTTGACATCAAGAAAGGGAAATGGGGATGGATTGGCCACACATTCAATAAGCCTGCCTCTAGTGCCACGAGGCAGGCCCATGACTGGAATCCACAAGGGAAGTCGTCTCCAACGACCAACTGTGGAACAGGACCAGACAAGCCCCAATCCAGGTTGACATCAAGAAAGGGAAATGGGGATGGATTGGCCACACATTCAATAAGCCTGCTTGTAGTGCCACCAGGCAGGCCCATAACTGGAATCCACAAGGGAAGTCGTCTCCAACGACCAACTGTGGAACAGGACCAGACAAGCCCCAATCCAGGTTGACATCAAGAAAGGGAAATGGGGATGGATTGGCCACACATTCAATAAGCCTGCCTCTAGTGCCACGAGGCAGGCCCATGACTGGAATCCACAAGGGAAGTCGTCTCCAACGACCAACTGTGGAACAGGACCAGACAAGCCCCAATCCAGGTTGACATCAAGAAAGGGAAATGGGGATGGATTGGCCACACATTCAATAAGCCTGCCTCTAGTGCCACGAGGCAGGCCCATGACTGGAATCCACAAGGGAAGTCGTCTCCAACGACCAACTGTGGAACAGGACCAGACAAGCCCCAATCCAGGTTGACATCAAGAAAGGGAAATGGGGATGGATTGGTCACACACTCCATAAGCCTGCTTCTAGTGTCACCAGGCAGGCCCTTGACTGGAATCCACAAGGGAAGTGAAAAGTGGGTAAACCAAAACAGACTTGGAGAAGAAGTGTTGACACAGAGGTGAAGGCAGTCGGCACGACACGGGCCAAGCTGAAGAGGATTGCCTGGAACCATGTCCATTGGAGAGGTGTTGTTGCAGCCCTATGTTCCCCAAAGAATTAAGAGGTATAAAAAAAAAAGCAAAAAAAAACAATATGAGGATGACAATTTTGTATAAAAAAGATAAATAGCAACTCCACATCCCAGAAACATTGTAAATATAAAAATCAAGATGAATTTTGAATATTGTAAGTTCCTCGAGTGTGCACCAGTGCTGGGTTCTCATAATAATCCTTTAATTTTTAAATCCCGATGATTTCAAAATACATTGTGGTGAAAAGCAGCACAAACACATGAATCGCTCGTATAATAAGTCATTAAGAATTTCCAAATATTAAGAACATTACTATTTACTATTACTACTGTTACCGTCCTAAATACTACTGCTAACCATGGTGTAATGGATAGTGGATTGAATTGAGGAATTGGAGAGCTGAGTTTGAATTCCAGTCGAATCGATTACTTTCGCTTATGTGCTAATACTCTTGGGAAAGGTATGAATCCTCTTCTTCTCCCTCCAGCAATGCATAAATAGCAGGACAAACTGGGTTCTTGTTGTAACCTAGGGAAGGTTACTGAATAGAATAATCGCACAATGGCTGGTAATGAACAATAATACATAGGACAAGAACAACACACATAAGATTCACTAGTGTCATGTAGAAGAAGTAGTCAACTGCTAGAAGTGAATCAAGTGAATTCGACAATGAATCTCCAACTGCAGACCAACATACAGTATTTACTACTGTATTTATGTGAATGGGGACATACCCATTATCGTCCATGGGTATGCTACAACAGTTCTATAGCCTTGGATGGCAACTGGTCTAAAAGAAGGATAACTCTGAATTCAAAACCCTCGGAGGTCGTATTTGGGGACTTTGTGGCACATGGTGCACCAGGTCTTTGTATTCGGCTCTTTAAAAAGTGTGGTTGGTTCTGTACAAAGCCTTCACCACTATAATGAAATGATTTGTGTGGGTAGTCTTGTTGTTAGTTTCTAGGAACTGAGTTGCTTGACACTCATACGTCGAAAACAACAGGAGAGTTTATTACTACTGTTAACACCACCACTACTACCACTACTTCTGTTACTCCTACTACTACTACTACTACTATTACCAACACTTCTATTACTACTACTGCTACTGCAACCACCACTTCTATTGCTTCTACTACCATCACTGCTATTAGTATTACTACTACTGCCACCATTTCTATTACTACTACTACTACTACTACCACCACTACTTTTATGACTACTACTTCTACTACTACTACTACTACTTCTATTACTGCTGCTACTACTACTACTGTCACTGATGCTTTTAGACATATCATGTTGAATCACCAGTTCCTAGAAAATGTTAAAGTAAGATTTTTATGTTATTATTATTATTATACGGTAAAATAATTATTTGTTGTTATTATAGAGTATTGCTTGTTAGTATTTCTTGTATTTTGGTTCCTGTATGATCACCAAAGTTAAGCAACATCAAGCCTGGTTAGTTCCTAGATGGGTGACTGCTTGGGAATACCAGGTGTTGTAAGCTTGGATGTGTGAGAGGTGCAATGGCTTGGAATTCTTAATCAGAAAGTCAAGTTCCACTTCCAGCTGAGTTCATTATATTCACTTATATGCAAATACCCTTGGGAAAGGTATAAATCTATCACTTTCCCTAACCAGCTATTCCTCCCCATCACTTTTTCTCCCTAGATTTCACCAAAAGTTGTATCACAAAATTTTTATTATCTATCCCCCCCCCGCAATTCTTATAATCTAAAAGTATTTTCTGGATTTAAATAACCTGCAAAGGGTTGATAGGCTATTTACTATTACTATTATTACTATTATGGATACTGCTAAACTACTGCTACTAATACCACTACTTCTATTACTACTACGACTACTACTACCATCACTTTTATTACTACTATTACTACTACTACTGTCACTGCCACTAAATGGTCAACAGTTGAATTAAAAGACAGTGGCAGAAGATAGATAACTAATGATTTATCATAACAACTTTTGTAGCCAAAATTGTAAGGACTTGCCAAATGATGTGGCAAATTTCCATGGAGTGAATTTGAGTTGTTTTTATCACAGTTCTTTGGTTTGTGAACATCTCAGCCTTCCTTCTTCATGAGTTCAATCTGTGGCATTGTTAATTCAGGGGATCAGTACGATCACATAAAGAAAACGGATTAGCAGAGAAAATGTTCAAATCCCTGAGAAAGATGTTGGAAGTCAAAGAAAGGTAGAGGGCAAGG
Source organism: Acanthosepion esculentum (assembly GCA_964036315.1). Taxonomy (NCBI): domain Eukaryota; kingdom Metazoa; phylum Mollusca; class Cephalopoda; order Sepiida; family Sepiidae; genus Acanthosepion; species Acanthosepion esculentum. The sequence continues at coordinate 21,383,260 of OZ038487.1, forward strand.
ACACCGTACTGTAGAAAATTATAATTAAGCATTAAAATTCAGGATTCCATTTAAATTCTTCTGGTTACCAATTGTGGTGTAAACCTGAAGATTCTAGTCAAAGAACTCTTAAATAATATTTTTTAACAAATATCAAGTTCTGAGAGTCAGTCACTTTGCAAGTCTTTTAATACATTTGGGCTATAAAGGCAATACATTTACTGCAGCCATAGCATTATTAGTGTATCGTGGGAAAGATAGCCTGATCGAGCTTATCCTTCTTCAGGCTGGTTTTGAATTTAGAATTTTCCTTTTCCTAGACTGAGTGCCACCTCAATCTGCCCTGCTATTTAACACATAGCTAGATGAAGGTGAATTTATGCCTTTGTAGTGTCTCTCTAAGTGATATTTCATCATAGCTAAAAATAGAAATTAATTATCCTAGAAAAGACCAAGTCCATGATTTTCTAAAAAAGCCTTTCCCTTCTTTTACTGCCAAAAACTGTGAGATACAAGAAATAGTGTTCCCTTATACAGACAGATCAGTAGGAATTTTGATTCGCAATACAACAGACGTGAAAATTTAACTACTAAAAAATCAGTCCCCAAATATCATTTCCAGTTATGCAGTTTCATTTGCAAAAGAATTCAGGACTGATACATTCAAGCATGCTAAACAAAACAAAAAAATATAATACAAACAAATGATCATAATGCTAAAAACTTATAATCGGGTGATATATATATATAGAAAAAAGGTTTATTCCTCATTTACATTTCCCCTATTATGAGCATTATTATGTCCATGATATAATAACACTGTGCTTCACGTATGGAACAGAATATTTGGAAGGAAAAGAAATGACAAACATGCTTTGTTTGCAGAGAGATTTTTATAATGCTACATCATACACAAAATTATATATACATATTTATATGTGTCTCATATATATATCATATATCTACACAGAGTGTAAGGAGAAACAAAAAGGAAGGTCCTTACATATAATATGGAGATTCTTCTGTGTTTCTGGAGAAGCCATGTTTAGGACTCCAGATACAAATGGGCCAGATTCATCTATGTCTCAAGCAAGGACATATTCCATGAAGAGGAAATAGCAAGTCTTGGATTTTCCCAAATTGAGGAATGTGAGCTGAAATTTCTTTCTTTATCTGGGGAAGATATATTCCCCAAAATATTCTCATTTGGCAGCTGGCTGCTCTGGGTAGAAGCCCAGGCTGGATAAACAACACATATGTCTTGACACCAATAAGCTTACTGACTGAATGACTGGCCACTTCCGTCACTGTATGAAGTGATGTCACTAAGCAGCTGTCACATGACCCATGTAACTTACCTCCACCAAAGTGAGATAATCACCTTTTGTATTCCTACAAACATTTATGTATGTGTTACATATTACAATTTAACACACACAAAAAAAACATATCTGTAATTATATAATTACATAAAAAGGAATAATGTCTGAATTCAATATCCAGTTGTGTTTTCTGTTACATATTTTTCCTTTATTTTCAGCATTAATCAGGAATATTCCTTTGTTACAATTTGAAGTTAGATAGTTAAAATTACAATTTCTTTTACTACTACAACCAAAACCCCACAGTCATAATGTAACACTATTTAGCAACGGCAGGTTAATTAACCAATTAATTAACCACAGAAATTAATTACGGGGATTACTTAAACCTATAGATAGAACGAAAGACATACTGAGCGATAAGTTAAACCGATAGATAGAATGAAAGACATACTGAACGATAACTTAAACTGATAGATAGAACGAAAGACATACTGAGCGATATTCTTTTTGTTTTGTTATTTTCCCCAAACAAAGGAAGGAAAAAGAGAAAGAAAAGAAAGAAAGAGAGGGACAAGACTTAACAACTTAGATGATAAAAAAAAAAAAGCCATCCACAAAGCGATGTTATTTTGATAACGGGACGGCGAAAATTCTGATGGTCATTGTCGTAAAAATTAGTTGATGAATCCCAGAGTTTTTGGGCAGATAAAACATTAACTGTGTCATGATAGCCAAAACTTATATTATCAGGAAAGGATTTAATAGGTCATCTGTCGACCGCACACAAAGCCCAACCTTGAGTCAAGGAGATGTCGGTTGGACAAGACATCTGTGTTCTGTTGAAATTCGTTTGTGATAACAAAAACCATGTTATTGGATTTTTTGTTAATTAACTCAATTTCGCCAAAATTCCAATTGAAGAATTCCATATGCCGTGACGTTGGATAAAAATTGAGATTATCACATTGACACTATTTTGACGCCTATTGGCCGAATAGCCAGGCGGAGGTGATCATGTGACGCAGGGAGGAGGCCTGCCACCGCCCATTGAAAGGATAGGTATGAGATGTTGCTGCGAGGAAGTGGGAAAACCGTTGACGCCCTCTAAAGTATGGTGAGATACCCATATGAGAGCAGAAGAGGGTGGGAGTGGAAGAAGATTTCCAAAAATGGAAAATGATAAATATTTCTGACCGAAAACAAAGAAAATCCTTATTGGGGATTTGAAATTAACGTGGTGGCCACACCACGTCCGACCCACGCCGGGTTTGATCGGCGTCCATATAAGCAAACGTCTTCGGGCATTTGGCAGTGAAGTTAAGTTAGTTTTTGGCAGTGCAGTCCAAGCAGAGTGCAGTTCGAGAAGCAGAGAGATCCAGGCGAGCCCAAGACACAGGGGACTCGGAAGATAATGCCTCACACAGGTGACCGCACGATTCCATGCCTTCCGACTTAGACTTCTAACCAAGAACAAATTTGTTGAAGTCCGACTTTAGATTTCCCACCAAAGCAAGTTTCCGACTTAGACTTCTAACCAAGAACAAATTATAGAAGTTTGACTTATATTTTCCACCAGAGCCGACTTTATTGAAAAACAATCCAGATATCCAGAACTAGCTAAGAACGCAAAAGTGTTACAATCCACATTTTTTTTTTCTTCTTCGGGCTGGGAGAGAAAGAGAGAGACGCTCTCCTGTAACTCAACAAACCGACATAAAATTAATCGCTATTCCTAACTAGTCGCTCGCCTTGAAGTTGTTGTTTGTGCTTTTGTTTTTTTGTCTACATTTATTGTGCAGTATCACCATGACCCGGATTCGGCTGGCACTACGGCCCGACGTTTGATTGATCTCGTCAACCTAAGATCAAATCACAATGTGGGTAGGTTGAATCAAGATCAAAGCAGTTGCTTCGGTGATCAGGCATTGGAAGTGAGCCGAGTACGACAAGTTGATGCTAGAACCCAACAAGACTTCAACCAATGTCCCAGGGTTAGCCTGTCACATATTGGCGTCATGACAAAGGACGGCGTCACATTTGGCGTCGTGACCAAAGGACGGGTGTCACAATAATAGTAGTAACCACTCCCTAATTTGTAGTAATATTTACATACAGTACCAATTGCTTCACTTTTTCCAAGAGCATTAGTACAAAAGTGAATAAATAGACTCAAATTGGAATTGAACTAAGAACGTCAAATTCACTTTCTGTACTGACAGTCATTGCACTATACAATAAAAAAAAAAGATTAGTAGATAAAGTAAAAATATTATTCATGTTCTGAGTGAACAATTCTCCAGCAGGAAGTTGGTAGATGGCTTATGTAATACTATACAGTTTTAAGAATTACAACTGACACATAATTAATCATTTTCATTGAACCTATCTTGGAAAGATTATCATTTGTGTAAAGGAGCAGCCATATTGCTATGGGATCCATTGTTATGATGGCAGCCATTTTCAATTTTCTTTAAAAAAATAAGAACATCTTTTTGTTGGACAAAGAAATTTGATTCCAAGAAAACAACATTTATCACATCAATTAGCCTATTATAAATAATTCATTAATTTATTATCATTATAATTTATTTTATAGTCTACTAAGCCAGCTGCAACAAAGGCCCATGGAAGAAATATTTCAAATATATACATGAAACACAGAGAACATATATTCAATATTTTTAATTAAAAATATAACAAATTTTATTTATTTAATATATATTTATTTATAATTATATGTAGAGCATATTGATGCTTTTTTCAGAAACAAAAGCTGAAAATTGTTAATTGTCATTAAATTAAAAGGACTTTTTCCTTAACACCAGCTCAAAGCAAATGCAATGGTAAATCTTCTCAAATATATACGTATGTTTGATCATCTGGGATAATCTGACATATTCCTGCAAAATCAAAAGACAGCAAAAACTTAAGTGGTAGGTATCATCAATAAATGTAATTCCAATTAACTAATGGTTATTGTCAATCTGAGTGAATACAGTGCTCAATATTCTGAGGATAGAGCTGGAAGGCAATCATAATAGTGAACGTTATTTCTCCAAAAACTGACTTTACTGAAATCATTAAATCAAAATTTCACTTCATTGAATGATTCATTTCACCCAAAATTTAAATGTTTGAAAATTAAAGAGGAGATAACTTTTATACCTGAATAGTGCTTTTTAAAAAATTATGTCATTTAAGAATTTTGTTGTTTTATTTGTGTTAATAAATACCTAGTTTTCCATAAATTCATGGCTAAAATCTTTATTCACGTAATAATGTTAATATTTTACTTTTATTCTGTGAATATTTGCAAACAAATAAAAATTAACAAAAAACAAATCTATTTAAATATGTGAAAATAAATTAAATATTAAAAAAGATCTTCTATATTAATTCATATTGTTCTTTTTATTTTATAGAAATTTGATTCTCTACTAAATCCAAGTTCTTGTGCCAACTTAGTAGAAATTGCAAGACATAATAATAGGTAAAAAATTACGAAACAAAACAACTTCTGTATAAAATCTTAAAATAAAAAACACATTTATTTACACAATTATGAAAAAAGGTACAAGTTTGCACAAAACTTTCCTTTTATGGGCCTATTAAGGCAAGATAACAATTTCAGATAAAAGATTACCAGCAAAAAATGGAAAAATAATTACAGTTTTGGAAAAGACAAGGATTTTGAAAATGACAAAAAAAAAACAATTTAAGAAGGCAGTAAAAAACAAAAGTGCAAGAACCTTAGAGAAAAAAAAAGAAAAAGACTGACTTTAATTTGCCCTACAAGTGTCTCTGGGACAGATAGTAATGTTAAAAAAAGTCCCTTTTGACTTCACACGGTTCATTTCTTAGAAATCTTTTTGTTCTTAGCTGTCCAAGCACAGGAGAATTTTCACTTGAACTTTTGATCTCTCCGCTGGTAAATTGTACCTTTTTTGATATTCCCTTCTTGATGTCAAAAGTCTTCTTTGATGTTGACAAACTGCCTTCTCCCCTTGCTGTTAAAAAGTCTTTTCATATCTACTGACCTGATCTGTATTTATTTTAAAAATTAGGCTCACACCTGCCCCATTATTTGGGATGTTATTAGAGTTTGAGACCAAGTCTTCTATTGGTCAATATATACAAAAAAATAATTTTCCATAAACTTGAAATGGATCCTCAAAAATTTCTGCTGGGTTTTAACCACTGAGCCCCCCCCCCCCCCCAAATACAATCACAGCAATTTTTAATACAAACATTCTGGCCTTCATAAAAACACACTTTTCTCAAAGGAACAAGTATTAAAAACAACAACTTAGATCAGTGGTTCCCAACCGATTTTGGGCCATGCCCCACTTTGGTATTTCTAAAATTATGCTGCCCCACTATAATATTTAATTCTTAGATGTATGCCAATTACACAGGTACGTACATACACACGAAATATTTTCACGTACGCGTACTGTATATGCATTGTATGTGTTAACACGCATTAACATTAGCACTCGCACTCGGACTCACTAGAAAACAACTGACTGTTAATAACTCATTCTCGAATTGCCTCCTTATTCTGTTGGTATAGTTAGCCGAAGGGTGCACATCCAATGCATGTTCCACCAAAATATTGTCATGCCCCACCGGTGGGGCATACACCCCCATGCTAGGGAATTATTGACCTAGATGATTATACATTTATACAATGCTAACATTTTTAAAATAATAAAAATAAAATTTTATAATTTGTTTTAATATTTATATTTCAATCGTTTTTTAATTATATTTCATTTTCAGTACCCAAAAAAAGGACGATAAATTTCCTGGCTTTAACTGATTTCAACATTAAATAATCTTCTTAAACAAACCAACTCACTTGTTGCCAATCAGTCATTATCATAAATAAGCAACAATCAAATTAACTAGAGTAATTGTTAAAAGAGGACCAGACTGCAATCAAATTTGTTATAGGATTCAACAATACCACCAAAGAACATTATGTGAAAGCAAAGTGGGGTAATCATATAACAATGTTATGTGAAACCAAGTGGGGTAATCATATAACAATGTTATGTGAAACCAAGTGGGGTAATAATATAACAGTGTTATGTGAAACCAAGTGGGGTAATCATATAACAATGTTATGTGAAACCAAGTGGGGTAATCATATAACAATGTTATGTGAAACCAAGTGGGGTAATCATATAACAATATTATGTGAAACCGAAGTGGGGTAATAATATAACAATGTTATGTGAAACCAAGTGGGGTAATCATATAGCAATGTTATGTGAAACCAAGTGGGGCAATCATATAACAATTTTATGTGAAACCAAGTGGGGTAATCATATAACAATGTTATGTGAAACCAAGTGGGGTAATCATATAACAATTTTATATGAAACCAAGTGGGGTAATCATATAACAGTGTTATGTGAAACCAAGTGGGGTAATCATATAACAATGTTATGTGAAGCCAAGTGGGGTAATCATATAACAGTGTTATGTGAAACCAAGTGGGGTAATCATATAACAATGTTATGTGAAACCAAGTGGGGTAATCATATAACAATGTTATGTGAAACCAAGTGGGGTAATCATATAACAATGTTATGTGAAACCAAGTGGGGTAATCATATAACAAAGTTATGTGAAACCAAGTGGAGCTCTCATGTTTCTGGTTTCTTTACTCTTAGCCGCATATGAAAGTGTATTTCTTTTATTATTATTCTTTATTATTATTTTATTTATTGATTTTATTCATTTTCCCTCAGAGTAAAAGAACCAGAAACATGATTACCCCACTTGGATTCATCAAACATTGATAGGTGTTGTTCTTAAAGTCTATAAAAAGGCAAACATTTTCTATCTCATTTCCTTTCTCCTTTTGCCCCAAGATGTAGAACCACATGATAATTATGATCCCAATGGGGATTGTTAGTTTCCCCAGTTCACTGACAACCGAACTCTCTTCCCATTTTTAAAGGACATCATTCAGATATGCCTTCCAGCCCTACTCATGAAGTAACTTGGTTGTTCCAACTGAGGAAAAAGCTGACTTGAGTTCACCCATTTTAAATATTGTTATTCTAACTTACTTCTGAACCAAAAAAGAAAACAAACACACCCAAAAATTATTCAGAACTTTGTTTTCTTATAGTCACCGTAAAAAGAATAAATGGTCCGTGGTAGAAACTCAAATTTTTGTATGCTTCTATTTGGTTTATCATATGTGAACATGTACACACTTAAAATACACCCAAACACTCAACCCTGTTAACCACCATACATGAACCAGATTCTTATTTCATAGTGATGCCCTTCCGTAATAGGCTGGCAAGAATATCAAATGCACAATAACCAGCTAGCCACAACGGTAAAAAGGCCTCACATGGCAGCCTGTCCTACAGACTGTGCCTCAGATTTTAAAGTTAAATCCTTGTATATATTTTTTTCACTCAGCTCTTTGTAATTTATTGCCATTATAAAACATTTTCTTGTCAATCATCCTTTTGCACAATCATGGGGTTGTCTTGTCTTCATGAGTACATTTCACTAGATACATAATAATTAAAATATTATTAGACTGTGTGATTATCTTGTATGATTTATAGTCACATGGTGAGCTAACAACAAGATGGTTAAGAACTGAAATAAAGATTCTAACCAACCAAAATTATTAAGTAAACTTAGTATGAAGCATTTTTGGGATCCCACCCAGTTAGTGGGGTCTACAATATATCAACTGCATCACCCGTAATGGGGTAAGAATTTTCCCTTCAGGGGACTCCTTACCAAGTAAATGCTTACAAACTCAAATAAAAACGACCAGTATTTATCTATTCCCAAACCAAATAAATGTTTACAGACTCAATCCTATGTTACCAATATTTATGTCCCTAAACAGATAAATGCTTATTGACTCAAATATAAATGACAAATATTTACCTATTCCCAAACCAAGTTATTGCTTACAGACTCAAATAGAAACGACCAGTATTTACCTATCCCAAACTTAAAAGTAAATACTTATAGACACAAATATAAATGACCAATATTTACCTATTTGGTTCAGGGATAGGTAAATAGTGGTCACTTATATTTATGCCTATAAGCATTTACTTAGTTCAGGGATAAGTAAATATTGGATGTTCATATTTCAGTCAACAAGTCTGCCCTGTTGTTGAGTTCAAGAATATGTCAATTGTATCCCCTGTAGAGGATTAAGTGGTCCTCCTAAAGAGACTACTTACCAAGTAAATAATTGCACACCTAAATATAAATGACCTATATTTACCTATTTCTGAACCTTGTAAATATTCATGGATTCAAGCTGACCCTCCTTAGTTCTTTGGCTTAGGCCTATTTATGGTCATTACCTCTGGATTGCCTTTTTGTTTATGTATTTTTTAATCAGGTTCACCACAAGCAAGGCAATAAATCCACAAAGACACAAGAGGTTAATGAGTGTGGAAGAATTATAAAGCAGAAGCCTTACTAAGGAGCGAGAACAAAAGAAGAGTAATTAGGAAGTCAAATGATAGCGATTTATATTGCGTATAAATTTTTGAAGATTAAAGTTCACTGGAAAGTATAGAGCTGGAAGAGATTTCCACAAGTGAGAAGTGTGAGAAAAGAAACTGTTAGCATAGAACTTACAGTTGCAATTCAACTGTAAATTAATGAGACCTCATCACCAGTCTAGTACTGTGCTTAAATTCATAAAGTCTAGCTAACTTTTGTAATGCCCATTTGTAGGAAAGACTTTATAAATCACAGATACAACAATAGTGATGCCTTTGAACAATACTTGGTGAGACACCACTAATTCCCATATATATATATATATATATATATATATATATATATATATATATATATATATATATATATATTATTTATTTATTATAATTTTATCATATAGACAAAACCATTTTACTCACTACAAAGTTGAAAGGCACTGAAACCAAGTTGCATCTTTGTAGTGAATAAAATGGTTTTGTCTATATGATAAAATTATAATAAATGAATAATTATCGCTCTACTATCTGTATCGAGCTCTTTTTTGAATTAACGCTGCGAACGTTGGAATTTATATATTACTTTCGTTCTCATCGCATCGGATATATATATATATATATATATATATATATATATATATATATATATATATATATATATATATATTCCTTTACCCCTCAAGTGATCTAATTATTTCAAGATGAGGTCGACTATGCTTGCCCTCTGGAGATCTGTGTTCAAACCCAAGTATCAGCAGTGACACTTTATTCCTATGACAGTAACACAGTGAAGATCTCATCCAAACAATTACTATGAAAGTATTTATAGAAAAGGCTCCAGGAGAGAACTTAGTGGCAGTGGGAAAATGACTGAAGCCGGTCTTTTGAACAGAAGTAGAGGTGTATCCCCTGTTTTTTGTTACAGATTGGGTTTCAAGTTCCTTCCAAATTCTTTTCCTTCTTTTCGTGAGTAAAGAGTACACCTTAGTGACTATATGAATTCATCCAATACTAAAAAGAATTGAATGTTATGAGGTTAGTAGTATTCGTATTGGAGTCAGGTAGGTCGCCCCTCCCCCATCTCTGGGGTAAAACAGATGGTGTTTTTTACGTTGCTAGCTGTGGCAAGAATGGTGGTGTGGACGACGCGACAGGAGGGAATCTTGTGAGATGAATGTTATTCACATCAGGATCTGGTTGTTTTCTTTAAGCATCAGCTGATAGAAAGCGTTTGATTTTGACAGGTTTCAGCGAAAGGTGGGTGACTGAGGTGAGCCTGGTTCGTGTGGATGGGGCTAGCCTTGATTTTCTCTATTGTCCCCTTGATACAATGGAGTGGTTTCCTGTGAACTCTCACCTGATTGAGTTAGATGCTATTATGTTTTCCTAGGTAATGCGAATAAGTGTTGTTTCGGACATTCTCTTTGTTATGATCCATGTTGAGATTCCTAACCTCTCCAGTTTGTTTTTTTCCTTGTTTTCATCTTGGCTGGGTCAGCCTTTGATTTTCCCATTCCATCATTTATTTTTATCCTTCCCATTCGATTAGTGAGTGCACTTCTTGATTTTGTCTATTGGCAGAATACAGCGGCCTCCCTTATTATTTTGAGGGGTGTTCAGGTCCTACTAACATTTTTTTAATTTTATTTTTGTGTTACATTTTAGGTTTGTTTTCTGATTTCATCCCCTCCCCATCATTTCCTGAATCATGAAATTTTTATATATTTTTGTAAAAAAAAAAAAAAATAATCATTTTGGACTTTTCATCAAATTTTTATGTCATGGGGTGTTTTGTAGGTCCCCTGTGAATATGCAGTATTGTGGTATATGCAGGATTGAGAGGTGATGGATAAGTTCTTATGGTGAATGAGTAAATTGTAATGAATAAACAGGTTGTGAATCTGATTGACTAGGATATCTATTGAAGTAAAACCACTTCCCATATCCCCTTTGGCCTTGTGCCACAATTTCTATAAACAGTAGAAATAAATAATGTATTGGAGTCAGGCAGTTCGCAGCCAGGCTCACGACATACTTGTGGAACTCTCTGCCTTTGAGCAGAGAGGCTATGCAGGGTCTAAGGAGAATTTTTGCCCAAGCTTACAGGCTCAAAATTGTATAAAAACCAGCCTTATGCCACTTCCCACCTTGTGGCAACGAAGATACATGAACAAAAGTGCAGAATAATAACATCGCAGCATTATAACTGGAATTATAATAGTTGGCAAGGAACTTAAACTCAAAACTTTAAATGGTAAACTGGAGTTATAATAGCAGGTGACCAGATTTTCGAAACTCATACATGTGCAACAGGAGTTAAAAGAATTTCAACCATGTTACTTTTTTAAAAATTCTTGCAGAAATGGAGAAAATTTTGGCTTCATTAGTTGAAATTCAATAACAACAACAGAAGCAACGACAACAAATTATACAACATTTGCTACAATTGCAAAAGCAACAACAAGAGTAATTGGAACTTGTTTTGAAGAATAATGCTTCAACGTCTCTTATATATTGAGGCATGTTTCATTGAATAATTTAGACAAGTTTTGTCTACTTATTTTCAATTGGATTCTTTCATATTCAAAGACAAGCTTTTTGGTGTCATTATTAAAGAAAGCGAGAAAATTACCGTGTTGAAACATATTATTTATTCCGAGTAATTCCAACATTAGCACAATGTCATCATCAGGTTGTTTCGGAATAAATAATATGTATCAACATGGTAAATTTCTCTCTTCCTTTAATAATGACAGCAAAATGTTTGTGTGTGAATATGAAAGGATCCAATTGAAAGTAGACAAAACTTGTCTAAATTATTCAATGAAATATATTTAAATGAAAACAAGCTGCCAAAATATACGCTATATATATATTGTTATGTTTGCGTGAGTTCTGAGGACCGAGCAATGCATTTGTTGATTGGAAATAATTACCAAGAACGTTCTTTAGGTTTACAGCATTTTATTAATTACTAGATAAAATGAGTTAATACTAATCTACAAAAGAATTAGTGAAATATGGAGAGACGTGGCCACACGTGGCCTTGTGTAGTCCGCCATCTTGGATCTCTCTGTCTCTATTGCCACACGTGACGTCTGACGTCACGATGTCCAAAGCAAGTGGGATAACTCGTACAATACTTTGGAGTTATCTCCCTTTATGTTTCCTTCCAACATATATATATATATATATATATATATATATGAGATAACAATATATAAATATATCTTTTTATATATCAAGAAACAGTATTGAGGAAATTGTATGACAAAGTGGAAAAGTTTATTTATGACGCGTTTCATCCTTCAGGACTTCATCGGACTAAATTTGTTATGTTGGTATGACTACACATGCACACGAACGAGGGGTGGTGGTGATTTTAGAATTTCTTCTTTTTTTTAATATTTAGCTGAATTTATTTAGAGTCTTTTTCTTTTTCAAAAATGATGGAAAGAAAATGAAAAAAAGAACTCGTTGTCCACGTCACTACACTCACCAGTTCTCACCATTTACGTCTACCACACCTGATGATAACTAAAGTCGAAAGCCTGGACTATATTTTTCTCAAAATAAACTTTGGACAATTTCTGACAGAATTTCCTCCTTATCTGAGAAGGATTATTCGCAAATTTGGAAAAGATGATCAATAAAACTAATCGACACAACATGTCTGCCGTCATTAATAATATTTACCTTAAAGAATATTTGCCGCCTACGCACACACAATCTCTCTCTCTCTCTCTCTCTCTCTATATATATATATATATATATATATATATATATATATATATATGCATATATATATGTATATTTATATATATATATATATATGCATATATATATGTATATATATATATATATATATATATATATATATATATATATATATATATATATATATATATATATACTTTAAAAATTGGGAGGTCAGTTGAATCCGCTACCTTGGTTTCAACCTTAAGGTATCCTCAGGCGATTTTTTATCAGGTAATAACGCTTTTTAAAAACTTTTTTTAATTATTATTGTTATTACTTTTTATGCATTTCCAACACACTTGCTTTTCTTCTTCTCTTCTTCTTCTTTTTCTTCTCCTCTTCTTCTTCTTTTTCTTCTCTTCTTCTTCTTCTTTTTCTTCTTCCTTCTTCACATATTCATCCTCTTTTTTCATTACACACAAAGTTGTTTATTTATTTATTTTTGAAAATAATAATGTAGTGTTCTTTAGTTTAAAAAAAAAAAAAAAAAATAGCGTTAGATGTTCATTTGATAAAAAAAATCGCTTGAGGATACCGTAAGGTTGAAATCAATTGACCTCCTGATTTTTAAAGTTAAAAACTCTACATGTTACTTTTACTCTTGTTTTTTTTTATACGTATATTGAACATTTTTTAATACTACTGTTTTCTGGTCTGATTCAACTCTGACCATTAACCTTTAATGTATTATATATATATATATATATATATATATATATATATATATATATATATATATATATATATATATATATAATTATTTATTTAAAAATTATAACACAAATATGTTATAAAATAGCCATATATATATATATATATATATATATATTTATTTATTTATTATAATTTTATCATATAGACAAAACCATTTTACTCACTACAAAGATGCAACTTGGTTTCAGTGCATTTCAACTGCACATCTACGGGTGAGGGTCGAAAATGGTTATCTCCGTAGATGTGCAGTTGAAATGCACTGAAACCAAGTTGCATCTTTGTAGTGAGTAAAATGGGTTTGTCTATATGATAAAATTATAATAAATGAATAATTATCGCTCTACTATCTGTATCGAGCTCTTTTTTGAATTAACGCTGCGAACGTTGGAATTTATATATTACTTTCGTTCTCATCGCATCGGATATATATATATATATATATATATATATATATATATATAGTGACAGATGACTCATTATCAAGCAAGATTCTTTTTTGCTTATTTATTATTATTTGCCGAAAAATACATTTATCATTTTTCGGCTAGCATAGACTTGACATATCTATGAGGATAATTTTAAGTTCTGAGGGAGATTTATATGTGTTAACTGTGATGGCACAGGTAGAACACAAAATTACATCCCGAATTTATTGTTCTCATAGGCAACAACTACTGGTTGACGCTGGAAGCCAGATAGATTTTCATTAGAATATATCTAACAAAAGAAATCTTTTAATATAATATGTGCTGATCACTTTTTATTATTCTTCTGCGAGAAAAAAACAACAACATTGAAATTATAAATAAAGCTCAACAAATACATAAATTAAGAAAGAAAACAGGAGTAAAAGAATCTTTTATCTTGGTTGCCTCGAGCAAAATGTAATCATGGATTCTCTGTTGTATATTCAGGCTTCCATCATTTTTTATTCACTAAGCTGATACAATATTCCATCACCTGTCCCCCATTATCCTTTAGAACAAGAAATTAGAGAGAGCCATGATTGCCACTTCCTGAAGGGGCACAGCTCATAGAAGAACAAGGTTGAGGTTTAGTATCAGAGACTAGTGAAAATATGAACATATACTTGAGGATATATCATATTTACTAGCATTACTTTGATTTCATCACATTATTAAGCACAACGGAGGAGGCACGGTGGAGTAATGGATAGCGGCTTGGATTGAGGAATCGAAGAGCCGAGTTCGAATTCCAGTCGAATCCATTACATTCACTTATGCGTTAATACCCTTTCTTCTCCCAGGCTGGGTCCTGGCAACTGGTCTATCGGGGAAAAATGTGTCGCAGTTAGCTCCTCCTCAGTTCCTTAATCCTTCAACAGGGGTCTCTCTCCCTTGAGTATAAAAACAACCTGATCTTTCAAGCAAAACTACGACCAGGCCAGCAAACAGGTTGACGGGACGACAAACCCAACTCTACGTGGAGCATTGGGGAAAAGAGCAAAAGCTGAACACTACCGACGTTTCTTCCAGGACGTGCCCCGACTCTGACCCACTAGAGAAATGCACAACACCCTGACGACACCAAGCACATTTAGTTGAATCACGCATCGCAACCACAGACACATTTTCTTTTCAGTGCACAAGAATAATTTTCAAAACTTTTTACATAATAAAAGTTTGCTTTCTACAACTTTTATTCTGAGAGGAGGTATGTCGCAGTTAGCTCCTCCTCAGTTCCTTAATCCTTCAACAGGGGTCTCTCTCCCCTGAGTATAAATACTGGCTGACCTTTCTCTCTCTCTCTCTTTCGACTCAGGCCTTGGGCCGCCACCTCGCACGGAGACAAGGTAAAATCGTTCTTTTTCCACTTACACCAATATGTGACCTCTCACAGATACAGCGTTTCCCAAATTCTGGGAACACGCTAAGAACAATTCACGTACGTACGAACACTTATAACACACGCACATAATTTCTCCATACAAATTCTACGTAACTGTTCATGTCTTTGTTTAACTCGTTATTAATATATATTTGTTTACCTATGTATATCGGTCTTGTTTGTTTCCTTTGTCTTCTTCGGACTTAGTTAAACTCCGACATTCTCCTGTAGCTGGAAATTTTAATCTTCTGAGCTCTCTCCACATCTTCACCCCCACAGTCAGCAAACAAATATATCGAAAGATACATGATCGCCTAAGCGTGTATCACGCATGGCACATAACTGACTAAAGGCACAACAGAAATTCTTTAAGAAAAGAGCACATATCAAAGATAAACATGCCACAAAAATCAGCCGCCACAAGAAATTATACAAAACTATGCTTGCACCCCAGTACTATATAATAACTTTTAAAAGTTACCTTCAATCTGTTGTTAATTGGGGCAAGACGAAACTTCCCTCTTTTAATCATCATAAACATGGCTGATGCTAACCTCTAGGGGAACAATTCATTCTACCTTCTCAGGCCAACATTTTCCACTAACATGAAGTAGAAAGAGTATATTGAATCAAGTGCTAGTTTTGCTGCTAGGAAAATTAGTTCACTGTGTCATGCTAGACAATTTTTTCGTCAGAATCTATCTTATACACCCCTGTGCAAATTAATTGAAACAAAACGAATAATTCCGTTATTATTTTCTTTTTCGTAAAAAACATGACCAAGTGCACGTGTTAGTACTTCGTATGTCCATTCCACGAATTCTTTTCTTGTATAGTGACCACAGACTCTCGATTGGATTTAAATCAGGAGAGTTTCCGGGCCAGTCTATAGTACTTTCATTTGCTCGCTGGTAAGACTTGCTATCGTGTGCGTGTAGCGTTACAATTTTCGTACACTTTCTTGGAGTAATGTCCATCGCAGACAATGGCTGTAGAACAACTAATCGACAGTCAAGACTGTAGTGTCTGGGCGTGATAAAAATCTGATGCAATCAAGGATGACGCATTATTTTTCAAGGTCAAACATATTTCATTATACACCCTGAAAACAGATTCATATTACTACACACAATTGCAAATGACCTAATCTGAGAAAAAATAAAAATCGATTACACCCTGTCACTCCAGTGGGTCTAAAACTGACCGTATGGTGAAAGAAAGGAAACTAAAGTGGTTGTTTCAATTAATTTGCACACGGGTGTACGTGTATAAGTTTACCATTCACCATGCATGGAATATTGCAGTCACACCCGGTCCTGTGCTTCTGCTCTTATATTTAGAGATTCTTGATAAAATCCAAAGAAGAATCTGCAATGGTCTCAGTATTATCAGTCCTGAGCTGGCATCTTGATTTCGGTCAATTTCCCACCTCCATAACGTAGCTTTTTTGTGATTTTTCTATAAATATTTTCATGGTAATTGTCCTGATTAGCTTTCTTCTTTGGTTCATCGACTTTATGAATTTAAGCACAATACTAGATTGGCAGTTAGATCTAATAATTTTCAGTTGAATTGGCTAGATGTAACCGTAAGTTCTATGCTATCTGTTTCTTCACTTGCACTTCTTGCCTGTGGAACCCGTTTTTTGTCTTTTTGCTTTCCAGTCATCTTTGATCTTCAAAGATTTAAATGTAATATCAATAGTTATCTTCTGTTTTCGTAATTCCTGTTCTTTTATTGTTCTCCTTAATGTTTTCTTTTTCTCATATTCTTTCACACTGAGTAACCGCTCGCTTCTAAGTGGCTTTATTGCTTTGCTTGGGGTAAAATGATTATAAAATATATTATTTGATTATTATTAATGGTGTCTGTAAGTGATTGAGGAAAGAATAAAAGGTAATCTGTTCGAAGCCAAATGTGATTTGAGCAAGGAAAAACAGGATATCATTTCGTTTTTACCGTTGACATCGTGTTGTTGCTTAACTCCGGAATAAGTATTTTAATATAAAAAAGAGAAGGAGCAAAAGCAGGTGTAGTAAAGGGATAAAAAAAAGCAACATTACCGAATGATTCGTATTCGTCAGTTTTGATACACTCAAGACCTGATCGACATCCGCAAAATAGTCGGGTCGAATTGTCTATCGAGCATGCTGAAAAAAAGATATGGAAACACAACACTCAAGAGCTGCTTAGTGTAGAGGATTACCGAATGGGTTCCTTATATATATATATATATATATATATATATATATATATATATATATATATATATATATATATATATATATATATATATATATATATATATATATATATATATATATATATATATATATAAATAAAAAAAAGAAAAAAAGAAAAGAAGACATTTTTATGTTTAACATTCTTTTTATAGATACAAGTATTTAAGTAAATGCTCTGTTTATAATAAACAGTATTAAATAACATTTACCGGCCTGAATGTCCGAGAAATTTTCATTGAAAATATTCGTCCTCCGATAGGAATCGAACCTGTATCCTATACGGAACCGTCATATAGCCTGATGTGCCTTAACCGATTCTATGAAGATTTCTCGGACATTCAGGTCGGTAAATGTTATTTAATACTGTTTATTATAAACAGAGCATTTACTTAAATACTTGTATCTATAAAAAGAATGTTAAACATATTATAAATGTCTTTAAATAATTGTCGGACTTTGTCGATTTCATAATATATATATATATATATATATATATATATATATATATATATATATATATATATATATATATATATATATATATTGTTGATTATAAAGATAGGTAGTGTCACAACTTGGTAAGGGAGTCTGTAATAATAACAACAACGCAGTTTATTTTGGGGACTTCTGTCCACAGAAGCGATGCACTTGGTTTCTTATTCACACATAATCAATATTGCCGACACTATTATTAGTATTATTATAAATTAAATAAAAATAAAAAATAATAAAAAAAAATACTCCCAACATGCAATAGAAACTCTTCCTGTCGGAAATACGTAGATCCCGCAAAAAAGACATTAAATTCAATCTCTTCACCACGAACCTTGGTACGGGCAACACGTGTGTTACTTTTCTCTGTGAAATGGCTTGTAATACTACGGAGTAAAATTCTCCCTTTTATTTCATGTACCATAAAACAATTGTCACTTAAACATAAACACAAAAATATAAATAAATTGTAGGAAATTAACATGTACTTTGGCATGCATTTTCTGTTATTTTGGTACGTTTTATGCTTTTAGATAAAAGCATACTTGACAGGAAATAAAACGTACAGAAACACGAAGCTAATTACTGTTGCTATGACGTGAGTGACAACCACACAGACTACACATTCACACGAACAAGAGACGCTGATGTTTATATATATATATATATATATATATATATATATATATATATATATATATATATATATAACATTTTTTCTAAAGTTAAAATTATCAGTGTTTCTTGTATATATTGAAATAATAAAACAAAAACTATTAATATACAACTCAGTGTGTCTGTAGATTTTAATTTTTAATATTTTTATTGGTATATATATATATATATATATATATATATATATATATATATATATATATATATGTGTGTGTGTGTGTGTGTGTGTGTGTGTGTGTAAAAATTCAATCTCTTCACTGCGAACCTTGGTCCGTGCCACATGTGTGTAACTTCTCTCTGTGATATGGCTTGTAATACTACGGAGTAAATTTCTCCCTTTTATTACATGTACCATAAAACAATTGTAACCTAGAAAATACACACACCAATCCACCCCCCAAATATAAATAAACTGTATGAAATTAACATACAATTTACCATGCTTTTCCTGTTATTTGTGACGTTTTATTTCCGCTCAAGTATGCTTTCATGCTTTTAGGTGAGGTATTTCCTATTAAGTATGCCTGTATGCTTTTAGTGGGGTCACGGTGGTGTAATGGATAGCGGCTCAGATTGAGGAATCGGAGAATCCATTACATTCACTTACGTGCTAATACCCTTGGGATAGGTATAAATCCTCTTCTTCTCCACCCCCCAAGCTATGAGTAAATAGCAGGACTGACCGGGTTCTATAGTCTTGGATGACAACTGGTCTACCGCACAAAGAAATGGCAACCTACTGCGGGAAAAATCTGCCTCGTCAGTCATGTATCGAAAGATACATGATCGCCTAAGCGTTTATCACGCATGGCACATGACTGAACTGATGCTTTTATCTCCGTAAATACAAAGTTAATTTCTGCTGCTATGATGTGAGTGAATAACCACCCACAGTACATCCGTTTCTGAAGAATAGCTGAAACAGTGCTTCCATCTCCTTAGTTCCCGGTTACAACAGGTAGGATAGATAACGGTTGACACTTGACTTGAAGAGATTAAGATTATAGCTGACAGGGAAGAATTCTCTCAGGAATCTGTTGCACAAAGCAGAAGTTCTTGGGAAGATGATGTTCGAAGGGAAATTCCTTCTTACAAATGGATTACTCAATCAACGCTTTTATCCATTGAGCCATGTGGCTTGACCCAAAGAGTTGTGAGTTCAATACCTGGCCACAGCAGAAGTTCTTGGGAAGATGTTCGAAGGGAAATTCCTTCTTACAAATGGATTACTCAATCAACGCTTTTATCCATTGAGCCATGTGGCTTGACCCAAAGAGTTGTGAGTTCAATACCTGGCCACAGCAGAGGAACAAAAATTTGGAGAGTCGAGTTATTAAGGGGAATTAACAGAAACAGAGATATTACCCCCCCCCCCCAAAAAAAAACCAGCATGGGACATGGAATTAGAACAATTTACTCCCGTGGACTAAATAAAGAGTTCGGTTCGAATTTCTAACATATATCACCTGAAGTAGGTCGGAGCGTACAATGGCCGAAACGTCGTTAATATGGCAATACAGATGACAACAGTCCGGACAATGTAAATAGTTACAATACCTCATCTCAGAAATATAGATAGAGTGAAAAGACTAAACACAGAATTAAGAAACAGGAAAATGTTTGGAACAAAGAAAAGATTACTGCTATGTAATATCTATATAGCAGAGAATACTGGACAATTTTCTCACATCTGAAGAAGAAATGTGATTCTGCAGAATGATGGCGAGAATTCCATGGACTGAACATGCGAGCAACAAGGAAGTTTCGAAGAAAATGGAAATAAAAATTATACTTATAATCAGAAAGAAATGCTTGTCATTTTTAGGCACATAATGAGAAAAGACGGTTTGGAGAATTTAAGCCTAACTGACAAAAGGGACAAAGGGAAACAGCGAGTAACCTGCATAACAAGCTTGAGTAAATGAATTGTGGGAAGGATAGTAAAATAAAAAAGGAAGACAATTGGACTAATGTACTGATTTTTGTTTGTGGTTACACTCACAATATTTTGGCCATTGTACTCTCTGGTAATCTTTAGGAGTCAATAACTCTCAGAGACTTTCAGTTGGGATCAAGATGCAACAAGTCTCTTGGTGGTTTACGCACAGTTTCTTTTAGTCTTCTTTCTTCTGTTGTATTCAAGACTTTGGTAACTTTGATATATATATATTTTAAGACATTTTTTATGTTTATACGTTCTTTTTATAGAGACAAATATTTAAGTAAATGCTCTGTTTATAATAAACAGCATTAACAACTTTTACCGGCTTGAATGTCCTAGAATTTTCCTTAAAAATATGCGTCATCCGACAGGAACCTGTATCCTATACGGAACCGTCATATAGCATAAGGTTAAGGCACGTCAGGCTATATGTCGGTTCCGTATAGGATACAGGTTCGATTCCTGTCGTAGGATGAATATTTTCTATGAAAGTTTCTCGGACATTCAGGTCGGTAAATGTTGTTTATACTGTTTATTATAAACAGAGCATTTACTTAAATATTTGTCTCTATAAAAAGAACGTATAAACATAAAAACTGTCTTAAAAATAATTGTCGGACTTTGTCCATGTTGTGGTGGAATCCACCTAATCTGCATAGGTGACTACCAACTATATAAATAATGGTTGATACCGGAAGACGAGAGAGAAGAAGGTGGAATCACGAGATCCAACTAGAGACTCTGATCGACTGCGACTAGTCAACACATTCTCCAGGAACGTCTTCCCAGAAATATACAGAAATACTATATGTACTTATCGTGTACACTTTCTTGTTATAATACATTCTTGTTCCAAGTACATTTTGTGTTGCATTATTATTCCATGCAATAGGCGAGATTCAACATTGAGTCAAGACTCAACAGTCCATTTCATAATGTGTGTATATATATATATATATATATATATATATATATATAACAGTGAACATTGAAGTCAACACTTAGTGTCGACAGACTGGTTCTAGCATGAAACAGTCTGTTGCCTCTGAGTGTTGACTTAATATGTTCACTTTTATATTTACATACGCTCTATCTCTGATATTGAGCACTTTATCACATAAATATAGCACACCTTAAAACTATATATATATATATATATATGATGAAGAATATTTACACGAAGAAATATATACTGAAAATGGTTTTAAAAAGATCGCTAATATGCTTATTATTTCATACACAACGCTAGAAGAAAACCATATAAAATAGGAAAAAAATAATGATAAATTCGGTAAAAATAGACATATAAAATATTCCATATCTATTATTCAAAATAATATTTATAGTCTTAATAATAAATTAATTACGACCACATTATGGATATGATCAGAAACGAAAGCATAATAACAATAATTCTGAGGCAGGCATATATAAGATAAACTGTAATAGCTTTTCTATACAATATATTGGTGAAACCTCCAGACATTTAAACCAAAAGAGTCTAACACCGCAAGTTGCTATGAAATCAAAGCATTAAGTTAAAAACTACAGTCATGTTCTTATGCCAGATTGAAACTTTTATATGGATGCAATGCATCGTGCCAAATGTGTTCAGAAATATCTAAACTGTTGACTGTATACAACCACTTTCTCAGATCAATGGTTAAAAATGGCTTCGAGTGAGTGAAGTTTGTAGCTCTTAATGAGGGCAATTCTTCGGATCGCGTAGACTGGTACTACAGAATGACAAAGACAAAACTGCATCAGATAACAGAAACCACATCACATCAAGAATTTCAACAGCGGCACCAACTAAAATGGATAGCACATGTAACTTGAAGAAAAAAATGACATAACAAACTCCTCACCACTTCAAACAAAAAGCAAAGAAGGAAACTGCCATCAATAGTAGAAAGAGCGATAACAGCTACTGGGCTTTAGAAACCTATTTTCATGAAAATATATTTTAATAGAAATGTTTTATGAATCTCAACCAAAGGTAGTATTGGTTGCACAGTCAATGAATGCTGGCTAATATTTTCATTACCATTAGTGGAGAAAATTCCACAATGAAATATTGGATAATATTGATTGATTGATTCGTTTTCTACGGCTTATCAGCCTTGTTCAGGTTATTTAAAATCAGAAGATATTTTTAAATTCTTTTTCAGATATTATTGATTTAGTGACGTAAATCTTACTAATTAATCCATAGGTGGAGAGAAGTAGTGGTAGATTCATACCTTTACTAAGGTGAATATAAAGAACCTAACAGGAATTGGAAATCGAAGAGCCGAGTTCCAATTCCGACCCATTGTCCATTACACTACCCAAACATCCAAGCTGTAAAGATGTGGAGTTTAGCTTATTTAAGAGAGAGAGAGAGAAAAAAAAAACAAGATATATTTGTGCGATAAAATAGAGGAGGCTTTTAGTAAAAAAAAAACTTACGGAATCCATCTATTCCACCTTTAATACAACGTCCAGTGAATGGACTGTCTTGTTCAGCGTCAGTGTAACAGCATTGGTCTGGTTCGCAATCATCATCTATTACACATACGTGGCAGAAAGTGTGTTCTTGAACTGAAAACTATCGAAATAAGGTTAAAGGTCATAGAATAAAACCGTCAAGCTGTAGCGGAAAATAAACTACTATTCCCGCAAAATCAATAAAACCAAAATATATATTATTACAATTAAATATTATTACAACGGGTAATGGCGGAGGTACGATGGAGTAATTGTTAGCAGCTCGAATTGTGGAGTCGGAGAGCCGAGTTCGAATTACGGTCGACTTCATTTAACTTACGTGCTAAATTACCTTTGGAAAAAAATATATATCCATCTCTTTTCTCCACCAATAAAATAGCAGGATAGACTAACCTTGGTTGGTAACCTGTCTCGGAGAAGGAAACTCTGAATTCAAATACAAACCACCTGCTGTATTGTAGGTCCTGCTTCGTTAGGCAGAGGCTAGAAGAAGGTAACTGAAAAAAATAAATCCACCTGGCATGTCGTCTCGAAGTGAGGAACTGCCTCCTACTTGGGGCCGCGACAGAAAATAATGGACTCTTCGGGCTTAGTACAATTGTTCGAACAAACACAAGGCTGGGACACGGCACGGCCCTGTAGACCTCTTTGAATGCGGACCATTTGTTTATTGGTGTGTCACCCACGGCACTTTAGACGACAACGGGTAATGGTGGATTATGCAGCAAATAAATGCTGAAAACACGCAACTGTTCGTGTACTGCTGACAACACACGAACTCGTGAAGACGTGATGTGAACAATGCCTCAGAAGTTTTAAACTGTCGATGCAGTTTAAGCTTGACGCGCATCCAAAGATTTTTAGCAAAGAATGAATCATCTTTGACACTTGAACAATGTCTACATGATATGAAATAGCATTGATAATTATGTGCAGCTTCTTGACAGCACTTGCACTTGTTGCAATGCAGGTTGTTTCGAATGAGCCAATCGCTGAGCCTAACCAAAAACGCAGCACAGTTATGGGCCCCTTAAGACGATTGCCAAACTCCAATCTTCTTGCAAAAATATCTTCTCATGATAATAATAACTTTGGATCAACGATTGACCGTGGTCTATCATGTGACAAGGTTGAATTGAGAGGTTTGGAATGACAGGATTGGAATGAAAGGTTTGGAAAGACAGGTTTGGAATGACAGGTTAAGAACGACAGGTTTAGAATGATAGAGGTGGAATGACAGGTTTGAAATGAAATGGTTGGAATGACAGGGTTGGAATGACAGGTTTGGAATGACAGGGTTGGAATGACAGGATTGGAATAACAGGGTTGGAATGACAGGTTAAGAATGACAGGTTTAGAATGATAGAGATGGAATAACAGGTTTGAAATGAAATGGTTGGAATGACAGGTTTGGAATGACAGGTTTGGAATGACAGGGTTGGAATGACAGGTTTGGAATAACAGGGTTGGAATGACAGGTTAAGAATGACAGGTTTAGAATGATAGAGGTGGAATGACAGGTTTGAAATGAAATGGTTGGAATGACAGGGTTGGAATGACAGGTTTGGAATGACAGGGTTGGAATGACAGGTTTGGAAAGACAGGTTTGGAATGACAGGTTTGGAATGACAGGTTAAGAATGACAGGTTTGGAATGACAGGGTTGGAATGACAGGTTTGGAATGACAGGGTTGGAATGACAGGTTTGGAAAGACAGGTTTGGAATGACAGGTTTGGAATGACAGGTTTGGAATGACAGGGTTGGAATGACAGGTTTGGAATAACAGGGTTGGAATGACAGGTTAAGAATGACAGGTTTAGAATGATAGAGGTGGAATGACAGGTTTGAAATGAAATGGTTGGAATGACAGGGTTGGAATGACAGGTTTGGAATGACAGGGTTGGAATGACAGGTTTGGAAAGACAGGTTTGGAATGACAGGTTTGGAATGACAGGGTTGGAATGACAGTGTTGAATAGCTTATTTTACACTGCTTATGTAATGGATTACCAAGTTGTACGCCATGAATTTCCCAGTGTAATTCCCATAGAGCGTTTGCAAAGAAAAAAAGAAAAAAATCTGTATAAATTAAGATTTGGCAAAATCAAAACATTAGACAATTTTCAAATTATAGTGAACACAATATTAAAACATATTCTATTAATCAAATTTCATACAAAATAAAAACCTCTTTTAATTGAAAATTATTAATAAAATATAATATCGTGACTGAAGTATTACTAATTTAAAATAGATTTTAAGTAAATTATAATCAAATTTTATAAATGAATCTTAAGTAAATTATAATTTATAGAGAAAGATAAAAATTACACAGCATTTGAAACGGGTTCTCAACTACAGGGGAATTGCAGGTTTTCGGGGGGAATTCGGGCCACAGATTGGTAGACTCAAAATGTTAACTTTCAAACTCCCCAGGGCAATGTGCATCGGTCCGTGCAACTGAGAGGTCATGCCGGATTTTCTTTCCACTAGTTCGTGTGTCTTTTTACCATAAAAAATAATCCATGTAAATGTATACGTACTGTGGTAAGACAACCCGATTACCTCCCCTGCCTTATGATTTGTATAAGTCACACCGTCTTAGGCAAAACGGCAAGACATTTCAGTTACGTTCAATAAAGGCACATTAAGCCGAACTAGTCTCCGAGTTTTCATAACAATTTATTGAACGTAATTATGGACAAATACCTTAAATCAGAAAGTCTATTGACGCCTGGCAATATTGGAAACGATTATCCAAAGGATTCTTGCTTGCACTGGAAAACAGTTCATCCACTCCTATTAGTGATACGGATAGACTTAACCTGCTAATGCGCCATCTTTCCATATCCGGATATACCAATATTTCTCACTTCAAAACTTATCAGAGTGCCATAGACGTTTTTGATGGAAGTTTTGTGAATAGACGAAACATAATATTTGCCCTGCATGTATTAGCAACTACCCGCCAATCCTCTGAAGAGGGGTTAGGACAGTATCTTCAGCGCTTAAAAATCTTAAGTCAAGACTGAGACTTTCAAGCGACGACAGCAGATCAGACAAAGGGCGAATTTATCAGAGACTCCTTTATAAATGGATTAGAATCGAACTCTATCCGTCAAAGATTGCTGGAAAAAAAAACAACTAGATTTAGCTACTGCTCGCGAGCAGGCACTTACCTTGGAGATGGCGGAAAAGCTATCTTGTTCATATCTACAAACAAGAGTTGCAGATGCTGCACTAAGTAGTCACACTCTTACTAGTCCACCAGTTCAAACGACCCAAACGGAAAAATAGACAGTCCTCTCCGACAGACTTCCTCAGTTCTTCTTCTCTCCACCAGTTCAAAATCTTCTCTCCCGAGAAGACACTGCATACATCGCTAGTGCTGCAGCCAGATGAAAATGTTATTTTTGTGGTTTCAAACTACCTCCCAGGTCGTGTTGCCAAGCCAGGGAAACTAAATGCTACAAGTGCGGGAAGAAGGGACATTTCTTTAAGGTTGGCATTGACCAATCAGCGAGCGAGCTTCGGGGAGACTCACGAAAAGCTTCTGGGATCCGATTCTCCCAAAAGTGCACAAAATCGACTACACGAAAATATAGCGATTATAAAATTGTCGCATTACACAGTAGTGTTGATTTACTATCCAATGAATGCTTGTTGTTGTATAATTTGAATTTGCATAAGTATGTATATATGTGTGTGATGATGATGATCGTCACACTCAAATCAACACAGGAAGAGTTTCATTAGCACTAATATTGCAAAAAAAAATCAAAAAACATTTCAAATAGAACATTCTAATAGTCAGGTGGCTATGGCGAACGCTTCACTATATTCGCAGGCAAGAGGATATATTTTGGCCGAACTAGACCCCAAGTTTTCATTACACGTACTAATAGGAAAAAGAATGAAAATTTTCAGTAATATATGCATATTATTTGGAATGCACCTTTTGAGTCGGACAATCTTGGAAAGTAGGAATGATGTCCTGACTTATGGTGAAAAAAGGGTGCATAGGGCAAAATAGGTTGTAGGTAGAATCACTGATTTAAAACATATCGTCGTCAGCGGCTTTATCTCGTATCCAAGAATTTAATTTCTTCTTAGCCGAAAGATATGATTTTGTTTGAGGTAAAGCGGGAAATGAAAAAAAAAACAAAAAAAAAACACGAGGAAGACGTACGAGTAATGGTTTTGGTGATGATAAATAAAAAATTAAAAAAAAATAGTTACAATCATCTTGGATCGAATTAAACTCGTATCTCATAAAATGTAAATGTCTAAAAATATAAAAAATTAAGTGATAAAGTTAATTTTCGTTATCGTAGACTAAGCTAGCCGTTGCTAGGCTAGATTAGCGGTTGCTAAGCTGGCTGTTGTTGTCCTCTGCCAGTTGGCCTATTACTCATCTGGACTTCATCGTTTAATGCAGTTTTTCTTTAGTTCTTTACAGTTTGTTTCTTCTCTTTTATTTTATAGTTTGTAAACTGCATTTCTTGTTTATTCACACGTTTTTGATTGTAAGAAACCCACAAATACCAAAATAGGGGTGAGTTTTAGGAAAAGAAGGGTGATTTTAAGGGGCCTGGAACAGATAGGAAATATGCCAATTTCATTGGGGAAAATTGAGTATTTTGAGTTACGAGCTCGATCTTGGAACGAATTAAACTCGTATCTCAAGTCATCACTGTACTCTGAAACTTCAGAAGAGTCGATGAATGAAGAGGCCGGTTCTGAAGGCGAGACAGGTCGAAATCTCCATTAATATTTCGGGAGATAGAGAATGAATATCAAAGAAACCCCGAAAACGAATTAAGGATCGAAAGAAGTTGTAGGAATCCTTCTACTCGGTTTTTCGAATGGTTTTTTACACTTGTTCGTAACAAAATCGGCTCCAGAATTAAATTATTTATTTATTCCTAATTGGCCCTAAAAGGGCACGTGGTATGTCTTCTACTACGTCCGCACGATATTTGGTCGGTATCTACCTAAAAATAATGATGACTAATACAACAAATATTCTGATTTGTATTCTATGATTTTATTGGTAAGTGTTTTCTTGAGTGTGATTAGTTTATAAATATTGTATTTGATATTTTAGTGGACACGACAAAGTGACCATAGTACCCGGAACATAAAAACTATTCCTTTTAGGAAGATGTATTGATATGTAAATGACTGCCTATTAACTGACTAGCTAAGCCATAGAGACTACATAAAAATTGTCCAAGGAGTAAGACGTGGATGGAAAATACCTAAAAAAAAAATTCGAAGGAAATAACATTTCATAACACCTCAATGACAAAAAGACATGGTTGTCAGGAACAGCCCAAACTGCAAATTACAAATTGGTGATGCCAAAACCAAACGAGTACAAAAAATTAAATATCTGAGACGTGTTTTAACAGCGGACAGAAAGATGCCTTCCAAAAGTTAAGCAAAGTATTAAGAAGCAGGAAAATTTCGTTAGAAACAAAGAAAAGAGTACTGAACTGTTACATAATATCAGTCCTTTTATATGGCAGTTAATTCTGGGTAATCTCACAGATGAAGATGATGTAATAGGAAGGTAGTTCTACAGGAGGATGCTGAGAATATCATAGACCAAACATGTGAGCAACGACAAAGTTTAAGAGAAAATGGAAACAAAAAGAACATTTAGTATCAGAAAGAGACAGTTCATTTCTAGGGCATATAACGAGGAAAGAGGGCTTGGAAAATTTGACACTCACAGTACATATTGAAAGTAAGAGGGACAGAGGAGAACAATTCATAACCTACCTAGTAAATGTCAAAGGGTTTAGGAGAGACAAATAAATATTAAGAGCTAGAAAGGACAGGGAGAAGTGGAGAGCCATGATCACCAACATCCTGAAGAGGCATGGCACATAGAAGTAGAAGAAGAATACTGCATTAGCCGGGTATTGAACTCACACTCTTTCGGTCTTGTCACTGGATCTAACTAACGCCTTTATCCACATATCCTTGAGGACACATGGCACAGTAAAGAACTTTCAGAGGGAAATTAACAGGAGATAACTGATAACTGACATCCATTAAACATGGCACGTGGAACTAGAACAGTCTACCCAAGTGCGCGAAATAAAGGGTTCAGTTCGACATTCCAACCACCTGAAGAAGGCTGGAGCATACAACGGCCGAAACGTTGTAATAAATATGGCAACAAATATGAGGACAATAGTCCGAATAATGTAAATAGTGTACATAATACTTCATCTCAGAAAAGTAGACAGATACTGAAGAAGGCCAAAGCGTACAATCGCCAAAATGTAATAAACATGGTGACAAAGATAAGGACAATAGTCCAAATAATGTAAATAATGTAAATAATACCTCATCTCAGAAATATAGACAGATACAGAAGAATGCTGGCAAGATTTGATGGAAATATTTTCAATTCTGTTGAAGCAAAGTTAGACATTTCATGAAATATTGATAGAATTCAAATAATACCATCACAAAATTGTAAAAGTCATGAACATGCAGTTTTTGATTATTTATTTTTTCTTGAATAAATCTGCTTCAAAAAGCATTGGGTAATCAAAAAATGAAATGTGGGACTTCAATTAATACTCACTTGCATGAAGATTATCAAAAGGAAGATGGTGATACATTGATGTTTCAATTCTCTAGACATTGTTAGATTGTGAAAGAACATTTGACAACACTAGAAACTGTGAGTGTTTAAATGTCTTTTTTTTTGCAAGCTGTGGTTATTCACCATGAAATATATGAAAATGTTTTCATTTTGAACAACATATATTAATTAAAGACAGGTAAATTTAAGTAACAGGTGGTTTTCCAATGTTTTTTAAGGTTCTCCTAAATTTATTTGAACCTACTTGAATGATATAATTTATATCTATTTATATGCTTATGGCAAATAATTTAGTTTTTCTTTATGGCTATTGTAATGTCAAACAGGTAATAACATTTTTCAAAAATAGTTTACGGAAAACATTAAAAAAATGAAAAAGGAAAAAAGAAAGTATCCTTTGGCGTCAAATTAATGAGATCCTCTGCTTTTTAGCTTTTTTTTTAAATTTAATTTTTCACTCCTACCCCAGAGATTAGAAACCCCTACTTATTAAATTGTAATTTTTTTGGGTGGAAATTTACTTATAAGATCTTCCTGAAGGAGGACCACTGGGCTTGTCCAGGGCATGGTGATATCTTTCCCCTTAGTAACTGACATCACACACACACACACACACACACACACACACACACACACACACACACACACACACACACACACAATATTGCCTTGTTGAAATTCATTCAATTTCCTTACACTCATCACTAACATGTGAAAAATAATGTTGACAGACTGTGTTGCTTGTATTAAGTATATTAGCACAGGGAAATGGTGATCTAAAGATACTGGGAAAAATGATCAGCTTCTTGTACTGATCTAGAAAGCACCTGACTCATCCTGCTATCCTCTATCTTTACAAGAGTCAGATTAGACTAAAAAATAGTGTATTGCCGCCATATCTGGGCTGGAGCTGCCTAATCCTCACTTGCCAGCCTTGACAGATTTCAAAAGTGTTTACACGGCCTTGTGGGTGATGAATTTTCTTTTCACACTACAACCGCTTTCTCACAGATGCAACATTTCAAGTAATTTGGTACTCTATCGTTATTCTCATGGAAAATGTTTCATTTGTTAGTTCCACTGGTTCAGACCTTTACAGCTAAAACCTACTATGCCATGAATACAGGCGTGAGAAATCATCATTCCCATTGTATTCCATTTGTAAGAAAGAACTTCCATTCAAACAACTTCTTCTTAAGAACCACTGCTTTATGGGACAGACTCTCGAGAGGATGCTTCTCTGACCACTAGAATCTTAGTCTCTTCATGTCTAGGGCAAACTGTTATCTATCCTACATATCCTTATAATCTACACCCTTGTGCAAAGTAATTGAAACAAACAAATAATTCCATTATTATTTACATTTTTTGTATTTTTCCTATGAAATATGGCCCAGTGCACATGTTAGTACTTCGTATGTCCATTCCATGAAGATTGTAGATTGACCATAGATTCTCGATTGGATTTAAATCAAGAGAGTTTCCGGGCCAGTCGATAGTACTTTGATATGTTCACTGGTAATGCTTGCCAGTGTGTTCATGCAGCATTACAATTTTCATGCACTTTCTTGGAGTAACGTCCATTGCAGACAATGGCCATAGGACAACTAATCGACAGTCAAGACAATAGTGTCTGGGCACAATAAACATCTGATGCAATCACTGATGATGAAATATTTTTCAAAGACAAACAAATTTCATCATACACCCCAAAAACAAATTCATATTACTGCACACCTCTAACGATGACCTAATCTGAGAAAAAAATAAAAATTGATTACACTCTGTCACCCCAGTGGGTCTAAAACTGACCATATGGTGAAAGAAAGGAAACTAAAGTGGTTGTTTCAATTAATTTGCACAAGGGTTTACAATTCTTATCTCCATAAAACAGTTCTATTCAGAAACCTTCTACCTTGAGTGTTTCTTGATAAGTAGTGTAAAAAAAAGATCTTCAAGGGCAGAAGAATAAAGTTTTGACTCATCTGGGTTTCTTGTAACTTTATTCTTAGCAGGAATGGAACGCATTTCTGGCATTTCTGGCATTTCTCTGTCCATGTCTCTATCATCTTCCGCTTTGTGTTCAGCCTGAATTTAGGCTGATAATGCAGCCACAAGAATAGCAAGAAAGATCAAAAGAATTACCCTCTCTGTCTTGATTCTCCTTTTATGATCACCCACAATTCCTCAGTACCCTCTGGCCGAGGCAGTTGCTGCCAGGTATTCAAGTTCTCCCTACACCTTCTCAGTTTCCTTGCCTATTTGACTCGTTCAAGTAGAATTGGAGAGCTGAGTTCAAATATAGTCACTTTTGCATAAAAGGCACGAACCTGTCACTTCTCTCTGTAACTAGAGGTTAAATATCAGGATAGACTGGCCTCTCTAGACATGTGTGGCAACCAGTCTATGAGAAGGACATATTTTATCCCAAGGCTGATAATTTAACACTAAATGAGAGCTTTTTAAGGGTCAGGAATCAATGATCAGAGTAGTAGTAGTATTCATTTTTCAGCATCCCCACATCGCTCCTGGATGTGACCCAATGTTGAGGTTTAAAGTTTAGAAAAATTGCTCAATCCCACTTGGCAATTACCCTTTTGGGGATGCCTCAGGTAGAGCAATAAACCCAGCTCCTTCTTGAAGGAGAAGTATTACCTGGAGGTAAGCCCACCTATACTTTTGATACTTCCCCGGCATGTAAATAGTAGTAGCAATAATAATAATAATAATAATAATAATAATAATGATAATAGTAATAATCATAATAAAATAGTAGTAATAATAATAAAATAGTAATAATAGTAATAATAATAATAGTAGTAATAATAATAATACTAGTAGTAATAATGGTAATAATAATAATAGTAGTAATAACAATAAAATAGTAATAACAGTAATAATAATTGTAGTAATAATAATAAAATAGTAGTAAATATAATAGTAGTAATAATAGTAATAATAATAATAGTAGCAATAATAATAAAATAGTAGTAGTAATAATAATAGTAGTATTAATAGTAATAATAATAATAGTAATAATAATAATAATAGTAATAATAATAATACTAGTAGTAATAAGAGTAATAATAATAGTAGTAGTAATAACAATAAAATAGTAATAACAGTAATAATAATTGTAGTAATAATAATAAAATAGTAGTAATAATAATAGTAGTAATAATAGTAATAATAATAGTAGTAATAATAAAAAATAGTAGTAGTAATAATAATAATAATAGAAGTAATAATAGTAATAATAATAAAATAGTGATAATAATGATAGTAGTAATAATAATAAAATAGTAATAATAATAATAAAATAGTAATAATAATAGTAGTAGTAGTAATTATAAAATAGTAGTAATAATAGTAATAATAATAGTAATGATGATGTTGATGATGATGATGATGATGATCAATACCATAAATGGGTTTTGTCATTAGGGTGCTGTGCAGCTAAGCGTCTAGTCAGTTCCCCCAACATATATAAGCTGAAAGAGGTATCCATTCATATAGTGTGTGTTTTTGGAAAGTAGACGTGACAGAGCCCATCTCTCTCCAGGTCAAATCACAACTGATGTCCTCTAATGACAGGACTGGACTTGGTCATGGACACATGATCCTTGATTCTAATGAGGTTACCCTCTGCCTTGGCTCTTAACTTCAGGCGATAAAGCACTCCATCCAAAAATCTAGTGTCATCACCACACTGGCTGAATCCATAGCTATAGAGCGCCATTGTGCTAGATGGTCTTTGACTGGACCAGAAGGTTCTTCTGCTCTTTGATAGGGGTCTTATTTATAATCCTGCTGGGTGTCTAGTCACCTTCCAGAAAATCCTAGTTGGAGAATTGGTTTAGCCACTGATTACCTGGCCCTAGGCTATATGCTATCAGTAAGACTTGCAGATATAAACTGAAAAATATAATTCGTTCTGAACAGACTGATAATTGATTATTTGCTTCTTTCAGGATTTGGGTGATCATGGCTTTCCACAACTATTTGCATTTTGTTGCTCTAAGTAACTTTTTACCCTTTACCATCTCTCTTTGCCCCTGTCCTGCCAGACATTCACTTCCAACTGCTGTGTAATATCTAATCTCCTGTATAGCAAAGAATGCTGGAAAATCTCTAGATGGCTAACTACCTAGCTAGATAGATGTGATCAGATGGCGTAGATAGATAGATAGATAGATAGATATGGACAGACTGAGATAGATAGATAGATAGATATGGACAGACTGAGATAGATAGATAGATAGATAGATAGATATGGACAGACTGAGATAGATAGATAGATAGATAGATAGATAGATAGATAGATATAGACAGACTGAGATAGATAGATAGATAGATATAGACAGACTGAGATAGATAGATAGATAGATAGATAGATAGATATGGACAGACTGAGATAGATAGATAGATAGATAGATAGATAGATAGATATGGACAGACTGAGATAGATAGATAGATAGATAGATAGATATGGACAGACTGAGATAGATAGATAGATAGATAGATAGATAGATGGATATATATGGACTGACTGAGATAGATAGATAGATAGATAGATATGGACAGACTGAGATAGATAGATAGATAGATAGATAGATCTGGACAGACTGAGATAGATAGATAGATAGATATGGACAGACTGAGATAGATAGATAGATAGATAGATAGATAGATAGATAGATAGATAGATAGATAGATAGATAGATAGATCTGGACGGACTGAGATAGATAGATAGATAGATAGATAGATAGATATGGACAGACTGAGATAGATAGATCTATAGATAGATATGGACAGACTGAGATAGATAGATAGATATGGACAGAGATAGATAGATAGATAGATAGATAGATAGATAGATAGATAGATAGATATGGACAGACTGAGATAGATAGATAGATATGGACAGACTGAGATAGATAGATAGATAGATAGATAGATAGATATGGACAGACTGAGATAGATAGATAGATAGATAGATATGGACAGACTGAGATAGATAGATAGATAGATATGGACAGACTGAGATAGATAGATAGATAGATATGGACAGACTGAGATAGATAGATAGATAGATAGATATGGACAGACTGAGATAGATATATAGATAGATAGATATGGACAGACTGAGATAGATAGATAGATAGATAGATATGGACAGACTGAGATAGATAGATAGATATCGACAGACTGAGATAGATAAATAGATAGATAGATAGATAGATAGATAGATAGATCCATCGCTGACTGAATTTGTTATAAGAAAAATCTACAGCAAAATATGGAATTTCACTATCACTTTTGTAGAAATACAAGGGAGGTAGTGAGGAAACAGGAAATCATTTTAATATACAGAGTTAGTGCCCTTAGATTTGAATTTGTTTTAACAATCTAAGGGCATTAATTCATTTATTTTCGCATATGCCTCGTATTAAAGGGAACAAACTTGAACAGTCTCAGAAGGTAAACTCTAAAAAACCCGTAGACAAGGTAACAAAGGAGATTCAAAAGAATGAACTAATCTTTAACTGTAAGAAGACCGAATGTGTAATTGTTAGCAAGAGTGGCAATTTTTTGTTATAATTAAGTAAGTACATAAATTAAACTACAGGGTGCCATACAAAAACCAAACCAAACAAAAAAACGAAAACAAAACAAACAAAACAAAAAAGAGAAAATTTGCTACAGTTTATTTAATTGTTGGAATTTCTGTTAGTTATATGAAACAAAAGCAAAGGATAAAAATTTAGTCGCTTAAAACAGAACAAAAACGTAAATGTTAGTTGTGGTGTTCAAACTAAAGAACTTTACCAAAATTCTTTGCCATTTTTTTTCAGTATATGTTAGTTAATAATTTTCTTAGTTCATTCGTATAGTAAAATATATATTTATTTTTTTCTAATGTGTTAATTAATTGTTTTTCATCATATAGTAAATCTAAAATTTCCTGTTTTGTGTGTGTGGCACCCTGTATTTGGATTGTGGAGTCAATAGATACCTCTAAATTTCGACCAAAAAAAAAAAAAAAAACATTAAAAAAGAAACATCTATTGTTTTTAAAAAATTGCTAACAATCAGTGAATTATCCAATTTTATTGAAATTTTCTACATTTATTCACTAATGAATTAACTGTATAGTGAATCGTTTTTTTCTGCTGCTATGGTGTGAGTGACAACACACATTAAAATACTGTTAGAAATACAGCAATGTTAAAGAAATCAACTGGAAAACATAGGATAGGCTAACTGGTTATAATTCACCTGAAAAATATTTCCACAAAGTTTCTAATAGAATAACCTTTTCAATAAAAAATATCAATTGATTAAGGTATAAGTGCTGAAATCTTCATTAAAATTCCCGGATTTTTGGCAATTTCTTTTTAAATTTGAGTGTAGAGTTTTCATATTAACGTGTGTATAATATTTGGAGGTGATTCATACGTTTTCTGACATTAGTAGTCGAAACGAATAAAAAAGGAAAGGTAAATTCAACTACTTCTTTATCATTTTTTCTAGTTTATTTATCTTTTAATAGATGTTCGTATGGAAATAATTAATTTTAAATCTTTTTTTCTTTATTTTTATTTTTTATATTCGTTTTGATATTGTAAGAAATAAAACAAATGTTTATTGAAAATTTCATGAAGTTTAAATATTCGTAAGTTTTTTTCTTCTTCAAAGTAAACGCGTTTCTTATTTGTAGTAGATTTGATTTTCTTTATTTGAATTTTGGCACAATTTTTTGAGAATAGTGGGGAGAGTTGTTATGGTAATCTTATAGCAACGTCCCTTCCCACCAGATATCTGTTATAGTGGGTCACGCATGTTGTCGTCGTTCCGTCCGGCATATGTCATGAAGACCACAGCATCGGAGAATGGATACAATTAATTAATCGATTCTGATTTAGTTAAATTTTGCATCTTGTTATATACATACTTGAGATCTGCTTCGAAAGTGCCGCTTTGCTTCTAATTGCCTCACGATTAGTGACCTTATATCCTGGTTTGAAGCACTTCTTGTTTCTGATTCGCTCACTAGACTGGGATGTTTGTACCCTGGTTGGAGCGGCTTCTGATTAGTTGGTCGAAATATGACTTTATGGCCTAGCGATTCTGAATATACGTCTACTTTTAGTGATGGTGAAATTTTAGTCTCCTTGTTATTATTTGTTTATTTTTCTTTATTTTTCTACCATTGCCATATTGCAAGGGAACTTGTTTGACCAATGGACCTACAAGCAAAAAGAACCCTACTGGATAAAAATCTATTTTTTGTTAAATTTAAAATTTAACAAAAAATAGATTTCTATCCAGTGAAAAGTAATATTTTTAGAAAATCTAGTTAATTAATTCATAAACTTACTATTTTTTATTGAAACACATATTTAGGACTGATATTGAATTTTTAATAGATTCTTAAAATGTTTAATTTTCTCTTTTGTTGTTTGAAATTAGCTAATTCAACATGATGGGAAGTGGGTTTTACTTTTTTGTTTAAATAATGTCAAAAAATTATTTAAAGACGTAAAACTATTTTTCTGTTTTTACGGATTAACTGTGGTTTAATATCTTTCAAATAAAACTAAAATTAATTTCAAAGAAGACATTTAAATTATTTAAAATGCGTTTTATTAGCTTTTATTTAGAAAATCCGTAGAAGTACCTAGTACTAATAGACCACGGAGATGTGGCACAAAGATCTGAAGGAGATTTGGAATAGTGAAGGAGGTTTTCTAGAAACTAAACAAAGTATTAATAGACAGTAAAAAATGTTGCCTGAAGCAAAGAAAAGAGTGCTGAACAACTGTTTCATATAAGCTCTCCGATATGGCAGCCAAAGCTTAAAAAATGAACGGATTTTAAGGTTAACTGAAAAACGTAAATATTGCTTCAAAGAAATCTAATAATTTAATATAATTTGCAGTAATTCTTTTTCATTTATTATATAGATTATGATTATTATATTATTTGAAGTTATGTATGTATTGTTTATTATAATCTCTTTCAACATTTTCCACAGTTACCGAGTTTTTCTGTATTAGTGTTTTTGTAAAACTAACCTGAAGATCGTTTGTTTTCTTCTTCTTTCTGTTTTTGCTTACCTAAAGTTATATTTATCAGTTTTTCATTTTCTACTCCCGTTCACGTTTTATCAATTGACAGTTTAGGCGTTAGTGCTGTCTAAATGGCAGTATAAATTAATTTATTGTATCTTAAATAATGACTTCGTAATCTCCGAGCATTTTAGGCTTAAATCCCGATCTATATTTTCATTTTTTTTTGTTTCTAATTTCGTTTTTTTTTTTTAGATTCTAAAACACGTAATATACAGGGTGGTCCGAAAGTCTTGTCACCCCTACCAAAAACGTAGAGAACAATAGTAGTAGTGATACAGTGATACAAATTGCATTTATTGGATTCATTTTATTCACTTTCATTGACGCCGTTACACACCGAGAAGATCTGTATGAACCCCATCATTTTCGTGGCACAAAAAGATGCGGCGCCATGTCCTGTGTGATATCTTTCGTATTTTATTGATTGCTGCAAAGGCTCTCCGAATGGCGTTCTTCAACTGATGAGTATTCTGATATCATTCATGTGAAACTCTCTTCTCTATAATACCTCACAAAGCGTCGAAACAGAAAATTATGTATATAATATTTATATACGTACATTATATATGTTCCAAAGGATTTTATAGCCGAGGTGATTAGTGGGGACGAACTCCAACTGTCTATAAAATGCTTCCGTGGCATGCGTCTCAAATAGCTTTTAACAACTAAGTCCGGCTCCAAACGAATGAGCGATGGCGGAAAACTGGCGCCTCATGACCAGTCACTTCAGGTAGATGGAGCTCGACAGCCCAAGAAGACAGTCCATCCAGGGTAAGGAAAACCCTGATTTTAAGCCTCCGTTGCCTTGCGGTCATGTCCAAACACGGAAAAGGCTATGGAGGTAAATCTAGACAGAAAGCCCAGAGTGGAGCCCCGAAGACGGTTGTCTGTCAACACTCACAACTTTCCGGCAACTCCTGCAGTCATGCCTTCTCCAAATGTAATGCCTTGTATACCTTTATATATTGTCGGTACGGCCTAGTGTGTTGGCATGTAGTCTGGGCAGTGTACGGCCTCCCTATACGATCACCCAGGTCTGATCTCTGGAGAAGTCACTCTAGTTTCACGACCAAAGGACTGAGTTTTGACCAGACAGGGCGCTAACTTTATCTCACGTGATAAACAAGATGCCTTCTATATATGTGAATATATATATATATATGTATATACATATATATATATATATGTATATACATATATATATATATATATGTATATGTATATATATATATATATATATACATACATATATATGTATATACATATATATATATATATATGTATATATATATATTGAAAAATATACATTATACTCTACACTGGCTACACAACTCGGAGTTTCATGCTTATGCAATCTTTAGGTGTGTATTATTTGGGGTTATCGTGAGTTATTTTATAGTTAGGGTGGGTTGTTATTGTTGTTAATTATTTAAATGACTAGTTTAATTTTGAATTTGAATTTAAGCCCAGATTAACATTTAAGATTG
Organism: Acanthosepion esculentum; assembly: GCA_964036315.1. Classification (NCBI taxonomy): domain Eukaryota; kingdom Metazoa; phylum Mollusca; class Cephalopoda; order Sepiida; family Sepiidae; genus Acanthosepion; species Acanthosepion esculentum. Next base: position 21,422,479 of record OZ038487.1, read on the forward strand.
AAAATAAGGTTGGAAATAAGAATTATAGATTCTAATTCAAAATTTAAAAACAGTTGCTGGTGTTATCAAAAGGAATAGCTTATTATTTATCTGAGGTAATGATGGGGGCGTAACGTACATTCTAACTAAAGAACAAGCAGAATTAGAATATGGTGTTCTTTACTTTCACTTTCATTATTTTCACGGCTCTTAGTTAACGCCCTGATATTTATCGATGGCTTTCTTGCAGTCCCACCCTCTGCAAGTCACTGCGACAGCCGTACTCACTCCGTGATAGATTTTTTTTTAATTGCTGTAAGCAATTAAATATGGTCTCCACCTTATCATATCTTAAAAATCATTATTTACCTTGATGAAAACGACTGCAATGGTGACGGAAAATTCGAAGTTTTCTTTTCCAGGTGTGGTGTTCATAATTATTTTACAAGTAAGTTTAAATTTATTGTTTTATCTATCTTACTATTAGCTTTCTGTATTCTTTTTGCTAAATGTTCATCCAATACAAAGCTCGATGGTAATGGTAATTGTGATATGAGCCGTTTCCCTACAAGGAAACATTTGCTATTCATTGACCAAGCAGCCAGTACTGCTTTAGGTCGGAATTTATCTTTTCTCTTAAAACAGCTTTACAGGAAAACATGCTCTCAAGTTCAGTAGCTGTTATTTCTAGTATTGATGGTGGTTTTCTTCCGAACCTTCTAATTGAAGTGGTGTGGAATGTTAACATCTTGATTATGTCATTATTTTCTTTTCGAGTTACATGTGCTATTCATTTGAATTGTTGCTGCTGTTGGCAATCTTCAAGTGATGTGGTTTCGGTTATTTGGTACAGTTCTTTGATTGTGTTTTTGTAGTGCAAGTCAACAATGTTCAAAGAAGGATGATCTTTGCCAAGCCCCTCGGGCTTTATTCGCACAAAGCCTTTTATTTTACTATCGATTCTAAGAAGCGGTTTAAATATTTTTGAACGCTTTTGGCGCCATGCATGTCATTCATATGAAAGTCTCGATCTGACGAGGCTATTCAAGAACATGACTCAAGAGGGACTCATAGAAGAGGGTTACTGAATGAGGCTGTTGTATGGATTTTTATAAGAGGAGGAATTATCAGGATATGTAGGATATATAAGACTTGACCATAGACTTGAAGACGTTACGATTGTAGTGATCGCGGAAGCACCCTTTCGGAAGTCTGTTAAATTGGATCATGATTTTAAAAAAAGATGTGATGTAGGAAGGATTATAATTATTATGACATTCTGTGTGTATGAAATGTGTATGCAAAGGTTGCAACTACAATGGGACAGCGAAGGTAAAAATAATAAATATCTCCCATCATATTTATTACGTTGAGTAACTTATTAATTCAAAGCTTTATATATATATATATATATATATATATATATATATATATATATATATATATATATATATATGTTATGAAATGGGCAAAGTCCGACAATTATTTAAAGACATTTTTATGTTTAACATTCTTTTTATCGATACAAGTATGTAAGTAAATGCTCTGTTTTATAATAAACAGTATTAAATAACATTTACCGGCCTGAATGTCCGAGAAATTTTCAGGCTATATGACGGTTCCGTATAGGTTCGAATCCTGTCGGAGGACGAATATTTTCTATGAAGATTTCTCGGACATTTTGGCCGTAAATGTTATTTAATACTGTTTATTATAAATAGAGCATTTACTTAAATATTTGTATCTATAAAAAGAATGTTAAACATAAAAATGTCTATAAATAATTGTCGGACTTTGTTTATTTCTTAATGTGTGACGTCATTTCTTTACATTTGATACGCCATGAGCAGTTATGAATGTACGTGAGAGATTCATGGAAGATTGAAATTTATAAGCAGTGAATTCGATCTTGCCAACCGAACGATCCTCTGTGGCCGAATAGGTTAAGGCACGTCAGGCTATATGACGGTTCCGTATAGGATACAGGTTCGAATCCTGTCGGACGACGAATATTTTCTATGAAAATTTCTCGGACATTCAGGCCGTTAAATGTTATTTAGTACTGTTTATTATAAAACAGAGCATTTACTTAAATACTTGTATCTATAAAAAGAATGTTAAACATAAAAATGTCTTTATATATATATAAAGCTCTATTTCAGTTTGTACATTATCAATGGATCTAGCTTTCAATCTCTCTCAAATTATTCGTATTTAAAAACAGACCGTTCATAATCTATCTATCTATCTATCTATCTAATATTAAAAGTCTGTGATTGAGTACATGCTTCCGTCCGGCGTATAATTATTTAAGTCAATCTGATTTAAGTGAATAAGATTTAAAAATACGAGTTGTTTATACAGTATTTTATTTGAACTTTCTTTAAACAAACAATTCTTTTAATGAAAATATTTTTCCGTTAAAGACAGCCACAAAGAGATCCCGCTTTGTTGTTTCGTGCAGTTGTTTGTAGAGTCAGGCCGGTAAATGTTACTTAATACTGTTTATTATAAAACAGAGCATTTACTTAAATACTTGTATCTATAAAAAGAATGTTAAACATAAAAATGTCTTTAAATATATATATATATATATATATATATATATATATATATAAATATAGGTAACTATACTCGTGTCGGCTATATATATATATATATATATATATATATATATATAAAGCTTTATATATAATTAATAAGTTAATATGTATCAAAAATGAAAAGCGAAAACCGGTTAAAGTATAACGATTTTTTTTCCCGAAAACCTACATCTAAGGAAGAAATTTTAATTCTAATTATTCTGTGTAAAAATACATGTATTGTAAATGTTACATATAAATGTATAAAAACATTAAGTGTTTTTCCAAATCTTATAATTTTCTCTCCCCCCCACTCTCTCTCTCTATCTATCTATATATCTATATACTTTATTATAGGATATCACATTCGAACATAGGTATACTCTCTTCTAAATAGAAAGAAAGAAAGAAAGACACAAGATATAGTCAAAAAAAAAAGAAAGAAAAGGAAAAAAGATAAGATATAGTCTCTTCTAATATTCTTTTTTTTCTTTTTTCTTTTTGAAAGGGACTATATCTTATGTTTTACTTTCTTTTTTGCTTTTCTTAATTTATATTTTGGCTGGAAAAGAGATTGTTTGTAAGTAAATATTAAAAATTGTAATAACCTTCATTTACCACCACCTGATGAGATGCGGTGATATGCATCTAAACATGAATGCATTTATGTAGCGGTTCGAATGTAATATCCCGTAATAAAAAAATATTGCGCTACTATTGTGTAGAGCACTATTTTTAAATTAATGTAAACGTTTGAATTTATATATGATGCGTTCTCATTTCATTTGGATATTTATCTATCTTTTGATAATTATTTGAGTCAGTTTTGTTTTCGCCTGGGAAACTCTGAGACAATTGAAAACATTACTAAAATGCATGCCTTTATTTACTCTCGCCTCCATAATTTTGCAACTTTTCTCATTTCAGTTCCAAATGGCTATGTCTTTGGCAGAATTCTATACACGAACTCGCTGTTCAACTGACGATGACTGCGAAAGTGACAAATGTTGTACCTACATAAAGACGCGTTTGCTAGGCAATGGATTTGGGATTTGTCAGGTTAAGTCAAAATATGGAGAAGGTAGGCTTACAATTCAAATGAAAATATCTATCTATCTATCTATCTATCTATCTATCTATCTATCTATCTATCTATCTATCTCATTCTGTTCATTATCTATCTATCTATCTGTCTATCTATCTATCTATATTTCTCATTCTGTTCATTATCTATCTATCTATCTATCTATCTATCTATCTATCTATCTATCTATCTATCTATCTATCTATCTATATCATTCTGTTCATTATCTATCTATCTATCTATCTATCTATCTATCTATCTATCTATCTATCTCATTCTGTTCATTATCTATCTATCTATCTATCTATCTCATTCTGTTCAGTATCTATCTATCTCATTCTGTTCATTATCTATCTATCTATCTATCTCATTCTGTTCATTATCTATCTATCTATCTATCTATCTATCTATCTATCTATCTATCTCATTCTGTTATTTATTTATCTATCTATCTATCTATCTATCTATCTATCTATCTATCTATCTATCTCATTCTGTTCATTATCTATCTATCTAATTCTGTTCATTATCTATCTATCTATCTATCTATCTATCTATCTATCTATCTATCTATCTCATTCTGTTCATTATCTATCTATCTATCTGTCTATCTATCTATCTATATTTCTCATTCTGTTCATTATCTATCTATCTATCTATCTATCTATCTATCTATCTATCTATCTATCTATCTATCTATCTCATTCTGTTCATTATCTATCTATCTATCTATCTATCTATCTATCTATCTATCTATCTATCTATCTATCTATCTATCTATCTATCTCATTCTGTTCATTATCTATCTATCTATCTATCTATCTATCTATCTATCTATCTATCTATCTCATTCTGTTCATTATCTATCTATCTATCTATCTATATATCTATCTATCTATCTATCTATCTCATTCTGTTCAGTATCTATCTATCTCATTCTGTTCATTATCTATCTATCTATCTATCTCATTCTGTTCATTATCTATCTATCTATCTATCTATCTATCTATCTATCTATCTATCTATCTATCTATCTATCTATCTCATTCTGTTATTTATTTATCTATCTATCTATCTATCTATCTATCTATCTATCTATCTATCTCATTCTGTTCATTATCTATCTATCTAATTCTGTTCATTATCTATCTATCTATCTATCTATCTCATTCTGTTCATTATCAATCTATCTATCTCATTATGTTCATTATCTATCTATCTATCTATCTATCTATCTATCTATCTATCTATCTATCTATCTATCTCATTCTGTTCATTATCTATCTATCTATCTATCTATCTATCTATCTATCTATCTATCTATCTATCTATCTCATTCTGTTCATTATCTATCTATCTATCTATCGATCTATCTATCTATCTATCTATCTCATTCTGTTCATTATCTATCTATCTATCTATCTATCTATCTATCTATCTATCTATCTATCTATCTATCTATCGATCTCATTCTTTTCATTATCTATCTATCTATCTATCTATCTATCTATCTATCTATCTATCTCATTCTTTTCATTATCTATCTATCTATCTATCTATCTATCTATCTATCTATCTCATTCTGTTCATTATCTATCTATCTATCTATCGATCTATCTATCTATCTATCTATCTCATTCTGTTCATTATCTATCTATCTATCTATCTATCTATCTATCTATCTATCTATCTATCGATCTCATTCTTTTCATTATCTATCTATCTATCTATCTATCTATCTATCTATCTATCTATCTATCTCATTCTTTTCATTATCTATCTATCTATCTATCTATCTATCTATCTATCTATCTATCTATCTCATTCTGTTCATTATCTATCTATCTATCTATCTATCTATCTATCTATCTATCTATCTATCTATCTATCTATCTATCTAATATTAAAAGTCTGTGATTGAGTACATGCTTCCGTCCGGCGTATAATTATTTAAGTCAATCTGATTTAAGTGAATAAGATTTAAAAATACGAGTTGTTTATACAGTATTTTATTTGAACTTTCTTTAAACAAACAATTCTTTTAATTAAAGTATTTTTACGTTAAAGACAGCCACAAAGAGATGCCGCTTTGTTGTTTCGTGCAGTTGTTTGTAGAGTAATTATTTATATTTCAGCTTTCTTTAAACAAACAATATTTTACATATTTAAAAATATTTATAGTATATTAAAAATATTTCCAAGTGAATATGATTTAATTTAAAAATGTGAATGTTTTGCAACCTGAACCGTCAGTGGCCCAGCGGGTCATGGGTAGTCTAGTATATATATATAAAGTTAAACTAAAATGTCCGTACGGTTTTTAATCGAATAATAAATGGCTGGATAGTTTCCGGACATATATGGTAAATACAGACTTCTTCTGGTTATCCCCGCTCGGAGTTTTTACCACAGTAACGCATGTCATATGGAAAAATAATATATACTTTTATATATCAAGAACAATTGTAGATGTCAAAACGGAAAAAAGTTTTTCAAAAGCATAATTTGAACTCATATCCTCCCGACGTCAGTTTTAAAAGTGATGACTTTTTTCGTATATCTCAATCATAATTGTCAAAAAGTGAAAAGTTCGACAGAATATATTGGAAAATTTCTAGGAAATACAATATTTAGCCATAATATATGGCGACAAAAGAAGGCCCTAGTTTAACCCATAGCCTTCTGACGTCTGCTTCAATTGACTCCAACTTTTTCATATATCTAAACTTTAATTAAAAGCTATAATTTTTCAAATGCAAATTCCACTTTGTTATATTCTTCCTAAAACCTGATCTTCTGATTCATGTTACACAAATTTCCACCACTGGCCGAATGTGAACGCTCCGAAACCCAAGAGAGAACTAGAAATTCCGTCAACTGCGCTCTGGCTCCGCACATACCTTCCGTTTTATTTACACACTCAAAGAAAAATACAATCTAGAATTTCCACCCAATAGCACCCACTCCCGCCTAAAGAAACAAAATAAACAATGGAGCCGATCTGAGCCTAAGATAAGGACATAAAAGCCCATCAAAGGGACATCTTCGGCAGTCGGACGGCACAACAGGCAGGATTCATAACACCTGATCAGAACACCACCTCCCATCTCCAAAGACAACTCACCAAAGGCCGTCGTCGCAGTAAGTCACAACTCACCCTCCCTCTCCTACCGTACGACTTTTACGATTCTAATTATCTCTTTCTTTCAACGAGAGACATTTACACCAATTTCCCATTTATTTTATTTTTACGTTAATACAATTATTTATTTCTTAAACCTCCGCCGTTTCTTCTTTGTTCTGCCACTATACGCCTAATATAACATATATCAAGAACAATTTTAGAGAAATCTATGGCAAAACGGAATTTTTTTTTTTCAAAAGCATAGTTTGAACTCATATCTTCCCGACGTCAGTGATGACCTTTTTTTTTTTCATAAATTTAAATTATAATTGTTAAAAATTGAAAAGTTGAACGGAACATGTTTGAAAATTTCTAGGAAATACAAACTTTAGTCATAATGTATAGGAACAAAACAAGGCACTAGTTTAATCCGTAGCCTTCTGGCGTATCTTTAAACTGGCTCCTACTTTTTCATATATCTAAATTTTAATTAAAAGCTATAATTGTGGAAAGTGCAATTTCCACTGAAATATGTTAGAAAATTACCAAGTTGTCATCAGAGATTAAGAAAATATGAACTTTAAGCAAAATATTCAAGATATATGGGAAAAAGAAGGCGTTAGTCGTAACTGGAGGGTATGGGTTAAAATAAACTGGGGTAACTTGGATTATTTATCAGAAGAATTTTAAAATTAAAATCTAGTATCTAATGTCTTTCAAATATAGTCGGAAGAACGTAAATAAAGGTTTTAATTTCTATGAATAGAACATTCTAACAAGTGTAGAAATGTGTTGTGCTGTCTCGCCGATCCTGAAAAGTAAAACTAGTGCATGTTACAAAAGCAATCTTTACTAACAAGTCACATACAGTCATGTTTCAAGCAGCTATGCTTTACCCACACATCTGGAAAGCGTCTTCTTTTTACGGTATCTACCTCCAAACCGTTCTCTGTACAGTCTGTTAACGTTGACATGACCGTTTAAGAGCGGTGCACACTAACTGGAGAAATGGAAAGAAAGTTATCCCAACACCAGCAATGATGAGCCCAGTACAAGACACGATTTAACTTAATCTAGCGTCCCTGCACGTAGATTATAAATATTTGATGAACAAGGGAGTGTTAAGTGGGTGATCTATTTTGATTTATAAGTCGAATCATAAACAGATCCTCTAGTTTAGGTATGGGCAACGTTTTCGAGTACTGGACCGCATGAGATATAGAGAGTTCCCAGTAAAACAAGCGGTGAATTCAAAAAGACGAGAGACAACCGTTGAAAACTGTGATTGAAAAATTCAGAAAAGAATTTTTGCACATTTCATCAATCCCCACGTAGGATGTTCTTCTTTGAAAAGTACGTTAACTTGAGGTTCAAAATCAGTAAGTTGTTTAGCCATACGAGAAGGACAGAACAAAAGACGAAAGCTGTCTGCAAATAACCTTTAAATGACGTGTCACAAGATCTAGCACATATCATAAAAGAACCAATCAGAGTTAAGTAATTACGCGAGAGTCGAGTGATTATCGAAAGTCATGAATATTCATGAAATTTATTCAAGGTGAGGCGGAAGAGGATAGCAGGCCAGGCGGAAGTTTTGAAAGACAAGCAAAGATGTACAAACAGATTCATATGCCAAAAAAAAATATGACTGAAAAATTTGAAATGTTATTATGGATTACATGTAATTGCATGAACGTGTCACAGGGTAAATAATTATTGACCGAATTTATCATTGTGATATTTTTCATTATATCAAGTATTAAAAATATAGTAATTAGGCTGCACATATTCGAGGGGAGAGTTATCAATGATAATGTTCTGAATCCGAATCCGTGGTTATCACCCTTTAAGCCTCTCTTTGAACCTTCTTTGCCGTAGGTCTGCTTGCGCCTTTTCACCGGACATCCCTTTGGTCAGGCGTGAGCAAATTTTCCCTCCGAAAGTGCGGCCCAGAAAAAAAATATTTGGGAATATGTATATGTATGAGACTGTGTGGGTGAACAAGTGAAAACAAAATGAAATCAACAAATTTTAATAGAAATTATTTACCGCATGAATGTATCCGTACTTTTCAGAAAGTCAATCAGGCTGCTTGAGGCTCGTGGGCCGCCCTTTGCCCATGACTGACCTAGTCTGTAAATTCCAGGCATTCGTCTACTCTAAAGCACATACTTGTAGGCAACGGTTATTAAATTAGGATTCTTTTGAAAGCGCATCGCTACTAAATTTTGTATTTCCCAACTTGCAACGTTTTAGGTTCATCTTCTTCTATGTACCACGACCCTTCAGCACGTGGTCGATCATGGCTCTCTACAACTTCCTATGTTTTGCAGTTGCCAGTAACCTTTGTTCTTTTCACCATACTCACACGCCCTGTTCTGCCATCCATTTACAAGTGCGCGCGAAGTAAATCACTCGCTGATTTCCCTCTGTCCATCAACATGTCCCGTTAGTGTCAATATTTTCAGTTTAGAATCAGAAAGAGTGAATTGAAATTTCTCGAACAAACAATGAGAAAAGAGTCCTCATTATGACGGTGATTTCTAAAGCATAGTTCAGATGTGGCACAGACCCAGTGATTAGTGAGTTCGATTCTCACTGGGTGCCCAATACTTTCGGTCAAGCTAAAATAAATATTTTTCTCCTAGGTGTACTTTTTCCTGTATGCTCTCCAGTCTTGAATGACGGATTGGAATAAGATGAACCTGATCGGAAAAAATCTGAGTAGACAGTTGGATTAGTCAATATAGATTTTAGTCTTTTTGAATAAAGGAATAGTCTATACCAGACATTGGAAAACCTTTTTTGAGCAGAGGGCCGCATGATCTACGGCTCATCACAAGGCGGGCAGCACTACTAAACAAATTCAAGGTAATTTTTTGTAGTATCTACCTCAGTTACTTTCACTAGAGAAGACCATATACGTAAACATATACCTTAGAAATGGTAGGAAAGTTTTATTTTTAAGAAGAGATTGCTTTAGAATTAAAACAATTGAAGTCTTAATATAAAATTATCACTGATGACAGTGTGATTATCACATTTCACTGCGCGGGATTTATTTCTAATTTATTCGTTTGGAAATGAAAACATTTCTTCTTTAGACAAAAAATTCTTAAGAACGTTTCCTGTTTCAAAAGCAAAAGATGTTTGCCCGTATGATCTTCCTTAGTGAAAATCGCCGATTGTTTAAAGATTTCAGTCTTTTTGAATAAAGGAATAGTCTATACCAGGCATTGGAAAACCTTTTTTCGAGCAGAGGGCCGAATGATCCATGCCTCATCACAAGGTGGGCCGCACTACTAAACAAACTGAAGGTAATTTTTCGTATTATGTATCTCAGTTACTTTCGCTAGAGAAGACCATATACGCAAACATATACCTTAGAAGTGGTAGGAAAGGTTTATTTTTTAGAAAATATTTTATCATAATTAAAAAAATTGAAGTCTTACTATAATATTATCGCTGATGACCGTGATTAACACATGTCGTTTCGTATGATTTATTTCTAATTTATTCATTTGAAAATTAAAAAAAAATTCTCTTTAGAGAAAAAATTATTATGGATGTTTTCTGTTTCAAATGATGTTTACATGTATGATGTTCCTTAGTGAAAATCGCCAATGGTTTAAAATGTTGACAACTTTACTTTCCACAAAATTAAAAAAAAATCAAGAAACATTGTCTTTAATCATTGATTATGTATGTGATTATGTATGAGAGAATGTGTGAGTGAACAAGTGAGAATGTAACAAAAGAAAACTTTAAGAAACGCTATTTTCTTAAAATAATTCTTAAATAAATTCTTAAGAAGGACTAGCTCGATTAACAGGCGGAAGCAGACATGGGTAGACATGTTGGGATAGATAGAAAGACAGGCAGAAGCAGAGGTCGGTTATATCTGAAGGTTTAGGTCAGGCATGGGCAACCTTTTTCGAGCAGTGGGCCGAATGATCCATGCCTCATCACAAGGTGGGCCGCACTACTAAACAGATTCAAGGTAATTTTTAGTAGTAGCTACCTCAGTTACTTTCACTACAGAAAACCGCATGCGTAAGCATATACCTTAGAAATGGTAGGAAAGTTTTCTTTGTAAGAAGAGATTGTTTTATAATTAAAAAAAATTGAAGTCTTAATATAAAATTATCACTGATGACAGTTTGATTATCACATTTCACTGCGCAGGATTTATTTCTAATTTATTCGTTTGAAAATGAAAACATTTCTTCTTTAGACAAAAAGAATTCTTATCAACGTTTCCTGTTTCAAAAGCAAAAGATGATTGCACGTATGATTTTCCTTAGTGAAAATCGCCGATTGTTTAACATCCCTACACGCAAGCCACCAATCTGCCACTAGCGTTTGCCTCTGGTGGCGCGCCAGAGGACCGCTGACATTGCCATCGGCGACTCGCCAGCAGGCCAGTAGCGGCTTGCGTGTAGGGATGCTGACAACGTTACTTTCCCCGAAATATTTTTAAAGTTTAAAGAAACATTTTATTTAATCATTGTTATGAAAATGGCAAAATGTATGAGAGAGTGTGTGAGTGAACAAGTGAGAACGAAACAAAATAAACATTTTAAGAAACCATATTTTTATTTTTTTATTCATTTCATCCCAAGCAAGGCAGGAATACCAATAGTACGCAGGGGGATACAGGGGGCAAAATTGAGTATAGGGATGATTGAGGAAAGGACAAAAGATGAAGGGAATTCAAGAAGATAGAAGATGGCGATTGATGTTGCATTTAAATTTTTAATGATTGTAGTTATCAGTAAACAGGAGGGAATTCCACAGGAGGGAAGTGCGATAAAACAAATTGTTGGAGTAGAAGTAGCGGTTGCATTTAACTATTTCAGCAGTAAAAGGGTGGGATCTAGATGCCAATCTAGTAGCACGCTTAAATTCCTGTAGTCGGGGCACCAGGGAAAAACCAAACAGGCGGCATGTGGCTCGCGGACCGCATTTTGCCAATGACTGGTTTATACAAATAAGTAAATGAGAGTGATTCAGTTTCGTGGATGTAGCATAGCGAGTCATAACTAGGAAGCTCTGAGCTTGTGGAACTAAAGAATGGAGGTCCTGGTAATAGGGATATGCTTGCGACGTTGCACCTGTGGGAGAGAGGCTGCAGAGTTGAGAATGAGTCTTCTCTCACAAGAAACAATTTCTATCTCTATCAAGGTTGGAAAATGAGGAATGTGCAACCCCAGCCTGGATATGACAGCAATACTCCACTTTGGGTCTAATCTAATTCTTGTAATGATAAGGGGCACACCAGAAGGAGATAGGTACATTCTGGAGCGATAGAACAAATCAACCATTTTCCCCCAGGATCTTAAGCATTGGATCGAGTTCCGGTTGAGATCTGGAGTAATATTCAGATTCAATAAATGTTGAAAGCATAGACCCTCTTTGAGAGAGTAAAAGTTCACCGTAACTGGAAAAAAAATGTAAGTGACGGTCTGATTGGGGGCGATGAAACAATATCAACTTTGTTTCTGAGGTATTGAAAGTTACAAGTTATTTTTCCCTCGTTCAGTGTATTTTGCTATGAGTGGCACTTTCTTTCTCCCCAGCTTGTCAGCCAGATTACATAAGTCCGAAGCAACACTGCGATTGTCGAATACCGTTCGCTTGTTCTGAAATCACACGCACTCCAGGTATGGCTTCTATTAATCTTTGTTATCACACCTGTCAGATTTCAATACGTAAAAACAAACAAAACAAAACAAATAAAATAAAATAGGAGACAGAGGCTAACCGCGTCCCCTTTGCATTGGAATACTTCAATCTCCTGGCGCTCTGTTATAGTATCAGGTATTCCTCAAAAACCCACCACAACATCATCTCCACTTCCAATATCCTTTCGTTGCCCCAATGTTTATCATGTCAAAGCCATCATCTGACCCTCACAACAGCTTGGAATACTACATTCTGTGTTAAACATTCTCTTTCCAAAGGATAATAATCTGTTGAAGGCTCGTAATCGTTGTTATAATTATAGTTCCTGGTGCGACTGAAAACAAATAAAATTGTCCTTTAGATTTTAATTCATCTAAAGGACAATTTTATTTACTTGAAGAAAAAAAAGACAGTTTTAACGAATCTTCAAATTCTTTTGCAACCTTGACTAAAACATGCCGGTACAATTATTTCCTTCAAATCTCAATGCTACAATGGTTGACTGAGAAAAAAAATAGCTATTGTGAAAATGACTTTCGCATAAACAGAGAGCATCAGCGAAAAGATGTTCCACTCGTTGTCAGCCTTTATAGGGAAACAATTGAGATGTTGAAAAATGGGTGGAATCTCCGTTTCAATGGCCGATCGTCATGATGGAGGCCGGGTGTAAGGGTAGCGCCGGATGTTGACCTAATTCTTGTGTTGGTTTGGTGTCAGTTCACAGGATATGGTCGGTGCATGTTTGGTTGATCCAGGTCACGAAGGTAGGCTGTTTTCGTTGGTTGGTAGACCTGTTCTGTGGAACAGGTGTAGCGTCGGATTGGTGTGGTTGGCTTGTTCTGTCGAACGGGGGTGCGGTGGTGAGTGCGAAGGGAATGCCTTGTAAGTGAGTTGAATAGGCCGAGGTAACGGCAATGGGTTGCTTAGGCGATGAGGTATAGTCGGATTGGCATCGTGGTGGTGGGTCGAGTGGGTTGCTTGCTTGTAAAGTCGGAGTCGCTTCCTTGCGGAGTCGGAGTCGCTGCTTGCGGAGTTGGATTCGTTTGCTTGCAGAGCTGGATTTGCCGAGGTGACGGTGGCGACGAGGAAGGCTCGTAGCTTGGTGGTGTCGACATGTTATCAAGTCGGTATTTGCCGAGGTAACAGCATCGTCAACGACGAAAGCTTGTAACTAGGTGTTGTCAAAGCTGAATAGTCGTCCGCTCGTGGTTGATGTGGGCCGAGGTGACGAGGTCGAGATGTTATCAACGCGAAGCTGGAGAATCGAGGTGGCTATTCAAGCCTGGGAGAGGTAACGGTCGTGGAGAATTGCGGTCATGTTGAGAGGCGGCGGTGATGGTCACAGCGGCGGCGGTTGCTGCGGCAACAGAAGCAGCAGCAGCAGAAGCAGCGCCCTGTGTGACGGCCGGTGGCACGCCAGGCCACAACTGATGTTCAACAACACGCCCACGTGTGTCGAATGTGGCACAAGGCCGGTTTAATGTGGGCTCACCGAGCCCGTAGGCTCGGCCAAAAAATGCCCGTAGAACCTGTATAAACTGGATCGGGTTGGTCAACCTCCCCGAACGAGGCTCTGCCCTTCAGCGGAGCCTCGTCCGGGTTCCTCTCTGCCCAGAGGCAGAGAGTTTGACCGTCAAGCCGAGTCGTACAAAAAAGACTGACTCTGACCTGAACTGCTGGTGTTGTTCTCAGAGACCTGCTTTTAAGCAGGTCTGGTAGTCCCCAGGGGCACCTCTTTTTCCGGCGGTAACGTTCGCAATTGGCCACTGCTGACACTCGCTTCATAGAACGGACGTGATGCATGGAGCATAATGCGCAGAAAACCACATTTGTTATTTCGTTCTCTGCCTTCGTGCCGTTCACATCCGGCCAGCATAACGGAATTAATCAATTAACATTACAAAAGCAATCTTTACTCACACGTTACACACGTCATGTTGGAAGCGACTATGCTTAACCCACACGTCGGGTAAAGCGTTTTCTTTTCCCGGTGTCCTCCCTACAGTCTTGGCTTCATTGACTGTCCGGTAAGGATTACATGATCGTCTAAGGGCGGTGCACACTAAATGGGGGAGTGGAAAGAAAGTTAACCCAACACCAGCAATGATAAACTCAGCCTTCACCCAGTGCTTCGGAAATCAATCATTGAAACAGGCGGATAAGTCAAAATTTTATAAATCATGCTAGAGTGAAATTGACAACATGACCTTTAGAAGACGGGAGTAATTAATAGTCACGGAATGAACTTATTTAGATTATTTGCATTCGGACTATTGTGCTCATCTTTGTTATTATTATCACAACGTTTCGATCTTCATCAGGTGCTTATCGACCCGGGGTAATGTTCAGTGAATTTCGAACTGAACACTCTAATTAATTTACGGGAGTACACTGTTCTGGTTCCGCTGACCATATCTAAGGATATCTCGTCCAGTTCTTATTGATTTTATTGCTCAACCCGTTTCCATGTCACCAAATTCCCGAACGAACGCTTGAATCCAGTACGGTATTGTCTCGTGGGAAATCTTTGGGCCAGATAGGACAGACTTAGTCTCAGTGTAAACGGAACGAGCAGTAACTGAGCAGTACTAAATAAGAACTAGATCAGATATCCCTACACATGGTTAACGAAGCGTGAGTAATCTACGCCCGTAGATTAAATAAAGGGTTCGATCCAAAACTCCCTGTAGGTTATTTGAATTAACAAGCAGTTAATGAAGGCCAGAGGACACAGCATTGTTCACTTCATGGAATAAGGGCGATAATTGTTATATCTGAATGGCATTTTTAAAAAAAGTTATGCATCTTTTAAAAATTATACTCCTTAATTTCTTTCTTCATATTTACGATAATGAATGATTGACAAGTCATTTAAGAGGATTATTTAATGTTGAAATCAGCTAAAGCCAGTGTAGAGATGCGAAGGACGATTATCTCTCTTTAGTTAAAAGACGAAGTCACGAGGGTCTACGTATCGACCGGGAAATGATATCAGTTTGTGGTGGGCGTGCGTGAAAAAAGCTCAGTTGTTATTTAGCACGCGTAGAGTCAAGACGTGTTTGCCCACTCCAGTTGCTGATGATAAACCGATAAAGTGAATGAAAACTTTAGTCATGAATTTAGTGAGAAAAAGGTATTCGTAAATAAACAACAAAATTTTTAAATGATGCATAGTAAAAAAAACAAAAAAAACACTATTTAGATATAACAGTTACCTCCCTTTAATTTTCTAACTCGACTTTTCAGTGAAAACGAAGTGAGTATTCGATTTAACTGTTTCTGTGAAGCCAGTTTTTGGACAAATGACGTTTGCTGTTATGATTGCCTCTAATAAATAATGGACTTTCTTCTTCAAATTATATTGTTTAAAATCTCAGTTTCTAATTGTTTTGTCTAAATAAATCAAATATCTCTTATTTTTCTTGTAGGGAAATGCATCTGAATATTTCTCAACCAGACTTTATGAGTCTTCAAAATAAAGCGTGAAATAAAGTAGAGAAAAATCGACAGTTTTGAAAACATTTGTTAGTCTTTTCATATATTTTTTTTAAAAAAGAAAGTGCGAAGAGGGAACTTGAGGAAACGGAAACTTGGTCTTACAGAAGGATACTGGGAATAACATTGACTGAAAATGTGAGCAACAATGAAGATTTAGAGAAAATGAAAACAAAGAGGAGACTTATACGTGTGTGGTTCAAAAAGTAATGCAATTTGTGTTAGCATATATATTATAATAAGGAACACAATCAAACATATTGTACATCAGGATGCAGCTATACATCACAGGTTCACATCCTTCACATCCTTTTTTCTCAACGTAGTCACCTCCTCTTTCAATGGCAGTTTTCCACCTACGAATGAGGGCATGTATCGCAGCTTCGTAAAACTCAGCTGTCTACTGATGTAGCCAATTCATTATATCGGTTTTCCCTTCTTCGTCACCACCTGACTTACTTTTTCTTAATACTTTCTATAGCCTTAGGAAAACATCTTTCGTTATCCCAATGCAACTTCGGACTGCTGTGTCACATTTTTCGTCATCTCTTATAGAAATTCCCAGATAATTAAATTTCTGTACTCGCTTGATTTTGACGTCTCTAATTGGTAGCTCGGATCTTGGGCTATCCTTCTTTCTAGCAACCTATCGTATTGTGTGGTATAAAGTAAGTAAAAATAGGTTATTCTATTTCAATATTAACTTTACTGAACAAGTAATTTAAACTCTCATATGCTGCGAATGGTAATCTTAACATTCGTTGATAGTAGATTTGTAGTCAACAGACGTTCGATTTATTGTTCTCATCTCAATTATTATAGTTATTATTATAGGCACAAAGTTTCGGCCAAATACCCTCTGGCCATCGTCAGACGTCCATCTATTGTTCTCAACTTGATTGCTATAGATAATATTGCAGACACAGTATTTCGGCCAAGTGTTCTCTGTCCATTACTTTGTCCTTCTGAAGCCTTTACATATTTGTTCCCACGAATCAGACGATATTATATCACTACTTGACTTAGGTATTGAACTCACGAGCTTTAGATGACAGCAATAATTAATTAACCATTATTATCCACTACGCTCCCGTTCTGAAGAATATGTATAGTGTGCTTTTTCAGAGATTTTAAATCCAATATCAGATGATTTAAATATTTAGCTATCAAGGCAGTATCTCAAAAGTAAGAAACAAAATGAAAGCATTTTCAAATAAGCAGTACGTAGCCGAGAGGTGATCCCATGACTGCACCATCAACTTGCATGTATATATGTCCTAGAGTATCAGAAAAGGAGATTTCAGTAATACATGATAGAAGGGTGCGTCGAATGTTAGCTTTGATTTTAAGAGCAAGGAGAGTGGGATGATTATAATTTTTTTGGATAATCGGGGATTGCTCAAGAGTTCTCGGCCTAACCACAAGGTATAAAAAATTGAAATTAATATTCTCAACTTTGCTTTTTTTTCAACGGTGTTTCAACTAATGTATTGTCTGACCTTCTTCAGGTATATATTGAATTTTGTTAAGTTTTAATCTTATTCAGAGTGCGTTTTGTGAGTTTTGTTCAAAACAACAATGATAAGGATGTTTACGTTCGAATTTCTAGGATAAGGAGTTATTATCTACATGATTCATATGCGGACTATTCTACTAATAATTATTGTTATTATCCTCGTTGCGTAATTGGGCGCATTTTATTTGCGAGATAAAAAGTTCCTTTCCGCCGTAACGCCGACTCGAAAGTTTTTGTCACACATAAAATAAGGTTCTATTCCTCTTAATTAAAAATAATTCAAATCAAATTCATTAAATAGTCAGATACCCTCTACATTCGCATTAGGTGAAAAAAAAAGTATTTATTCACGTGAAAGAGACATGGATTTTGTCAAAAAGAATAAACGTTTTTCTTTTTTCTTTTTAATCATTTCACCATAAGGAAGGCGATAATGCCACTAAGACGCAAGGGGTTCATGGAGCGAAAGAGATTGAGGAGAAAGGATAATAAAAGAACAAGTTTCAGGAAAGCAGGAGATTGCGATTAATGTTGCAGTTAACTTTTAGAAGATTTTTAAGTCACGGTGAAGTAAGAAATTGGAAGGGAGTTCCACAGGCGAGAAGTCCGAGAAAATGACCCATTAGAATAGAACTCACGGTTAAATCTAACTAATTCAAAAGTAAAACGATAAAACCTACTTGCCAATATAGTTGGACGTTTACTTTTTTGCAGACGAAATACACAGCAGTAGAGTTCAACTGCTATGAAAATATTTATAGAAAAGCCAGAGGGAAGCGACATCATGGCGGTGAGAGAGTGACTGAAGTTGTGATGCCAGGTCAGAACCAATAATATCACAGACCCTCCTTTGTATTTTGTCGAGAATCTCAAGATATATAGCAGAACTAGGCTAATATAACTGCAATATTCGATGTACGAACGAATGTTTAAATTATGAATGTGTAAGATGGATTCTGACAAGAAAAATTGTCTGGCATGACACAGTGAACCAACTTTCCTAGCGCCAATTAATTCAATATAATCACTGCACTTCACAAGATCAAGGTGGTGTAATGATTTACTCTCCTGGGGGTAGCATCTGGAAGGTCAGTGAAGGTGAGAGACAACGTAGGTCCAAAGATAGTCCCCTGGGGATTCTCCGCATTAATATGAAATGTAGACTCTAGATCTAGAAGCGTGGCAGTTCAACACAACTGTCATTACACGATTTGCTAAGAACGATTGGATTAAGCGAAATATTCGGCCAGACATAACCGTAACCCTTGAACTTGTAGAAATGGCCAACGATTCCAAACAATGTCAAACGGCTTCGAGATATCTAAAGACACAATCCGAGCCGAACCGTTCTTATCTAAATTCAGTAATAACCGTTAACACATCAGCGGTTTACCCAGAGAAACGAAAGCCATAACCGAAAGAAGGCATTGTGAAGTGAGATGTTTAAAACCAATTTGAAGTTGACTAGAGACGCTAATCTTTTTTGTCAAAAAGAGGTAAAAGATTACGAAGGCGGTAATTTGAGGGACCAGAAGGTTCACCAAAGTTCTTAGACAGGAACTACCTAGGAGGATATCCAACACTCTAGAAAGCAAGAAGCAGCAAGGCATTTGTTGTAGAGTTGGGAGAGAACGGGAGACAGTTTAGGAGCATATTTTCTTTGGACAATTGCTGGGATATCCAACACTCTAGGAAGCAAGAAGCAGCAAGGCATTTGCTGTACAGTTGGGAGAGAACGGGAGCCAGTTTAGGGCCATATTTTCTTTGGACAATTGCACGGATATGGTCAAGTCCACAAGCCTTGTAGGCGATTAAGGTGATAGCAGAAACTAAGGAAGGAGTTATGTGCATATCACGCAGTAGAAATTCCGTCCTATCAAGATACGCCTGAAGAGTCAAGACTGGAGTTGGAAGAGATTCCATGCAAAACATTCTGCTTTATCAGCAGTAAATGACAATATTTCAAACTCAAGAGAGGAGTGGTTGAGGATTTACTGTTATTCAACACACTCCTATCGAATCACCAGTAATCTCTAGAATAGCGACTTTGCTTCGTTGAGGACACGATTATACTCGAGCGGACACACACACACGTACAAAATGTCTGTTATGATCGGTACTGCCAAAGAAGGAGTGATTATAGAAGCTGAACAGGCAGAAGTGAATCAAGGAGAAGACTGCATTTTCAACTATTATTTCTGGTGCTGGAACGAAAGATTCCACCCAGGAAGAAACGACAATCTGTTTCTTTGCAAATTGAGATTTTATAAGTGTTAAAAAACAACGCATCCTATTGGGAGCCAGGTACAATAGAGAAATGAATCGGGAACGTGATTTACATAATTCAGGGTCCGAAGTTCTCGCATAAAAGGCACTTAAATCAGATCAGAAAGAGGCTGTTAGAGGATTCTAACGGTCTACCCCAGGAAGAGGAGGAAGTAGTGGACACATTATTTGACACATTCAATATGCAAAGGCCTCAAGCAATGTCAGAACCGCGGAAATCAAACAGAAAAAGAAAATCTACAGAGCCTTTGATGATTAATCCGAAGAGGAAAAAATATTAAAGACCCCTGCGAGGTAAAAGCTTTCGGAGGGGGTGTTATGAGACCTTACCTATAACGACAGAGTGAACTCTTCCTGACACTATAAATACTGCGCCTCTCAAGAGAGAGGGACGAGACGGAATCGAGTTGAGCCAATATTAGTTCACTCCAAACCAGACTGACAGTCATACTAACACCTTCCACATCTTGTATTATTATTCTGTGTAATATATCTTTGTTATTCCTACTCTTGTGTTCGTGTTGTTCTTCCTTGGGCCTAACCTTGAACCATAACAATAAGCGTTTTCAAAAGAGACCTGCATGGGGTCGAGATAGGAACGTTTGGTTCAAATGTTTAAATGTCTCATATGATCTGGGGCCTGACGAGCGAAGTAGTGCGAAAAAAATATTGTAAATATAATAGTATATTTATATATAGCCTTGCGATTGCGTTTAGACTGTCGCCGCTGAGTGTTGATCTCAATGTCCACTTTTATAC
>OZ038487.1:21447988-21562988 GCA_964036315.1 Acanthosepion esculentum
ACGAAGCTATTGACTCAATGTATTCGTTCCATCTCAGGTCAGCGGACAATTTTTAGACCGAGCAGTCGCAAAGAGGTGATCTCGTGGAGTTGAGCACCAGACATTCTAATGGGGTGCAGGGATGGTTTCTCTCTGGTGAGTAATAGAGAGCAGTTTTGTTTTTGAGGCATTAAAGTTAACCAGCCAATTCCTGCCCCAGTCCACAACCGATTGGAGGTCCTTTCCGAGACAAACGGCCAGGTAAGTTTCGTCGGTGACACTAGATTTGTTTTTGAGGCAGGAGTAAATAGTAGTGTCGTCCGCATAGATGGCATTTTAGGAAAGATATTAGTATTATCCAGAACTGGCAGCACAACCGTCTGCATACGGATAGAAAATGAATTCAGTAAATACACAAAAATATAAAGGGTCGTAAGACAAGGATGTGTCTTCTTCCTAGACATATTCAACCTTTACATTGAAGCAATTCTGAGAGAATCAGAAGTTCTACCTGACTTCATTATTGGCGGTCACAATCTTAACAGCATTAGATGACAGTGTTGATAACAGACAGAGAAAGGAAACTAAAGGCCTACAAAAGGTGACCAAGGAAGTGAGAAGAAAGGACTAAGCACCAATTGTAAGAAGACAGAATGTATGGTTCAACAAAAGGAGCAGCCCAACATGCAAATTACAAATTGGTGATACCAAAATCGAGCAAGTACAAAAATTTAAATATCTAGGAAGTATTTTAACAGAGGACGGAAAATGTGACACCGAAATCCGAAGGCGCATTGGGATAACGAAATAGACTTTCCAAAATCTAAGCAAAGTATTAAGAAACAGGAAAATTTCGTTAGAAATAATGAAATGTGTACGGGACTGTTACGTAATATCGGTCCTTCTATATGGAATGTTGGTAAATTTCATCGCAGATTGACCATTTGAGCCCTGACCACCGCTTTACCAGTGGTAGAGCAAAATGACGTAATGCCCAGCCAGCCACCGGTTGAATAGTGATAGAGAAAAATGACGTAATGCCCAGCCACCATTTGAATAGTGGTAGAGAAAAATGACTTAATGCCCAGCAAACGGTTGAATAGTGGAAGAGCAAAATGACGTAATGCCCAGCCACCGGTTGAATAGTTATAGAGAAAAATGACTTAATGCCCGGCAACGGGTTGAAGAGTGGTAGAGAAATATGACTAAATCCTCAGCAACCGGTTGAATAGTGATAGAGAAAAATGACGTAATGCCCAGCCACCATTTGAATAATGGTAGAGAAAAATGACTTAATGCCCAGCTACCGGTTGAATAGTGGAAGAGAAAAATGACTTAATGCCCAGCCACCGGTTGAATAGTGATAGAGAAAAATGACTTAATGCCCGGCAACGGGTTGAATAGTGGTAGAGAAAAATGACGTAATGCCCAGCCACCATTTGAATAATGGTAGAGAAAAATGACATAATGCCCAGCTACCGGTTGAATAGTGGTAGAGAAAAATGACTTAATGGCCAGCCACCGGTTGAACGGTGGGTAAACACTTGTAACTATTTTTATGTCTACCGTGAAACATTACATACCAATTATTTGCGAATTTTGACTCAGGGATTCAGGCAGAAGTGTTAAAATTGTTCAGGAACGCAAAGCTCAAAGGGTTAAGAAGAGACTTACGGCAACAGAAAAGTGCTACTACAGAAGGATGCTGAGAATACCATATGAGCAACAACGAAGTTTTAGAGATGAAGATGGAAACAAAAAGAACACTTGTACTTCACATCCGAAAGAGATAATTGAAATTTCTAGGGCACATAATGAGGAAATAGGGTTAAAGAAAATTTGACACTCGCATGAGGGCAAGAAGGATTGATTATCTATCTATCTATCTATCTATCTATCTATCTATCTATCTATCTATCTATCTATCTATCTATCTCGTTCTCCTGATTATCTATCTATCTATCTATCTATCTATCTATCTGTTCAGGCTTATTAGTATTTTCGGAGCTTAGCTTTATCTGATATAAAGTAAAAACATGAGGCGTCTAGTGTGAGTCGAAGTGACATTCTGGCGAAACAATAAGAATGAATTAACAGGATTAAGAAAAAAATTGAAAGAGTAGAGGTTTTATAAACAGGACAAGAGATTACCGTCGTTCAAAATTATCCTTCATAGAAATAAACCTTACTGGAATCTTTTAAATATGCTTTTCCTTAAAAAAAGAGATTACTATACATTATTTTTCATTGGCACTTTTTGGGCTTCAAGCTGCGCTCGAAATAGTATCCCGAATGCCGTTCTTAAATAAAGTCATATCTCGAAATTCCAGAAGGAATATTAAATGGCGAGGTGTTTTACAAAAGGCACTGCGACCAGAAATATAAATATGTTTTTATATCACTATAGATTGAACACTCCACATCAGGAATATATATATATATATATATATATATATATATATATATATATATATATATATATGAAGAAATATAGTCTTAAAGTGTGCTATATTTATGGGATAAAGTGCTCAATATCAGAGATAGAGCGTGTGTAAATATAAAAGTGGACATGGAAGTCAGCACTTAGAGGCGACAGTCTGTTTCATGCTAGTGCAATCGTCAGGCGACTAGTGCTGTTATTTTTCTCGGCTATTTATATAAGGGTCAGTGGTGCATTATGGGTAGTCTATTTTGGCTGTTACTTTTACCGGAAGTCGCTTATTTGTTTATATATTAAATTATTTTGCTTGTCGCTTATTTGTTTATATATCAAATTATTTTGCTTGTTTCTTGTTTGTTTTTTTTTATTTTTATTTTTTATCTTATATATTTATTTATTTATTTTGATCGGTGTTTTTGGTTAACGTAGTAAAAATTTGTTTATATAGCTTATTGTTGGTAGTCTATAATGGCCGTCATTTACCGGAAGTCGCTTGTTCGCTTATTTATTTGGGTCAAATTGTTTTGCTTGTTTTTATTTATTTTCATTTTTATTTTTTATCTTATATATTTGTTTATTTGTCATTGATTAAATCTATTTGTTGAATTTTGGGGTGTGATGTTGTGGTTTGTTCTGACTATTATTTTGGTGGGGACAGTTTTTTATTTTATCTATTTAGGTTGGTTATCTTTATTTGTTTTTTCTAAACGGCTAGTTTATCGTAATTGGTTGTTAGTTTATTTATATATTTGGATGTATTTAGATCGATTTATTATACTTGTTGTTATTTATTTGTTATACTATATATTTTTGGCTTTCTGTTTTTAAGTAACGTAGTATATTATCTTTTATTAATGTTTTTTTTTTTATATAACAGTTATAACTTTCGTCCGTTCTTTTGTTTTGATTTTATTTCGCATATTCTAACAGGTGTGGTTTTGTGATTTGTTTGGAGTAATTTATTTTGCTTATTTTATTGTTGTTTGTTTATATATTTATTTATTTTTCTATTTTAAGTTACGTAGTAAAAATTTGTTTTCATGTCTGCATTTTGAGATTAGCTCTGATCTTTTTAATAATTTATTTTGATCTGGGAAGGTAATGATAGCTATTTTTTCCTCCAAGCAAAGTTTGCAAGTTTTTGATAGGTTGTTGTAGGCTGATGATTTTTTCCTTATTTTCCAAGATATTTTTAGTGTGGTGTGTGTTTTGTTTTTTATTTCCCAGATATACTTAGAAAGCATTGTGCTGTTCGCATATTTACTATTTGTGAAAGACATTTTGTGTACATAATTTCTTTGTTTCCATGGTCCTTCGGTTACTCCTATGTATACGTTTTCTTCATTATCTGCTGATTTTATCGTGGCTTGGTAGATTACGTTGTTTTGTAAACAATTACCGTTTAAGGGACATTCGTTTTTTATTCTGCAGTTGCACGTGGGTTTAATTTGTTCGTGTGGTTTGTTAATAATTTTCCTGTTGTGCTTTTTTATTATTTGTGCCATGTTCTCGGTGCAACTGTAGCTGATCTTATTTATATATATATATATATATATATATATATATATATATATATATATATATATATATATATATAGTCTTAAAGTGTGCTATTCTTATGGGATAAAGTGCTCAATATCAGAGATAGAGCGTGTGTAAATATAAAAGTGAACATAGAAGTCAATACTTAGAGGCGACAGTCTGTTTCATGCTAGATGCAATCATCAGGCTAGATGCAATCGGTGGCCTGACGATTACATCTAGCATGAAACAGACTGTCGCCTCTAAGTGTTGACTTCTATATTCACTTTTATATATATATATATATGTATATATATATATATATTAGAAAAATCATTCAATTTAAAAAAAAGTTAATAAGGGGTCCAGTTTGCTATGCAAATTCCTTGTAAATTGATCCCCTTACGGAAGCCAAAACAAATATGCT
Organism: Acanthosepion esculentum; assembly: GCA_964036315.1. Lineage (NCBI taxonomy): Eukaryota > Metazoa > Mollusca > Cephalopoda > Sepiida > Sepiidae > Acanthosepion > Acanthosepion esculentum. The sequence continues at coordinate 21,452,356 of OZ038487.1, forward strand.
CATCCCACTTAATTTCGTAAAATGCAAAAAAAAAAAAAATTGAAAAAAAAAAAATTCTTTTGAAATTCAAAATATGGATTTCTTCTTTTCATATGTTCTTCTTTTTCTGTATGTCGTGTCCCTTCAGGACGTTGAATTATGACTCTCCACAATTTCCTTTCCTTTTTAGGCCTAAGTAAAATTTGTAAATATTTTTTTTCAGTTGCCGAAGTTTGAGATCAGGTACGAGTAGGATTTAGAATGTTAATTTTCAATCGAGACAAAGAATCAAGTCCTTCTGTAAAAGGCAGTCTATTTCCCGCGTATCTTTCTACCCGGTGTCGGACTAAGCTTTGTAAATATCTATATTCCTTTCCTGTCGCTACACCGCCCATCCCTCTCGCCATTCGCTTCGCATTTTCCCGCCAATAAACAATGGTTCTGTCAAACCAGAAGTGTTTATTATAAAACGGTCGCAACAGCGTGGCGCCATACGTTTCACTGTTTTCTTTTTAAGCGACAAACGTGTTGTTTTTGTATCATATATATATTTTGTACATTGTATAATCGTAAATTAATTTCTTCTTCCGCACAAAATCCAGATGTTTGATTTGCTTTTGAAGTATATGGGGAAACATAAAAATGGACAGTTTTGATGAGCTATAGTTTTGCTTTGTTAATGTCATAGTAAAAGAAACATGGCTGAATTATTGAAAAATATGGATAACCAAAATATTTCCTTTATTTTTTTAGTATTTAGAATAAAAACAACCTATGGCGAGATTTCTGTGAATTGTAAAAGATTTAGTAGCACTTATTGACTAGATATTTATATAATTCTATTATTGCCTTCTTCCTTTTTTATTATTATTATTATTATTATTATTATTATTATTATTATTACGTAAAAATATAAATATATATTACTATATAAAAATAACAAAACAAAAGTCATTGAAACAAAGCAAGTTCAGTCGACCAATGATGACAATTCCAGAACAACGTAACTATAAGCAATTTTTTTTCTATCCTCTGCCAGCCGCTATGATGGAGAAAGCATTACCTCGAACCGTCGCCAGTGAAACACGCTGCAAGAGCCACTCCGTTTCGCGAGGCTCGTTCCTTAATCGCGACGCAATCGCGCCAATCCTCCGAAGGAACACCATCGAAAGAGGGCCAATAACCCCTGAAGTCTCCACTGCCACAGGAGTAAAAAAAAATCTATCAGCAAGAGAAGAATATTTAGCTATTTTTTTTTATCTCTGCGTCTCGGGCGACGAACCCCGGCTCAACCGCGGACCTGATCATATTACCGGCCGAAAATGTATCCGCACAGGTCGCATCCCAAATCAACGACTTACCCATTTTAAAAGGGAAGATGGTAATGCCATCCGGCCGCTTTCCATCACCACGGTCGAGGCCTACGGGTTCGATTTGAGAAGGGAACACAGCTGCATCCAAACCTCTGTTAATTGCTGCATGCCGTGGAAAGCGGCCGGCACTACGACGACAGGAGAGAGGATGCAAACCAAACTCATCGATGGAGGCTCCACATCTGCATCTGTGACGCTCACATAATTTGAGACCAAGACGGATCGCGACTCCGACCCGAGTGCACTCATCATCTAAAAGGGTACCGGTAGATGAAGAGGGCACTGCGTTGAGCCAGGCGCCACTACTCGGTTGTGAAGCAGATAGTAGACAGGCGAGGCGATGCTGATCCAGAGAGAGCCTCAAATTAGTAAAATTGGCCTCGCATTTTATTTTATCCCAGCTTTTTTGTTTTGATGTGTCTAGTGGGATAGAAAGTAATTCTTGGGACTAGATGCTGCAAGCTTGTTCGAAAGAACTGCCCGAGAAACACTGAGACGATCCACTGAGTATCTCATCAATTAATTCGCGACTGGACGAAAGTGAAGAAAGATATGCCGGAAGGGCCAAATCTACCGCTGATCGAAGGCCCAGGCCGCCGAAACTCAAAGGGAGCTTTGCCTGCCTCCAGCCTGTGTCGTCGAAATTGACGTTGCAAATTAGCTCCGCGCATCCCTTAATTGTGATATCTATCTCATTTAAGAAATCCTGTTCAAGGTAGCAAGGGGCACTTCGGAGAGTGTAAAGGAAACTCGGTAGCGAAAAACTGTTCTTCAAGAGGAAGACGGCAGGATGTGCATCAATTAGTTGCAATTTCCCAGTCATTCTTGTTAGAATGACATGTTTAGTATCCAAACACTCTCGAATATTATTATTATTATTATTATTATCATCATCATCATCATCATCATCATCATCATTATTATTATTATTATTATTATTATTATTATTATTATTATTTTTATTTCCTTTGATATCTGGCGTTTACACATTTCTTTCCGGGTCCCGCCCAGGGACCTAAGGTTAGAAATGGCATCATGAGACTTTCCACTGCAAAAAAAAAAAAATTAAAAAAAAATAATTACATAGATAAAGCCCTTCGTAAAGTGTGGGCTGTACTTGTCAGAACAATATTTTGTATCTCTTTGAGGCATGGACTTCCAGGGATCCCTTCAATCAGCCTACTGGAATCTTTTCCAACCAGTCCAAGGGCTCTAACTACAACAGGAATTGTTGATGTTCCCATGTGCCACATTTTTGAGATTTCTATTTCAAGGTCCTTGTATTTTGACAGTTTTTCGAATATCTTCAAAGACACATTGCAGTCTGCAGGGACTGCCATATCAATAAGGAGGCACTTATTTTGTTTGTGGTCTTTAATAACAATGTCTGGGCGGTTGGCTTTGATTGTTCTGTCAGTGTGTATTGTGTAGTCCCATAGAATTGTAACAGGTCCTATCTCCGTAACCGGGTCAGGGTGGTGTTCGTACCAATTTCTTCCAGTTTCCTTCCCATAGGAGTTGCAAATTTTCCAGTGCAGATATTGGCCCACTCTGTCATGCCGGGTTTTATATTCAGTGGGTGCCAATATCGTGCAACCTGATATAAGATGATCAATGGTTTCTGGATATTTGTCACAGAATCTGCATCTTGGGCTAACACAGTATTTTAGTATATGTGCTTGATAATTCCTAGTTGACAAGCATTGGTCTTGTGCAGCAATGATAAAACCCTCAGTTTCACCTTTCAACCCTGCACTACGTAGCCACTGATGGGTGCGGTTTTTATCTACGTCAGCTTGTTTGGTACGGGCAGAGTATTGGCCATGGAGCGGTTTATTTTGCCATTGTTTCTTTATCTGGTCGGTCGCATTTCTCTTTGCATTCTTTTAAAAGTTTTTTGCAGCTTCAGCCGGTGTACAGTGATGTATTTTAATTTCTGTGCCCATTTGAAGCTCCTTTTTGAATTTTTCGGCTTCCTTTACTAGAGAGTAGAGACACTTACTACTTTCATGTTCCTTGACACATACCATCATCCAGTCTTCTGTATTTTCCAAGTATCTTTGGAGGCCAATTGTTGTACTTTTGTAGGATAGTTCTAGCTGAACTAGTCCTCTGCCTCCTACGGATCTGGGCACATACAGGCGATCAATATCAGCTTTGGGATGATGCCTGCGGTAGCAAGTGAGGAGCTTTCTCGTTTTGGCGTTCATTTGCTTAATTTCAGCTATGGTCCAGTTAAGTACATTAAAGCTGTATTGCACCACAGGAACAGCTAAGGTGTTTATAGCTGATATTCGTTTTTTTTAGTTTAGCTCGGTATTTAGTACCAGGCGTACACGCCTGTAGTACTCCTTTCTTACCTTCTCTTTCATTTGGGAGTGTTGTATGCCATCTCCCTCATTAATTCCTAGGTACTTATAAGCTTCATCATGCTCCAATTCTCTAATCTTCGTGGCAAAATCTAAATCTATTAAGGGTGCTTCTAAAATTCTACCTTTCTTAAATGTTACTTTAGCACATTTATCTAATCCGAAGCTCATGCATATGTCATCACTAAAGTATTTTACAATATTAAGTAGGCCCTTCAACTCATTGTCGTCTTTGGCAAAGAGTTTGAGATCATCCATGTATAGTAGGTGATTGAATATGTTGTTATTTATTTTGTAGCCATAGCTACTGTTGTTCAGTTCATGCGTAAGGGGGAGTAAGGACAAACAAAACAGAAGGGGAGTCAAAGAGTCTCCTTGAAAGATTCCACGTCGGATATTTAGTCGGTTGGATATGGCAGTGCCCCCGGTGTGACTAAGGTATAGTTTGGTGTTCCACATTCCCATGCTGTGCTTAAGGAAATTTAATACCACAGGGGAGACTTTGTACATTTCCAAAGTCTTAAGGATCCAAGAATGTGGAACACTGTCAAAAGCTTTACGATAATAATAATAATAATAATAATAATAATAATAATAATTATTATTATTATTAAAAAAAATCCCTAAATCTGTCAGAATCCCGATTGACTGGGATCACCTTTTCTCTTTCGCAACACTTGTGCTCGGCATTCCTATAATAAGGACCCTACGTCATCTGTCTCATCTATTATGAAAAATAATTCAATTCGTCTAAAATAAATGCCACCGAATTTTCTACTCTTTCTAATCCTAATAGATTTCATCCTTCATCTACAGTCGACGAATCTACGAGACTCCGTGCCCTCGTCAATGCTAAGTTGATCGAGGGTGATGTCTCAGCTGCAGTTAGAGTATTGGCCTCATCCGATACTACTACACCAGAAGTTCTCACAGCGCTCCGTCGCTGCGCCACCATCAGATGTCAGATTTGTTCAGATGGAAAACAATGTTTCAAATATTGAAATCTCAAAGGATGCGATGGTTGCCGCTCTGAAGTCTTTCTCGGGAAGCAGCAGTAGAGGTGTGAACGGCCTTCGACCTGGTCACACCAAGGACTTAATTTCTGCCCACACTGCAGAAGCTGGTGAACATTTGAAAACATCCATAACAGCTCTTATTAGTACCCTTCTCCGAGCTGAGATACCCCAACATGCTCGCGACTTAATATTTTCAGCCAACTTAACGGCTTAAAAAAAAAGACGGAGGTATCCGCCCTATCGCTGTTGGTAACATTTTTCGTCGACTCGCGGCAAAAATTGCTTGTAGAGTTGTTATGAAGGAGATAAGGCATGAATTGCGACCTGTCCAGCTCGGGGTAGGCATACAGGGCGGATGTGAAGCCGCGGTTCATGCCACAAGATCATTTTTCGAGAATACATCACTTGTTTCCGCCAGTATCTTATTAAAATTGGATATGAAAAACGCTTTCAATAGCATCAGAAGGGATCATGCCCTGGAAGTTTGCCATCAACGGACTCCTTCCATATTTCAACTGGCTCATCTTTCGTATAGTCATCCAAGTATGTTGATCGCCTCCGATAATATTATCTCTTCTGCTACTGGAATCCAGCAAGGTGATCCACTTGGCCCGCTACTATTTGCGATGGCTATTGACGGGGTAGCTCGATCTACCGCTTCTCCTTTCAATATATGGTATATTGACGATGCAACGCTGGGAATGATCTGTCGAGGCCGTAGCTGCTGACCTCTGTTATTCCTGCTTTATCACTGCTTGGTCTTGAGATTAACTCGTCCAAGTCAGAGATAATAAACTTGAATTATAGTGCAGATGATTTCGAGAATGCTATCCGGGATATCAGACTCATCCTTGAGGATATAAAAATAACAGCTAAGAAGGAATTACACATTCTTGGTTCTCCAGTTTTTCCAATGGCCATTTGGGAGTGTTTGGATACTAAACATGTAATTCTAAGAAGAATGACTGAGAAATTGCAAATAATTGATGCACATCCAGCCCTCTTTCTCTCGAAGAACAGTTTTTCGCTACCGAGTTTCCTTTACACTCTCCGAAGTGCCCCTTGCTACCTCGAACATGATTTCTTAAATGAGATATCACAGTTAAGAGATGCGCGGAGCTAATTTGCAACGTCAATTTCGACGACACAGGCTCTGGAGGCAGGCAAAGCTCCCTTTGAGTTTCGGCGGCCTGGGCCTTCAATCAGCGGTAGATTTGGCCCTTCTAGCATATCTTTCTTCACTTTCGTCCAGTCGCGAATTAATTGATGAGATACTCAGTGGATCGTCTCAGTGTTTCTCGGGTAGTTCTTTCGAACAAGCTTGCAGCGTCTGGACCCAAGAATTACTTTCTATCCCACTAGACACATCACAACAAAAAAGCTGGGATAAAATAAAATGCGAGGCCAGTTTTACTAATTTGAGGCTCTCTCTGGATCAACATCGCCTCACCTATCTACTATCTGCTTCACAACCGAGTAGTGGCGCCTGGCTCAACGCAGTGCCCTCTTCATCTACCGGCACCTTTCTAGATGATGAGTACACTCAGGTCGGAGTCGCGATCCGTCTTGGACTCAAATTATGTGAGCGCCATATACGCAGATGTGGAGCCTCCATCGATGAGTTTGGTTTGCATCCTCTCTCCTGCTGGCCGCTTTCCACGACATGCAGCAATTAACGACATCATCAAAAGAAGTTTGGATGCAGCTGGGTTCCCTTCCCAAATCGAACCCGTAGGCCTCGACCGTGGTGATGGAAAGCGGCCGGATGGCATTACCATCTTCCCTTTTAAAATGGGTAAGTCGTTGATTTGGGATGAGACCTGTGTGGATACATTTTCGGCCGGTAATTTGATCAGGTCAGCGGTTGAGCCGGGGTCCGTCGCCCGAGACGCAGAGATAAAAAAAATAGTAAAATACTCTTCTCTTGCTGATAGATTTTTTTTTACTCCTGTGGCAGTGGAGACTTCAGGGGTTATTGGCCCTCGTTCGATGGCGTTCCTTCGGAGGATTGGCACGATTACGTCTCGATTAAGGAACGAGCCTCGCGAAACTGAGTGGCTCTTGCAGCGTGTCTCACTGGGGATGGTTCGAGGTAATGCTTTCTCCATTATTGCGGCTGGCAGAGGATAGAAAAAAAAATGTTTATAGTTACGTGGTTCTGGAATTGTCATCAATGGTCGACTGAACTTGCTTTGTTTCAACGACTTTTGTTTTATTATTATTAGTTACTTTGTTCAATAAATGATTTTTCATTTCTTCTTCTTCTTCTTCTTCTTCTTCTTCTTCTTCTTCTTCTTCTTCTTCTTCTTATTATTATTATTATTATTATTATTATTATTTCCTTGGATTTCTTTTGTATACACATTTTCTTCCGGGTCCTAACCAGAAACCTAATGATAAAAAAAATAGCGTCATGACATTTTTCCATTGGTCATTTTTCTAAAACAAAACCCAAAGAAACCCTAAGATGACACACATTTTACATAGATAAAGCTCTTCGTAATGTGTGAGCTGTGCTTGTGAGTACAATCTTTTGTATTTATTTAAAGCACAGACTATCAGGAATCCCTTCAGTGAGTCATGCCAAGTTTTATATTCAGTTGGTGCTAACACTGTTGGTATTTTTTATATTCACCCAATACAAGGCCCAAGAGCCAATCAAAGTAGAGTGTTACTACACTGTGCTTTTTTGAGTGTAAGAAAAGGCAATAAGTGAAGTTCATGAGGTTATGCAGGAAAGATAAGAGTTAACCTGAGTCTTGAGATAGTCTAGCGGTGGTTCCCAAACGGTGCGGCGCCTCTCATAGGCTCCGCGGACGAGGATAGCAGGTGAGGCGAAATGATTGAAAGACAATCAATCATTTAGAAACATTTTCAAAAGATTCATACGCCAAAAATAAAAATGATTTCAAAATTTAAAATATTATTATAGATTATTTGTAATTGCATGCATGAGTCCCAGTATAAATAGTTATAAATAATTATTGACCGATTTTGTCATTGTGATATTTTTGCATTATATCAAGTATTAAGAATATAGTAATTCCTTTCTACAAATTGAAGGAGAGAGTTATCAATGATAATGTTCTGACTTCGAATCCTCGGTTATCTCCCTTACCCTCCTGCTGCACTTTCTTTGCCGTTGGATTGTTTGCACCTTTTCAGTTCTGACAAATATCAAAAACCAAAAAAGGGAAAGGCTTCTTTGTGTTGATGAGAAGACGAGACTTTGTTAGGGATAATATATAGTAACTAGTGTCCGCAAATTGGACGGGAGTGTTATCAATGATAATGTTCTGACTTCGAATCCGCGGTTATCTGCCTTTAACCCTTTGCCTGATTTTCTGTTTTAATTTTCAAAAATATAAATAAAATTTTTTTAAATAAGAATGTTTAAAACTTATAAATAAGTTTTTATTTTGGTCACATAAAATTTGGTGAGGTGCGAACAAATTTTCATTCCGAAAATACGACCCAGAGAAAAAAAAAATTGGAAACCACTGGTCTAGAGTGTAGTGACCAGGAAAACATACAGCCAAGAATTTGTTCCACAAAGGAGCAGTTCTTGGGAAAAGTGGAATTTTCTTTTCATTAATGGAATACGATGGGAATGAAGATGATTCATCCTTGTGTACTTGGCATGACGGGTCCAAGTTTTAACGGTCAGGGGCTGGTGGAGCCAATGAATCTAGCACGTGTCACGGAAATAGGGATAGCGCAGCGTGAGGCTATTGACGTCTCGTCTGTAGGAAAGAGGGGTTGTAGGGTGGAAAATGATTAATCACCCACAAAGGGCGCGTACACGCTTTTGAATTCTAGCGAGACAGACAAGTGTGGACTGGGAAGCCCCAGCCCATATATGGCAGCATTACTCCACTTCTGGTCTGATCTGGTTCTTGTAAAGATAGAGTATAGCAGGCAGTGTCAGATACGATGAACCTAACATTTTTCCAGCATCTTCAACAATAAGTATTCAAAGTAAGGAGCCTCCGTCATGATAGGTCTAAGTTCAGGGTCTGCTCGGTGACGGAGGAGAGGTATTAGTTTTGTTTAGGCCCTACTGAATTTTACAAGCCAGTCCTTTACCCATTAAAACACCATGTGAGATGAGAGATCAGGTGCTAGTTTTTCGTGATCCAGATTTTTGGAGATGTGTCTCTAAGCTGTGGTGAGCCATGATTGCTCACCTTAATCCACTTCTGGTCTTATCTAGCTCTTGTAATGATAGAGTATAGCAGGTGATGTCATATACTTACTGGAGCGGTATAATGACCCGACCATTTTTCCAGCATCTTCACCAGTATATTCGATATATAAGTTCCACTTGAGGTCCTGTTTGATCTTGAGTCCCAATAAGTGTTCAAATTAAGGAGCCTCCCTGAGAGAATATCCATTCATCATGATAGGTTCAGGATTTTCTCGCTATTGTTTTTATCAGTTCACCCAAGAAAATTGATCCCACTAAGACACAAGGGGTTACTGAGAGTGAGAGGCAATGAAAAGCCTTTAGACGTAACCGTAAACCCAATCTTAAACAGGAAACATGAGGTAAACTTCTACGCCTGTTCAAAAGGCCGGGGAGTCGTGTGAGTCGGGCGATAGGCGAACCTAACTACTTTGATTTATTTTAGATAATTTATAATATAATAATTTTTATCTTTATCGAGACAGGTAAGTGAAGACTGATTATCTCCAGCCCATATATGACAGCAATATTCGATTTTTGGTTTGATCTGGCTCTTGTAACGATACTTACTGGAGCAAAACATTTTTCATCACCTTTCGCAATAAGTGTTCAAAGTAATGAGCCTCCATCATGATAGCTGAAAGTTCACGGGCTGCTCGATTTTGTTTAAGCCCTACTGAATTTTACAAGCCAGTCCTTTACCCATTGAAACATCAGGTGAGATAAGAGATCAGGTACCATCTCTTGGTGATCCAGATTTTTGGAGATGCGTCTCTAAGTTGTGGAGAGCCATGATGGCTCACCTTACTCCATTTCTGGTCTGATCTGGCTCTTGTAAAGAAAAAGTATAGCAAGGGATATCATATATTTACAGTAGCGGTACAATAAACCGGCCTTTTTTCCAGCATCTTCATCAATATATCGGATATATGAATTCCACTTGAGGTCCTAAGTGAGCTTGTGTCCCAATAAGTGGTAAAAGTAAGGAGCCCCCTTGAGGGAACACCCATCCATCATGAAAGGTGAAAATTCGATGTTTGCTCCCTATTGTTTTTATCAGCAAATTCGTACCACTAAAACACAAGGGGTTAATGAAAGTGAAAGGCAATTGAAAGCTTTTAGAAGTAACCGGAATCACAATCATAAAAAGGAAACGAGGGATAAACTTCTACGCCTGTTCAAAAGGCCGGGGAGTCGTGTGACCCGGGCGATTGGCGAACCTACCTACTTCTATTTATTTTAGATAACTTATAAGAATGTTATCTTTATCAAGACAGACAAGTGAGGATTGATCATCTGTCCATATATGACGGCAATATTCGATTTTTGGTCTGATCTGGCTCTTGTAACGATACTTACAAGGGCGATACAATGAACCGACCCTTTTTCCAGCATCTTCACCAATATATCGGATATATGAATTCCACTTGAGGTCCTGGTTGAGCTTGAGTCCCAATAAGTGTCTAAAGTAAGGGGACTTCTTGAGAGAACATCCATCCACCATGAAAGGTGAATGTTCACGGTTTGCATACTTATTGACAACAGGAAAGGTTTTGACGTAAAAATATAAATACAATTGAAAAAAAATACAATAAAAGAAATTTTAATCATGGGGAAAGAAAGCCTTACCTCTTTTATGCTATATGGATTTTATTTTGTATAATATGAATTTTATTTTATGTTATATGAATTTTATGTTATATGAATTTCATTTTATGTTATATGAATTTTATGTTATATGAATTTTATTTTATGTTATATGAATTTTATTTTATGTTATATGAATTTCATTTTATCTTATATGGATTTTATGTTGTATGAATTTCATTTTATGTTATATGAATTTTATGTTATCGTATATGAATTTCTTTTTATGTAATATGAATTTTATTTTATCCTATATGAATTTCATTTTATCTTATATGAATTTTAGTTTATGTTATATGAATTTTATTTTATGTTGTATGAATTTTATTTTATATGAATTTCATTTTATGTTATATGAATTTCATATTATGTTATATGACATTTATTTTATGTTATATGAATTTTATTTTATGTTATATGAATTTTATTTTATGTTATATGAATTTAATGTTATATGAATTTTATTTTATGTTATATGAATTTTATCTTTTACAATAACAATTCCTTTTTGTCCTTCAAAATATATTATCGATTTTTCACAGTTTTTTTTTCATTGGGAACCGACCAGATTCAAATTACCATAAATTGCATCGTACAAGTCGACCTGTCATACAAGTCGACTTCAAGATTTTTAGCTCAAAGTACTGATTTAGGCCAATACTTACCGTATAGTTCGATCCCCAAGCATACAGTAGGCTGCCACTGACAGAAAACTTAGTTCTACCAGTAAATGAAGTTAGGCTACAGTGTACGATAATCTTTGCTAAAACTACATAAGATCACACAACTTAACCTGTATATTGAGACACTGACCATAATATCTTTCTATATGCGTTGTATAGCAAACAACCTGAATCAGACACCAGTGTATACCGTATATTGTATCGGTATAACTTAGCAAACATTTAAAATGCATCGGGTCTACTGATAAACACAAAAAGTCAACATCAGTTCCTATAAAATATGAATAACTAGTTGTCTGAATGACTGCCTGAGTTAAACGGCCCTTCGGTCAGTGTTTACACTTAGTGTATCAGCTGTTGGAGACAATGCGTTCAGTAGCTTTAATAGAATACTGAATTACTATTTTATTATTGTACTAGCCGAATTACCCGCGCCTTGTTGGGTGCCACACATTTTTTTTGTAAGAAAATGATGATTGATATTTAATAATTGTTATAATTTGTGGAGAAAAATGGTGCATTTCAATATTACTCAATGATCTTACCGATGTGACCTCCATCTTCTGACTTTCTCTTTCTATATTTTGGATGGGAGTCATTCCGTTGTTCAAATTTAAATTTAATTTATATCAAAGGGAAAATAAGTGCGTGTGTGTGTGTGTGTGTGTGCGCGCGCCAAAGCAGCTTGATCTGACCCTTTTGATATGTATTTGATGCGATACTTGATTGAATGATTTGATGAGCAGATTTCAGCGTTGATGAGTTTTGAATTGTCGCAACAAATATATATTGTAAGGCACTACCCATTGATTGGTGATTTCTTATTCAACTTGACACCCATATTGTCTCATTTTGATCTTGTCATCTTCTGGCTTTCTCCTTCTGTATTTTGGATAGGAGTCATTCCCTTGTCCAAATTTAATTCAAAGGGGGAAAAATTCATTGCGGGGTTGTGCTGCTCCAGAACTCCCTTTGATCAAAATTAAATAAACCTATTCAAATACCTGCGGAGCCATTCCCTTGTTCAAATTTAAATTTAATTTAAATCAAAGGAAAAACAAATTCAGTATCGGGGTTTGTGTCTCCCAAGGACCCCTTTTGATCAAAATGAAATATACTTCATCCGAGTACTCTGGGTAATGTAGTTTCAAAATATATGTGGTTATGGTGGTCTATCTCCCAAACCCTAGGTGGAGTTCGATAACAAACAGACAGAGGCTACAACTTTTATATATATATATATATATATATATATATATATATATATATATATATATATATATATATATTTCCAAGAGGATAGAATCCAGGTAAAACTCAATGTTCAGGCTGGAGCCCCTTCTGTTTGCCTCACGGTTCTTGATAAGATCCAGAGACGGGTATGCAATGTAATTGGCCCTGATCTGGCTTATCGTCTGCAGTCTCTCTCTCACAGACGCACCGTCGCCTCCCCCTGTCTCTTTTATAAATACTTCCATGGTAATTGCTCCGATGAGCTGCCATCGCTGGTTCCCAGGCTCCGTGAATTCAAGCGCCCTACGAGGCTGGCATCCCGTTCCCACCCTTTCACTGTTGAAACTGTTAAATGTAGACGTCTCTTCTACTCCAATAGCTTCATATCTCGCGCCTCACGCCTATGAAACTCCCTTCCTCATTCCTGTTTCCCTGATGACTATGATCTCCCACTATTCAAGTGTAACGTCAATCGACATCTCCAGTTGCCTTAATCTATCCTCTATCCTTCTCCACATCCTTTCCTCTAACACTCCTATCTGCTCTCGCTCCAAATCCTCTGTAACCCCTTGCGTGCTAGTGGTTTCCAGCCTTGCCTGGGGTGAAAAGCTTAAAACAAAATAAATAAATAAAAGGCTCAAACACTAATATTCCATAGTTATAATTTATTACATTTGATTCGTAATCACAATCTAATTATAACCAAGGAATATTAGTGTTTGAGCCTTTTATATTATATTATATATAAATATATATATATATATATATATATATCCTTACTCTGTCCTGGACATTGAGTTCTACCTGGATCATATCCTCTTGGAATTATTTTTATACATATATGTATGTGTATATATAATTGCATATGTATGCGTATATTTACCACTAATATTGTATATATATATATATATATATATATATATATATATATATATATATATATATATATATATATATAGATAGATAGATAGATAGATATTAATTTCTGTGTTAATGTGCCAAATATGTTAACCAAACATAAGCTTTATTGGGATATTATTGTGGTAGCCTGGTGGAGGTAAGTGATGTGCAGTAATTGTTCGGAGTGCTGTCCCGCTTGTTTAAAACCCGGTGGTAAATGTCTGCATTTCATACTCGCCGTATAAGTCGACTCCTAGTTTTGGACAGTTTTCTTTAGACTTGAAGACACGATTCGTACGCTGCAATTTACGGTATGTTCATTTCGTTTTTCTTATAAAGTATTAATCGCCACAGTATATCTGCAAAAGAACCTTCACGCACAAAGATCATAACCTAGACCTGTTCATTCCGTCCAAAACACTCCAGGTAGAGAGTTACGGACTAAGAGCAAGGGGCACATATGTGGGAAAGATAAAGTTTAATCCTAGTCTTAATAATTTAGTGATCTAGGAAGCATCCTCTTGGGAGTCGGTTGCAAAAAGTAGCGGTCCGTGGGAAGGAGCTGTTTGAGAGGAACTTACATCTTAGCATTCCAGTGGAATACGAAGGGAATGAGGGTGGTTCGCTACAATGGGTGTGGTATGGCGGATCCTAGCCATGAAGGTTAGAACTGGTAGGACTAAGGAATGTAGTTCGCCTGAACATTTTCCATGGAAATAGCGATAGAATAGCGAGAAGTTTGCACCGTTTCGTCTGTGTTCCCACAGGTGAGACGGTGACAAACTTCGATACGTTATCGCTTAGGATTTTAGGGTTGAAAATAATTCATCACCCACAAGGGCGTGTAGACACTTTTGGACTCTATTGAAACTGGAAAGTGAAGACTAGGCACCTTCTTCCCATATCTGGTAGCAGTAATCCATTCTTCTTCATATGGTTCACTTGTTTCACCTTTGTACAAGTTGCCCATCACAAATCCGGCAACCAGCAATCTAACACAATCAGTAATCCGGCACGATTTTCCGCGAGGTCGTTGTATGGAAGTTCCCTTATTGTTTTTGGGGTACCTTCGAGCACTGATAATGTATTTCTACTTGAAGAGCATTACCAAATATCAAAAACCACATTAGTTGAATACTTCCCACAACTGCAACAACAAACATTGGTAGCACTTGTAAATAGAAGGGAAAATAATGATATAATCTTGATGTTGATTTTCACAGTACCTTAAAGAAAAGATTTGGAAGGAAACCTCCATCAATACTAGGAGGTTTAATAACTCTTATTAGACATGAGAGGTTTAATTTCCTATTAAAAAATGTTTTATGAAAAATGCTTTATACATTTCAGACTGACAGTATCGCTAACTGCTCGGTCAGTATATGTCGAATGTTGGCAACGTCTAATTTCATACTTACCAAGATAATCTGTGCACTTTTGAAAGAACACTTCTAGAAAGAATCAGGAAGAGGCAGCTGAAATTTCTTGAACGCAAACGAGAGAGTAGGACTTGGAAAATTTAACCCTCACGGGGCATATTGAAGGTAAGAGAGATAGAGAAGGGGAACGAGCAACTTACCTGATGAGCTTTTGTGACACGAAGGTGTAACGCGGGGTGGGAGTCTTAGCAAAGGTAAACAAACTGCTAAGAGCCACAAAGCATATGAAGTTGGAAAGAGCCATGGTCACCTATTTCCTGAAGTGAAGAAGAAGAAGAAGAAGAAGAAGAAGAAGAAGAAGAAGAAGAAGAAGAAGAAGAAGAAGAAGAAGTAGTAGTAGTAGTAGTAGTAGTAGTAGTAGGGGGAGAAAAAGAAGATGTTTAATCGCAATAATGGCCCCAATCAATACAGGAATTGCTTCTCGTGGTCTGAAGGACAAATTTCGAACTAATTAACCGGTAAAGTAATTTCTGGCGGTATATCTTGTCAGGTGATTCAGTATAATAATTTATTTCATTGTCATCATCGACATTTACGAACTGTGTGGAGTTTCCTTGAGATTAACTGAAGACACCAGTCAAAGTAACTTCTCGCGAAATATCACGCCAACTGCTTCATATCTTTCTAAGCCTTCATCAGCATCAACGATTTATCTGGTATATCTATTAATTAAGTATGAAAACGCATCTCAATGTATTTTCTTGTGAGATATTTTATCAGTCGTACCATGTTACCAGGCTCCTAGTTCTATTATGACTACATTATACAATGGCTCTAAAGATTTTAAAACCAAAGAAGATAATAAAATACATGATGCTTTAACACTTGAAACTAAAATCCATTGTTTGCGTCTTCCTGTGTCCTGTCTTTCCATTAGCAATGACATTTTAAATCCTTAATCTCATAATGTGTAAATCGGAGAACAGGTGAATAAACAGGCAACTGTCGAGAGATTACATCTTTATTTTTTGTTAGTATTCTTATCCTTTCCTATTCTTAATTGTTGAATCTCAATACCATCTTTAGAAAAAAAAGTGTCATTGTTTTTACAGTGTCGAATAAAACATTTCTCTAACCAGCTGATGTTATCGAATCCTTGTTTCTGATCTTAAAAGATAATTTCCAAAATGGTTTAGTCTTAAATAACGTTTTTAAACCGTTTTTCGTTAATGTGGTTTATGTTTTTCCATTCCTAATAATTTATCGCTTTTATTCTGTAAGGAATATGAAAACTAGAGAACAGAAAGTGCTATTTCGCGCCATCTATTTCAATATTAAAGAAAACGTATATTTTCCATGAAAGATCTGATTTCAAATTAAGGCGCGAAAATAATGTTTCATTTATTTTAATCATTTCAAGGTAACAAAGCCGCTAAGACGCAAAGGGTTGCTGAGGATGAAAGACAATAGAGTAAAGAAAACTTTATTGAAGAGAAAACACAATAAAAAGAAGCGGATTCAGGCGATTGAGGTTGCATTTAATTTTTGTACATTGTTGTTGACAGGGAAGCAAGACACGGGAAAGGAGTTTCATTAGTGAGAAGTGTGAGGGAAGAAACTATTAAAATAGAACTTACGGTTCATCTAACCATTTCAAGTGTAACATTATGTGACCTTATTGCCAACCTAGTACTAAAATTGAATTCAATAAGTTGGTGTACCATTTAATTACTTTCCAGATCATTTACACTATTTATATTTTGACTATTGTCCTCATCTTTGTTGTTGTTATCACAACGATTCGGCCGTTGTGCCCTTCGACCTTCCTCGGGTGTATGTCGATCTGGGTGACCTACAGAGAACCCTTTATTTGATCCGGCTCCAGTGGATGTATATACTTTTTAGATGCGCCCAGAGGAACTGGCAAAACTTTTGTTACTCCTGGCAGCGGTACGGCGTCGTGGGGACATCGCTATTGCGGTCGCATCTTCCGGGATTGCTGCAACGTTGCTATTGGGAGGTAGAACCGCTCATTCGGCTTGTAGGTTGCCGCTTGATCTATGCCGGCCACAACCTCCTCTCTGCAACATAACACAGAATTCGCTACAGGCTGAAGTTCTGCGGAGATGCAAACTTATAGTTTGGGATGAGTGCACGATGGCACACAAGGGCGCCCTTGAGGCACTTGACCGAAGTCTCCAAGACATCCGCGACTCCTCCGACCCCATGGGTGGAGTAACCCTTCTCCTCGCAGGCGACTTTAGGCAGACTCTGCCTGTCATTCCTAAAGGTACACGCGCTGACGCTGTCCGCGCCTGCCTGAAGTCGTCTGCCTTTGGCGACACGTGGAGACTCTTAAACTGAGCATGAACATGCGTGCCTACTTGAATGTGGACTCCAGATCCGCTGACTTCGCACGGGACCTTCTTGCTCTTGGGGAGGGGAAAATGCCATCTGACACACGGGGTTTTGTGCAGATGGATCAGCTTGCCACCACTGTTGAATCACCGGATGAATTGATGAATGCAGTCTTCTACAACCTATCCACTAATTTTACCGATGCCGATTGGCTTGCTGGGAGGGCCATATAGGCACCGAAGAACTGTACAGTTGATTCCATCAACCTTAAACTGTTGGATTGCATTCTCGGTCAATGTCATGTTTATAAGTACATCGACAGAGAAATTTTGAACTCCCTTCAGCCGTCCGGACTCCCACCTCATATTCTTCGGCTCAAAGTTGGTGCTCCGATTATGCTAACCAGGAATTTACTCCCACCTAAACAGTGCAACGGGACTCGCCTCATTATTAAATCCCTTTCTCCGAAACGGATTGAGGCGACCATTGCAACTGGCTACGGCAAGGGGGAAGTCATTCTGATTCCCAGGATGCATCTTCTTCCGTCAGACGCAAGCATACCAATCAACTTTCGTCGCTCACAATGTCCCGTGAAGCTTTGCTTTGCTATGTCCATTAACAAATCACAAGGACAGACGCTTAGCATTGCGGGTCTGCATTTACGTGAGCAGTGCTTCTCTAATGGGCAACTTTACGTTGGGTACTCACGAGTTGGGTCTAAGGACAGGGTTTTCATTTACTCTCCCAGCAACTGTGCTAGAAACATAACCTACACGGAGGTCCTGTAAACAACCCGCCCGGTAGCGTTTAAGCGCCATGCACACATATGCAGTCCGATTGCATGGGAATTTTTTGTTTGTCATATTGGTTTTAACGTTAGGTCGTCGTAGTCTCCACTTGCCATTACTAAGACATCTTTGTAATGGTTATCCAGCTCTTTTTCTGCCTTCTGACTTTCATACCTTCACCCGCCATCATCACGTTTGTTTGTACACTATGATAACCTCACCGTATTCAGTTGCAACACAAGCTGCTAGACACATGAACACCGGCATTAGACATGATTGCTCCACTAAAGTTCCGGTTTCATTAACAGTTGATCGGAGCACCTGCAGCTCGTACCAGTGCATACAAGCACATTCACACTTGAGAAGATTCGGAGTTCGTTTAATTGTCACAAACGTCGAGTGCGTCTACGAAATCCAGGCTTCTGCTTCCATATACACTTTACGGCTGCCATGGGTGAAACATGTCAGCCATACGGCTCTATTGTTTTGTTTGTAGTCGTGTAAAAAAACAACTAAAAACACACGTCAAGTACGGCGACCCCATTCGGTTTTCATAAGCTCTCAGCCGTGATGTTGACTGCGACTGAAGAGAAGGCACTTCTCCATTGCAATTAAGGCGCTCGGCCGTACGTCGACCCCGGTCCGGTTTCATGAGCTTTCAGCCGTGATGTTGACTGCAACTGAAGAGATGGCAGTTCTCCATTGCAATTACGATGCTCGGCCTTACGGCTACCCCCGTTGCGGTTTTAAGGGCTATCAGCCGCGATGTAGATAGTGACAGATCAGAATAAAGGAAGTCATATCACAGAAATTTTCTTACCATGACACCCCGTCACTGTTCGCACTTCTCTTGGTTTTACGGTTCTGCTTTGTGGTCGTGGCAGCGCCGTCTTTTGGGCATAAGACGCGTCTTTTAGTTAGACAAGCGGTTTGTTTGTGATTGCGCACGGCACATAGTTTATGTCTATGGCTTCCTCACGGCACGTTTTCCCTTCAATCCCTATGTATGTTGCAACTGAATCGTGGTTTCTTGACTACTTACCACAAGTGCTTCCAGTAATGCTTAACGGTCCAATTGGTTAAAGCAGTAACTGCTGCCAGCTTTTACTCACAGATGTCTTAGTAATGGCAAATGACTGATGCTACAACGGCTTTCCGTTACTTCCTTCGATACCTTCGAATACTTGGGCCTGCATGATGTCTGCTTAAACTTTGTGTGCATTGCGTTTCAACGTTTTGTAGAAACTTAGTTCCTGTCGACTTACAAAACACATTTTTCAAAGCAACAGCCGTCCCCAACTCTTACTGTTGCATCCCCGGGCAACGCCGGGCTCTACTGATAGTATCTAATATTTAGTGAACTAGTTAAAATAATAAAAAATATTTAATAATTAAAAAAAATATTTTTAACTGTAGAAAATATAAGTGAAAATCCTCCCCTTCAGACCGAAGTAATGATACGTTCAAATAGAAGATAAATAAGAAATGGCAAGGAGGAGACGATGCAGAGAAGCCCTGAAAAGTTCACGATTGGATTCGCTTCCAGAAATCAGTTGGTTTTCTAAGCGTGGCTTAGATGTGACACAAGGTCGGAAGTATGGGACACCCAGTGAGGATCGAACTCTCTATTCAGTCACAATTAATGTAGCAAAACAAAATTGCTAACTATTACACCACGTCGAAGTGCCCGAAATCAATATTCTTATGTTTGGTTATTGCAATACTGATTTTGGGAAGGGGTGTCGATCCGAGCACCCGTTAGCACCCTTACTGTTGCTATAAGTTCTTTTCAATTTAATAAAATATAAACTGACATGAACAGCAGAACGAGAATAATCTATCGCCGCAGAATGTTCACTTCAACATTCTCTGAAGGCTATTCGGACCGGCAGACGCCTGAAGAAGGCCGAAGAGCCAAGAAACCGTCGAAACGTTGTGATAATAACCATGAAGATACGGACATTAGTCCAAGTGTAAAGAATGTAAATAACGATAACACATCGTCCCACAAACGTTACCAAAATTTAGAGACAACAGTAATCTGTTTGGTTTAGTCCTTCACTTGTATAAATCGAATCAACCGGACGACGTGCGTCTGTGAGTGTATGTGACGTAAAAGCCACATCAAGAGGGACAGCTTTAGGACATGATCGTTTTCAAACACTGATTGCCTATAAATAGCCACATGGCGTTTGCATTGTTGCCGGCTTAAAGTTAGAAATCAACGCATGTTCACGTGTCATGGAATTGAAACTGTATTTAGTGACAAAAATCCTTTTTCTCACTTTAAGGACTTAGCGGAGAGATTTCTTTCATTGTACAGGGCCTCCATGATTTGTAATCGCTTTTGGAAGTTATTTAGATGGAATTAAAGATATCGAGGTTTCTAAATAAATTGAATGTACTACAAACTGCGATAACATTTCTTCCGAACAGATAGGAAGGCAGAGAACTAATGTATTGTCGAACAAAGTGTAACGGAAATTCGCAGGTTGTACCGTGGATTTGTGATATATGTTTTTGCATTGGACCTTGCTCAGAGAGATGACAGATCGGTCATTTGGTGAGGAATGTTTTTATTTAAACTGACAATACAAACGCCATATAGGATATTAATGGACTTTCGATGTTCTTTCGTCGAAAATGATGGTCGAAAGTACACCGATTTATACCTTTCATTTTGGCAAATTCCTTTACGGGTTTTCCGCTGAAATAAATCATCTAATTTAACACTAACTGTTGGAAAGGTTTAGTAAACATGACATATTTTAGAAGGATGTTCGAATAATCCTATACTGGCGGCAAACCGTCTGCATACGGATAGAAAATGAATTCAGTAGATATACAAAAATAGGAAGGAGTCGTTTTTTTTATTGATTTATTCGTTTTGTACGCCTTATCAACCCTTTGCAGGTTATTTAAAGTCGCAAAATATTTTTAGATTGTAATCATTTTTTGGTGGTGGGGGGAGATAATAATAATTTAGGGATATGATTCTTACTGATTAACCCATACTGGGAGGAGAAAAGGTGGATTCTTACATTTGTATTTGCGCGAAAGTGAATATAACGAATCCAACTGGAATTGAAACTCGACTCTCCAATAAAAAAATTCCGAGGCATTATACCACCCACTCATCCAAGTTTACAGCACCTGTTATTCCGAAGCGGTCACTCATTTAGGCATTGACCTGGTATGACGTTGCTTAAGTTCGGTGATTGTACGGGAACCGGTGTTTCAATGTGATGTGACCGTAAGGAGAAATGGGCGTAAGTCAAAGATGTGTCGTTTCACCGAATTTATTCAACCTATAAAGTGAAGCGATAGAATTAGATGTCCTGTCAGGATTTAGTACAGGCGGTCACAATCTTAACAAAATAAGATATGCAGATGACACAGTAATCATAGCAGATACAGAAAGGAAACTACAAGAACTGCTACAGAATGTAGTGAAGGAAAGCGAGAAGAAAGGACTAAACATCACTTGCAAGAAGAAAGAATGCATGGTTGTTAGCAAAAAAGACAGCTCAACATGCAAATTACAAATTGGGGGTACCAAAATCAAACACGTACGATAATTTCGGATAGGCATCTTTCGTTACGTAAATACTTATATTTCTGCATTAACTTGATTTTGACGTCCCCGTTATGCAGCTCACACATCAGGCTAACTATTTTGCTGACTATCATGAATATTGTTTTCTTACAGTTAATCTACCTTCTGACTTTTATTATAATTGCCCTATTGTGTTATTAGTTATTGTTATTTAGCTTCATTAATGCATGTATGTTAGCAAAAAGGACAGCCCAACATGCAAATTACAAATTGGGGATGGCAAAATCAAACAAGTACAACAATTTAAATATCTGGGGAGTGTTTTAACAGAGGACGGAAGGTGTAGCACAGAAAGCCGAAGGCGCATCGGGATGGCCAAAGATGTATTCCAAAAGCTAAGCAGAATATTAAAAAAAAAAAACAGAAATAATTTCAAAGAAAAATGTACTGAACTATATGTCAGTTAATACTGGACAATGTTCTCACAGATGAAGAAAAGAATTGAAACAGCAAAAATTTGGTTCTACAGAAAGATGCTGGGGATACCATTGATCGAACATGTGAGCTATGATAAAGTTTTAGAGAAAATAGAAACAAAAAGGAAACTTCTGCTTAACATCAGGAAGAGGCGGTTGAAATTTCTGCGGCATATAATGAGGAAAGAGGGCTTGGAATATCTGCTATGCATAGAATAAACTGAAGGCAAGAGGGAAAAAGGAATGTAACGCATAATCTACTTAGTGAACTTGGGTGAAATGATGGCGGAACAAGATTTAGAAGAGATAGCAAAATGAGAAAATGTATTAAGAACTACAAAGGAAATTGTGGAGAGCCATGATTTCCAATGTCCTGAAGGGACACGGCACATAGAAGAGGAGAAGAAAAAGAATTTAACTTAGCAAAGGAGACAATAGATACTCTTTATTCTCTTCAAAAGAATCTATCTATCTATCTATCTATCTATCTATCTATCTATCTATCTATCTATCTGTCTGTCTGTCTGTGTCTGTGTGTCAGAGTTTTCTATTTAAATTCAAAATAAATTTTTAATGCACATAAAAACATTCTGTTTTATTTACCCATTTATAGCGCTTTTTCAAGCTTAGCAATTTTTCAAAATGGCTGGCTGTTTTTTCTTCTAGCTTCCTTAAGATTTATTGTTATTTTCATGTTTCTTTTTAAAAGGAATGTGTCAGTATGCCTGGTGTTCGAAATAATGTAAATTAGAGAATTTAAGCAGGTGAAAAATCTAATAAATAAACCAAATGGAATCATTTTGAACTCTCGGCACGCTGGAGCAGACAGAAAAAAAAAAAAGGACAATAAATTTCTGAAACGCAATTAAATTTTGTTTTGAAAAATCGCTAAGCGGGAAACAGCGCTATAAAATATATATATATATATATTAGACAAAAGTCTTTTAAATTCTAATGAATGGTCGTGTGAAGTAATCTTATTGGCAAATTAAAAACGTTTCTGCTTGGCAAGATTGGCAGATCGGAGATTATTCTCAAATCGTACAAACAGCAAATGTTCTCATTCAGATGAAGGTAAGATTTCCAAATTTCTTTCTGAAGCAATCAAATGTGTCAACCTACATGTGACTGGTACGTTATAATTTCTTTCCTTGAAGTCAATCCATTCATGCAGCTCTTTAAAAATCATTTAATCCAAAGCAAGGTAATAAAGCCCCTAAGACGCAATGAGGGGGGAGTACTGAGTGTTAGAGAATATGAGAAAGAAAACACTATCCAGGAGAGGGAACATTAAAAGAACAAAAATTAAGAAGAAAGATACTGATTGACATTGCATTTAAATTTCTGAAGCTCAAAGTTGACGGGGAAGCAAGAAGCCAGAAGAGAGTTACACAAGGGAGAAGTGCGATAGAAGAAACTGTTAGCATAGAACTTACGGTTACATCTAGCCATTTCAACTGTAAAAAGATGAGACTTTGCATCCAGTATTGCGCTTAAATTCATAAAGTCTAAGTATTATAGAGGAGGGTTCATCAGAAAAAGTATCATGAAAGTATTTATAGAAAAGGTAACAAAGCCGGGGGAGGGGTTTACTGAGTGTGAAGAATATAATAAAAACATTATTAAGGAGCAAGAACAATAAAAGAACAGAGATTAAGAAGACAAAGGATTTTAAGCTTGAAATAAATAACAGAATCAAAGAATTGCTTTAACATCATCCCCATAGACTGACTTAGAGGAGAGGATGATTAAGTGTCATAACTAAGTAGGGTTGACCTGTAGCTAATGACAAATTCTAATGGTATTTATTCCTCTGCTTATGGAAGACCTGTTACCTGTTATTATAACAAAACATTTTTTTAATGTATGAATCTGTATGACAAGTAAATTGGATTTGCTATGCAACAAACCCCACCGGTAAGGTTAGAAATATCAAAATCTTGTCAATTTAAAAATTTCTATTCATATGAGTGAATGACTCTTTTTTTCTTTTCTTTTTTAAAAACATCTTTTCACCCCAAACAAGGCAACAAGGTGGGGGAGGGGGTTACTGAGGGTGAAAGAATATAATGAAAACATTATTAAGGAACACGAACAATAAAAGAACAGAGATTAAGAAGACAAAAGATAATGGACATTGCAGTTGAAGATCAAAATTGACTGGAAAGCAAGAAATGGGAAGAAAGTTACATAAGTGAGAAGTGTAAGAAAATGAACTGTTAGCATAGAACAATTAGCATGAAAATATTTGTAGAAAAGGCACAGGGAAGCTACATTATGGTAGTGGGAAAGTGACTGAAACTGAGATGCCAGGTCAGGACAAATGACATTGCAGATTCTTCTTTGTTTTTTATCAAGGATTTCAAAATATATAGCAGGAGCACCAGGCCATATGTGGCAGCAATATTCTGAGTATGGATGAATGGTAAACATGTAAGATAGATTTGAGTGAGAAAATTGTCTAACACAAAACAGAGAACCAACTTTCCTAGCAGCAGACTGAGCAATTTATTCGATATAATCTCTCCACTTCATGTCAGTGGAAAATGTTAGCCTGAGAAGGTGAAATGCATCACTCACCTGGAGGTTAGTATTAGCTATGCTGATGCAAGGCAGAAAGGGTTTTCTAAGATGATTAATACAGGGTGGTTTTGTTTTGGAGGCATTAAAATTAACAAGCCATTCCTTGCCCCAGTTAACAACAGAAATAAATTGTTAATCAAAAGAGAATATGTTGTGATTTCTCCAGGCTTAGCACAAATCTTAGAGTATTGTTGTAATGGAATGCTCCACTCTCCCTATTACCTATTGTGGACTGACTATATCAGTAATTATATGTAGTGTGCACAGGACATACCTGACACTGGCTTCGAGAAGTGCTAGCCTTTTCCCTGTCTTTCAGTAGTGTATTCTCTTTTACAATAAACCTCTCTTTCTTCCATCTATGCCCGTGTTGCTGTTCCTTTCACTCGAATATCACCGTTGTCTGTTCGCAACCTCTTTAAGGATACAACAAATATAATGTTAGCATAGAATTTATGATTACATCTAGCCATTTCAACTGTAAAATGTTGAGACCTTGCTGCCAATCTAGTAGCGCGCTTAAATTCATAAAGTCTAGGTGCCATAGAGGAGAGTTCATCAGAAAAATTACCATCAAAGTATTTATAGAAAAGGCACAGGGAAATACATACCGGCAGTGAAATGCCAGGCCAGAGCGAATGACATTGCTGATAATAAATTTGGATTTTATCAAGTATTTCTAAATATATAGCAGGAGCATCAAGCCAGATGTGGCAGAATTATTCAAAGCAAGGACGAATGATAAACTTATAAATATGTACGATAGATTCTGAGGGGAAAATTGTCTAGCAGACACGGGGAATCAACGTTCCTAGCAGAAGACCTAGCAAATGATTTGATATAATCTTTCCATTCAATGTCAATAGAAAACGTTAGTGTGAGAAGGCGCAAGAGTCATTCTCCTGGAGGTTAGCATCAGCCATACTGATAGAAGATAAAAAGGGATCTCTCAGATGATTAAAAGAGAGAAGTTTCGTTTTTGAGGCGTTAAAATTAACAAGTCATTCCTTGCCCTAGTTAACAACAGAAAATAGATTTTTTTTCAAGATCAGGAGCCTGTTTGATATTAGCGAACCGCTCACTCACTATTTAAACAGGAATAAATGGTTGCATCATCAGTACAGACAGCGAGTTGAGAACTGATGCCATCAGTAGGGTCGTTGATTAACATTAAGATCAACGTAGGTTCAAAGATAATGCCTTGGGGGACGTCTGCAGTAGTGCAAAAAGATCTGAAAGAGTGGCCATTGAAGACAACTTTAATTTCGCAATTCGATAAGAAAGCCTGAATCAGCTCCAAAATACGTCCAGAAATGCCATAACGTGTCAACTTGTGAAGAAAACCAATATGAGAAACCCAGACAAATGCCTTATCTAACGCTTGACAGACCTTTTCAGCAATAACCGTCAACACATCAGCAGTTGATGTAGAGAAACGAAAGCCATGTTGCTTATCTGAAAGAAGACTTCGCAAGGTGAGATGCATAACTAAGAATTAATTAGAGTCTCGAGAAATTTGCTTACTTTTCAAATCAAGGGATATTAAATATCTTTCGAATCTCATCAAATCAACGCATTTAAATATCTACAAAATCTTTTCAAATCAAAGGATTTAAGTATTCTCCGAATCTAGTTAAATCAACTGATTTAAATATATTCCAAATCTTGTCAAATCAAGGTATTTAAATATCTTCCGAATCTCATCAGATCAAAGTATTTAAATATTTTCCCAATCTTGTCATATCAAGGGATATTAAAATCTTCCGAATTTTGTCAAATCAAGGGATTTAAAATTCATCCGAATCTTGTCTTATCAACGGATGTAAATATTTTCCGAATCTTGTCAAATCAAAGGATTTAAATATTTTCAGAAACTTTTCAAATCAAGTGATTTAAATATATTCCAAATATTGTCAAATCAAGGGATTGAAATATCTTCCTAATTTTGTCAAATCAAAAGATTTAAATATTTTCCGTAGCTTGTTTGATCAAGGGATTTCAATATCTTTCGAATCTTGTCAAATCAAGGGATTTAAATAATTTTCGATTCTTGACAAATCACGGGATATATTTATTTTCCGAATCCTGTCAATTCAAGGGATCTAAATATCTTCCGAATCATATCATATGAAGGGATTTAAATATCTTCCGAATTTTGTCAAATCAAATGATTTAAAGATTTTTCGAATCTTGTTAAATCAACGGATATAAATATCTTCCGAATTTTGTTAAATCATGGGATTTAAATATCTTCCGAATCTTAACAAATCAGGGGATTTAAATATTTTCCGAATCTTGTCAAATTAACTGATTTAAATATCATCTAGTGAAATAAGTTAAATATTTTCCGAATCTTGTCAAATCAATGGATTTCAATACCTTTGGAAAATCTTGTCAAATCCACGGATTTAAATATATTCTGAATCTGGTCAAATCAGGAGATCTAAATAGCTTCTGAATATTGTCAAATCAACGGATTTAAATATCTTCAGTATCTTGTCAAATCAAAGGATTTATGTATTTTCTGAATCTTGTTAAATTAAGGGATTTAAATATCTTCCGAATCTTGTCAAATCAAAGGAATTAAATATTTTTCGAATCATGTCAAATCAAGGGATTTAATATTGTCGGAATCTTGTCAATTCAAAGGCTTTAAATATTTTCCGAATCTTGTCAAATCAAGTGATTTAAATATCTTCGGAATATTGTCAAATCAAGGAATTTAAATATCCTCCGCAATTTGTCAAATCAAGGGATTTTCATATCTACAGAATCTTTTCAAATCAAAGGATTTAAGTATTTTCTGTACCTTGTTAAATTAAGGGAGTTAATTATTTTCCGAATTTTTGATAACTTCCGAATCTTGTCAAATCAACGGATTTAAATATTTTCAGAATCTTGTCAAATCAAAGGATTTAAATATTTTCCGAATCTTGTCAAATCGACGGATTTATATATTTTCCGAATCTTGTCAAATCAAGGGATTTAAATATCTTCCGAATGTTGGCATATCAAGGGATTTAATATGGTCAAATGATGGGATTTAAATATCTCCCGAATCTTGTTAAATCAAGGGATTAAAATATTTTCCGAATCTTGTCAAATCACCGGATTTAAATATCTTCCGAATCTTTTCAAATAAAGTGATTTAAATATTTTCCGAATCTTGTCAAATCAAGGGAATTAAATATCTTCCGAATTTTGTTAAATCAAGGGATTTAAATATCTTCCGAATACTGTCATATAAAGGTATTGAAATATCATCCGAATTTTGTTAAATCATGGGATTAAAATATCTTCTGAAATTAGTTAAATCAAGGGATTTAAATATCTTCCGAATATTGTCAAATCAACGGATTTAAATATCTTCCAAATCTTGTCAAATCAACGGACATAAATATTTTCCGGAGTTTGTAAATTCAAGGGATTTTAATATCTTTCGAATCTTGTCAAATCAAGAGAATTAAATATCTTCCGAATTTTATTAATCCAGGGATTTCTATATCTTTCGAATCTCTCATGTCAAGGGATTTAAATATCTTCCGAATTTTGTTTAATCAAAGGATTTAAATATCTTCCAAATCTTGTCAATTAAAAGGATTTAAATGTTTTCCGAATCTTGTCAAATCAACGGATTTAAATATGTTCCGAATCTTCTCAAATGCATGGATTTAAATATCTTTCGAATCTTGCTAAAACAAGAGATTTAAATATCTTCCGAATCTTTTCAAATGAAGGGATTTTGATATCTTCCGAATCTTGTCAAAACAACGGATGGAGATATTTTCACAATCTTGTCAAAACAAGGGATTTAAATATCTTCCGAACCTTGTTAATTCAAATTATTTAAATTTCTTCCGAATCTTGTCAAATCAAGTGATTTAAATATTTTCCGAAGCTTGTCAAATCAAGGGATTTAAATATCTACCCGAATCTTGTCAAATCAAGGGATTTTAATATCTTCCGAATCTTGTCAAATCAACGGATTTAAATATTTTCTGAATCCTTTCAAATCAACGGATTTAAATATCTTCCGAATCTTGTCAATTCAAAGGATATAAATGTTTTCCGAATCTTGTCAACTCAAGGGATTTAAATATTTTCCGAATCTTGTCAAATCAAGGGATTTAAATCTTTTCCGAATCTTGTTAAATCAAGGGATTTAAATATTTTCCGTAGCTTATCAAATCAAGGGATTTAAATATCTCCTGGATGTTGTCAAATCAAGGGAATTAAATATCTCCAGTATTTTGTTAATCACCGGATTTATATATCTTCCGTATCTTGTCAAATAAGGGATTTTAATATCTTCCGAATCTTGTCAAATCAACGGATTGAAATATTTTCCGGATCTTTTCAAATCAGTTGATATAAATTTCTTCCGAATCTTGTCAAATCAAGGGATTTTAATATTTTCCGAATCTTGTTAAATCAAGGGATTTTAATATTTTCCGAATCTTGTCAAATCAACGGATTTAAATATCTTCCGAATCTTGCCAAATCAAGGGATTTAAATATCTTCCGAATCTTGTCAAATCATGGGATTTTGATCTCTTCATAATCTTGTCAAATATAACGGATTTAAATATTTTCAGAATCTTGTCAAAGCAACGGATTTAAATATCTTCCGAATCTTGACTAATCAAGAGATTTAAATATCTTCCGAATCTTGTCAAATAAAGGGTTTTGATAACTTCCGAATCTTGTCAAATCAACGGATTTAAATATTTTCAGAATCTTGTCAAATCAAGGGATTTAAATATTTTCCGAATCTTGTCAAATCAACGGATTTATATATTTTCCGAATCTTCTCAAATCAAGGGATTTAAATATCTTCCGAATGTTGTCATATCAAGGGATTTAATTATCTTCTGAATCTTGTCAAATCAAGGCATTGAAATATTTCCGAATCTTGTCAAATCAACGGATTTAAATGTTTTCCGAATCATGTCAAATCAACTGATTTATATATTTTTCGAATCTTGTGGAATCACCGGATTTAAATATTTTCCGAATCTTGTCAAATGCATGGATTTAAATATCTTTCGAATCTTGCCAATTCAACGTATTCAAATATTTTCTGAATCTTGTCAAATCAACGGATTTAAATATATTCCGAATCTTGTCAAATGCATGGATTTCAATATATTTCGAATCTTGTCAAATAAAATGATTTGAATATCTTCCGTATCTTGTCAAATTAACGGATTTAAATATTTTCGAATCTTGTCAAATCAACGGATTTAAATATCTTCCGAGTCTTGTCAAATCAACGGATTTAATTATTTTCCGTATCTTGTCAAATCAAGGGATTTTAATTTCTTCCGAATCTTGTCAAATCAACGGATTTAAATATCTTCCGAATCTTGTCAATTCAAAGGATATAAATGTTTTCCGAATCTTGTCAACTCAAGGGATTTAAATATTTTCCGAATCTAGTCAAATCAAGGGATTTAAATCTTTTCCGAATCTTGTTAAATCAAGGGATTTAAATATTTTCCGAAGCTTGTCAAATCAAGGGATTTAAATATCTTCAGTATTTTGTTAATCACCGGATTTATATATGTTCCGTATCTTGTCAAATGAAGGGATTTTAATATCTTCCGAATCTTGTCAAATCAAGGGATTTAAATATTTTCCGGATCTTTTCAAATCAATTGATATAAATTTCTTCCGAATCTTGTCAAATCAAGGGATTTTAATATTTTCCGAATCTTGTTAAATCAAGGGATTTTAATATTTTCCGAATCTTGTCAAATCAACGGATTTAAATATCTACCGAATCTTGCCAAATAAAGGGATTTAAATATCTTCTGAATCTTGTCAAATCATGGGATTTTGATATCTTCATAATCTTGTCAAATTTAACGGATTTAAATATTTTCAGAATTTTGTCAAAGCAACGGATTTAAATATCTTCCGAATCTTGACTAATCAACGGATTTAAATATCTTCCGAATCTTGTCAAATCAAGGGTTTTGATAACTTCCGAATCTTGTCAAATCAACGGATTTAAATATTTTCAGAATCTTGTCAAATCAAGGGATTGTAATATCTTCCGAATCTTGTCAAATCAACGGATTTAAATATTTTCCGAATCTTGTCAATCAAGGTATTTTGATATCTTCCCAGTCTTGTCAAATCAAGGGATTTAAATATTTTCAGAATCTTGTCAAATCAACGGATTTAAATATCTTCCGAATGTTGTCATATCAAGGGATTTAATTATCTTCTGAATCTTGTCAAATCAAGGGATTTAAATATTTCCGAATCTTGTCAAATCAACGGATTTAAATATCTTCCGAATCTTGTCAAATGCATGGATTTCAATATATTTCGAATCTTGTCAAATAAACCGATTTAAATATCTTCCGTATCTTGTCAAATCAACGGATTTAAATATCTTCCGAGTCTTGTCAAATCAACGCATTTAATTATTTTCCGTATCTTGTCAAATCAAGGGATTTAAATATCTTCCGAATCTTGTCAAATGCATGGATTTATATATCTTTCGAATCTTGCCAATTCAACGTATTCAAATATTTTCCGAAACTTGTCAAATCAACTGATTTAAATATCTTCCGAATCTTGTCAAATGCATGGATTTCAATATATTTCGAATCTTGTCAAATAAACCGATTTAAATATCTTCCGTATCTTGTCAAATCAACGGATTTAAATATCTTCCGAGTCTTGTCAAATCAACGCATTTAATTATTTTCCGTATCTTGTCAAATCAAGGGATTTAAATATCTTCCGAATCTTGTCAAATGCATGGATTTAAACATCTTTCGAATCTTGTCAAATCAAGGGATTTTAATATTTTCCGAATCTTTTCTGATCAACGGATTGAAATATCTTCCGAATCTTGTTAAATCCAGGGATTTTAATATCTTCCGAAACTTGAGAAATCAAAGGATTTTAATATCTTCCGAATCTTGTCAAATCACGGGATTTTAATATTTTGCAAATCTTGTTAAATCAAGGGATTTGAATATCTTCCGAATCTTGTCAAACCAATGGATTTACATATCTTCCGAATCTTGTGAAATGCATGGAATTAAATATCTTTCGAATCTTGTCAAATCATCGCATTTTAACATTTTCCGAATCTTGTCAAATCAACGGATTTAAAGATCTTCCGAATCTTGCCAAATCAAGGGATTTAAATATCTTGTCAATCAAGGTATTTTGATATCTTCCGAATCTTGTCAAATCAAGGGATTTAAATATTTTCCGAATCTTGTCAAATCAACGGATTTAAATATCTTCCGAATGTTGTCATATCATGGGATTTAATTATCTTCTGAATCTTGTCAAATTAAGAGATTTAAATATTTCCGAATCTTGTCAAATCAACGGATTTAAATATTTTCCGAATCTTGTCAAATGCATGGATTTAAATATCTTTCGAATCTTGCCAATTCAACGTATTCAAATATTTTCCGAATCTTGTCAAATCAACTGATTTAAATATCTTCCGAATCTTGTCAAATGCATGGATTTCAATATATTTCGAATCTTGTCAAATAAACCGATTTAAATATCTTCCGTATCTTGTCAAATTAACGGATTTAAATATTTTCGAATTCTGTCAAATCAACGGATTTAAATATCTTCCGAGTCTTGTCAAATCAACGCATTTAATTATTTTCCGTATCTTGTCAAATCAAGGGATTTTAATATTTTCCGAATCTTTTCTGATCAACGGATTTAAATATCTTCCGAATCTTGTCAAATTAAGGGATTTAAATATCTTCCGAATCTTGTCAAATCAAGGGATTTTAATATCTTCCGAATCTTGTCAATTCAACGGATTTAAATATTTTCCGAATCTTGTCAAATCAACGTATTTAAATATTTTCCGAATCTTGTCAAATCAACGGATTTAAATATTTTCCGAATCTTGTTAAATCATGGGATTTTAATATCTT
This sequence comes from Acanthosepion esculentum, assembly GCA_964036315.1. Taxonomy (NCBI): domain Eukaryota; kingdom Metazoa; phylum Mollusca; class Cephalopoda; order Sepiida; family Sepiidae; genus Acanthosepion; species Acanthosepion esculentum. The sequence continues at coordinate 21,484,816 of OZ038487.1, forward strand.
CCAAATCTTGTCAATTCAACGTATTTAAATATTTTCCGAATCTTGTCAAATCAACGGCTTTAAATGTTTTCCGAATCTTAACGCACTAACTAATAGGCTAGCAGCAGTTTTCTAGTTGGTGGGCGGGGTTATTTGGCTGTTTTCTCCTTATCGTGAAGACCATTTTAATAATTTTTTTAGTTCTTCTTTTTTAATTACTTGTCTTAATCCTTGTAGTTATATATGCAGTGTGAGGTAAAAGTCACGCAACATAGGGATAATTTATTAAATGTATAATTACGCATGAAAATTTTATTTACTTATTATTTAATTGTTATATGTGCTGTTCGAAATGTCTTCCTTCTTTTTAAAAACAAATTAGTTCTCTGCCTTTGTGATTCATTAAGACGTCGGAGAAATTCCTCTGTCATTTTACTGAATTCGTATTTAATTCTTCCGTTAAGTTGCTTAATATTTCTTGGGCGCGTCTGATAAACAACTGATTTCAAATGGCTGCACAAAACACATCAGCCCTCTTAGTTCTTCAAAATGTTTTCTGCAAGTTATGAAAATATCAAAACAAAGTAGACATTTAAAACATGATTAATTAATAAACGCCTATGGTGCGCGACTTTTGACTCACCCTCTATATTAAAAAAAAACATTCGACTCCAAAACTTGTAACTCTAAAAATTAATGAACTATTAAGTTGTCCAAAAAGACAACAGCAGAAGCGTTTATTTTCAACAAGTCGCTTTTGATTGCATGATTCATCATATCTATCGGTCATCCCTTAAGTTCTGTCCGAATTTTGAATAAAGAAAACAAATGACCAAATGTTACATTTAATTACAGATTCAATCAACAATGTATTTCCCTGATTATCTATGACTTCCTTCCATCTATTAACAATCTTACTAATTCCATTACTGTAAAATTCTTTTGGCTTTCATTCGAAGAACTCACAAATGTCAGTTTTAACCTCTTCCTGTGTTACAAAAGCTGTTTCTTCCAAATTATTCTGTAAGCTACAAAACAAATGGTAGTCTGAAGGAGCAAGGTCGGGAGAATAAGGTGGATGAGGAATTTTCTCCCAACCAAGTTCTTCGATCTTTTGTGACGTGTTTCTTGCTGTGTGTGGTCGCGCATTGTCCTGATGAAACATCACCCGTTTTCCATTCACTAGAGCAGGTCTTTTTTTCCTCAAAGCTTGGTTCAAACGCTCTAATTGCTGACAGAATATTTGAACATTAGGTGGTAAGAATTCAAAGTGGATTATTCCTTGGCAATCCCACCAGATTGAAAGAAGAAACTTTTGCCCATGAAGTTCCCTTCTCGGCTGTGGCTGGGGTCCTTCCCCTTTACCAAGTCACTGTCTACGATGCTTAACATTTCGATAAAAGATCCATTTTTCGTCGCCAGTCACAAGTCTATCCAAAAAAGGTGAAACAAGTTGGCGAGAATGGAGAGAAGAGCAGATGTCAACTCGGGATTTGAGATTGTTTTCAGACAATTCATGAGGCACCCACTTTCCAAGTTTAGGAACTTTTCCAAGTTGCTGAAGATGACGATGAACAGTTGTATGGTTTGAACTGAGAACCACTGCCAATTCCTCAACTGATAAAGCAGGATTTTCTTCAAGGGCTGCTTCAAGAAGCTTTTCATCAAACTCAACTGGACGTCCGGTTCGATCTTCATCTTCAAGGGCGAAATCTCCACCTCTGAATTTTGCAAACCATCTTCTGCAAGTTCTTTCATTCACACACTCCTCTCCATAAACTGAGTGAATGTTTCTAGCCGCTTCGGCTGCCGAGTTTCCTTTCTTGAACTCATAAAGCATTATGTGCCTAAAATGATTCTTGGGTACTTCCATGTTAGCAGGGTTTTAATCAAACAAAATTTAATTTTATTGTTCTCTGAAATAAAATTTGATCAGTTTAAATGCATTTAAACATAAAAATAATGTTCAGCTCCATTAGACATTATAAAATACTCTTTACATTTCGTTCATTTTAACAAAAAGTTAAAATTCGGACAGAACTTATGCTAATAATCTTGCTATGATAGGCAACTAGAAGGGAGGAACCACTGAAGGGAAAAAAAGATGCCCTCATTCTTTTTCTTGCATGGATGTGGGTACCGATGCTTACGGCAAGGTTCTAACGCACTGTTCTATAATCGCTCAAAATCAAGTACCATGCCTCAAAGCCAGATTGCAACTTAACGTTAAGTTGCAATCTGGCTTTGAGAATTCTGTCGTTGTTCGAAAGTCCGTCCTGAGGAGCTTATGTGTTGGCGGAATGGAATGAAAGGGGGGAATAATTAAAAGTTAAACGCTACTAAGAGCTAAAAAAGATAGGATAGCTGTGGAGAGCTATGATCACTCACGTCCTGAAGGGACGCAGTACAAAGAAAACGTAAAGAAGTTTAATTGAGAATATGAGAGTAGAGTAAATGATCGGCATAGAAAGAGGAATCGACGACCAGAGTTCAATTCCAGTCTGTTACGTTCACTTTCTCACTAATCCCCTAAAAAAAGCATGGAACCATCTCTTCTGCCTCAGTTATGGTTTAAATGGCATGAATTACTGGGCTTAACAACGACAGAATTCCCAGGATGGAATTGCGAACAACGTCCTCCTCCAGTCCGGACTTGAACCCGCAAGACTGCACTGTGTGGGACGCTTTTGAGCAGGACACAAACAAGATGCCCCACTCCAACATCAATGACTATCAATGAGGATTTGAGACAAGGTTTTCAAAGTTTTCGTGGTTAAGAGTTGCGCAGCTTTTCGAGCTCGTGTTGAGGTTGTAATTAAAAATAAAGTAACATTGAAGAAATTATTAATTTTTATTATCTATGGGAATTATTTATAACTTTTGTATTAACAGGTCTATTTAGGTGTAATAAGCGAGTTTCAAAGCTGGCAAAAATCCTCCTTCAATTTGAATATTGAGTAACGCCTGTAAATAAGGACACCGTTAGCGTTAAATAAAAATTCAATTTTTGATTTTTAAATATCCATATTTCTAATTGAACATTTTCAATGCTTTGTAGTTTGATATTAAATAAATTCTGAACACATGCGTTTTGGTTTTATAAAATTCCATTTGAAAAAAATCATGGTATGTGTGGTTTTATGAAAAATTGCTATGTTTGTACATGTATAATTACGATACTATATAGCGATTTAGAAAGCGTGGTTTACATGTGGCTCAAGGCTGAATGTATGGAGCCCCCAATGAGGATCGAAATCACTCGTAATTGCTCCAGTGAGACAAGGCTTGCTAACCATTGCACCATCCGATGCGTTCATGGGTGCTACTGTGTATATAGGATTAATTTTTCGACTATATTTTGACTTTTAAAATATTTTAATTAATGGTTGGCCACTCTTATTTGAGGATACCCGTCAACTAGAATAGCTAGCTAATCCCTATTGGAGACGCTTGCTCAGGCGCATTTTGTGTTTGTTCAGCACCCACAGAGCCCAGCAGTGGTTTATACTGCAACTATGCTGAGCAGACCTTAGTTACAGTTTTTGGGAGAGAAGCGTGTTTTCTCGCGTATTCAACAATCTAAACAAGGCCTGCACGCTCAAACCCTCGGCCACGATGACTTGTAGCTTCGTGCTAGCACAGCTATCGACGGCCTCCGTCTACCCAATTTCACTCACAAGGCTTGGTTCAACCCATAGTATGGTATTCAGGCACTTTTCAAAGGTGTCCCATGCTGGGATCGCCTCATCCAAACCGATAACATCAAAGAAGTCACCTTCCTGACAAATCGACCATGATGAGAAAGCGAACGTTCTGAACACTCGGCCACGTGCCTATGTATCAAATATTTACATAGTTTGAGAAATATGTATATATTCATGTAGTTTATTTTTGGAACACTGTACATGTAGATAGAGTTTATTTTGCGGACACTCCGTATATAGGTACGTAGTCTATTTAAGTATCTGTCTATATTTCTGAGAGGAGGTATTATGTACACTATATACATTATCCGGACTATTGTCCTCATCTTTGTCGCCATATTTATTACAACGTTTTGGCCGTTGTACGCTCCGGCCTTCTTCAGTATCTGTCTATATTTCTGAGATGAGGTATTATGTACAATATTTACATTATTCGGATTATTGTCCTCCTCTTTGTCGCCATATTTATTACAACGTTTCGGCCGTTGTACGCTCCGGCCTTCTTCAGCATCTCTCTTTATTTCTGAGATGAGTTATTATGTACACTATTTACATTATTTGGACTATTGTCCTCATCTTTATCGCCATATTTATTACAACGTTTCGGCTGTTGTACGCTTTGGCCTTCTTCAGGCGGTTGGAATATCGAACTGAACCCTTTATTTCGCTCACTGGGGTAGACTGTTCTAGTTTCACGTGCCATGTCTAATGGATGTCAGTCACCAGTTATCTCTTGTTAATTCTCCTCTCCAAGTTCTTCACTGTCTTAACCGGGTATTGAACTCACATTGTTTGGGCCCTGTCACTGGATCTAACCAACGCCTTTATCCACTGTGCCTGTGTCTGTGTTCATACACAGATGTCCTCAAGGACACATGTCATAGTGGATATAGGCGTTGGTTAGATTCAATGACAGGACCCAAACAGTGCGAGTTCAATACCCAGTTAAGGCAGTGGAGAACTTGGAGAGGAGAACTAGAACAGTCTACACCAGCGAGCGAAATAAAGGGTTCAGTTCGACATTCCAACCACCTGAAGAAGGCCGGAGCGTACGACGGTCTAAACGTTGTAATAAATATGGCGACAAAGATGTGGACAATAGCCCGAATAATGTAAATAGTGTAGTCTATTTTAGTTTGGTTTGTTTAGTTGCATATCAACACCTCAATGGGTTATTTAATGCAAACAAGATTTTTTAATATTTTTTTTCAAAAATGTATTACTGGTAATTTTTTTTCAAAAATGTATTTCTGGTAAGAATTTTTCTTCAACAATTTATTTCTGGTTATATTTTTTTGACAAAGTATTACTGGCATTAAAACCTATTTTGACACTTTCATAGTGTTTTGACCCTATTTTTAGGGGTTAACTATTTTCCCATAGCTGGGACCCTGACAGGTGCTCCATTATGTGCCCTAGAAATTTCACCTGTCTCTTTTCTGATGTTCAGTATGAGAGTCATTTTTGTTTCTATTTTCTATAAAATTTTGTCGGTGCTCCCATGTTCAGCCCATGGTATTTCCAGCATCCTCCCGTGGAACCTAATTATAATAAACCTAATTATGATAAACCTTAAAAATAACATATAAACCGAGTTAACAGGAACGGAATCATTTCTGAGTCGACCGCCGTGTCTCATACATTCGTTTGTTGTGCCATGTTTTTCTTTTCCAATTTTATTGCACTGTGACTTTTTTTCTCTGCATTGATTCCTATTGGAAAAAATACTTTCGGTTTACGCACATTTCGGTTCACGAACGGCACCAGGAACGAGTTAAATCCGTGAACCGTGGTTCCAATGTATTATATTCCAAATATTGAGCACTTTTAAAAATTAACAAAATAAACAATTAAGATAATGAATTTTAAATAATTAATTTGGTAAATAAAATGAATACGCAAATCAATAGACTTGGCTATAAATGACATAAACCATTGGCCGCAAATTTAAAGTGATATTTAATCTAAGTTAAAATGAAGGCTTTTGTCATTCTTCTGTGGACTAGCATTTTTTTTTTACCTCAGTTATATTTTGATTTGGGACGAAAGGAAGAAGATATTTTTATCCGTATAATTCTTGGAATTATTAGGTTGGAACAAAATGAATGGCCGCTTTAAATAAGGCTCCCAATGACACAAAAATAGCGTTTATAATTATTTGCTTCCTGACCCCATGAATAAATAAAAAAGGTTCAAGAAAACCTCAAAAGGAGAGACTCAGAACTTTAAATCATACAATGATATCATACAATGGTCAATGATATCATACAATATCATATAAAATATGATATATCAATGATATCATACAATGATATACAATGGTCAATGATATCATACAATATCATATAAAATATGATATCATATCAGTGATATCATACAATGATATACAATGGTCAATGATATCATACAATATCATATAAAATATGATATATCAATGATATCATACAATGATATACAATGGTCAATGATATAAAATATCAGATAAAATATGATATCATATCAATGATATTACACAATGATATACAATGGCCAATGATATCATAAAATATCATATAAAATATGATATCTTTTCAATGATATCACACAATGATATACAATGGTCAATGATATCATACAATGACATCATATAAAATATATCATATCAGTGATATCATACAATGATATACAATGATATACGCGTCAAAAGAAGGGAACAAAGCCAAAAACTATTCAAACTATTCAACATAAAAACGGCCATTTTTATTTTCTTCCAAACTAGTGTTTTGTTTATTTGTTTTTGTTATTTTGCTTTGTTCTTTTTCAATCTTCTGTGTTTTGGTTCGTTGTGTGTGACTTGCTGTCATGAATTCTGTAGATGTACGAAATGCAGTCTAAAAGTTTCCAAACTTCTTTATTTCACACCATCTTCATACTTACACAACCACATGATTAACAATAGTGTCCAAATTCTAGCCACTGTCGGAAGCACGTCTTCGAACCAATTTCCGCAGTGCCTGTTTTCCGTAGAAGTCTCTGGAATCTTTTGACCAAACGTTCACTATTCCTGTAAGAGGATAGATATACACGTCCATATCTGAACGTATCTATTTGTGTAACATAAAATTAAAGAACATCGATAACAAAGGTTCAAGTCTTTGTAGACCTTAGAATTTTTAAATTATTTTTTTTTTCTTTTCTTTTTCTTTTTTTTTTTCTTAGGTTTATTGATAACGTGAGTTGAAAGTAGAATACGCCCTCTCTTGATGGCCGGGTGACGGGGAATTAGTGTCAGTGAAAAGCGGCCGGCGAATCGGGGTTCCGGTCATTGTGGTTTCGATCACTATAGACATGTTCCGGTCATCTTTGCAGCCACAAAGCAAATTCTTGAGTGTTCGACGAAAATCACCGCTAAAGAACGAATAGAGAAAAAAGTTGCTGGCGGCGTTCAATTGGACAAGAAGATTTGTAATATTCCCCAGGATTTTCAGCGTGTACACATTCATCTGCGCCGTGGGTGGAAAGAAAAAAAAAAGAAGACGGAGAAAAGAAAGAAGTTGAAAACAATGCAAGGCATGACAAAAACAGTAATTGATAATAGCATCAGAAAAAATTAAAAAAAAGTTTCATGATTTTCATTTTAATTAATATCATCAAATAAAGACATTTCATCATCATCATCATCGACAGCAGTGCAAAACAAAGATTCTTTATCATCATCATACTTATCAGCAAATGAGTCATGATCATCATGATCATCATCAAATAAATACGTTGTCATTATCGTTATTAGCAAATAAAGAACAATCGTCATCATCATCATATGACAAATATTCATTTTTCCGCTTCATCATCATCATTATAAAAAAATAAACATTTTATCACAATCATCATCGTTATAAAACAAATATTCTTTTCATCATCATCATCATCATCATCATCAGCAGCAGCAGCAGCAAATAAAATTTTTTTACCATCATCAACGTTATATAACACATAAAGTTCCTTCATCATCATCATCATCATCATCGTTAGCATAAAATAAAGACCTTTCATCATTATCATTATATAACGAATATTTTTTATCATCATCATCGTTATGAGCAAATAATAATTACTTACTCATCGTTATCTAACACATCATCATGATCATGATCATCAATAAAGGCTTTTATCCTTATTATCACATCGTTATATAAAAATCATCATCATTATCACCAAATAAATACCTTTTATCATCATCATCGTTATATAACAAATAAAGATTCTTTATCATCATTAACATTATCACCAAATAAAGACCATCTATCATCATCATCATCATCATCATCATCATCATCATCGTTATATAACAAATAAAGACTATTTTCACCATCATCATCGTTATAATAAAGTAAAGTGGCTTTATCATAATCATCAATATCCTAACAAATCCTCATCATCGTCATCATCGTTGTCGGCCTAAATAACAACACAAATGTATCCATTTTCTTTTTTTTTAGAGAAAATGAGAACTATTCTTTTATAAAAATGCATATTACGACATTTGGAAAACTATGTCGCATTTTAGGGGATAGAATAACGAGTCAAAATTAATAAGAAATAAAATCGTTGCAGAGAACCAAATTTTATTTCTCAAGAACATAAGGATTATAATAATAATAATAATAATAATAATAATAATAATAATAATAATAATAAAAATTATTATTATTATTATTATTATTATTATTATTATTATTATTATTATTATTAACAATGACAAAAATCCACCATAGAACAAATTATTGTATTCCTTGGGGAGAGAATTTGGGATTCCAGACGAAAAAGAAAAATCATTCAGCTGCCTGATGAAAAGCTTAAGGTGCTAAGCCAGCTGAGTTAGTAGACAACAATAAAATATATTTGAAATCCTTTGAATTTATTGTACGTAGACATGATCCAGTGATCTGAAGGTTGAAATATACTTACTATTGCTTAGATTGTCTTACCTTATTCTAAGAGGTTCAAAAGGATCAAACTTACCTTATTCCACCAAGACAAAATAAAATTAAAGCTTTTTCTTAGATGTTGACATAGGTCTTTTTAAAATCCCACATCTCAGGTACTTTGATTAATCATCATGTTTCCTTTGGCCTTGTTTTAGAATAAACAAACCTTCGTAAAGATATGGACACGATGTCTGTCCTCATGTTGCAAACTTGTAACTTTCAACTATCACTTGTTTCGATTTACGTAAAACCTCTTGTCTTGTCAGTAGTTTAAGAAATTATAAGATATTGAAAATCGTTGGAAGAATTAAACGAATGAAAAAAGAGAATTGTTCTTTGTAATGGGATACACAAAGAGGTGAAAGGTGGCTTAACTTCGCAGAAAGTTGATTCGAAGAAGGGTTAAGATTTTAGTGTTTGGGGAAGCATGTTTCCGTAAGCCAGCGGCCCATGGGAAAAGGCTGCCCCCACCCCAGTAGAACTTCCTTGTCCCCCCAGCTCTTACGGTCTTGGCAGAGCGTCGGAACATCCTCCAGCGCCAGATTAATCTGCTGGGCGTCCTGGCAGGCGACGTCCTTCTAGTGTTCGCGTGGTCTGCTTCAGGTCGTCGCCAGTTGACAGATGGCGGGTCGAACTGGTAGATGACACTGGTAGGGTTGTCATCAGGTCGTGACTGAGCCAGCAAACACGGCACCTGGCGATGGTGCGGAGGATGCTCGGTTGACTGGACATAAGATCGGACCAGTGCTCTCCTTCAACTCGAAGCCCTGGAGGTGAGGGATTTGCTGAGAGGCCACGTCTCGGCGCCGACTAGTGGCACAGAAAGGATGGTAGTCTTAGAAACTTTTGCGTCTAATGTACACGAATGACATATGGAACTTGAATGGGCCACTACCAATGATGATGGTGAATCAGTGAATTTTGAACTGAATTCTTTAAAATACCAATTTTTATGTTTCATTAACAAGGCTTTTGAAAATATCATCTTTCTGAATTTTCCTTTAATAATGAAATATTCATGTGAAAGACATTTTTTAAAATTGCCAAATTTTAGCACTAGTTGACATAAAAAATCTGTTTCTGTCATCTGGTTAAGCCGTTTTATCTTTTCGAATAGTTGTAATGTCTGTACTGAATTTTATTTTAATTAATGAATATGTAACTCTGAATAAAGACAAAAGGAAAACTTATCTTAGCCGACGCGTTTCGTCCTCTGTACAATTTTATAAAGGTTTAACTTAGTATAAATTCAACTATTCCCTATCAGAATAAAAAGAGTGGGAAATTACTTCCGACTCACCTTGCTGTTTTTTACAAGATACCGAAACTTTATGAAGTTCTATAAGGACGAAACGCGTCGGTTAAGATGTTTCTCTTTTGTTTTCATTCATATTGTCTTTTTACAGATATGCTCTATCTGAAATTTTTTTAAACATATTTACCTATATATATATTATTTAATTATTATAATTCTTTTTTTATTATTCCTTCTTCTCGACTAACTGCATTCAACGGAATTTTTTATCTAACTGGTATCTTTGTGCTGATTGAAGTCTTTAAAGTTTGGGTTTTAATATTTAAAGAAAGCGAGGCGACACAGAGAGAGAGAGAAAGAGAGAGGGAGAGTAAAAGAGAGAAAGGGAGAGGGAGAGAGAGAAAGAGGAGGAGGGAGGGAGATAGAGAAAGAGGGAGAGAGAGAGGGAGAGGGAGAGAGAAAGATAAAGAGAGGGAGGGAGGGAGATAGAGAAAGAGGGAGAGAGAGAGTGGGAGAAAGAGAGAGAAGAAATTAAGAAGCTCCCAATTTGATCCGAATATCTGTCTCTCTTCTTCCTGCTTGACCTCACTACTCCCCGGTAGGAGATGAAGTTGGGGTGGGGGTGATACCTAAAGATATTTTATCACTTCCAAAAACATTGTCCACCGAAGAAGAGACAGTCCAGAACCTTCGGACAGGCCGATTTCGCGAGCAATTCGACGGTGAAAATGCAAGCTAGCTGATTCCTTAACGAATTAAACTGCACGTATTTTCTATTTTCGAATAGATTTTATTTCAAGTCATGCATATGCATCTATATATACTACCGTATTTGCTGCTCTATTGGATTTTTGGCATGAAATATTTACGCCCCCCCCCCAAAAAACAAAATTAAAAACTTGCATTTATCTGACATTCTCACTAATCATGAAGAAACACTTACAGTATTAGCACAAAGTATACTACTGGTACTTTTATTTAATAGAAGTGTGGTAAGCTACAAAGAAATCTATTGGTATTGGTGATAAACTGGTATATATGGTAATAGGCCACAAAACAGAAATATGGTACTTGTTGGTAAAGGAAGTCCCATACCATACATGCAGAAAAACAAATTCCAATATCTGTATATCAACAAAACACATACAGAGCAAGCAGCAATATACCAGTCGAAGTAAATATCTCTGTAAAATCTGGTATTTCTACAAAACAATCCGCGAAATATTGTACAATTCCATAAATTTCTCTAATTTCTTTATTTGGGATGAATTTTTCAGAGATCTTTTTATTGATATCATTTTTTATCATTTCCAGGAGTCCTAGTTTCAGAATTAATCTCTATGCTTGCATTGATTCCTGGTGAACACCAATTTTGTCGCGGTCTTCGTGTCCCTCTCATACATGATACCACTATTTTGGACGTAGGGTAAGTTTTTGGTATATTTTTTTAGGAAAATAATCCGCGTCCAATGGGCCGGCAAATGCGGTAATTGCTTATTATAATTCTTTTTAATAATATTATTCCTTCTTCTTGACCAGCGGTATTTTACGGAATTTGATACCTAACTGGTCAGCCCCTTTGTGCTGATAGAGGAATCTTTAAAGTTTGGGTGTCTTGAAAAAAAAAGAAGGTGGAGACAGAAGTAATACTCCGCTCTTTTTTATTCTGATACGGGATATTTGAACTTATACCAAGTTAACGCTCTATAGTAAATATCATTAACCCAGTTATTTTTTCTCCTAGAATTGTTGCTAATCAAAATTAGAGAGCTCAATCTGCCGTGTTATTAACCCTTTGAACCTTGCGTTTCTGAACAATTTTAACCCTTTGAGCCCAGCTTTCCTGAACAATTTTAACCCTTTGAGCCCAGCTTTCCTGAACAATTTTAACCCTTTGAGCCCAGCTTTCCTGAACAATTTTAACCCTTTGAGCCCAGCTTTCCTGAACAATTTTAACCCTTTGAGCCCAGCTTTCCTGAACAATTTTAACCCTTTGAGCCCAGCTTTCCTGAACAATTTTAACCCTTTGAGCCCAGCTTTCCTGAACAATTTTAACCCTTTGAGCCCAGCTTTCCTGAACAATTTTAACCCTTTGTGCCGTGCGTTTCTGAATAATTTTAACCCTTCTGCTTGAGCTCCTGAGTCAAAATTCGCAAATAATTGGTATATAATGTTTCACAGTAGATATAAAAATAGTTACAACTGTTTACCCACCGTCATTTTTCTCTACCACTGTTCAACCGAATGCTGGGCATTACGTCATTTTTTCTCTACCACCGGTAAAGTGGTGGTCAGGGCTCATAAGACAGGATATGCACGACTTTTATTTTGTTTTATTTTTAATGTATCCCATAGAATTCCATCCTCAATAAAAAGCGAGTTCTTTTTTTTTGTCAGAACAAACGGTGAATATTTGTAGAAACCTTTCTTGCATGTTGGTTATGCTTGAGGTCTCAGTGGAATTTGCGAAGCCATTTTGAATATATCGATGACCATTTGTGCAGCATTGATGTGACTTGGAATCTCATCATCGGAGGCCTTACAGCGCATACGTCAACAGACATTTTCCCGTGTGGTTACTTCGCTTAGATTGAGATGACATTGAGTGAGAATGTGTACTGTGAGGCCATCGCGTTCACAATAATTGAGCCTGAAAATGTGGTAGAAACAAAAGGCACAGGAATCTGAACAACTTTTGTAAAGATAATGACTTTTCCCGAAATTACACAAGGCTATTTTTACGCTGTAAAACTTATTCAAGTGACCCCCCCCCCAGTCATATGGAAACTCAGACTAAAACCCCGGAAATATCCAAAGCAACGTCTAAAGTACATTACAGCAGACTCCAACTTGCAAAGAAATGTATACTGATAGAGTTAAAATACATACAATAGCTTGGATGAAATTAAAAGTGGAACATCTTAAGAAAACCCTAGGGATATCGGCGTACAAGATTATCCTAATGAAAGCAGGACAAGAAAAAAAGAAGTGGATTACAGATGAAAGTCTCGATATGATAAAAAAGAGACAGAAAATGATGCCATCGAAACGCAAACATTAGAAACAAATGCATAAGAACAAACGGCTGAACGAAAAGTGTTCAGAGATAGACAGAGATTCGTTAGGTATTCAAATAATAAAAATAAAAGAAACAACAGGACAATAGATGACAGGGTTAATAAAATCAAAAGTAAGAAAACTCATTAAAGACACATGGCACAGTGGATAAAGGCGTTGGTTAGATCCAGTAACAGGACCCAAAGAACTGTGAATTCAATACATGGTTAAGGTAGTGGAGAACTTAGCAGGAGATAATTGATAACTGACATCCATTAGACATGGCATGTGGAACTAGAACAGTGTACCCCAGCGAGCAAAATAAAGCGATCAGTTCGAAATTCCAACCACCTAAAGAAGGCCGAAGCCTAGAACGGCCGAAACGTTGTGATAAATATGGCAGCAAAGATGAGGACAATAGTCCGAATAATGTAAATAATGTACATAATACCTCATCTCAGAAATATAGACAGATACTGAGGAAAACTCATAATAGCAAAGGGAAAAAATGTCCAAAGATGGAACGAATATTTAAATATCCGAGAAGTGTTTTAATAGATGGTGTAAAATGTGACACCGAAATCCGAAGCTAGATTAGAAAAATGAAAGATGCACTTGAAAAGCTAAACAGATTAGTAAGGAAGAGGAACATTTAATTAGAAAGACAAGAGTGTTGAACCGCTATGTCATATATATATATATATATATATATATATATATATATATATTACAGTGAATGCTGGACAATTTCGTCACAAATGAAGAAGTGACAAGGTAACATGGGTGTTAGCCTACAGAAGAATGCTGAGAATATCATGGACGGAGCATGATTTAAAGGAAAATGGCGGCGAAAAGTACACTTATACTGAGAGTAGGATAGAGACAGTTGAAATTTCTAGGACGCATAATGAGAAAAGAGGACTTGGAAAATTTGACACTCACAGGACAGATTGAAGATCAGGAGGGCAGAGGAAAAGAGCGAGTTCTTTACGAAGTTTGTGTAAATGAATGACAGAACTTAAAGCAGAAGGGTAGTAAGAGTTACAAAGGATAGAAAGTTAGGGAGGGCCATGATCACACACGTTCTGAAGGGACACGGCGCATAAAAGAACACCTTCTATATGGTCCGTGCGTCTAGTTAATTCTAGCTTCGGTTTGACAATATTGAGCTTAGGGGAAAAAATCCGACTGATGCCAAATCAGTCGGGTTTCGATCCTGACTTGAGGCAATCGGATATCTAGCCACACTGATGAGCTGTGATACATCGAAACAGTCTGTGAATGACAATGTATACGCCCCCGAAAAAATAAATTTCGGTCGAGCACTTTAGAGAGAAAGCGCGAATATGTAAACAGTGACTGCTTCTGCTGATAATGTAATGCTCTTCTATGAATCGAGTCACTGGCGTGTTTATTCAAAATAAATACGTAAATATTCACCTTCCCTCTGCCGAGAGCCGATAGCTTAGGGGAAAATCTCTTACTAATGTCAAATGTGTTGGGTTTCAATCCTGGCTTGAGGCAATCGGATGTCTAGCCACACTGATGAGCTATGATACAGCGAAACAGTCTGTCTGTGGGTGACAATATGTAATTATCAACATATGTATTTTTCTGAAATGTATCTTCGTGAAATAAGAGTATACGTCAACTTATACTATGTTTCTGTATCATAGATTGGTTTAGACAGGCTGTAAAAAAAAAATGAAATTCCTGGCATATTTTTTAAGAAAGTCTATATCATAAACGAGAAAGAAAAGCGTAAAGAAAGACAAATCGATATTGCAGAAGCAATCCCAATCGTCGAAGAGAAACCAGAATGTAAACGTATAAATCAAATAAATACAAAGCACTTAAGTCATATCGACTTTGTTCTGCAAAGTGCAGGCTTTTCGGCCTTTTCGCTTGACGCCGTAAGCATTATTTGCTTTTTTTTTTCGTCTGTCCACTCTCTTTGCGTTAGTCGCTGTACTCATATAGTACGCTTATAAAAAAAATATAAAACCAAGATGGCATCGGCAAACTGTCTGGTACTCCGGTTTGCAGCTTTCTTTCCTAGTCTTATGCGACCCTGGGCTAAAAATTATGGAATCAGCTCACTTAACTGATATTCCCCAAGATTTTCCAAGAAAGAAGCAAATCACAGAGACGACAGAAAACAATTTTGACTTAATAGCCGAATATTCTGACAAAATATACATCAGATGCTATTTACATCAATTAGACTCGGACAAACGTCCTCATCTTTATTGTTGTTGCCACAAAGTATCAGCTGCTGTAGTCTCCGATTTTTTTAGGTGTCTCTCGATTTGGCTAACCTTTAAAGAATTTTGAACTGAAAGTTAATAGCCGAATATTCTGACAAAATATACATCAGATGCTATTTACATCAATTAGTTCGTTTAAGGCCAAACAAATTTCATCATACACCCCGAAAACAGACTCATATTACTGCACACTACTGCAAATGACCTAATCTGAGAAAAAATAGAAATCGATTATATCCTGTCACTCCAGTGGGTCTAAAACTGATGGTATGGTCCATGTCCAGAGATATTTCTTTTATTAGGTTGATGGGAAATAATGTCCTATTTTAGAATAAACCGCCTCTGTTCTAATATATTATTATAATACTTACAGGAACATATATCACTCATTCCTAATGGTTAAAGAAGAGATATGTTTAATGTTTTTGCATGAGGACAAGCTTAGTCATAATGCTTCACGAACTGAAAAACATTAAGAGGTCATGCGGTGAAGGATCCACTTGTGACCAGGCAGAACGGCGCTGGTTTATGAAGTTCCACAGTGGAATACGAGTCTTGGAGAACAAGGTTGTAGAGGTCGTCTCTCTGCAACTGACAATCACCATCTGAAAACATTAATCGATCAAAACGCACAGTGCCAGTGCCAGAGAAGTCTCAGATTATGAGTGTCCGCATGTTAACAATATCAAACCATCTCAAGAAAATTGGCATGGTGAAAAAACACGATAAATACAACACAGTTCGATGTTGTATCTGCGAAATTCGAATGATCCATTTGGAATGGGAATTGGATATTCATCACGACGAAGCACCCAAATGATTTTCAAAATCGAAATCGCACCAACTGAAGATTATAGTGACTTTCTGGTGGTCCGCCATTGGGGTTATCCATTACAGCTTTTTGGAATGAGGAGAAAGCGAACGTTCTAAACACTCGGCCACGTGCCTATGTATCAAATATTTACATAGTTTGAGAAATATGTATATATTCATGTAGTTTATTTTTGGAACACTGTACATGTAGATAGAAGTTATGTTTGCGGACACTCCGTATATAGGTACGTAGTCTATTTAAGTATCTGTCTATATTTCTGAGATGAGGTATTATGTACACTATATACATTATCCGGACTATTGTCCTCATCTTTGACGCCATATTTATTACAACGTTTTGGCCGTTGTACGCTCCGGCCTTTTTCAGTATCTGTCTATATTTCTGAGATGAGGTATTATGTACACTATTTACATTATCCGGACTATTGTCCTCATCTTTGTCGCCATATTTATTACAACGTTTCGGCCGTCATACGCTCCGGCCTTCTTCAGGTGGTTGGAATGTCGAACTGAACCCTTTATTTCGCTCGCTGGTGTAGACTGTTCTAGTTCCACGTGCCATGTCTAATGGATGTCAGTTACCAGTTATCTCCTTTAATTTTCCCCTGTGAAAGTTCTCCACTGCCTTAACCGGGTATTGAACTCACACTCTTTCTTTATGGAACATCTCTGCCGAATGTTAGTCAGTAACCGGATGAAATGCACAATCGACCTGCACTGGTTAATCGACAAGGTCCAAATTTGCTTCATCGCAATACTCGGCCACATATTACCAGGATGATTCTACAGGAGATCACCGACTTGGGATTCAAGACATTGCCACATCCACCCATGATATCTCGCCTACAGACTAACATTTTTGTTAAGTCAAATGACATTCTGTTACAAAGAGGCAGAAATTGCATTCAAATTTTTCTTGGCGTCCAAACCATTAGAGATTTATCATAAAAGCATAAATAAACTTGTGACTCGATGGCATAAATGTATAGACGTCCAATGTTCCTGGTTTGACTGACTGAATCACTATTTAAATACATTAATTATTTTCGGAAAAAAAAAAAACTATTTTTTCTTTTTTATTACTTTTATTTATTTATTGCTAGCCTTGTTTCCAGTGACTCCAAGTTTGTAGACCTTTGTGCAAATTAATTGAAACAAAACGAATAATTCCGTTATTATTTACTTTTTTTCGTATTTTTCCAATGAAACATGACCCAGTGCACATGTTAGTACTTCGTATCTCCATTCCACGAAGTCGTTCCTTGCAGATTGACCACAGATTCTCGATTGGATTTAAATCAGGAGTGTTTCCGGGCCAGTCTATACTACTTTGATTTACTCACTAGTAAGAGTTGCCACTGTGTTCGTGCAGCGTTACAATTTTCGCACGCTTCCTTGGAGTAACCTTCATCGCAGACAATGGCCATAAGACAACTAATCGACAGTCAAGACAATAGTGTCTGTGCGTGATAAAAATTTGATGCAATCACGAATGACCCAATATTTTTCAAGGCCAAAGAAATTTCATCATACACCCCGAAAATAGACTCATATTATTGCATACTACTGCAAATGACCTAATCTGAAGAAAAAAAATAGAAATCGATTACATCCTGTCACTCCAGTGGGTCTAAAACTGATCGTCTCCTGAAAGAAAGCAAAAAAAAACCCCAAACAAACCAAAAAACAAAACAAAAAAAACAACAAAATACACGGTTGTTTCAATTAATTTGCACAAGGGTGTACTACCCGGTGTAGGGATTGAACCCGCAATTAATATTCCGCCATAATCGTATACCAGCTTTTTAAGACAACAACTTATTTTTCCGTGAGACATTAGTCTGACTGTAAATAATGATCTTCTTATCCACGATATTCAGAAAAAAGCTACTTACATTATTTACATTGTTTGGACTGCTGTCCTCATATTTATTGCCATATTCACGACGTTTTGGCCGTTGTACGCTCCGGCCTTCTTCAGGTGATTAGAATGTTGAACTGAACCCTTTATTTCGTTCACAGGAGTAGAGCGTTCTAGTCCCACGTTCCATGCCACTTCCGGATATCTCAGTTATCTCTTTAACTCAACTCTTCAAGTTTTTGTTCACCACTGCCGTAGCAAGGTTTTGAACTCACAATTCTTTGGGTCAAGTCACTGGATCCAGTTATGAGTTCAATACCTGGCTACAGCAGTGGTGAATAAAAACTTGGAGAGTTGAGTTAAAGGGAGATAACCGAGACATCCGGAAGAGGCATGGCACGTGGCAATAGAACGATCTCCCTCGGTGGAAAAAAAAAGTCAGTTCGAAATTCCAAACACCCGATGAAGGTTGGAGAGCACAACGACCGAAACTTCGTGAATAGGGCAATAAATATGAGAAATATCTCAGAAATATAGAAAGAAATCACTTGAAACCCGTGAAATTATTTAAATTAAAGGCATATCAAATTGTGGAAAGAAATATGTATTTACTCAATGATGAAGAAAAATGGAGTCACATTTTATCGTGGTACACCCATTACAAGCCCCAAGAGCAACTCAAGGTAGAGGGTTACTGAATTATGTTGCATGAATATAGGAGGAGAGGGAAAGAGCTGCAGAGGATTTGAGGATATGTAGGAAAGATAACTTTTGGCTCTAGACTTGAAAAGATTAAGATTGTAGCGACTGGGGAAGCACATTCTTGGGACTCTGTAGCATTTCTGTCCGAATTCTTACATGGGATACGAAGGGAATGGTTGAACTCTGTATACATAGCATGACGGGTGTTAGTTGTAAAGGTCTGCACTGGTGGAACTAAGGAATGTAACCCCTCTGAACAATTGTGACGTTTTGTTTCAGGGAAAGTGGCTGTAGGGCGAAAAATAAATTCATCGCTCACATAGACACATATTTGAACTCTATCATAGCTGGAATGTGAGGATTGGTAATACTCTATTTTTTGACTCGGTGGTATTGACAAATCGATGGTTCTACCTCGATTAGATGAGTGGTGGTGCATGGCCGTTATTAGATGATGGAGAAATCCGCTTGGTTCTTGTAAAGTTTGATCGTAATTGTAGTAGATGCAATTTGTATCTCTTAAACGAAATCAGAAATGCAAATTAGTCGGCAGTTAAACAGAGAGTATTTGCAGACCTTAAGCTTAACTAACTGATAGGAAACTTCGCTCTAACAAAATAGCTGTCAAGTGTAACAATGGGAAAGATAACAAAACTCATTCGGGAAGGCAATCCAATACAACGCGTGGCAAAAATGTTGGTTGATCTCAGTTGGCTGTGTCTAAAATTTACAACAAGGGTAAACAAAATAGGAAGATTATAAAAGGAAAATATTTGCTTTATTTGTTTAATGTCATAGTAACTCCTTATGGGTCATTTATTGCCGAAATTTAATTTTTCTTGGGAGAATGAAAATAATAAAAATATGATGTATATTCTTCTGCTTTCACAATTGAATACATTGTAGATGATACTCAGCTTAGATGTTTAGAAATGATCTGAGTATATTCTTAGGCAGATCAATTCTTGTTGTGGCCTGTTAAGTGCCAGAAGGAAAGACACGGAAAGAAGAAGGTAGGTTGAACAACTCTATTGAAACAGAACCTATATACAAAATAAGAGTGTTATTAGTTAGCAAATAGAAGTGTCGTTAGACAGCACACAAGCATCGATGTTGCAAACAAAGTGGATCTCTTGAATCGCGGCAACATCAGGTTACACTGCGTCCCGGCTGCCTCTTTAGGATGTCTCGCAGTTTAGTATTTATGAAGGAGGAAGAGTTCATTCTAATGTACATAGGTCACCATAACAATTATGTAAATCAAAAAGAGAGTGGTTCTGGAGAGTGACCCCTGAGAGACGTCTGTGTTGACTGCTAGGTTTTCGGCGGACTGGTCATAAATAACTGCCTTCAGGGGCCTACCTGTTAGGAAGGATTTTATGATTGAGAAGACCATTCCATTGATTCCATAATCGGAGAGCTTGTGTAGTAAACCTTTGTGTCACACCTTGTCGAAGGCCTTTGAGATATCTAGTGCTATAATACTCGAGGTGGATTGGACCGATCTAAACCCATATTGTTCGTCGCTGAAGAGATTGTTCTTTTCGAGGGGCTCAACGAAGGTCGCATGCCCGCGTTGAAAAACGGGCATACGCTTGACACCTTTCACAGGCTTGGGAAGGATTTGAACAACTTCGCTGGGATTGGGGATAATCCCGGGTTGATATCCTTAAAGACAACCACTGCAATTTTGTCTAGTACAGTGGCTTTCTTAGGGTCAAGGCTTTTGCTACGTCTAGAGACTTCTTGTGTTGTAACTGTAATAATACTGAAATTGAGCTCAGTGAAACGTGGGAACTTGGGGAGGGGATTCTTTTTTGAGGTCTAACGTTGAGTCAGAGGCAAACATCGCGGCGAAGAGGTTCACCTTGTCTGTCTTGGAAGATATGACCTCGGGACCATTTATAATTGTGGTCACAGGCACTTTAACTTTGTTAATGATTGGTGGTTGAACTTCCAGAATTCACGGAATCTAATTTGTTTTCTTTCAAGCCTAGTCTGGACTGATCGCGCGTAGCTGCACGTGACGTTTTTTAGAACTTTTTTGCAGCGATTGCGGGCAGTTCTGAATGCAGTGAGGGCCGAACCACATCGCTCCTTGCGGGAGATATTGACGTATTGGTTTCGGTGAGTTATGGCTGCAGCTCATTCAGGGGTGACTGTTTTTTGCTGGAATTTATTTTGTGCATAAAACTCTCCATTCCGGAAATAATCCCGTCAGTGACAATGGCGGCAGTTTTGGAGGCAGCATGATTAAAAAAAAAGGTTGGGAAGGGAGCTTCCATCATGTAGGATAGAAAACTGTCGCATTCACAGCGAAAAATGGTTATATGGAACGATACATCTTGGGATGCCTTAGGTTTGACATCAATCTGGACACTGATTAGTGAATAGTCTGTCGTGCTTAGTGGTTTGAAAACGTTTGCTAAGCATTTGTCAGAGCAGGAATGTAAAGAGAGATCGAGGAGGTTCCCCTGATGTCCCGTCGCGTCCGGGACACGGGTAGGTTCTTCGGCTGTCTTAATGTATGTGGGTAAATTTGATCACTTTTTGATATTTTTTCTTTCACCTTACTATATGCATTTATTTTATTTCCTACTATTTTTTCTTTCTTTCTGTTTTAAATTTTCTATTAACATTTAGCACAGCATGTGCACCTATATATATATATATATATATATATATATATATATATATATATATATATATATATATATATGTATATATATATATATATATATATATATATATATATATATATATATATACTGTAAGAGGCAAAAAATGGACGCGCCCATAGAAATGATGATGAATAAAATATAAAACTTATTCCATTTGTATTTACATTTATTAACATGCCTAAGAATTGTTATGACTTTGAGAAAGGCCAAGTCGCCGTTTTTTCATAATCTTGGGCTGTCGAATACAGCGATAGCTGATAAGATTAATCGAAGTGAGTCATGTGTCCGCAAGTTAATCAAAAAGAGAAATCAAACTGGAACATATAATAGACGTAGCGGATCTGGCCGACCGCTAAAAAATTATCGACAGGGAAGATAGAAACTTGGTTCGTCAATGCAAAAAAAGATCGATTCGCAACAGCACAAGATGTTTTCAAAGCGGCTAGTTTGGCGGTTTCTTCAAGAACAGTTAGATGCAGGCTTAAAGCAAAAGGTATTGTTTCCAAATACATTTAAAAGAAACTTTTCGTATCAGAAAAAAAACGACGGGCACGGTTGGCTTGGTGCAAAACTTATTTACACTGGACTAAATCTGATTGAGAAGATGTTATGTAGAGTGACGGGAGGCCCTTTACTCTTAGATAGGAAGGGCGAATACGGATTTAGTGTACGCTCGGTGAAACGAATACTCCAGTGACTACCACTGTTAAACAAATCAAGATTTGGGGTGCATTCACAGCATCAGGAGTTGGTAATTTGCACAAAACCAAGAAAATCATGGACTGGCATCAATACCACATCATTCAACGAATTCTATTACTTACTTGTCATGGTAAAAATACAAAAATCGACTTTCTATGGGTGTGTCCATTTTTTGCTTCGTACTTTGTATATATATATATATATATATATATATATATATATATATATATATATGAAGAAATATAGTCTTAACGTGTGCTATATTTATGGGATAAAAGCTCAATATCAGAGATAGAGCGCGTGTAAATATAAAAGTGAACATAGAAGTCAACACTTAGAGGCGACAGTCTGTTTCATGCTAGATACAATCGTCAGGCAACTAGTGCTGTTATTTTTCTCGGCTATTTATATATACGGGTCAGTGGTGCATTGTGGGTAGTCTATTTTGGCGGTTATTTTACCGGAAGTCGTTTATTTGTTTATTTATTTATTTATTTGTGTCAAATTATTTTGCTTGTTTTTATTTCATTTATTTTTATATTTTATCTTATATATTTATTTATTTATTTTTAATTTATTTATCATTATAATAAAAAATAGCACTAGTAGCCTGACGATTGCATCTAGCATGAAACAGTCTGTCGCCTCTAAGTGTTGACTTCTATGTTCACTTTTATATATATATATATATATATGTGTTGTGGTAGGATCCACCTAATTTGCATAGTGGAGTACCGACCATATAAATATGGTTGGTACCGGGAAGAGAGGGGAACAAATCAAGAGATTCAACCAGAGACTCTGCCCGACTGCGACTCAGTCAACACATTCTCCAGGAACGGTCTTCCCAGGAATATACAAAAGACTATATGTAAATATTGTGTACACTTTCTTGTTTCAATACATTTTGTTCTAAGTACTTTTGGGTTGCATTATTATTCCATGCATTAGTCAAATTTCAACAATATGTATCTGAGCATGCAAGCACGCCTGCATAATTTACTTTCACATTACTTTAATGTTAATTCTCGAGTACGTTACACTTTATGGAAGTCTTTCGAACATTGAGTTTGTCTTTACGCTATTTCAAGAAGATAATATCATGAAAGACTTCTTTCATATTACCACCAATACATATTTATATCAAAATTACCAAAAATACATCAAAAGTCAGGTTAGACCCAAAATGGCGTATTGCTGTTAGCGCTGGGCTAGAGCTATTCGATCCTCACTTTCTAGACTTGATATTTCAAAATCGTTGTTCTATTCTCTACTCTAGTTTTTAAATCCTTGCTGTAAAATAGAATCTTTTTACATTTGCCTTGATAAAGACCATCGGAGAACAAACCCATTCATATTTTCCTTTTAAAGGTATTATTTTATTCATTTTAGTTATATCCGAAATTTTACACACACACACACACACACACACACACACACACACACACACACACACACACACACACACGCACACGCACGCACACACACACACACACACACACACACACACACACACATATATGAAAGATTAATGGTCAGAGTTGAATCAGACCAGGAAACTAGTATTAAAAAGTGGTCAATACACGCGTGAAAAAAAAATAAATGAAAGTAAAAATAACGTGCGGAGCTTTTAACTTTAAAAATCAGGAGGTTAATTGAATACGCGATCTTGGTTTCGACCTCACGGTGTCATCAGGCAATATTTTTCAAATGACCACCTAAACGCTTTAGTTAGAAAAAAAAAATCAAAACACTAAGAACGCTACATTATTATTTTTCAAAAATAAATAAACAGGCGCATGACGGTCGAAAAACATGACGTTGAGTGTAATAGAAAAGAAGGGGATATGGGGAAGAAAGAAGAAGAAAAAAAAGAAGGGTGAAGAAAAGAAAAGAAAAGAAAAGAAAGGAATGGGAATGCAAGTGTATTGTAAATCTATACAGAAAAGAAGAAAAGAAAATGTAACATAAATGTAAGGAAGGATGGGAAGACAAACAAAATAACAGTGGCGTTTTAAATTACATTTTTCATTTACCTGGCCTCATATTCACTTAATAAAAAATTTCTGGTATGAAGGCAAAGACTTAAAATTTCGGATTTTTGGTTTAAAATATTTTTATAAAAATGGACATGGAAGTCAACATCCAGTCTGTTTCATGTCTGAAGATTGCGTTCAATCATGACACAGACTTTTGTTATTTGGTGTTAACCTCAATGTCTACTTATATATATATATATATATATATATATATATATATATATATATATATATATATATATATATATAAGCAAATATTGAAATGATGCTTATATTTTTAACAAAGGTTTTTTAGTTTGTATAAAATTTTTCATATTATCGATAGATATTTTTTCATACATTTTGAATAAATTCATTAATGTTTTCAATAAAGTTGCTTGTGTTTAAATAAAATAAGATTTGTCTTTGAATAAATGTATATTTTAAATGAATGTTCTTTTGTTTCGTGCAAATCCATATCGTTTGAACAAATATATATTCCAAGTAATAGTATTGAATAAATTTATTTATTGTAATCAAGAGTACTTATGATTTGAATAAAGTTAGGTATACGTTTGATTTTTAAAACGACTCAGTATAAGTTAGATTCGTATCTGCAGAGTTACCTACCTTTAATTTATTAGCTGCCATGTAGGTACGGTATATCAACAAACCTGTCCAGGGAAACTGGCAGATAAGGAACACGATAACAACATTAATCAGCATAATCGTTATCCTGTTCTGCTCGCTACCCTGATGCTGAACCTGACCCGTAACATTTGAGTTAGCGAGCGACCGCCGGATGACTGATGCTTTCCACACGATTCGGATAAGCAGGCTGTTGAAGACAGACAGGAGCACCATGGGAATGAACGTAAAGAATGAGATAAACCACCAATAGTAGCCGATCTGATAGCTGTCCGTCTTGGCGAATTCGGTGTCGATACAGACGAACGTGACAATGGTGCGGTTCGAGTGGGACAGCTGCTTCTCGACAATGTCCATCTCGAAAAGTTCAGGGCTAGTGTTGATCAGGCAGACAACAAAGACCAAACATGATATCATCTTGGCTTTGCGCACCGTGCACCACACCCGGCCCTTCATTGGATAGCGTACTCCAACGTATCGCTCGACGGTAAAGGAGACGGTTAACCAAACGGCGATGTTGCCAAAAACATCGGCAAGAACTCGGGCGTAAGGAATATAATAGAATGCGAATTTAGGCTGTGTTTCGTAAGAACAATGGACAAAGCTGAGGGTGACACTGAAGAACAGGTAAAGGAGGTCACAAACCGACAATGCGATCAGATAAACGTTAGTGGAACTCTGCATTCTGCGACGGCTGAGGACAATAATGCTCAGGGTGTTGCCGAGGAAACCGATGGCGGACACAGTCGGGCTGAGGATTTTCTGAACAATGAAACGTGTGTTTTCCAAGGCTTCTTTCCCGTATACATTTTCTGTGTAATTTGCAGAAACTAGACCGCCTGGGTCCCCGCCTCCAAATGTTGTATTTGTAGTCGTCGCGACGCTGCCGGTGTCCATGTTTAGGGTCAAGTTGATAGGTAAACCAAGGTTCTCTTCGGAGTAGAATCTGTCGACGTAAGTCGCCATCATTTGCCAAAAGTTCGTCTTCTGTAGAAAGAAAAAAAAAATTAGGATATATTTAAGAACATATTTGTAGTATCGTATACAAATTAGATAGACCATTATAAATAGAGAACAACTGGCGAACATGGGTGGAGGCTATGCCTAGCAAACACGGTTGCTATTCAGGACACGGAGAACTGTACTACGACTGCTATCATGCAGAGAGATATGCAAAGCATAACAACGGCGTCGCCGATAGGATCCTTAAATAATAATAAAACGAGTCCTTCGGCATTAACGGGAAAACAAATCAGAGCGCCTATAACTATGTTCTTTGCAACGAAAGAAAAAGTATGGTATAGAAAGATTAAAGAGGCTAATCCAGAAGAGGCAAATTTCTTGGTACAAAAAGGACACAACACGGCTATACTTGATAAAAAGGGACAAAATATACTGGCACATGCAGATCAGTTCAGAAGTAGAAACGAACTGGATGACGTAGAAATGGAAGATCAAGAACAAGAAGAGACAGCAAGTTACAAAAGTGGAACAGAGCAGGAAATGGAAGAAAGTGAGAATGCAAAGACAGACGAGTATGAAGAAGAAAATGAAGAGAGACCGAAGATCACCATTAAGAAGAAAACAAGAAAGACGAGAGGAAGGACAGCACAATACGAACATAATAAGGAATAGTAAAAGAAAAAACAAAGGTATACGACCTCTCCGATTCAGGGAGGTGTAGTATCCTATGCAAATTAGACCAGTATAAATAGAGAAGAACTGAATACCAACCAGCCAAGATCGACAAACTCCAAATGAAAAATGATTATCCCAACAGGAATCAAAACTACAATCTTATTTTGATATCAGGGAAGCCATTCCTAAATCCGAAATATACGTCCAAGGAAAATCTCCATTGCATACTTAAAGAATACCCACATTTCTATAGGACTTTTCGAATCTATATCAGATAGCTTTATTTTCGTATCCGAAACGAAAACATAATCTGGCATTATTTCTTACGAAAGAAATTATGTTGACTAATAAAATAAAAAATAAAAATTATAGTATTACAACATAGTTCAAACTGTTGAAATCTAGGAACTTACTAGCTATGGTGCCCTTCTAAACGTAGCTAAAGTGTGACACAAGGCTGAAAGCATGATGCCCCCAGTGAGGATCGAACTTACTACTCAGTCGTAATTGTTCTACAGAGACAAGCTTGTTAACTATTACTCCACATCGAGGTGTCCTAACTTGCTGGTTATGTATGGGACATCGCGAAGAAAACCCGCGCATTTATTTTAGAGAATAGAATCTGCTAGTTGTATTAGGAGGAAAAGTTGGCGAATAATGAAGTATCCTGATCAGCGTAAGTTACCAAATGAGTGATCGGAGGTGATGACGGAGTGAAAGTACATGAGAAAGTCTTACTTACTGTCTTGATTGTTGAGAAGTTCTTATAATAATATTTGAAGAAGCCAAGAACTACGATAAGGCTTTCTATAAGAAACAGATTAAAACTAATTTAGGTTTAAAAAGTTTAACCATCTGAAAAGGGTAGCCAGAAAAAAAACATATAGTGTTGTTCACCCCCACTTCAACTTTGAGGTGAAAACGAAAATTGATAAGACCTTCTTTAAGTCGTTAAACAGACATTTCCCAAAGAACTTCATGTTATATAGAGTTTTCAATAGAAATACCGTAAAAATTACTTGTAGCTGTATGTAAAACACGGAGAAAATAATTAAAGGGTAAAAGAAGAAAAAATGCGTATAACGACGGCGGGAAAAAAGGCTGCCGAGAAAAATGTAACTGGCGGGATGTAGTAAGGGTGTCCATTAAAGGGTAACTACCAGGTGAAAGGACTTGTTTACAGAGCAAGGGTGGAGTTAGAAAATGACTCTTAAAAAGTGTATATTAGATCCAAAGAAGTAACGTTCAAATCGTGTAATTACAATATAATTTAAACCGGCAAACAACTTGCTAGACAGATATGAGAAGTAAAAAAGCGTTCTGTTGTAGAATGGGACATAGTGAAGAAAACTTGTACAGTTATTTTAGGAAATAGAATGTGTATGTTGTGCCAGGAGAAAAAGTTGGCGATAAGATATTATCCTAGTCAGGGTAAGTTACTAAATGAAAGATGAGAGATGATGAACGCGTTTAATCATGTTAGAAAGTTCCTTTTCGCAAGTTAAGAGTAGAAGAAATACTTATAAGGCATTTCCTGTCTCCCCCCCCCCTCAAAGTAGAATGTTTAATTTATTGCCTGAAGGAGTCAAAAGTGCAAAGGTTGGTTTTTCCTATAAAAAAATCTTAAATTGCTGTGTATTTTTGTCATAAGGAATTGCATTGAGGACTCAATGCAATTCCTTATGACAAAAATACACAACAATTTAAGATATATATATATATTGTCATACACAGACAGACTGTTTCCCAGCTCATCAGTGTGGCTAGACGTCCGGTTGCCTCTAGCTAGGATCGAAACTTGACTGAATTGGCGTCAGTCGGAACTTCTACCACTAAGCCGTCGGCGCACGGCAGGGATGAAGGTGAATTTTAGCGTGTTTATTTTTAGATTTAGATAAACACACAGTGACTCAATTCTGCCGAAGAGTCGTGCTATATTAGCTTTAATAGTCACTGTTTACAAATATACCCCTCACACCAACATAGCTCAACCGAAATTTTATTTTTCAGGAGCAAATATTTTTTTATATATAGACACTGTATACTACAGCTGGCCACTCGTATTCGTGGATACTCGTCTAATAGGGCGGCTAGCCAATTCCTATTGCAGACGCTTTCTCATGCACATTTGGGTGGTTTATACTGCAACTATGCTGAACAGACCTTAGCTACAGTTTCTGGAAAAGAGCGTGTTATCTAGCGTGATCAACAATCTGATCAAGGCCTGCGCGCTCAAACCCTCGGTCACGATGACTTGTTATTTCGTGCTAGCACAACTATCAACGGCCCCCAATTTCACTCACAAGGCTTGGGTCAACTCGTGGTATGGTTTTAGGCACTTTTCCAAGGTGCCGCACGCTCCAGACCGATAACATCAGGAAACCTGACAAATTCGAACCAGAGTTTCATGGTCAGAAAGCAAACGTTCTAAACACTCGGCCACATGATCATATACTATATTATACTATACTATCTTCCTTTCTCTCTCTCTCTTTCTCTCTCTCTTCTCTCTCTCTCTCTCTATATATATATATCGAGAGAGAGAGAGAGAGAGAGAGAGAGAGAGAGAGAGAGAGATAGAGAGAGAGAACCGGCCTATATATATATATAAATTGAATGTAGAATCTAGGTTCTACATTCAACACCATCACTTGATAAGACACCAGAAGTGCTTAAACAAAATGGCTATTTTTGTAGTGATTTTATAACATATTTATGTTATAATTTTCGAATATCTATCTATCTATCTATCTATCTATCTATCTATCTATCTATCTATCTATCTATCTATCTGTATGTATAGTGTATTAGGGCAGCAGATCGTTATTTAAACATGTATAGTTAAATATAACAGACAATTAATGTTTATTATGTTTGATCATTTGTTGTCAGTTATATTTAACAATATATATATATATATATATATATATATATATATATATATATATATATATATTTTAGAATTGGACATAGTCCGACAATTTATTTAAAGACATTTATATTATGTTTAACGTTCTTTTTATATTTGCTTAAATACTTGTATCTATAAAAAGAACGTTAAACATAATATAAGTGTCTTTAAATATATATATATATATATATATATATATATATATATATATATATATATATATATATATATATATTACGATTCCAATGTAATAAATTATAACCCTGGAATATTAGTGTTTGAGCCTTTTATATTATATTCTTGCTCTGTCTTAGACATTGAACCCTACCTGGATATATATATATATATATATATATATATTGACTACTAATGTTATATATATATATATATATATATATATATATATATGTGTGTGTGTGTGTAAAACAGTTTTGTTGAATTCAACTGACAAGTTCTGTCTATTTAATGGTTTATTTTGTCCAAGTTTTGAATAAGATATATATCGGGATCGAAATTATGAATAAACTGTCCAAAGTTCATATTTATTTTTATTGGCCTTTTTAGATCGCTGGAATAGAAAATATAATTAGCATTTAGACGGCAAGAATTTATCTAAACAAGTTTTAGTCAGCTAAACACAACCGACTAACTTTTGTATTGTTTTTCAATGTGTGATTTATTCTTTTTACATTGGGCTCAAAATTATGCATAAACTATCAGCGGTTCATGTTTTGTTCTGTTTTGTTCAAGTACATTCAACCATCTCAGTCATTAGCAAGAAATGGGAGTTGTCAGTTTTGTAGACATGATATTGTTGGCTATAACCTAACATTTTCATTTTGGAGGAAGCTCTGGGATTTACATTCGTCCAAAGTGTTAAAACAGCAAATGTCAGGTTGAAGCCACTAAGATGCGACCACACTAATATCATACAGTTCTTGATAATGACTGATTTGATTGAAAGTACTTGAACAGAAACAGAACATGACATATATTTTGAACAGTTTGTTCCAAAGTTTGATGCGAATGCACAATAACTTATTCTAAAACTGGGAAGAAATCCAGTAAAAGTGCAGTCTTTTGAATTTAAGTCTTCAGATCGCTAGATACATGTTTATACTATTGCTTACCCAATACAAGGCCTAAGAGCCCATCAAGTTAGAATGTTACTGAATGAGATTGCTGTAAAGGCGTAAGGAGAGGAAGTAAGAAGTGAATATTAGGAGGATATGTAGAATAGACAAATGTTGAAGAAGATGTCAACTTGAAGATGTTAACATCGCAATGATTGTAGAAGCCTGTATCTGGGGTCTGCTTTAAAAAGTAACAGTTCTGGTGAAGAAGCTGCCTTATTGCCGATTGAATACGCAAGGAATGAGGACATGGTATGACGGGTCGTAGCTATGAAGGTCTGGACTGGTGGAACGAAACAATGTAGCTAGTATTTGTCCCGAATATAGCGAGAGGCTAGCAAAGTTTCGTCTTTTAGGAAAGGGGTTTTAGGGCAGAAAACAAAGCCGCGCAAACGCTTTTGAACTCTTTCGAGATTGGAAAGGGAAGATTGTGCAGCTCCAGCAATACTCCATTTTAACTCTCTTCTGACGTTTGTAAAAATAGAGAATGGCTCCGACTCCCCGACATTCAGCCATCTATTAACACAAGTTCTTTAGGTAGGTTGCCCGCTGCCTCCTCCCGTTGCTTTTTGCCTTCGATATGTCCCGTGAGTGTTAAATTCGCCAAGCTCTTCCTACTCATTATGTGTCCAAGAAGTTTCATATGTTTTCTGATTCTGAGTATATATTTTTGCTTTGGATTTTTGCTGCCACATCTGGTTTGCTGCTCCTGCTATATAGAGATTCTTGATAAAATTCAAACAAAAATCTGCAATGTTATAGATCCTGATCTAACATATCGGTTTCAGTCATTTTCTCACCGACGTAACTTAGCTTCCTTGTGATTTTGTTATAAATACTTTCAAGGTGATTGTTTTGATGAGTCTTTCTCTATGATACAAACTATGAATTTAATCGCAGTTTTAGATTGGCGGCAAGGTCTCATCGTTTTACAGTTGAAATGGCTAGATGCAAGCGTAAGTTCTATACCAACAGATTTTTCTATCGCACTTCTCGCTTAGGGAACTGTCTTTCGGCTTCTCGCTTTCCAGTCAACTTTGATCATCAAAAATTGAAATTTAATGTCCATCGTTATCTATTGTCTTCTAAATTATTGTCCTTTTACTGTTCTATCTCTTTAATAGTGTTCTTTTCACTCATATTCCCTAACACTCAACAAAGCCTTCGTGGTGGTTTTATTGCCTTGATTGAGGTAAAACTCTTTACCAGCTTCTTGCTTCCTTCTTAAATTTCATCTTCTAAAATTTAAATGCAACGTCACTCGTTATCTTCTGTCTTCTTAATTATTCTCCTTTCGTTGTCCGCTCTCCTTAATAATATACTTTTCTCATATTCTCTAACCCCTTAGGAGTGTTAAAAAGCAGGCCGTATAGGAAACACTTCGCTTTCCCCTTTTTAAAATCTGGGAGCAACCAACCAACAAACCCGTTTAGCTGTTGAAAGTTATGCATGAAGAAACCAGAATCTTTTTTTTTCAACCGTTCTTGCTGTTCGAGATTTTTTTCAACAGACAGGTCACTTTTCGATCTCGCCACTTTTTTGCATAATGCCATATTTGTCAACCAAGAAGCTGCATCGGTTACCTACCTAGGTACTGGTCCAAGGCACTGTTTCAATATCTTGAATTTGTTCGAACTCAAGTCGTGTTAGTTAGTAGGTGACAAGTTGAGAAAATCCATCAAAAGGAAAAAGGATGGGTGATGTCATACTGCAAATATACCGATCGGCCTCATTGTTCCAAAATAACTCTTCTCTTCCAATAAGCAATTCAAATGAGCCAATTGCTCGTTGAAGCATTGCACGATAAGAGTTTGTTAAGATAGCAGTGATTCGTAATCTAGAATTGCGTTCGTTTTGTCCGCACATGCGCAGTAATGTTACTTCCATCTGATTGGTTTCGAAGTAATATCAAGACGACATAACCGGTTCTCGAGATATTAATCTGAACAGACAGTATATTTATGTCGGTAAAACAACGTTTTTTTTTATAATCCATTATTAAACATATCTTATCCACTTTGTAAATATTCAGCAGTTTCCAGATTCTTTTTGCTTCCGAGAATTTTCTGAATGATTCCATTTTTTTTTGCTTACTAAGAAATTTTATATCGTATTTGCATATGTTTCTAACAAAACTGAAAACAGATCCACGCGAAAAAATCTAATAACCTTTTGGGGAAAGCACTATATACCTGAAGGAAATAAGAAATACGAAACAGACATTGTGGTTTGCTTTGTGGCTGAGATAGGTGCAACACTCACAACAATGTCAGAAGAAGACGTTCGATTCCAGGTCAAGCCAGGATTTGCATTGCAGATTTTCAAGACAGCCAGCTAGATAGACATTTCTCACAAAACAATTACTGTGATATCACACTAATTGCATCTTAGGCTTGTGGCATTGTGGTTAGAACATTTGCGTTCCTGTCCTGAGGTTAGTATTCTCCATGGGCATTCATTAGGAGGTGACATTTTGACAATAATGATTTGGGAGGCGTTCCCATCATGCAAGTGCGAGAAAAATCACACCAGCGGTTATCTAACGCATGCAAACATAATTGCATAGATGGAATTGTTCGGAGGACGTGGATAGATGCACAAAGTAACTAGTCCTTGTGACTGAGGGTTTAAGAGTACTGTTGCAATATAAATGAAAGATATGTGGATGTTAAGAAAAAACACATGCGTTTGAAAAGAAAATTAAATAGCCATCCAAACTGTCCGGCATACTCGGAAATGAGATGTCAACAGTTATAATTATATTCAGATACAAGGAGTGTTTTATAGAGATGGATTATTCTAACAATATTTTATATAAGGAAGATGCAACTCTTGTCCGATACAGACGATGTTATATGAAGAAGACGTAACTCTTGTTCGATACAGACAATGTGATATAAGGAAGACGTAATTCTTGTTCGATACAGACAATGTCATATAAGGAAGCCATAACTCTTGTCCGATAGAGACGATATGATATAAAGAAGACGTAACTCTTGTCCGATACAGACGATATGATATAAGGAAGACGTAACTCTGGTTCGATACAGACGATGTGATATAAGGAAGACATAGCTCTTGTCCGATACAGACAATGTCATATAAGGAAGACGTAACTCTTGTACGATACAGACAATGTCATATAAGGAAGACGTAACTCTTGTCCGATACAGACGATGTGATATAAGGAAGACGTAACTCTTGTTCGATACAGACAATGTGATATAAAGAAGACGTAACTCTTGTCCGATACAGACGATGTGATATAAGGAAGACGTAACTCTTGTCCGATACAGACGATGTGATATAATGATGACGTTCATTTTGGTATTTTACAAGTTCTACTAAAATACTTTTAAAATCCTCCATGATAAGAGTCTGACGAAAAACTCGATTTTCCGTATTTTAATCCTCGTAAATCTTTGTCGCCAAGTTGTTGTTGATACTGGCAAAAAACGGCAATATTTTATTTTGAGTCTCCGAGAAGTGCAAATTCTTGTCGCCCAAGCTGTTGTGGTGAGAAGAGAGAAATTTTTTCTTTCCGTGTAGGTCCCAATTTTTCGTCACCAAGTTGTTGTGGTCGGCAAGGGAGAATTTTTCTTTTTTCTTTTCCATGTGAGTTCGAATTCCTCGTTGCCAAGTTGTTGTGGACAACGAGGGAGAATTTTTTTTTCTTCCCGTGTGAGTTCGAAGTCCTCGTCGCCAAGTTGTTGTCGACGAGGGAGAATTATTTTTTTTCTTTCCATGTGAATAAGGAAGACGTAAATCTTGTTAGATAGGGAGGATTTGAGAAAAGGAAGATGTAACTGTTGTCCGATACAGACGGTTTGAAATAAGCAAGACGTACCTCTTATTCTATTGAGACGATTTGAAATAAGGAAGACGTAGCTGTTTCCGATACAGAGACGTAACTCTTCTTCAATACTGAAGATTTAATGGAAGGAAAACGCAAACCTTGTTTCATGCAGACAATTGGATATAAAGAAGGCGAGAATCGATACAGAAGTTTTGATATGAGGCAGACGTAACTCTTGTACGATACAGACGATGTGATATAAGGATGACGTAAAACTTGATCGATACAGAGGACATGAATTAAGGAATACGTAACTCTCTTACGACTGAAGGTGTTTTGGTATAAGGAAGGCGTGAATCTTTTTCGATACGGCGCATTTAATCAACGGAAGCGTAGGTCTTGTTCCATGCCGATGATTTGAAATATGGAAGACGTAACATTTGTACAATACAGACGATTTAAATAAGCCAGACGAAAATCTTGTCCGATACAGACGATTTTAACAAGGTATACGTAACACGTTGTGTTTATAAACAGATGAGGAAGAGTTCGATAACAAACAGACAGGCTACAGCTTTATATATATAGATAAACTGCTGGGTGTTGGACACTGAGTTCAACAGCCAGCAGCGATAGTCTGTTTCATGTTTAAACGTAATCTTTTGCGTTTAAGCATGAAACTTATTGTCGGCGCATGGTGTTAACTTCAATGTCCACGTTTATATTTACAAACGCTGTATCTCTGATATTGAGCACTTTAACCCATAAATATACCATATCGCAAAACTAAATTTTAGCGCGCGCGCACACACACACACACACACACACACACACACACACACACACACACATATACATATATATGTATGTGCGTTTGTTTGTGTGCGTGTACTGACGTGTCAAAAATTATAGGATAGCAAAATCAGAAGCAGTTGTTAAAATTTTATATTGAAGTCATGAAAATGCCCAGATCTATCTATCTATCTATCTATCTATCTATCTATCTAAATTCATTTTATATCTGAGTCTGTTCATATCTATCTATCTATCTATCTATCTAAATTCATTTTATATCTGAGTCTGTTCATATCTATCTGTCTATCTATCTATCTATCTATCTATCTATCTATCTATCTATCTATTCATTTTATATCTGAGTCTGTAAATATCTATCTATCTATGTATCTATCTATCTATCTATCTATCTATCTATCTATCTATCTATCTATCTATCTATCTATCTATTCATTTTATATCTGAGTCTGTTCATATCTATCTATCTATCTATCTATCTATCTATCTATCTATCTATCTATCTATCTATCTATCTATCTATCTAAATTCATTTTATATCTGAGTCTGTAAATATCTATCTATCTATCTATCTAAATTCATTTTATATTTGAGTCTGTTCATATCTATCTATCTATCTATCTATCTATCTATCTATCTAAATTCATTTTATCTAAATTCATTTTATATCTGAGTCTGTAAATATCTATCTATCTATCTATCTATCTATCTATCTATCTATCTATCTATCTATCTAAATTCATTTTATATCTGAGTCTGTTCATATCTATCTATCTATCTATCTATCTATCTATCTAAATTCATTTTATATCTGAGTCTGTTCATTATCTATCTATCTATCTATATATCTATCTACATTCATTTTATATCTGAGTCTGTTCATATCTATCTATCTATCTATCTATCTATCTATCTATCTAGCTAAATTCATTTTATATCTGAGTCTGTAAATATCTATCTATCTATCTATCTATCTATCTATCTATCTAGTCTGTGTATTTTAGAGTGCTGTTCGATCCATTTTGACCATATGATCTATCAAAATACACAAAGCACGCATTGCTATGCAAACTCATCATATCTTGAAAGTGTTTTTGTGTGCTTAAAATCATTAAAAACATATTTCAAGTCGAGAATTCCCAATTTCTGTGCTTAACTTTTAATCTTTCCATACCGAGAGAAACATTAATTTTTTTCGTTGTACAAACACGATTAAGGTTAAGTAAGATAGAAGAAATGCCTTTAATTGTATGAATAACCAAATCGGAAAAGAAAAACAGAGTTCATTAATTGACATTCCCGCAAATAAATCTCCCAAAACAAAGTCGTTCTCTTAAGTGTTCTTTGGTGAAGTTGTGAACTGAGCTAAAGGAAATTGTATTTTTCACTTAAAATTAGATTTACTTTTACTGTCATTATTCGATGATGTTTGAAAATATTTAAAAGTTTTTATTGGTTAGTATACTTGTTGTTAGTTTGGAAACCACTCAAAATTCTCTTAGAAACCTGGTAATGTCTTGTGAAAAATAGTGACCCGTGGCGATGGGTTTATATGTACGTGTGCGTGTCAGGAGTGGGTGAAGAAAACTGATGAGATATTACCATGCATCGAAATCGAAGGTTGCAATCTTCCGTTGCTACACATCAAATCAACTCAGTAGTTGCTCAGTGTTTCCCAGGTTTAAAATAAAATAAAATAAAATATTTTAATGTTTTCGTTCGATGCGTGACTACGTTTCTTTGTGAAATCCTTTACGAGAGATGAAATTTTTATTAAGAGGAGAAAGGAACAAAAAAAATTTGCAAAAATTAATATATCTTTGAAAACTTCGACAATGCACAGAAAATGGCGTTCAGTCACGGGGCGTCAATCATGTAGGTCCGAATATTTAAACAAATGATAATCTTCGGGCAGAGTGCGCTCAGGGGCGGGTCAAGACCTATCACATTGCATTGCATATATATATATATATATATATATATATATATATATATATATATATATATATATATATACCTCTATTCCAGCTCTACTTAGCCTATTGAGCACTCTACGCTTTAGTTTTACTACTCGCTTTTTTTTCTTTCTTTGGACTAAAAACTTAAGGCATTGGTCGATTTATTTCGCCCCGTTCGGATATTTTTAGTTCATTTTTTTATTTCTATTTTTTTCCTCGGCTACCGATTTGTTTTGACATATTTACAAGTTTATCAAACGAGTATTACTATTAGTATATATATATATATATATATATATATATATATTTGTAAATAAATGACAATAAGAAAACAGTAATTGCTGACGCGTTTCGTCCTAATGCGGACTTTTTCAAAGCAAGTAACGAAATCATTTTAATCAAACAAAGAAAATAAATAAAAACAAAAAACAGAGTGTTCTTAGCAACGGGAATGTAGGAAACGCTATTTTCGTATTTTTAACTGAAAATGACGTCAGTTAATGTCACGTGTGGAGAATATTGCTTTGAAAAAGTCCGCATTAGGACGAAACGCGTCAGTAATTACTGTTTTCTTATTGTCATTTATTTACAAATATTGTCTTCTCTAAAAGTTAAATTTGAGAAATTTTCATATATATATATATATATATATATATATATATATATATATATATATATATGTATATGTATATGTATGTATATATATATATATATATATATATATATATATATATGTATGTAAATTTTGGGGGACACCCTATATATATATATATATATACATATATATGTATATATATATACATATGTATATATATACATACATACATACATACATACATACACAAAGGGTGTCTCTCGAACTTGACATAAATTTGTAATATAATAGCATAGTCAATTCTGGCTCAACTGATCTCAAATTTTAACAAAATATGTAAAATCTAAGTTGAATGTGCGGACTTATCTCAATGAGAATCTACCAAGTAAATTGATCGGGCATGCCAGTGATAATGTGTAGTTGAAATGTCCACCAGTTTCACCTGACTTGACACCTTGTGATTTTGTTCTATGGAGCTATATGAATGGACAGCTCTATATCCCATGTCTTCCTACAAGCCTAGAGCAACTTAATCAAAGAATTACTGGGGCGCTGGAGAATGTTACGCAAGACATGCTACAGCGTGATTGGCAGGAGCTGGACTACCGAATTGACATGTGTCGTGTCACAGGTGGTGCGTATATTGAACATTGGTGAAGCTTTGTGAAATGAGTTATAAAATATACATCCCTATGAATATTCTGTCCGAAATTTCATAATTAAATCTTTTATTGTCCAACATGAAGCCTTTCGTTTGCCTGGGACTAGTTAGCTGGATGTAGTTACTCAGATATTCACATTTTTAACGATTTTTTGAACACCATGTATATATACATGTATATGTATATATGTATATATACATGTATATGTATATATGTATATATACATATATATGTATATATGTATATATACATATATATATGTATATATACAAATATATATGTATATATATGTATGTATATATATATATATATATATATATATATGTGTGTGTGTGTGTGTGTGTGTGTGTGTGTGTGTGTGTGTAATTAGGCAGCATCATTTCGTTGTATTAAACGCCAAAGACAACTTAGTCCTGCTGATTTTCTTTTGTATTTTATAAGAATCAAATAAACGTTACGAATTATTTTTAATTCAAGAGACGCGTTAATGTTATCACGTGCAGGCGAAGCCATGAAGGGGTGATAAAGATTTTTTTATTGTAAATACCTAAAGATCAAAAATACGTTATGGAATTTTAAAAAAATTCTTATAAATGTAGCAATACGATTCCGCTGTAAGGCAATTGGCTAATGTTAAAAAATTGACCCTGATGATGAACGATAACGTTCGAAAGTACTCGGTTGTCTTTTGGATAATATATATATCAATATAATTTTGAAATAAAAAGTCTCATTCGAAAATATGAGAAAGTACCAAAGAAAATCAGCAGGACTAAGTTGTCTTTGGCGTTTAATACAACGTGTTTAAATATATATATGTATATTTCACATTTTAAACGATTTTTTGAAAACCCTGTATATATACATGTATATATTTTTGAATTGGACATAGTTCGACAATTTATTTAAAGACATTTATAATATGTTTAACGTTCTTTTTATAGATACAAGTATTTAAGCAAATGCTGTGTTTTATAATAAACAGTATTAAATAACATTTACCGGCCTGAATGTCCGAGAAATTTTCATAGAAAATTTTCGTTCTCCGACAGGAATCAAACCTGTATCCTAAGTCCGAGAAATTTTCATAGAATGAAAATTGTTAACCAGACGCTTCTCTGTGGCCGCACGGTTAAGGCACATCGCGCGGAAAGATGGTTCCGTATATGATACAGTTTCGATTCCTGTCGGAGAACGAAAGTTTTCTATGAAAATTTCTCGGACATTCAGGTCTGTAAATGTTATTTAATACTGTTTATTATAAAACAGAGCATTTGCTTAAATACTTGTATCTATAAAAATAACGTTAAACATATAAATGTCTTTATATACATGTATATATAAAAAATTTATGTATATATATATATATATGCGTGGTTGTGTATGTGTTCGGGTTTTTTTTTATCAAGGGTCGTGTCTCGTCACCGTTTTTTTTTGTGTGTATATATATCTAAATATGTCTGGGCGCTTATGTATTATAACCTGAGTGTGTTTGAATTGTTTTACGTGAGAGGTGGCTACCATATTGAAGTTAAACTGTAAAAATGTATACATTTTTGTCTGGAGCTATGAACATCCGTTTTAACATAATTTCAATGAAAGAATAAATTAAATAGCATATGTATTTTTTTCCTCCTCGGTAATTTTACAATTTAAAACTTAATAGAGACTTGATTTAGATTTCTAAATAGGTAATTTTTTACTTTTAATTTTAATTTCAAATTTTATAAATCTTTTAATATCTATGATAACCTTGCTTCGTTGTCAAATTTTTTGAATTACCATATACTTGTATTTTGATTGGTCATTCTAGCTTATGTAACAGCGTTTACCCCTAGCGAAGGATCGTTAATTAATTTGAAACTTTTAAAACCATTTATTCTACGTTCAACATCATCACTTGATAAGACACCAGAAGTGTTGAAACAAAATGGCTATTTTTGTAGTGATTTTATAACATATTTATGTTATAATATTTAAATAAATAATTATATATATATGTATATATGTACATATACATATATATATATTTATATATGTATAATCCGTTCATATATTTACACAAACACACACTCACACACACATACACACATATATGTACATATACACACTATTGTTCAAAAGTTTGAAGTCCCTCCTGGTAACTTTTTAAATTTGTTGAAAAAGTAGTTGCTTTCTACTTTAAGAAAGAGAATCATGGTTAAAAAAAAGTTGAGTTATGATCTTCTATGAGAAATATTATTATGACGAGAATAAAAAAAGCATTTTATGATTAAATTTTGCTCTCGTCACAATATCCTTCTTTAACCTTGATTACTGCGGCACCGAAGTTTGGTATTCGATGCAAAAATTTCTCAAAGCATAATTTTGAACAATTGATTCCATTCTTTTTTCAACGACTCTAAGAACTCTTTTTATTCTTTTTTTTACTCTTCTGTAAAGTTCATCCCATGGTAATTCTGGGGGTGGCTTAAAATTTTTGAACTGTATAATAATATATATATATATATATATATATATATATATATATATATATATATATATATATATATATGCATGTATATTAGAATAGTTTTTTTAATACGGCATTATATTCTGCCTATGACTGGAATAAAATGGTGATAATATCAATATAAACATATTTGAATTCACGCAAAACTTATTACATTTGAAAATAACTTAATAAAAAAAAACAAAAAATCATTTTCAAAACGTCTTGATAAACAAGTAAAATAAATTATTTATAAAAGGAGGCAAATCCTGGAGAACTATGCAGAGCAAAGCAACAGTTAGTATAAGCTCTTTGACAAAGAAGTTACCAAAATTTGAAAAACAAAAAATAACGAAATAGAAAGTGATAAAAACAAAGAAGCTGAAGACGTGGCCACGAAAGTAAAATTAGAAAATAGAATAAAACGACCAGCAAAATTAAAACCTTTTATAAAATTAAAAGCCCATAAGGATAACTTCACGACCAAACTCAAATTTCACACAATTTGATATAACTAAACGCTTACCCATCCATTCAAAAGAACACATGAAATAAAGCACTAAACTTAACTAAACAACATATGAACATCTCCAACAATGAGATAGAAATAATAAAACATTGTAGAAGATTTATATTGTGCCATAAGAAAAATATGAACCAAAAAAGGCCAACACGATAATTTTGATGTAAAATTGGGTAGCTATGACGGTGCATAGGGGGTGGGTATATATATATATATATATATATATATATATATATAAATATATATATATATATATATATATATATATATATATATATATATAAACAAAAAAGCAACAACTAATTTACAAACAGATATGGATTTATACAGGGACGATGAACTACTAATATTAAAAAAATCGTCACGACAGAACAACAGAAATAATCAGAAAAGAAATAACAAAAACTTAAGATTCACAATCCATATAAAATTCAACTAAATATAGTTAATTTCTTAGATATAACCTTCAATTTAAACAACAAAACATACAAACCATACAGAAAACAGAATAACAATCCAAAAAATATTAACAAAAATTCCAACCACACATTAACGTATTTAAATAAATACCCATATCCATAAAATAAAAGCTTTCGAGAAATTCTAGCAACTTAAAAATATACACTGAAAACAAAAACAAAATACACAGTCCAAAGAAACAGCAGATATCCAAACAAGCTAGAATATAATAAGGTAAACAGCACAAACAAAAACAACAGAAAACGAAATATAACTTGGTTCAATACACCCTATAACAAAACAATAAAAAAGGCAAAATATTATTCAAACTAATTGACAAACACATCACTGAAAACAGAAACTCATAAAAATATCAATACAAATAAAAGCAAAATCAGTTACAGCTGTATGGAAAAAAATAATAAACAAATGTAATAAAAAATACTTAATAAAATCATTAGCAATAACAGCAACATTAGCAATAACAATTGTAAATGTAATTGTAGAAACAAAGAAATTTCCCCACTTCATAACAAATGTTTAACCAATAATATAATATACAACGCTATCGTAATTGCTAATACTAACACAGACAAAAAGGTTATATAGTTGCTAACAACCATGCAATTTGTTGTCTTGCAATTGATAATTAGTTTCCTTTAAGTTTCTTTGTTTTCATTTTCTCAAAAACTTCGTCGTTGCTTACATGTTCGGTCCAATAATCCTTCCGTAGAACCACATTTCTCTTGCTTCAGATATCTTCAACTTTGAGAAGATTGTTTAGCATTCACTGCTATACCGGATATCCGGTATTACGCTTAATCTTCTCTCGCTCTCTCTCCGTCATATTTTTCTTTATTTTCTCTTTATTTATTTTATTATTTCGACTAAACTAGTGTCAAGTTTGTATTTATTTCTTTTTCTTGTTTCACCCTTTCGGCTTTCAATAAACCTGTTGATGAACTGGACTTCATCTTCAGACTTTTCATTGCCGTCAGACCATTATTTGACTGTTGTATGCACGCGTGGGTTGACGGACGGGAGGCAATTTCGTGGATATTAACTTTCTATAAATAGATACACTGATTTACAACCATTATTCATGAAAAAACGTAATGTGTTATCGTTGTATCTACGCGAAGAAGCCAGTGTAGGGTTAATGCCTCAAGCCACGCAAATTTTGGAATAGGCTGATCGTTGAATTTTATTCAGAGTTTAATCCCACGTAACCCGTTCGATCCACCGTATTCAGTTGACTATCAAACATCTGATTCAGAAAACAGGTCAGGTACAGATGTTTCGATATTAAGTTCAGATTATCGATGATAGAATGGATATTAGTATATTTTTCAAACACATGTATCACGAAGCTTCCGAAGAATTTACCAGCATAACAAATTATTGAAAGGAAATATTTCTGATAGGAAATCTCTGACCATAATTGGTTGAATTGATTCTTGTGTCAAAACGGTTTTCATGTAGGAAGACAACAGTGGAGAGCATGTTATCGTAATATAAAAAAAGCAATTATAAAAAGTGACAGGATATTTTTTATAAGAAAAAAAAAAAAGAGTTGTAATGTATACAGAGTGCGATGGGTAAATTGTCGCCATTTTATATCTTTACTTTTGCGCATGCGCGTTGTTTGTTTTTGTTTTTGTCTACGGCACAGTATAATTGGGTCATTTGGGCACCCCCTGTGAGAAAGAGACGCAATTCACTCAGCCAGAAATTTGGAAACGACACGCTGTACTAGTTGGCATTCGCACCGGAAGTTCCAATACGAACATTTCAAAGTGTTTGGGTGTAAATCTGAAGACAGTGCAGAGGATTCGGAAAGAGATGGATGAGTCTAATGGTGATTACGAAGGTATGGTAACTAGGAAACTCTGATCGTTCCGATAAGAAAAGAACTCTCGAATTTTTTGGTGAGGGCCCCAGACTCAACACTGTATAGTAGGGTCAATTGGGTACCGTCTGTGCGAAAAAGAGCACCATGACGCAAATCACTCCGCCAGAAATTTGGAAACGACATGCTGTACTGTTTGGCATTCACACCGGAAGCTCCAATACGGAAATTTCAGGATGTTTGGGTGTCAATCTGTGGACAGTGCAGCGGATCAGGAAAGCGCTGGACGAGTCTATGTGTAAGTACGAATGTGTTTTGAGTGATCACTAGTGAAGGGGAAGTTATATCTCTATTCATTTACCTACAAGGCCTCAAACTCAACAAGGCGGTCTGCATAAAGTACCTTGAGGAGGTAGTGCTACTCAGGGTGAAGAGAGTGGCTGCTGGTAGACCCTATGTCTGGCAACAGGACTCTGCACCATGCCACACAAGCTGGAGAACACAGTGATGACTGTCAGACAATTTCTGCGATCACATCACCCCTTATATCTAGGCACCTATCTCCCCCCGACTTCAACCCCCTTGATTATTATGTTTGGAATGCAGCTGCATCAAGAGACCAACAAATCTCCCCATAACACAGAAGACAAAGATTATGGCAGCATTCATCAACTTAAACAAAGAGACTACACAGAAGAGTTGCAAGAAATTCCGAAGTCGTCTGGAGGCTGTGGTTGAAGCCAAGAGCGATTTTACTGAGTAAATTTACTCTTTAGTATTTCAAGATATTTTTGTATATATATATATATATATATATATATATATATATATTACATGAATCATTCATACAAAAAAACAGATTAGTGAAATTAATGATATAAATGCCGAGAATATATCTTTGCAAACAAATTTATTAAAATTACATTAACCAACGAACCTCCAGACGAATGTTATGATCCCTGTTTTAATAAATTCAACTTGTATAAGGTTTTTCTTTGCTATTACTTTCATCTGTTCATACAGACATCATCAGGCATGGAAATTGATTTGTTTTTTTTTATAATACATCCAGGTAATAACGGGACACGAAAGATTAGACGTGAATCGAAATATGTTTTTTTTTTAGAAATGTGTTGTTGTTTAACGGTAAGAAATTTTGGAGCGTGCGGTCGCAACTCTATGGTTGAATTTTTTGAAAATGTAAGACAGTGCGTTGTTTTTACTAATATGGTAATTGGAGAATTTTTTTGTTGTAGTTTTTTTTTCAGTCGATGTGGCATGAACTAAATTGTTCAATAAATAGAGCAATGTCGCAGCTATTATCCCGAAAGTTGCACATCGGATCAGTTCTTTTAAAATCAAATATGTGGTGCAGTTCAATTTATATTACATGAATCATTCATACATT
The DNA here is from genome assembly GCA_964036315.1 of Acanthosepion esculentum. Classification (NCBI taxonomy): domain Eukaryota; kingdom Metazoa; phylum Mollusca; class Cephalopoda; order Sepiida; family Sepiidae; genus Acanthosepion; species Acanthosepion esculentum. Next base: position 21,529,727 of record OZ038487.1, read on the forward strand.
CATATATATATATGTTAAAATGAAATAGACGACAATCTGGCACGCTATATACATTTTTTCTTACAGTTTTGTTTCTCTTTTATTCACACCTATAGCAGCCAGAGAGACCAGACGGTCTCGGCGAAACGCGTCATTTATAATTTTTCCACTTGTTGCAAAATAAAAGCGTCACATTTGCCTTGATATAATCCCCACAAGATAAAATCCACTCAGATAAGTTTTGCTTTTCATATTGTCCCCTTACAGATATATTTTTAGTCACATCTAAATTTCTTATACACACACACACACACACACACACACACACACACACACACACACACACACACACATATATATATATATATATATATATATATATGAAACTAGCAGCTATACCAAGCTGGCCGATCAGAAAAAAGCGTTCAATTAGAATGGAGCAAAAACAGCATCATGTATCGATGTAACAGAGTTTATCTTCTTCAATTACTTTAAAGTACTTTCATTAAAAAAACATTTTGAATTAATGCAGTTACTGATATAACAGAAGTCTACTTATTCAATCGAAGTTAGCCGAGGACATGAAGGGGTTAAACAGGCAATATGAAGACCCGCTTCAGACCACAATTATTTTGGAGTTTTTGAAATTCAATTTGTCACTGTCCTACAAGGGATGTAAAAAAGGATACATTTATAAAGCAATTGTTAAGTTTGATGAAAATTGGTTTAAAAGATCAACGGAAAATAAGAAATAAACCAGTAAAAAAAAACATTTTTCGCTATTTACATGGGTTTTCACTATACGGGTGGACTCAATTATCAAGTTAAATGACTGTTAAACAATCAACTTATTGCTGGTTACAAATAAGTGAAGTTTGTATTAGATTACTTGAAAACTGGGGGAGATTTTAGTTTAAAATTTGCATTTAAATCGATTTGTGTTGAAATCAATTTTTCGTTTTTCGCGGTTTTTCGCTAAACGCAGTGGCGTATAAATAAAAATGAGGTATCGTTGAACTCGTCATGATGTAAGTAACCTATATACTGAGGTTGAATGAAAGCGGAGGAAAAAGTTGAATTCATCAATTTTTGATCAGCTTTATCGATTATTGATTATTTTTTAAAATATCGATTTTTATGCTAAGAACATATCTCTTACATTGCATAATGTATGTGCCAAGTTTGGTCAAAATCGGTTGGATGGAAAATATATCAAAAAGACGGACACACAGGCATCCCCTGTTTTTTATATATAGATTAATAAAAAATATTTTTAATCAGACATTACTTTTTATTACTCTAAATGTTACTTTTGTAGATACACGTATTTGAGTAGGCACCTTGTTTTTAATTTCCTTTAAACTGTGTAATTTAACGTCTACCGTCCTACGCACTCGATAGACTTACTAAAGAGAATATGCGGAGTTTTTAAAAAATCTACTCAGGCATATGTATCCGCAAAAATAAGGTTTGGAGTGATTAGAAACAATGGCGGATTTAAAGTGAAATCTATTTATTCCTTAGAATACGTTTCAGATACGAAAAAAAAAAGTAAGCCGATGTAAACTTTCGAAAAGATTTGGGCTTCTGAGAAAATTTGAACGAGAAGGTGTGCATTGTTTAAAAGGTTAATTGATGAACCGTGACACTTTCTGTGCCTGACCAGTCTAAAGCATGCTCGATTAAACAATGGATGGAGCAGGGAGGAGTGTACATTCTCCTTATTAAGTCTCGCGAATACGTAGCGGGTAGAAGTAATCTAAGTACCAAAAAAAAAAAAAAGAAAAGAACGAAAGATAAAACAAGACGTCTCCTCAAACAATGTATCGAGAAAAATAACGTTTAGAGTAATAAGAAATACACACACACACACACACATATATATATATATATATATATATATATATATATATATATATATATATATAAAAGGCCAATGGTCAGGGTTGAACTGGACCAGTGGGCATTAGTATTAGAAAGTGCTCAATACACGTATGAATAGTGAATATATAAAACTAAAAAAATAACATGTAGACCTTTTAACTTTAAAAATTAGGAGATCAGTTAATTTTGCTACCTTGGTTTTAATCTTATTCTATCCTCTGGCGATTTTTATCAACTGACCTCCCAAACGCTTTATTAAAAAAAACACAAAAGACAATGAAAAAAATAATAAACGAAGGCACAGCATCGGGTGTGATAGAAAGGGACGAGAAGAAGAAGAAGAAGAAGAAGAAGAAGAAGAAGAAGAAGAAGAAGAAGAAGAAGAAGAAGAAGAAGAAGAAGGGTTTATTAATATATTACAAAACAAGGGTATATATATATATATATATATATATATATATATATATATATATATATATATATATATATATATATATATATATATATGAAGAAACAGGTAAACCACTGCTAGTGGTGGACTACTTAGACCGCATATTAGCCCGCTTCCAATAGTGTCCAACGTATTTATGAGGATTGGTACATTAGTGTTCATAGGTACGGTATATAACAGTATTTATTCAGGTTTCATTCATTCAGTCATGGTTGCCAGATACGTGACTTGGGACAACTTCTGCCTTGTCAGAATAACATATCAGCTCTTCGTTTGGACTCTTCTTCCCACCTACTCACTGTCCATCCCCACATCACAACACACGGTTGGCAACTCAAATGGGCGGCATCGGAACTTTCAGAGGGAGAGTCTGTTCTCGGGAACGGGCCGTCCAGAATTCAACTTTGATTGTTAATATCGACCTGCAATCAGAAATCATCAAGCCCTCATCCTTTCATTGATTCATCTGTTCCCTTTCGGTCAAGTGGTTAACAACGTTGAAAAACATATCTCACAGACCATATCGCTTGTCATAAAACTTGAAACACTCAAGAGAATGATAAGATCTCATTCTTTTCCCTTCTATATGGGCGTTCCAATCATATTGTTATACCCACTTGTATTTCTGGCGTGACATTGCGTTCAATGTCTATTCCAGCACCATATTACATATGTATTTTTCCTGAAAAATGACTGGCAATAAATATGATATGACAGTGACGAGACCATTTTATAAATTTATCTATTGATAGGGTAGTCCAGAAAAATGGAAAAGCATAACTTTGCAAAAATTATTAGGGCAAATATAAGCAATTTCAGCCTAAATTTGAACTCTGTCAATATCCCTTTCATTGCAGACACACATTTTCACCTCCACACATAACAGGCTACGGCAGAAACACATCCCAGATATTCCTCTCAGAAATACCTCTCACATAATTGTAAGATATTAGACAATGTTGTTTTCATCTAGATAATGTCTTACCATTACGTGGGAGGTATTTCTACAGCACCCTATGAGTTTAATGGTCAGAGTTGAATCAAACCAGGAAACAGTAATATTAAAAAGTGCTCAATACCCGTGTGGTAAAAAATAATGAAATAAAAATAAAAATAACATCTAGATTTTTAGCTTTAAAAATCAGGAGGTCAGTTGAGTCCACTACCTTGGTTTCAACCTTAAGGTATCCTCAGGCGATTTTATCAATTGACCTGAGGATGCCGTAAGGTTGAAGCTAAGGTAGCGGATTCAACTGATCTCCGAAATTTTAAAGTATAAATAAATATGTGTGTGTGTGTGTTTTGTTAATGTGACTGAGAAGGTACTTTTGTTAACTCTTTTATTATATTTTTTGTATGCGAACGGGTGACCCTAAAAGATTGGAAAAATTTATTTATCTTTCTCCTGCTTCTTATAAGCCCCCAGTGACCTATATAAAGTGACTACAAATATAGTAAACACGATCTGGAGATTTATGCTTAAAACAGTCACAACGCAGTGTTTATTTCTATGTCAATACGGGTTATATCTATCTATCTATCTATCTATCTATCTATCTATCTATCTATCTATCAGTGTTCGAGCCATGAATAATTTTTGTCTTTATCAACTTTATTCTTCATAAAATAATGTATAATTACATTTGATTAAATTCACCATTATTTGAGGCGGCCTGTTAGTACTTACATTGCAGCTACTCTTTGCGCTTTTGATGCGGAAATTACGCAAGTTTTGAGATGGAAAATGTTTAGACGAAGCTGGTTTTCGTCAGAGAAAGCAACTTGCGTCGATTTATAATAACCGGCTGCTGCAAGTTCATGTGAATATAGCGAGTTGGATAGAAAAAGACCATCCATTTTTTTGTGTTCTTCTTTCCGTATAAGGTAGTACGTATAGAGAACATCATTTTTCCTATAATCGACTTTGTACGCTTCCACTGCCATACAAAAAAACTATATACACCCTTGTGAAAATTAATTCAAACAAAACAAATAATTCCGTTATTAGTTACTTGTTTCGTATTTTTCCAATGAAACATGACCCACTGCACATGTCAGTACTTCGTATGTCCATTCCACGAAGTCGTTATTTGCAGATTGACCACAGATTCTCAACTGGATTTAAATCAGGAGAGTTTTCGGGCCAGTCTATAGTACTGATTTTCTCACTGTTAAGGCTTGCTAGTTTGTTCGTGCAGCATTACTATTTTCGCACGCTTCCTTGGAGTAACGTCCATCGCAGACAATAGGCATAGGGCATAGGACAACTAATCGACAATCAAGACAATAGTGTCTGGGCGTGATTAAAATCTGATGCAATCACGGATGACGCAATATTTTTCAAGGCCAAACAAATCTCATCATACACCCAGAAAACAGATTCATATTACTGCACCCAACTGCAAATAACCTGATCTGAGGAAAAAATAGAAATAGATTACACCATGTCACTCTCGTGGATCTAAAACTGACCGTATGGTGAAAGGAATGAAACTAAGCCGGTGGTTTCAATTAATTTTCACAAGAGTGTAAGTACACTAAAAAATTATTCTTAAAGGCTACGATTGATGAGTATATCGTTCCAATTGGTTCACCAAAACGCAAATTACTTATGACTCAATCTAAAACATTCGTGTGCATGAATCCTGCGAGGCAGGCTATTGTATAAGCTCGAATGAGTCTTATCCCAGCGCCTCTAACGATGAATAAAGTTATCACGTAATTGCCGCTTGAGACTCTCCATTTTAGGCAATTCTTGAGCGCTTTCCAGCATTAACTTCCAGTTCACCTTTTTCAAAAATTCAAAGTTTAATCTGGCATATTGATTCAGCGTAGCAGTAATAACATCGGCTAGTAAAATTTCAATTTTCTCCCAGTAATTCACAATCCACAGTTCGTTCGAGGTAGTCGTGCGCACCGGCCATGTTATTTTTCTGTAAGCAATTCTTTTTCTTTCTGCGATATTGTAATAATCACTGAAAAAGCATCGAGCACATTAAATAATCCTAGTTCCTATTCTGGAAAAGATAGAAAAAAATGAAAAAAAAAACTCTTGAAAAATACATTTTTTTTGGTATCAAAATTTAATTAAAGAACAATATTCGTTGGAAGTTTCGATATTTCGAAGTTTATATCCATCAACTTCAGAATGTTTAAAATGGAGGCAACAATTTCTGTTTATTCATACTTGCCTCCTTGTTTACATACTTATACGAGTATGTAAACAAGGAGTCACAGTGCAGTAATGGATAGTGGCTCGGATTGAGCAATCGGAGAGCCGAGTTCGAATTCCAGTCGAATCCATTACATTCATTTACGTGCTAATAACCTTGGGGAAGGTATAAATCCGCTTCTTCCCCCCCCAGCTATGTGTAAATAGCAGGACAGACAGGGAAACTGGTCTACCGTAGAAAGAAATGGCAGCCTACTGCAGGAAAAAATATGCCTCGTTTGTCATGTATCAAAAGATACATGATCGCCTGAGCGGGTATCACGTATGGCAAACAATTGACTTATGTAAACAAACGATAATTTTTAATTCCATGTAAATTCAGGACACAGTCGATCATAGCTCTATAAATATATGATAATCTTTAATACACATAGTGTATTAAATTGTCTGAATTTCTTAGTTGAATCTATACTGACAGAAAACCGACTGCATACGGATAGAAAATGAATTCAGTAAATACATAGAAATAGAAAGAGACGTAAGACAATGATGCATCTTTTCACCGGATTTATCCAACCTTTAAAGTGAGACGATCCTGGGAGAATTGGAAGTCGTAGCAGGATTCTTTAATGGCGGCCACAATTCTAACAACATAAGATATGCAGGCGACACTATGTTGATAACAGACACATAACGGGAACTAGAGAAACTTCTACAGAAGGCTGTAAACTTTACATGTAAAGGAAAGCGAGGAGAAGGGACTAAACATCACTTGTAAAAAGATAATGTATAGTTGTAAAACAAATGGAATAGGGCAAGATGCAAACTACGAACTGGAGACACCATATTGAAGCAAAAACAAAAACATAAATACCTCGGAAGTGTTTTAAGAGAGGAAGGAAAAATGCGACACCGAATTCCGAAGACGCATTGGAATTCCGAAAGGTGCCTTCCAAAAGCTAAGCAACGTAAAAAGAAACAGGAAAATCGAACTAAAAAACAAAGTACTTCTATATGGCAGTGGATGCTGGACAATCTCCTCAAAGATGAAGAAATGACTAGAGGGAACAGATATGTAATTCTACAGAAGTATACACTATTTACATTATTCGGACTATTGTCCTCATCTTTGCAGCCATATTTATCACAAAGTTTCGGCTGTTGTACGCTCCTGTCCACCTTCAGGTGGTTGGAATGTCGAACTGAACTCTTTATTTCGCTCGCTGGGGTAGACTGTTCTAGCTCCTCGTAGATAAAGGCGTTGGTTAGATCCAATGACAGGACCCAAAGAGGTGTGAGTTCAATACCTGGTTAAGGCAGTGGAGAACTTGGAGAGGTGAATTAACAGGAGATAACTGATAACTGACATCCATTAGATATGGCACATGGAACTAGAACAATCTACCCCAACGAGCAAAATAAAGGGTTCAGTTCGACATTCCGATCACCCGAAGAAGACCGGAGCGTACAACGGCCGTTGTGATAAATATGGCGACAAAGATGAGGACAATAGTCCGGAAAATGTAAATAGTGTACATAATACCTCATCTCATAAATATAGACAGATAATACAGAAGGATATTGAGAAAGAAATGAATTGAACATGTGAATAGCGAGGTGGTTTTAGGAAAAATGGAAACCTAAATTAGTTCGAATCAGAAAGTGACATTTGAAATTTCTTGGGAACATGATAAGGAAAGTAGAATTTAGCACTCACAAGACACATTGAAGGTTAGAGGAACAGAGGAATAAACAACCTGATGAGACTTTGTAAATGATTGACAGAACAGGGATGAAGAGAGAAAGCAAAAGGATAGACTTTACTGGGCTAAAAAGGACAGGCAGTTGTGGTGAGCCATGATCTCCCACGTCCTGAAGGGACACGACATACAGGTGAAGAAGATTTCTGTTGCTTACTTAAACGTCTTTGTTATAAGAAGCAATAGATATACTTATTCGAATTTCTTAGGTTATTAAGTGTTATGGTAATTTACCCACGTACGCATGGTCTCTCCCAGCTATAAATAGGAGCAGGTACTGCCTTTTAGAGCGGGAAGATTCTAGCAGTCAGCTCTGACAGTCGGACCGAACATTCTTGCTGTAACACTCTCGTTTGTATATGTTTGTCTTACTGTTTCTGTTAATATATTTGTTTTTCTCAATTCCTCTCTTGTGTCTTTATTTCTGGCCCTAACAAGGTCACAACATTAACTAACCTAAGAAATTAGTCATTAGTATTGATTTTTCTTTAATCTTATTGGTGTTGATTTAATATAAGAATGTACAGGTCGTTTTACATTCTACGACCGATAAGTAAGAAGCAAATAATGGAAGCAAAATACAAACTTCTGATTCCTTTTCTTTATTTTCTGTGAATTTTTATAGCTTCTTGGGAAAGGCAGTATGGTGGTTCGCCGTTTCCTTCACGGTTTTGCATTCATAGGTATCTGTATATGGTGGAAGAGATGGATTCATGCCTTTCTCAAGGGTATTAAGGCGAACTTGAACGAAGATAAGCAATCAAATATACAAAGAGCAAAAAAGAATGGAAAGAATAAAAATTTAAGTAATATCTTTTAAGAAATATATGATATCTGTACATGTTAATAAATATATGATATCTGTCAATAAATTTTACTCATCTGACCAGTGGATACCATTTCTGAAACCCCCCTCCCCCCAAAAAAACTCTGAGTCGGGAAGATAAGTCTGAATACTTTATTTTATTTGTTTATAGTATTATTAATACTTTTGCTGCAGGCACTACTTCTAGTTAGACTAAAAGCAGTGGCAAGAATATTTTGCATATGTTAGTTACGTTTCGACCGTTGTACCCTTCGGCCTATACGGGAATAGACTGTTCTCGTTCTATTGCTCATGTCTAGAGATGTCGTTTATTATTTTTAGTATTGCACAGTTATTATTCCCTTTTTTTTCCTGAGTCCAAGTACACACTGCCCAGTCTATGGATTGAACTCACAATCACTAGTTCACCAGATTCACGAACCAACTTTTTGATCTGCTAGGTTACTTACCGTACGACAATTCACTACTGTTAGTTACGTTTCGACCGTTATACCCTTACTCAGGTGTATATCGATCTAGGCAATTTATAGGGAATTCTGAACTGAACTCTTTATTTAATTTACGGGGATAGACTGTTCTCGTTCCATTGCTCATGTCTAGAGATGTCGTTTATATATTATTTACAGTTACTTTTCGCTTTTTTTCCCCCGAGTCCAAGTACACACTGCCCAGCCCATAGATTGAACTCACAATCACTAGTTCACCAGATTCACGAACCAACTTTTTGGTATACTAGTTTACTTAACGTACGACAATTCCCTGCTGTGAACTTGGAGCTTTAAACTTAACCAGACTTCTAATTAGCTGCTGCGGCCGCTGCTACCGCTGTCATGTGTTGACTGCTACTACACGCCAGAGATCATGTTTTGATTGATGCTGCTGCTGTTGAGTTCTTTAACCTTGACAACCAGTCTACCACAGAAACATTGGCAACCTACTACGGGAAAAATCTTCTGCTTCATTAGTCATGTATGGAAAGAGATATGATCACCTAAGCATGTATCACGTGTGGCACTTAGCTGACTGACCGATATTCGGACTATTGTCCTCATCTTTGTTGTTACCGCAGTGTTTCGACCGTTGTGCTCTCTGACCTTCCTCAGGTGTATATCGATCTGGGTAACCTACTGAAATGAACCCTTTATTTAATATATGGGGACAGACTGTTCACGTTCCAATGCTCATTTCTAATAAAAAAAAGAAGAGCTAGACGATATCCCTAGACCTGAGCAGTGGAACGAGAACAGGCTAGTGCCGGAGATTAAATAAATGTATCAGTTTGGAATTCCCTGTAGGATATCCAGAGTTATATACAACAGACAGCATAACGACCGAAACGTGATAACAACAACAAAGATAAGGACAATAGTCCGAATATAATGGCGCAAATAATTAAATTTTACTTAAAAAAAAAGATTTAGCATCAGGGCGATAAAAAGTTTAATAGTTTGGAGAACAAAACAAAATTCGGTGGTTTTTTATTTTTATTTGCATCATGAATAAACGTGTTTCTTTTGAAGTAAAGTAAGAAAAAAGACACCGATTGCATTTGTTCAGTTTATGTAGATTTAGTAAGCATAGATTAGATGTGACACAAGGCCACAGATATGGAGCACCTAGTGACGATCGAACTCACTACTGAGTCATAAGTGTTGGAGCGAGAAATTTATCAACCATTACACCATCTTGAAGTATCTATTTATTGTAATGTGTATAATTTGTCTCTGTGAACTTATTTTTGTCGAATGAAGGATTTGCAGGTATTGTAATGAATAGTGGCTCGATTTCGAATTCCATTACATTCACTTACACGCAAGACCCTTGAGAATAACACGAATCCAGTACTTCCCCCAAAAGCTAGGGGTTAAATAGTAGGACTAGTATGTGGAAAAAATCCTTATCTCCAAAAAATCTTTAATGTAATATACACTCGCAAAAAAAAAAATTGCTCTTAAAATACCAAAATATGTTTCGTTTCTAAATAATCCACAAAAGGTTGATAAGCTGTAAAACACTAATAAAAAAAAAAAAATGTCCATTCATATATACGCATATAAATCGTAATATTATTTGGCAAATATCTTGTTTAATCGAGTTTTCCTCGCCCTGGTGACGATGGAAACAAACAATGAATATATCTAGTCTCAAGCAGGAAATCTCCATGTCAACGGCTTTCAAAGATTACCGACCGATCAATCGCCTGTCGCTCAAGCGTACTCGACCCACAGAAATAATCGATCGATTCTTGGTTGTACTTTTGATCTTTACGCTCTGTTTGAAGTATTTATTTTCCTTGATCTGCAATTTTCAATTATTTGTCAAGCGTTAAGTTCGTTTCACGCTTATGGGAACAGGACTGAAGATTTTATGAGTGCAGTCAGCGGAAACATTAAAACTAAGAGCAATCAAGCCTTTCTTCTGCAATATCGAACGCTTAATATGTTAGGAGCATGTTAAATATGGGAGACTTCCGATGAACGGTTCAAGGTTTTTCTAAGGTAATGGTAATATTAGCTGTTCACGAATGAATTGAAACTTTTCAGGTCACTTGGACGAGACACCAAAACATCAGAGAGAGCACCAAAATTGCCAGTCATTTTTTTTGGGGGGGGGGGTTGTCTGTTTATTAGTATTATGAAACCATCGTCCCTTTAGAGGCCTATATCATTTTTATCAATTATTTTATTTAGTTCATGTCGTAAAAAATATACCGAACCCGACAGTTTTGAGGCACCATTAAGGTTTCCCATTGTAATGTCGAAGTTTTCTTTTTTTCTGCCAAATGAACCGTTGGTTTGAAAAATCAACCTCCTTTCCACGAGAGAAACATTTTATGGCAAACTCTCCCTAACGATAATACTGAACTTGTATGTTGTATTTGCTTTTTGTTGCCAAAACAAATACAGGTCCATGGAAGCCATTTTAAAGCTCACGAGAGAGCTAAGCAAAAGTTAGTGTAAGAAATTAGTCTTCCTTGATATCGAATGTTTGCACTTTTTTGGTTTAGAAAAAAACGACGGCACGAACAGTCATGTGAACATGCAGAAACGCGATATCTGAAAAGTATAGACTGACAACTATGTTTTAGCGTCTTACTGCTGAAATAGCTAGACGCAACCGTAAGTTCTATTCTAATAGTCTCTTCTCTCGTACTTCTAGACTGTGGAATAGTTTTCCTGTCGAATGAGATCTTCAGATCGTCGAAATCTCATCAATTTACAGCTGAGCTGGCAAGATGTGACCGCAAATTCTATGCTAACAGTTTCTTCGCTTGTGGAACTCCCTTCCGTCTCCATGCGTTCTAGCCAACTTTAATCTGCAAAAATTTAAATGCAATGTCAATCGATATCTACTTTCCTCTTCCTGCTCGTTATTAATGTTTCTGTATATATATATATATATATATATATATATATATATATATATATATATATATATATATATATATATATATATATACTTTTCTCCGTGAAAAAATCTACATCACAATCTGTATTCGGCTACAGTATGAATTTTAATTGCTGTAAAGTCGTTTTCTCTCTCCGAAATATCTGCTTTAAAACTGAGCGGATCAGATTGATTCTCTAGTCGGCCATGTTTATCGTCAGCCAACAATCTTGACTGCGATTAAAGTTCTTACAACAATGAACAGCGTCTTAAAATTTTTGACAGTAAAGAGGAAGTAAACGAAGTGACTTGTGTGCGCATAGTTTATGCACCGTCTGCATCCATATTGCCACTATTTATTAAGAGAGGAGAATCTAAAGGCTTCCGGTTGAAGGCACCGATTCGGTTAATTTCATTTGCCTTTTCCCGTAAGAAAATAGAAGGTAAATTCAAATCTCTTAAAGCCATATTATTATCCATTTTGTCCATGCATCTTTGTTCTTAAGAAGAAGAGCACGGAACATGATAAAGTGATCTCTCATGTGCTATTGCATTCACGAGAGAAATGAAATACTGAGCGCTCACCAATAAGAACTATTAAATGTTTAATCAAAGTGGATAGCGATAAGTATAAGTATTTACGTGAAGTCCAGGCAAGCATAGATAGATAGATAATGAAAAGACTCAGATAGATAGATATTGAAAAGAGTTAGATAGATAGATAATGAAAAGAGATAGATAATGAAAAAAACTCTGATAGATAGGTAGATAGATAGATAGATAATGAAAAGGCACAGATAGATAGATAATAAAAAGACTAAAATAGATAGATAGATACATACATAAATAATGAAAAATAATAAATAGATAGACAGATAATGAAAAGACTCCGATAGAGAAATGGGTAGGTAGGTAGATAGATAGGTAGATACTAAGATAAGAAAAAGACTTACATAGATAGATAGATACAGAAAAGACTCAGATAGATAGGTAGATAGATAATGAAAAGACCCAGATAATGAAAAGTCTCATATGGATAGAAAGATAATTATGACCCAGTAGATAAGTAAATAGATAGATTTTGCAAAGACTCAGATAGATACGTAGAAAGATCGATACATGTATACACAGATAATGAAAAGACTCAGGTAGATAGATACGAAAAGACTCAGGTAGGTAGATAGATACACAATGAAAAGACTCAGATAGTTGGATAAAAAGACTCGGATAGATAGATAGATAGATAGATAGATAATGAAAAGACTTACATAATGAAAAGTCTCATTGGATAAATAGAAAGATAGATAATTAATAAAAAGGCTCAGGTAGATAAGTAAATAAATAGGTAGATAGGGAGATAGATAGATACATAAATAATGAAAAGACTCAGAGACATGGCTAAGAAGGTAAGTAGATAGGTAAATACTAAGATAATGAAAAGACTCAAATAGATAATGAAGAGACTCAGTTAATGAAAAGTCTCATATGGATAGATAGATAATTAATAAAAAGACTCAGTAAATAAGTAATTAGATAGATCGATAGATAGATTTTGATAAAACTCAGAGATAGGTAGATAGATCAATAGATGCATGAATAGATAATGAAAAGACTCAAACAAGTAGATAGTTGCATAATGAAAAGACTCAAATAGATAGATAGATAGATAGATAGATAATGAAGAGATTAAGACAGGTAGATAGATAGATAGATAGATAGATAGATAGATAGATAGATAGATAGATAGATAGATAGATATGAACAGACTGAGACATGAAAAGACTAACATATATATATATATATATATTTATATATATAGAGAGAGATAGATAGATAGATAGATATAAAGACTCGGATAGATAGATTGATAGGTAGTCTCATGTGGATAGATAGAAAGATACATAATTAATAAAGACTCAGACAGATAAGTAAATAGATAGATAATGAAAAGACTCAGATAGGTATATAGATCGATAGATGTATACATAATTAGATAAGGAAAGGTCGGTAGATAGATAAATAAAGAAATGAAAAGACAAGTAAGTAGATAGATACATGATGAAAAGACTCAGATAGATAGATATATAGATAGATAGTAAATAGATTCAAATAGATAGATAGATAGAGAGAGATACCTAGATAAGTAAAAGACTCAGACATGAGATAATTAAAATTCTCAGATAACTAGATCGTAGCTAGCTAGATAATGAAAAGGCTCAGATAGATAGATATATAGATAATGAAGTCTCAGCTAGATTGTTATATAGATAAATAATGAAACGACTCAAATAATGAAAAAGCTCAGATAGATAGATATATAGTGTTAAGGGGTCTCTCCTTTTGACATAAATGGAGTCACCCAATGTATACATATACTACTACCAGTGAATACCCCGGTAGTCAAGAAGGAGTCAAGACGGAACGACAGAAGAGTAGTAGAGTTCAGTAGTAGTAGAGTAAGTCACACACAGAGACGTCGGCAAGCGTCACAGATAGCGAGCACGTAGACTCAGTAAGGAGTCATACCGCGATACTTCAATACCAAGACTGTATATATATATTAGTGCTACTAACCCGCATTCCTGAATCTACTAACTCGTATTACCAGTTTGCATTATTACGTTAATACATTTATTTTCCTTATCCATTCCTGGCGTTTGTTATTCATTGATATCGGATTTCATCCCGGAATCCACAACAAATTGGCGACGAGGAATTCGAACTCACACGGGAAGGAAATCGAAACAAAATTCTCCCTCGTTGTCCACAACAAATTGACGACGAGCTATTCGAACTCGCACAGAACCCCCCACCCACAAAAAAACAAAATTCTCCACTGCCGTTTTTGCCAGTATCCACAACAACTTGGCGACAAAAGATTTACGAGGACTAAAATACGGAAAAGCGAGTTTTTCGTAAGACTTTTATCATGGAGGATTTTAAAAATATTTTAGAAGAACTTGTAAAATACCAAAATGAACAGCAATTACAACTCCAGGAAAGAGTGGAAGAAAAATGGCAAAAACAATTACTACAAACGCAGGAACTAATATTAAAGGTAGCGGGTAACAAACAACAAAATATCGAAAATGAGGCGACTTTTTCTCAAGATGCAGTGTGGAATACGATAGAAACTTTCAAATACTCTCTAGAAGAGGATAAAAATTTCAGGGATTATTTTAGACGCCAGGAAGACATCTTTAACATCGACTGTCAAAAGTGGACAGAAGCAAAGAAGCTACGTCTGTTGCTCAGGAAACTAGGAACGGAGGAATACACAAAATTTGTGGATTACATTTTGCCAAAAAAGACGAACGAATTAACGTTTGACGAAGCAGTTACATGTTTTACAGAGCTTTTCAGTCTAAAAACGTAACTCTTTCACAAGAGGTGGAAATGTCTTAACCTGGTAAAGGGCGAAAATGAGGACTATTCCACGTTTGCCGCAATCGTGAATAAACATTGCGACGACTTCAAGTTGGCAGAATTAACACCGGACAATTTCAAGTGTCTCATGTTTGTTCAAGGGTTAGTCTCAGCAAAAGTTAGTGAAATGCGCAAAAGAATGCTTTCAAAACTACAAAATGAACCTTGACTAACACTACAACAACTATCAGAAGATTGCCAAAAATGCCTGAGTATAAAGAAAGACTCGAAAAACATTGAGGAGTCAGGAGTATCACATATACGTAAATTAAACAAAAGTTTACGTTCTTTACCCTCCCCGGAAAGAAAACAAAAATTCTATAATAAGGGAAAAAGTACAACATATAGGGCAAATTATGACGAAAATCGAAGCAAATATAAGCCCTCCTCCATCTGCATGTTATCGATGTGGAGGACTACACTGGAATAAGGATTGTCGTTTTAAATATAAAAACTGTCTTGTGTATGGAAAAATGGGGCACAAGGCATCCCAATGTAGGAACAGAAAAGCTACTAGTAGGATAAGAGCTACTAGGATGCATGACGAAGACAATACCAACATAAGGAAATATGTGGAACTTGAAATCTTAAATAAAAAGATAAAATTGCAACTAGACTCGGGTTCCGATCTAACGATAATCTACAGACATGGAAAAAGCTTAACAGACTAACCATGTTACATACACTTGCTAAATTGCTAAGTCGGTGACAGGAAAGTGTATAAAATTCGAAGGAGAAATAATCGTAAATGTTCAATTTCACGGGAAAACAAAACCTCAAGATCTACGTAATGAAAGATACAGAAAATCTGGTGGGGACAGACTGGATGCAAAAATTCGACGTTTGGGACCTACCTATCAGCTCATTTTGCAAAAAGTTAGACGGTGAACCATCAGATGCGACAAAGTTAAAGGAAGAATTACATAATCAGTTTCCCGAGGTATTTGCGAGCGGGTTGGGACGATGCAATAAATTTACAGCTAGAATTGAATTAAAAGAAAACGTCCAACCAGTATTTAAAAAGAAGCGGAACGTACCGTTTTCTACTATAGAAAAAATCGGCAAAGAATTAGAGAGACTTGAACAAACTGGGATCCTTTAAAAAATATAGTTTAGTGAATGGGCAGCACCGGTATGTAAAAAATAAATCAGGAGAAACCCGTGTATGCGCAGATTATTCGACGGGGCTAAATAAGGCTATAAAAGACCATCATTACCCATTACCGAGCCCAGAGGAAAGATTTACAAAGCTCAACGGCGGTAAGATATTTTCCAAAATAGATTTATGTGAGGCTTACCTGCAAATCCCAGTACAAGAAGAGAGTACGAAAATTCTATGTATTAATACGAACAAAGGGTTGTACAAATTCAACAGACTACCGTTCGGGGTAAAAGTTGCACCAGGAATTTTTCAGCAGACGATGGACACAATGCTCACGGGCCAGGATTTTGTGACCGCTCACCAGGATGACATTCTAATTAAGAGCGACAATGTTGAAGAGCACACAGCACACATCACACATAAAGGAGGTTTTCAGAAGACTTCAGGGCTTTGGGTTTAAAGCAAAAGGGGAAAAGTGTGATTTTCTCCTAAATGAAATAAAATGCTTAGGCCATATAATTAATGAAAGTGTCAGGGAACTAGACCCAGACCCAAAGAGATAGCTAGACACATAGATAAGTGAAAGACTCAGACAGACATTAGAGGAGATAATGAAAGGTCTCAGATAGATAGACAGATAGATAGATAGATAGATAGATAGATAGATAGATAGTGAAAAGACTCAAATAAATAGATAGATAGTGAAAAGACTCAAATAAATAGATAGATAGTGAAAAGACTCAAATAAATAGATAGAGAGATAGTGAAAAGACTCAAATAAATAGATAGAGAGATAGTGAAAAGACTCAAATAAATAGATAGAGAGATAGTGAAAAGACTCAAATAAATAGATAGAGAGATAGTGAAAAGACTCAAATAAATAGATAGAGAGATAGATAGAGAGATAGTGAAAAGACTCAAATAAATAGATAGAGAGATACATAGATAGATAGTGAAAAGACTTAGATAGATGGATACTAAAATAGTGAAAAGACTCAAATAAATAGATAGAGAGATACATAGATAGATAGTGAAAAGACTTAGATAGATGGATACTAAAATAGTGAAAAGACTCAAATAAATAGATAGAGAGATACATAGATAGTGAAAAGACTTAGATAGATGGATACTAAAATAGTGAAAAGACTCAAATAAATAGATAGAGAGATACATAGATAGTGAAAAGACTTAGATAGATGGATACTAAAATAGTGAAAAGACTCAAATAAATAGATAGAGAGATACATAGATAGATAGATAGATAGATAGATAGATAGATAGTGAAAAGACTCAAATAAATAGATAGAGAGATACATAGATAGTGAAAAGACTTAGATAGATGGATACTAAAATAGTGAAAAGACTCAAATAAATAGATAGAGAGATACATAGATAGTGAAAAGACTTAGATAGATGGATACTAAAATAGTGAAAAGACTCAAATAAATAGATAGAGAGATACATAGATAATTAAAAGACTCAGACAGATAGATATATAGACAATGAAAAGTCTCCGATAGTCAGCTAGCTAGGTAGATAGATAATGAAAAGATTTAGATAGATAAATAATGAAAAGCCTCAGATAATGAAACACACACACACACATATATATGTATAAATATATCCGATGCAATGAGAACGAAAGTAATATATATATTCTAACGTTCGCAGCATTAATCCAAAAGATGACGCTAACTCTTAGAACGCTCACCCATAGAACGCTTGTGAGATGATGTGCCTAAACATTTGACCGTGGGTATGGGTAAGGAATCTTTTCAGACTAGCCAATATTCAACCAACCCATCCATCCTTCACCAAACTGCTATCAACAAGCACTATTGTTTAACTCCGTCACCTTTTTGTTTTATGTATATTTTTTCTCAGATAAAAAGGAAGTGACGTTTCAGTTTTGGCTTGCCTGCAAGCAGAATTGCTCATAACCACTTTCGGTTCTCACCAGTCGAGGTGCAGTTGAAATGCACCGAAACGAAGTTGCATCTTTGTAGTGAGCAAACTGTTTTTGTCTATATGATAAAATCATAATATATATATATATATATACACACATATATATATATAAAGATAGATAGAAAGGTAGATAGGTAATGAAGAGTCTTAGTTGGATAGATAGAGCATTTAACTCAGAAGACAGCATGGCAAAACAAACTAGTGGATTAAGCGTTGGTTGGATGACATAATAATTACGTGTTCAGTCTCCTGGCCTGACAGTGCGTACTTGGAATTAATTCTACACAATAACCCACAGCTGGTAATAGTAATATTATCCGTTTCCATATAAGGAAATGTACGGCATTCATTAAGTGAGCAGCCAGTGCTAATATCCGTTGAAATTTTCAAAATCTTAGCTCTCACACGTCAACCCATTTTTCCTGTAGTGATGTGATTGATTTTGATTCTGTAGCGCCAGTTCGCAATTTTGGACAAGGAAGGCCGTCGCTAACACCTACAAGTTTCATTAGGTCGAAGACATTTCTTTTTATCTGCGAACGCAGTTGTATACAATTTATACGTTAGATATTTCAGAATCTGTTTCGAGCCATTCATATGAAAATCTCGATCTGACGAGGCTGTTTAAGAACAGGATTTTTAGGTTAATCTCTTGGATTTATAGTAATTGGCGCTGTTGGGAAATCTATTTCTATCAATTATTTATTGTTCAAATTCCTCTTCACTAAGTTTGTTATCACGGATCCATACGCCCATGTATTTGGCGGGTTTAATGGTTACTAAATTCACATCCCAAATATTTGCGAGCCATTCAAGTTAGGTGTCGTCACTGCTTTCATCCAAATTCCAGACAAAGTTTCTTTTTTGGAAAGGTTTATCTCAAGTACCACTTCTTCGTATACTTGGTAGAAGATGTTGATCTTTTTGTTCAAGATCATTCTTATCCCGACTATGAATATCTATGTCATCAGCATAGCACCCGCCATCTTTTCTAAATTGGCCTCGGGAGGGGAAGTAGGAACGTTGAAGTATATTTATTTGTAATATAGTATGGAAGGCTAAAATGATCATTGTCTATCTTTTTACATCTGTGATTGTATATGCGCAGAACACAGTCTACGGAAAAGATTATATAGACTGGGGCTCTCATTACCACCAGGTTGTACTCTTGATGAATTTTGATACGTTTTCGTATTTGGGTCTTCGCTAGATATAGGATTTTATGAATCGATATTAGTTCGAGGTATACAGTGAAACCAGAGATTGGAAGACGGTTAGTAATGGATCAGAAGAGGAGGAGGAGGAGGTCTCTTTTGATATGGTCATATGCTGCTGTGAAATCGATATAAACGGCATGCAATTTTCTATTGGAGTTGTTTGATAACACATATGCCTTCATTATACCCATTACCAGAACGAAAATCAATATAAAACATTGATAAACGACCATAGTTAATACAATGTTAATTAGTATTTCCCCACAATGAATCTAATTGACATACCTCTGTATGTATGTGGATCTTGAAGTTAACTTTTTTTCCATGGTGAATTAATGAGCGAAAAACCGCACTTTTTGGAGATACGTTTTTCATTCCAGACTTCTTTTATGAAACTGAGAAAGCTATTGAATTCGAGAAGGTAAGCTATTTTCAATAGTTCAACCTCAATATCAGGTGAAGCTTTATTATTCCTTAGTTCTCTGATAGATTTCTTAAATTACTTATCAGTAGTTTCGTCATTGTTCATGTTTGAAGTTAGATTTTGCAATGATTGCATGTATGTTGGCATATCTTATTGTTGTCAGGGTTGAAATGTGACTGAAAACGTCTTTTGAGACCAGGACATTTCTTCTGTGTTAGTTTAGATTGTATGATGTTAGTGTGACTTTTCGCTTGTCTCCACATCTCCGCAGATTGTTTATGCTGCTCGGCATCATTAATTTGCTTTCTAATTTACCGGAGATATTAGTTTCTCTGAGCATTAACTAGTTTTCTTTCTTTTCTTTGTTAACTTTTTATTCTCCCCCCCTTCCAATTTTATTCCTCCTCTGTCTGTTTGTTTCTTGTATGAATATTTTCAACTCAGGGTTGTCATCCCTCTGAACTATCTTTTCCAGTCTAGGTAAGTTTAGAATGATCTCACGTATAATGAAGATATGATAACATTATTTGCTTCCTCTATGTTGTTTTGGCCACGATTTATTGATATCAGTTTGGACTCTAGTTTATCACAACATTCTAATCTTACACTTTCATTTTTAAGGGCTTGGATATTATACCTAAGTGTCTTTCATGGTTTATGTAGGCGGAAGCGAACTATTTTACTGTTTATTTAAGTACGAGTAGTATGTACTCAGATTCACAGTAGGAGCTGTATATACTCAAACATGCCTAAGCCACGAGTCAGGGATGTTGAAGTCAATAATCGTTTTGGTTACTTTATTTGGGCGATGACATTTTAGCCGGTGTTTCATGGGGTAATTGTTTAGGATTGAATATATTTTTGAATAATAAAAAATGAACAAGAGTTTCCCATTCCTGTTTCGGGTTTCTCTTTACAAAGGGTGACTTTTTCTAATCATCAAATGAGAATAGTGTTCACATATACTAGTAGAGCATTAAAATCTCCACTCATGCAAAGTTTTATGTATTTCCCTAGTACACGCAGTTTAGCAAAACCTGTGTAGAGCTTTTCTTTTTCGGAAACAACATTTTTTCAGTTTGGGCATCAGCTGATATCACTGATCACGAACAAAAATGTCGGCGGTTTTTCTGTCTGGTGTAAGATATTGTCGATTAAAATATCTAATGATTTGTGTATTGCAATTTCAACTCCATGTTGTCTATTTTGGCAAGTCCAGTGTAAATTATATTCAAAATTATCAATGGCGTCACTGCAAAATCGATTCACCTCTTTAATACAGACAACACCAAAGCTTGCTTTCTTTCTTACTTTCTTCTAAAAGGAAGCTGAAATCACCTGATACTGACGGTACGTTGATTCGTCCTATTTTCCATTTGAAAGAGTTTTCAAGTTTTGAGCGTCTAGTCAGTTTTTTAGCTGTTACACTTGGGTGACTAGATCTTTCGTTACCAGGAATTTTTTCGACCATGACTGTGTGTGTCCAATATTTGGGTAAATATTAGAATTCTACATCTGTCTATATTTGAGATGAGGTGTTGTAACTATTTGCACTATTCGCATCATTCGGACTGCTGTCCTTATTTCAATTGCCGTATTCACGACGTTTCGGCCTTTGTACGCTCTAACCTTCTTCAGGTGATATACGCATAAAAACTTAATGAGTACTGCTACAATAAATTATTATTGAAGATTCAGGACCATCAAAATTAAAACATTAAAAGAGTAAAGATTTTGAACGGAAAACTGCCGTATTGTGGTGACTTGCTGTCGAGTGTCGTCCTTCAGTTATTGCCTGTGTGAAACCACTTTGAGCACATGTAATAGCAATACTTTTAAGATATTTTTATGTTTACACATTCTTTATTATAGATACAAATATTTAAGTAAATGCTCTGTTTATAATAAACAGTATTAACTACATTTACCGGCCTGAATGTCTGAGAAATTGTTATAGAAAATATGCGTCCTTCGACAGGAATCGAACCTGTATCCTATACTGAACCGTCATATAGCCTGACGTGCTTTTACCCATTTCGTCACAGAGGAGCGTTTCGGTTAGCTAGGTCGATTTTACTGTTTTTAAATTACAATTTTCCATGAGTTTCTCGCGTACATTCATATCTGCTCGATGCGTATCCAAATGTAAACAAATGGCGTCACACATCAGAAAACAATTAGTAAAAGTTCGAATTCCAGTCGAATCCATTACCTTCATTCTAGTCGAATCCATTACCTTAATTCCAGTCGAATCCATTACCTTAATTCCAGTCGAATCCATTACCTTAATTCCAGTCGAATCCATTACATTATTTCCAGTCGAATCCATTTCATTATTTCCAGTCGAATCCATTACATTCATTCCAGTCGAATCCATTACATTCATTCCAGTCGAATCCATTACATTATTTCCAGTCGAATCCATTACATTCATTCCAGTCGAATTCATTACATTCACTTACATGTTAATTCCAGTTCCCGTTGTGTTCGATATATTCACTTATGCACAAATATCCTTCGCAAAACTATGAATCCACCTTTTCTCTTATGGGTTAATCAGTAAGATTTGTGTCACCAAACCATTATAATCGAAAAACAATCTTACAATCTAAAAATATTTTCTGGCTTTAAATATCCTGCAAAGAGATGAGGAACGAATCAATCAACCAAAAAACTTAAATATGACCAAAAGTTTCAGAAAACAATTGGTAAAAGTTCGAATTCCAGTCGAATCCATTACATTCACTTATGTGCTAATAGCCTTGGGAAAGGTATGAATGCTTTTCTCCCTCCCCAGCTATGGATAAATAGCAGGACAGACCGGGTTCTATAGCCTTAGATGGCTTCTGGTCTACTGAAGAAAGAAATGGCAACCTACTGCGGGAAAAAATCTGCCTCGTCAATCATGATTCGAAAGATACATGATCGCCTAAACGTGTATCATGCATGGCACATAATTGACTGACTGATCCTCTACTGAGAAATTCGGTAAATTGAGTTTCTCGAATTAGCATCATTCCCATTATCAACAGTCATATGACCAGCTGTGGTCGTAGGGTTGCTACGCAACTGAGTACCTGAGCAGTTCCCTCTCCATATCGGGGTTGAAAGTCAGAGAGGTATTTATTTGTAGCGTGTTTTCGACAAATCGATCTGGCGGAGTCAATCACTTTCCAGATCAAAGCGCATCCGATGTGTCCTAACTTCAATGCTCTCCTTGGACATGTGGTTGATGCCATCAGGGGCAAATCCTCTCACCCTGGCTGTTGAATGCTATATCATCACCGTTGCATATAGCTATGGAGCCCTGTTTATCCCATTGTGCTAGATGGCCATTGACCGTACAAGAAAGATCACCTTCCTTTGACGTCGTGTTTTTAATTCTGTTGGGTGATTAGTCACCCTCCTCACTAGAAAAACATGTTGAGGGAACCGGCTTAGTTGCGGATGACACGCTGGGATAAATGGTACCAGTAGCACTCATAGAATAACTTGACATAACGTAACACCAATAAATGTACTCGAATTGGTTTGTTTTAAGGCATATCAACCTCAATGTCTCTTGACATAGAGCTCTCCCTGGATCTATATCCTCTTGGAAATTCCATACAGATTACCATTTTCTATATATATATATATAAATGAACATTGAAGTCAACACTGAGAGGCGACAGGCTGTTTCATGCTAGACGCAATCGTCTAGTTCGCGGCCTGACTATTGTGTCTAGCATGAAACAGCCTGAGTGTTGACTTCAATGTTCACTTTTATATTTACATACGCTCTATCTCTGATATTTCGCACTTTATCCCATAAATATAGCACACCTTAAAACTACATTTCTTCATATATATATATATATATATATATATATATATATATATATATATATATATATATATATGTAATCAAATATGTGGATGTAGATCCGACGGTATGAGGAAAAATATGGAAAAGACAAAACAATATCCGAATATGCAAGTTTACTGTTTTAATGTTGTTTTACTGTCGACGTCAGATGTTTCGGTCTAGTAGACCATCTTCAGGACATGGTTATTAGAAACATACTTAGGATTAGACGATATTTAAGTCAACATGAAGAGACGATAGACTAATCAAAAACAGAACAACTGAAATTCTGAAATATCGTCTAATCCTAAGTATGTTTCTAATAACCATCTAAGTCAATATAGTCTTTCCGCTTCCTATCAGCAGAGAGCATGAGCCCGATAAGGCGCAACAATCACTTTCCTGGAGGATAGCATTAGCCATGATGATGGAAGGCAGCAAGACGTCCCTCAGATGATTAAGGGAGAGAAGTTTAATTTTGCACGCGTTAAAATTAAATTATTTTGTATCTGTCAGGACATTCATTTTTATAATTGAGTAGACACGTGTTTCTGATTGTGGGTTTAATTTTGATGAGAAGTGTTAAAGATGTGGCTATTGCCGTCGACTAAAACGTCCCATGAAATGGATTTTATTATAAACTTATTTAGAAGCCATCCTTCAGGCGGAAGTTTGGCTTGCTCCTGCAGCGGGATTTTAGCTCTTCGTCCTTTTACTTTCATCGTCCTATGTACGTAAAACTTATAAGAATTTAGAAGTTATAAAATCATTTTATCTTTATTCGACACTTTAATTCGGCATAATCTTTCTTCGTATACGAAACCGATCTCCGCAGTTTTTTTTTTCATTTATTTTGCACGCAATTTTTCTTTTCTTTTAAAATCATTATTCGTTATGATCTCTTCTCATAAAGAAACAAAAATCATATGAGCAACCTACCGTTCCTCGTTTAAGTTTAAATTACGGTTTAATAAGATGATATCAATTGCAATTGAAAAAAAGCGAAATTAAAGTTAAACCTTAAATAAAGAATTGTTCTTTTTTAAAATCTTTCACTCTGCTCAATATTTAAATTTAACTCTAAATGAGTTATTTATTTAATTTCTAATCGCGTGCGACTACACTAGTCACTACCTCTTACTTCAGGTTGTTTATGATTCGCCGAGATCGAAAAACGGACGGACCGACGGACAAACGTTCACTGCGCTTAATATATATATATATATATATATATATATATATATATATATATATATATATATATATATATATATATATATATATATATATATGTATTAGTTTTGTAAGTAAAGTGTAGGACGGAGTTATTCTCGAAGGTTTCTTTAATTTTTTTTATTTTATCAAGACATTTTGGTAATGCTGTTGATATAACGGACGTACGTGTGCGACTTGATGGAACTGTTAAAAAACTTCGTTTTCTATATAATGTCATATAGAAGTTAGCTCCGAGAAACGAACACTCCGTTAAGTCGTCAGTTTGTGTGTATATATCACCATAGTTCAACCTCAATGGGTTATTTAATGTCGACAAGATTGCTGGCAATATTTGTTTCAAAATGTATTGCTGGTAATGTTTTTCAAAAAATGTATTGCTGATAAGTTTAAGATAAGAGGTAAGATAGACGATGTCTACACAGAATAATTGGTTTAATTTTAGTGAGAACGAGGAGTGGTTGTATACATTCTGTAAGATTACGTCTGTATTTTCTTTGACTGGGACATTAGTAAATGAGCTTTCAATTTCTAGCAAGGCTAGGATGCCGTTATTTGTTTTATATTTGTAATATGTCCAGATAAACAGGCACGCTGGAGTACTGGATAGCGACACGGATTGAGGAATTGGAGAGTTCGAATTCCAGTCGAATTCATTACATTCACTTACGTGCTAATAACCTTGGGAAAGGTATGAATCCTCTTCTTCTCCCACCAACTATAGGTAAATAACCGGACAGACCGGGTTCTATAGTCTTGGATGGCAACTGGTCTACCGCAGAAAGAAATGGCAACATAGTGCGGGAAAAAAAACTCTGCCTCGTCAGTCATGTATCGAAAGATAGATGATCCCCTAAGCGTGTATCACGCGTGGCACATAACTGACTGAATATATCGTGGAATTCATTAGTGGAACTAATGTTATACTTACTGGGTAAGTGTTGAGATGTTGAGTGTTTCCACGTGAGTATATGGTAATAACGAACAAACACAGTCGTAGGGAAAAATACTGGTATATTCAGAGAGGTATTTACATCAGAGAGATTAGTAGTAGAACGAACGTAGGTTAGTAGTAACAATAAGTAATAGTAATAAAGTCCAACGGTATCTTCCGGTCGAGAAACGGAAGTGTAACTGATCACTACAGAAGTCTCACCCTGCACTGCACTACACTGCTACACTACGGTATTTAACAACCCTCCCACGTGGGTCGAATGTGGCACAAGGCCGGTTTAATGTGGGCTTACCGAGCCCGTAGGCTCGGCCAAAAATATGCCCATTTAGAACCCGTATAAACGGGTTCAGGGACTGTCTACCTCCCCGGACGACACTTTGCCCTGCGGCAAAGCCTCGTCCGGGTTCCTCTCTGCCAAAGCAGAGAGTTCGACAGGAGCAGCGCACAGTCAGAGACTGCGTACACTGCTACACTACGGTATTTAACAACCCTCCCACGTGGGTCGAATGTGGCACAAGGCCGGTTTAATGTGGGCTTACCGAGCCCGTAGGCTCGGCCAAAAATATGCCCATTTACAACCCGTATACACGAGTTTAGGGACTGTCTACCTCCCTGGACGACACTTTGCCCTGCGGCAAAGCCTCGTCCGGGTTCCTCTCTGCCAAAGCAGAGAGTTCGACAGGAGCAGCGCACAGTCAGAGACTGCGTACACTGCTACACTACAGTATTTAACAACCCCCCCACACGGGTCGAATGTGGCACAAGGCCGGTTTAAAGTGGGCTTACCGAGCCCGTAGGCTCGGCCAAAAATATGCCCATTTAGAACCCGTATAAACGGGTTCAGGGTCTGTCTACCTCCCCGGACGACACTTTGCCCTGCGGCAAAGCCTCGTCCGGGTTCCTCTCTGCCAAAGCAGAGAGTTCGACAGGAGCAGCGCACAGTCAGAGACTGCGTACACTGCTACACTACTCACAGTCTCTAGAACTACTGTTCTATTTATAATAATAGGATCAGTCTATTGTGGTTGTGAAGGTGGGTGCGCCCCAACAGTAAGTATGGTAGTATCAGTTGGTTTAGGGTTTATGCTAATTCATATACGGGGGCTGGGATTAGAGATATTATGGGGCGTAGCGAGCGTTAGGGTTATGTGTTTTACGTTTTGGTGTAGGTAGCAGGGTTAATACTCACGCACAATTTTGTAGAATTTGAGGGATCCGATTCCCGCTTTATTAGCAATAATCAGTTTATTAATCTCTGTCTTGAGGAGACCGGTGGTGATTTTGTTTAATTTTTTTAAATTTGACTTTGTTGTTGAGAATAGAGTCAATTTTTTGTTTATTGTAGTCGGCCTTAAGTGTTGGATTTGTCACGTTTCCGAATTGTAATGTTTTTAAGTTCTCTGTAAGTTTTCTAAACGCTTTGGCGAGGAGCAGAGTTCCTTTTTTATTTATCGTTATTTTTATTTTTTTGTATGGTATCCGCTTTTTATGGCTGGGGTGAGTCCTTATGACTGTGTCGTCATGTGGTTTTTGGATAATTTTTATATAGAATTTCAATCTTTTTTTAAAAATATTATTATGGAAGGTTGAAAGGAAATGGAAACTTGGTCCTATGCCAAGGAATTCCATTTGTTCTTTAGTTTTGAGGGTTAGAGATATTAATAAAGTTGCTTGAGGAATTGTGAAGATTTATTTTCCGTTTGTATAAATTATTCAGCTTTTTAAATTTATTGGTTTATTTTTGCGCAGCCTCGTTCCCATTAACTGATACACATGACGTCACCGTAGGCTATTTTAGACTTTCAGCTTTCGAAAGTACACCAGGATGTAGATAACTGAAGTTTTCCTACCACACTGGTTCTTGGAAATGACTGACCCGTTCGAAAGTAATTAAACAAAACAAAACGACGTGAACTTTGAACAATTTAGATCCCATTACACAAAATCATATTTAAAAATTGGAAAATAACTTTAAGAATTAAAGAGACTTATCTTGTCGGTTTTGTTTAATCAAACTTGTTTGTATGAATACATGTTGTCTAAGTATACTTTATATATATATATATATATATATATATATATATATATATATATATATATATATATATATATATATATATATATATATGGTATGAAATGACAATTGGAAAAATCTTAGATTTTGCCGACGCGTTTCGTCTTCCGACTTTTTCAAGGCAAAAATGAAATCGAAATATCTCTGTTGTTATAGTTACATTAAAAATCCAAATTTGAAAAGACAGACGCTTCTGTCTAAGCCTTTTTTTCTGGTTAATGTAAATTACCTTTATAGTAAGAGATTTTAAATTTTTTTTATATATATATATATTGCGCGTATTTTGGCTGAATGTTTTCATTGAGACAAGTTTCATTGAATAATTTAGACAAGTGTTGTATTCTTATTTTCAATACGATCCGTTCATATTCTCGGATGAGCTTTTTGGTGTCGGTTTAAAAGAAGAGAGAAATTACTGCGTTGATACATGTTGTTTTATTCCGAGTAATTTCGACATTAACGCAATGTATCCTGGATATATGGCACAGTGAATAAAGGCGTTAGTTAGATCCAGTGACAGGACCCAAAGAGTGTGAGTTCAATACCCGGCTAAGGCAATGGAGAACTTGGAAAGTTGAATTAACAGTAGATAACTGATAATTGACATCCATTAAACATAGCACGTGGAACTAGAACAGTCTACCCCAGCGAGCGAAATAAAGGGTTCAGTTCGACATTCCAACCACCTGAAGAAGGCCGGAGCGTACAACGGCCGAAACGTTGTAATAAATATGGCAACAAAGATGAGGACAATAGCCCGAATAATGTAAATCGTTTACATAACGCCTCATCTCAGAAATATAGACAGATACTAAACATTCATTTTTATTTTATTTTTATCTTATAATTCTGTTTAACTGCGGTTGAGTTAAAGTCCATTTACGTTTTTAAAGGTTTTTCTAATTTAACTCTTTTTATAACCATTTGATAAACTCGTCTACAAATTCTCGCTTACTTTATTTATTTATTGATTTATTATTTTTTATACTCTTATTATTTTTTATATATCTCGTATTATTTTTTATATCCTTTATTATTTTTCATATATCCCTTATTATTTTTTATATCCCTTATTATTTTTATATCCCTTATTTTTTTATATATCCCTTATTATTTCTTAGATCCCTTATTATTTTTTATATCCCTTATTATTTTTTATATCCTTTATTATTTTTTTTATATATCCTTTATTATTTTTTATATATCCCTTATTATTTTTTATATTCCTTATTATTTTTTATATATCCCTTATTATTTTTTATATCCCTTATTATTTTTATATTCCTTATTATTTTTTATATATCCCTTATTATTTTTATATCCTTTATTATTTTTTATATATCCCTTATAATGTTTTATATCCTTATAATTTTTTATATGTCCCTTATTATTTTTTATATCCCTTATTATTTTTTATATCCTTTATTATTTTTTTTATATATCCTTTATTATTTTTTATATATCCCTTATAATTTTTTATATATCCTTTATTATTTTTTATATATCCCTTATTATTTTTTATATCCCTTATTATTTTTTATATCCCTTATTATTTTTATATCCTTTATCATTTTTTATATATCCCTTATTATTTAGTGTTTTGACAAATGGAACATAGAAAAATGAAAATTTTTTCTTAAGGTAAAATTTCCTTTAAAAATTTAGTGTAAAATGTTTTAAGGTTTAATTCTAATGTCATATTATCCTTAATAATTTTATAAAATACAAATAAAAGTTTTGCTAACATTAAGTTTTATCCTTGTGGAAGGGTATTTATTAATTAATGTAAGTTTAATTGGATATATAATGATCTGGATGCAAGGGATAAATTAAAATATTTTATCCTAACATAGGTTTATATGTAGATATATGTTAGTTGGGTATATGTATGTATATACATGTATGTATGTATGCGTATGGACGTGTGTATGGTTGTACGTGTATGTGTGTTCTTAATGTGTATGGGCACATACATATTCAAATTCTCTCTAAAGCTTTAAAACACTTCTCTTATTTTTTAGGTTCTGATATATGGATAAATTTAATACACCGATAATTCTGGATTATCTCCCTTTCATCTCATTGAGGTTGTCTCTTAATATTTTATATAAATTAGTTATTTTCCATTTTTTATTAATTTTTGGGGATTTCCGTTGAATCAAAGTTTAGCCGTTTTACCATTATGATGTAGGTCATCTCATCGTTCCCCTTCTCTCCCCCCGCCCACATCTACCACTACGATATCATATCCCACATTACTTCTTGTAATTATGCCATCTTCTCTCCTTTCTCCTCTCTGTCACCTCTGACCATCACTAATTTTACACTGATATATGTCTTCCTTACTACTTCCGTTTTTTTTCTTCGTATTTTGTTCTTTCTTTCTTTCTTTCCCCAGCTAGCCAGTCCTTTTCAACAAACTGACACCCTAAAAAGATTGAAAAATCCTGTGAATTTAAAATAAAAAAATTGCGGGTGAAAATGATAATTCACTAATGGTATCTTAATTCCAATCGTATTAAATAATTTGGTCTGTTTAATGAAATAAACATTGAGCGCTGTTTGTGAGTCAGTTTTAACATTTAATATTTAATATTTAAAATTCCATATTGTGTTATTAGGACACGCTCGGATTAATACCCCCCCCCATATATATATATATATATATATACTCTTCGGCAGAATTGAGTCACTGTCAGTCACTGTGTTTATCTAAAATCTAAAAATAAACACGCCAAAATTCACTTTCATCCCTACCATGAGCCGACGGCTTAGTGGTCGGGTTTCGATCCTAGCTAGAGGCAACCGGACGTCTAGCCACACTGATGAGCTGTGAAACAGCGAAACAGTCTGTCTGTGGATGACAAATATATATATATATATATATATATATCAGTAAGTACACCAGGAGAGTGTATCGTATGAACTAGTGATCAATCTATTCCCTGTTATATTTAACAGCCACCCCCGCCCCACGAGGGTGTATGTGGCACAAGGCCGCGTTTATCATGGGTTCTCCGAGCCCGTAGGCTCGGCCAAAAATATCCCCCTTAGAACCCGCATAAACGAGTTCAGGGACAGTCTACCTCCCCGGACGAAACTTTGCCTTACGGCAAAGCCTCGTCCGGGCTCCTATCAAGGCGGAGAGTTAGACAGCAGCTGCGAAAAGTCACAGCCTCAGTCGAACAATCTATTCACTCTTCCCCGAAGCCTTCTCTCCAACTAATCTTATAGTAGGCGGAAGAGTCTAACATAGACTCTTAAGTGGTGGGGAGGGGGATCACAAGACACAGACACCAGTCAGCATGTTTTTTTCAGTTAGTGCAATGGATAGATGCTACCTTTGAGGATCGTAAATGGAACTAGACAACGAAATGAGTCTCTGGCGACGGACCAAATATTAGAAGATAGAAAAACCTGGCTACCATCCCCCTGAAATCCCCCGGATCGACACAATGGATTGTTCCATTTGTAGTGAAAGTGCGCATTAGTCCTGATTCTTATTTCCTAACATTCGGGTGGATACGCGTACTCTTATTTTTAGAAATAATTCCTTTTTGCAAATTTTTTATCCGACAGACAACCTGAAATATTATACATTAGTGAGATAATTCATAAAACCTTCATAATCGGTAGGAAGGCGTGCTTACAGTGTTTTCAAAAGGTATATTTCGTAACACTCACACATCCATCCATTGATGATATGTTTTTTTTTAAATTTAAATTAAATAACGCCCAGAGACGAAGAAAATTAATCATTGTTTTACAGACACATCAATCAAATATGTAGACATTTGGGTTTTGAAATTATCAAAAGTCTGATTGGTCAACCTTTATTTTTTTTTAAAGAAACCATTTCCTTAAAAGAAAATGGCGCTACACACTCACTGAAAACTTTTGTTAGATCGTGACTAAGAAAAATCAACAACAAAGAAACAAATTGTAGTTACGAGTCACAAAGTCTGGCAGATTTAATTTTTCATGTCTATTTGTTAAAAACGATAATCTGATATTAGTGACAATATTCAACCGACCTTCTTTGCAAATACCTGTAGTAGCTGTCAGCAGAGATGGAGATTTTTCAGTTGGTATTAAGAAACAAAACCACAAACAGGAAATCAATCATTTGATAAGCTGGCCAATAAAAGATCGATGAAAAAAAATATCTTCACAAAAAATGGAATATAGTTTCTGAAACTACTTAGTGTCAGTTTAGAATTTTATCGCAGTTGCTTTTTGATTAGTTTCATTAAGATGACAGTTATATGAGAAGTGGAAGTTGTGTGGGCTAATCAGAACTTGCTGGTATAGCTATAAAGCAGAGCCATGGTAAAAAGAACTGAAGGGAATTTAAAGTTACTACTTAGGTGGAGGTACCCAGTAATATTCGGTAGAAAATTTCAACTTTAAACTCAAAGGAATTCAACATTTATTTAACTCATTTAAAAATTGTTATTATATTGTTACGAGAATCATCAATCTGTAGCCGCATTATCTCGTTTGTTGGGGTCGACTAGAGAGAGGGTTAAAGGGAGATAACTGCGGATTCGAAGTCAGAACATTATCATTGATAACTCTCCCGTCCAATTTGCGGACACGAGTTACTATATATTATCCCTAACAACTTCTCATCAACACAGAGAAGCCTTTCCCTTTTTTTGGTTTTTGATATTTGTCAGAACTGAAAATCTATAACTGAAAAGGTGCAAACAATCCAACGGCAAAGAAAGTGCAGCAGGAGTGTTAAAGGGAGATAACCGCGGATTCGAAGTCAGAACATTATCATTGATAACTCTCCCGTCCAATTTGCGGACCCTAGTTACTATATTCTTAATACTTGATATAATGCAAAAATATCACACTGATAAAATCGGTCAATAATTATTCATAATTATTTATACCGGGACTTAGGATTTCAATTACAAGTAATCCATAATAATATTTTAAATTTTGAAATCATATTTATTTTTGGCATATGAATTTTTTGAAACTATTTCTAAATCTTTGATTGTCTTTCAATTATTCCGCCTCACCTGCTATCCAATTCCACCGCAACTATGAGGCACGCAGCACCCTTTGGGAACTACTGTTTCATACAATGCCACCCATGGGGTAATAAAAGAAGTCTCCTGGCAGACAAGTTGAGATAATCCCATAAAGGACACTCCTAATATTTCTTAGAGTAGCATAATTCAAGATCAAATTCAAAGAAAAATCACTTCAAGATTTTAAACAGGTCTTTACATTATTAATTAATGGCAATAAGTTTTTTCGTACATTTTAAAAGTTTATGTAACTAAATATTTTATATTTGAATCCTAACTAAGATTCATAATTAGTATGAGATTCTGGACTCATTCAAAATCACCAGAATGTTTCCTAAAGAGTCTGGCACTAATTAAATAGGCAGATCCGCGTGTTTTTTCAAGAATATCTTCTTGTGTTGGAGACACGTTTATACGATAGGATGTAGTGTAGATATTATTGTGTTCGCTTGGGGTTTTATATCATGATATAATTGTGTTGCGACGCATGGTTCACGCGATTAAGAAATGTT
>OZ038487.1:21565488-21602988 GCA_964036315.1 Acanthosepion esculentum
TACCATATTTTAGGTTATATATTGATTACCCCCCTTTAAAGTATATTTCCACTCAAAGTATCAACCAGAGTTCCTCTTTTAAACTTTAAACTTGCTTTAAAATTTTTAATTTTATTTTTTAAATCTTAACATTTTTTTAATGGCCCCCTACCTACATCTTATTTACTGTAATTACACCCCAGTATTATATTTGGCTTATTTTAAATTTGAGCTGCGAATCTGTGTGTAATTTATCGTTCGTCCATGAGACCCAGTATATTATACAGGGTGTCCATAAAGTTCGTGTGCACTTTAAAAAATTTATAACTTTATTTGTATTTGCAATAGAAATAATTTATAAAAAGGATTAGAAAGAAGTAAATCTATATTTTTTAAAGGTTTTATTGAAATTTTATTTAAGTTTCCACATGTCCTCCATCATTAGCAATACAAAGGGTAATACGATTTTGCAGTTCACGGAAAACATTTGCCAACTGATTTACAGTAATGCCTGAAATTACATTAGTTATTTTAGCTATACTTAAAACTAGGTACATTAAACTTTATAACATTTTTTACAGATTATTTCTATCGCAAATACAAATAAAGTTATAAATTTTTTAAATTGCACACAAACTTTATGGCCACCCAGTATAAATTTTTTAAATCATAAGTTATATCTCGTGTCAGATGAGTTAGTAAAGAAATGAAACTTAAGTCGCACGCCAAACGTAGGTATATGTATATTTATTAATATATATATATATATATATATATATATATATATATATATATATATATATATATATATATATATATATATATATATGTAATGTGTGTGTGTGCGTGCGTAATGCATAAAATAGTATTATTAGCAGAAACTATGGAAAGACGTGGAACTTTTACAAATTCTGTTTCAGAGAAATTGGAACAGACTCTTGAAATCTCTATCTATAAAAGGCAGGATGTGTATGTGTAACAAATGCACGGCCGCAATTTTCGACGGATTTGCACCAAAATGTATATGCACATGCTCCAAATTAGTGAAAGGCCAAGACCAACTTTGCATTTCCCAACTCCCATCGATAGTGGAAATAATCGATTTTTTCATACTTCTACGGCAGTTTTTTCATGTAGTTTGCGGCCATTTTCTACTGGCCAGAGTGAGAGCCTATAGCCGGCTGCCACGAATAGGCAGGAAGATTCTATTGGCCAGCGTGAGAGCCAATAGCTGGCTGACACGAAGTTTAACTAGAATGCTAGCAAGCAACAAAAAAAATCGATAGCTGCATTCGTCACAAGTGGGAAAAATTTAAATCTGCATAGCACTTTACTCCAATTAGCTCATTCGCTTGCTTAAACTCAACGTTGATTCTGATTCCGCAGAACTGGTAGGGTGTGAAAAAGTATTTGTTGTTAACATTATTTTTTCGTTCCGTTTTTCCAGTTACGAGTCCTTTTTTAAAGCTGATCGTTTTGTGTTCATTTTGTTTAGTTCTTTTTTCGTAACAGATTTAATGTTTAGTATAGAGCTTAGAAAACATTCGCAGTGTGAGATAGGCAAGAAGTAAGGCATGTAGCAACATCAGCACGGCAAAGGGCACTCCTTTAAAGGCAAGGAAGGGCGAAAATATTTTAAGTCAAGTGATAGCGACTGCTGTATGAGTCGTACGATTTTTGAATCAAGCACGGGCAACGCCGGACCATGCTGCTAGTAGGATATAAAATTTATTAACTTCGACTTGAATGTACATTCGTCGAGTAGCAAACATAAGAACTCAGAAGTTAATTTAATATTTTGTCAAACACGCCTGTTAGCATGAATGTGACTTTGACAAGATAAAGAAAGTTGATGCCACATTCTTAAGTCATTACATTGGCGAGATGACAATGATTGAATGTGGAATAAAGGAGGACTTATCAGTAGACAGGATGGTGTCAAGTTTGTTATCAATTGAGGACTACATTTGGCAAAATAATGAAAGAATAAAAAAAATAATAAAAAAGGTACTTGTCAAATACATAAAGAATTTGTGCAATAGATGAACAGTCCCAGAGAATTTGAAAAGTGCCTGGGAGAATATCTGAATCTCTTAGTGTGTTGAAAAAGGCGGCGGAAGTACACATCATTAGTGGTGATCTTGGAAGAGTCCATGAGGATTTCGCAAAGAGGTATGGAGAAATATCAGGTTCTTTCTAGCGAATTAAAAAAAGGCGACCGTAGTACCTAACATTATTGGTGCACTTGGAACAACCCCAAAGGATATTGCAAAGAGAATATCTGAGCCTTGAAAAATATAAATAAATTGTGGAATCAGAAGTTATGACTTTATCCATCGATAGTGAACATCTAAAAAAAAAAAAATGGAAAAATTGTAAATTCAACGAATATACATATATATATATATATATATATATATATATATATATATATATATATATATATATATATATATATATATTTGTGCGTGCGTGCGTGTATATATATATGAATGCCGAATGAATAACATTATAAAAAAATGCATAGCACCTGTTGATAACAGCAAAAAAATTAGATTAATTATTTATTATAAAAAATTTAAAACTTGTAACCTTATAGTTAAAAATAATAATTCACCTCCTAGAAGAAAATTAAATAGACCAAACATTATTTACGAATTCAAATGTCCATTAAGGAATTGTATTCCTCAAGAATCAACTTTCGTAAATAATTATATAGGCCACACTACAAATCGTTTAACACGCAGATTAACCTTACACCCTTCTGACAATAGCTCAATTAGATCTCATTTAAATATTCATGGAGACCTACCGGACACTATTCGGAATATACTTGTTGACAACACTAATATAATAGCATCATCCACTTGCAAAAAAAGGCTAAAAATAATGGAAGCCTTACTTATAAAAATAAGCAAACCAACACTTAATAATATTAACTTTGAACATGGACATAATATCTTGACCGTGTTTTGAAACAAAAAAATGAATCACTTTATAAAAACATACACATAACAAACTATTTCTAATTCTAACAGTTGAAATATAATCCTTGATAATGGCTAAATGTATAGCCGAAAGCGCTCGGAAAAGAACATTCGGACAATTTTTATATAATTTATCCTCTGAAAAGAAAAAC
This sequence comes from Acanthosepion esculentum, assembly GCA_964036315.1. Lineage (NCBI taxonomy): Eukaryota > Metazoa > Mollusca > Cephalopoda > Sepiida > Sepiidae > Acanthosepion > Acanthosepion esculentum. The sequence continues at coordinate 21,568,607 of OZ038487.1, forward strand.
TTTATTAGATCGCACGAGAAATTATATAAAAAACTAAATAAAAGCACCTTGTCAGTCGTTTTTAATGAAATGTGCTTGAAAGAAGGATTTCTGCCTAAATACACACACACACACACACACACACACACACACACACACACACACACACACACACACACACACATATATATATATATATATATATATATATATATATATATATATATGAATGATAGCATAAAGAACAAGTAGGAAATAGATCTCAATCTTACATGTCTCATTTCATCAGAGATCAAAAAAGAAATGCTAAAATGGTAGAAAGCAAAGACATACTGATCGATGTTTCTTAGTATCGTTAAAATATTGAGCTAAGTTAACAGTTTGCGTTACTTTTAAATACTCAGTTTTATTAAATTTTAAAAGACGTTACTTGCGGGATGGATTCCGGGATGAAATCCGGTAGCAAATAATAACAAACGCCAAAAATGAATATAGGAAACTAAATGGATTAACCTAATAATACAAACTGTCAATACAGGTTAGTAGTTCCAGGAATGCAGGTTAGTAGACAAATATATATATAAAGTCTTTGGTATCGACGTATCGCTGTATGATTTCTTACTGAGTCTACGTGCTTGTTACTGTGATTCTTGCCGCTACGTTATTCTACCGACCGACTCAACGTTCTACTACTACTGTCCGACTTGACTTAACGTACTATTACTCACACGGGTATTCTGTGGTAGTAGTATATGTATACATTGGGTGAGTCCATTTGTGTAAAAAGGGGAGACCACTCAATACTTGCAAAATTGGGTTATTTGGTGCTACTGTTGCGTACAGAGGTAAATCAGAATTCAGTAACTTGTTGATCGTCAGTATCTTACTAACAAGTCAGTGGATATTAAATCAGAAATAAGTTTTCTTTTATAACCAAGTTTTCAATATATCCCCGACTTTTATCATAGCAAACTCTACCCCTTCCTCTACATTATAATTATGGACTATTTTTGAGACACCGGCGCATTTTCTATGTGTCCTGTCCTTTCAAAATGTTGACGAAAATGGGTCTCCAAAATTTCCTGTCCTGTGTAGCGCTTAATAAATTTTGTCTTTGTTATACCGTCTAAACCTTGTTCTGTTATCTATTTACTCAAGCTGACTAGATAGGTTATGTGTTGTCTTCATCTGACTCTTTTGCCTTCAGTCTGTCCTGCGAGCACCAAATTTTCCAAACCCTCTTTCTTCATTATGTGCCCTAGAAATTTCAACTGTCTCTTCCTCATGTTAAGTTTCCTTTTTGTTTCCATTTTATCTAAAAGATCGTTGTTGCTAACATGTTCCGTCCATGACATTTTCAGGATCCTTCTGTAGAAACCAAATTTATGTTGTTTCAAGTCTCTTCTTCATCTATTAGGAGATTGTCCAGCATTCACTGCCATATAAAAAGACGGATTTTGCTGTCTGCGGCTTTTTTGGCGTAGCCTTTAAAATAACTTTGGCTACTATTGTACAGACAATCAAATTACAATTTCGAATCACTACGCTTTCAAATGGAGCTCGATTCTATAGTTGTTTCTCAGCCTAATAACTCTGACACCGAGGAGGGTGTTTGAACACTGAATAATATTGTTGACACTTGTTTTCCAGCGAGAAACACCAGATATGACCGGCACGAAAACCAGATGCCAAGCTACTCATGTAGATGATTATAATCGATCATATCGATAACGCTGTTAAACGTTTTCATTTGGGAAGGAAATACGGCGTGGCAGTAAATTGAAGGCCATTTTTAACATGTGAACAGAGGGATGAAAATATTTATGCCATAATCTCGTCAATGTTGATGTAAATATCTTCAGGCCGCCAGGCAACTATGATGTCTAGATAAATCAGGGGAATTAGCCATATAGTCTTCGTAAAAGAATAATTAAATGACAGAGCTAATTGGACTAACCATATTCAGGTAATGAGTTCATTGTTTGCCGGACATGAGCTGTCAGGCAAATTATCCTGTTTCCCTCCATTACTTGAAGTGAGAAGTAATTAGTCCCATGCATGATTAATATGGAAACCAGTGTTTCTTGAAATAGTCGCTTCCTGACTGAGACAGATTTAATGTAAGAAAGAATAGATCGTAACGACTGGAATAATTATATAGAGCAGAAAAGTGGAATTGTCAAAAAAGGAAGCTAATTATTTCTCTATTCAACTTTTAAAAAATGTGCATTATCTGATCTAATATGACATAGTCACGGTATCAATATGTCGCTCGAGACCGTGCTTGGAGACAACGGTCGTTGTTTCGTAGTGGGCCGAGTCGGTTGTGTCGCTATGTGACACTCTACGACTGTTTCCAAGTCAGTAGTCCAAAGCCACACTGGCTCTGTCTCCTACTAAAACTCAAATCAGTCGTCTTCTCCGCTGGAGAAATCTTATAGCATTAAGCAGCACGGCGCATTAGCTACTTTTATTGTCCCGAGTAAGGAAACTTTGCCGATTACTAGTCAGTGACCAAGACGGAAAAGTGAGTAAAATGGTCTTCCCAAACCTTGCAGTCGCAGACGCAGGTATTCCTATCGAGTTGATAGTTCTTACTAAAGACTTTCGGAGGGAAAAACTCCTTTGTTTACCAGAAAATATCGCTTTCTCGTTACCTGCTGATTCGCCAATTCACAGCCCAATAAAAAAAGTACCGCCACTATACTTCTTTTTCCATTAATTTACACGACTTGTGACCGTGTGTAAGCGTATAAAATATATCGTATATTAGATTTACGATATATTTCCAACAGCCTCTGCTCTGTGGCTGTTTATTAGTTACGAGATTTTTTCTTCTAAAATTTAACTTATTCTTCCCTATTTTACTCAAACATTGCTACACTATATGAAATTGTTTAAAAGTTTTCAGCAGTTTTTTAATTCATAGAAATTCAAAACAGGTTTATTCAATTATCAAAAGAATTTCTATGGATTTCTATAACCTTGTGCTACGTTTCAGCTACATTTTCAATCTCATAAGAAAATGGCTCCAAGCTTTGATTCGGTTAATCTTCGAGTAATATTTCGATATATTAAAATTGCAAGAACCGTTGACCTGATTAGAAGAGCGACGCAAATGATAGCCTTAAGGTGGCAAGTCTGAAGAATTCGTCGCTTCTAGAAAATATTCCCATTCAGACTCCATGATCGATTGATGTGTAACTTTTTCTCTTCTTCCGTTTCTGTTTTCCTAACACTTTCTATGAGAACAATGTATATATGTATATATATGTTATTTAGTTTTCTTTACTAAACAGATGATCTCATAGAAATTCAAATGCATTTATGAAGTTCCTTTCACGGATACTAACAAGTAATAATCTTACTTTCCATTACATGTAATAATAACAAGTAATAATCTTACTATATAACAAAATACTAACGATTAATACTTTATATAGTACAATAATAATAAAAAATAATCTTACTTCATAATACAGGTAATAATAACAAATGATAATTGTACTATATAATAGAAGTAATACTAACGAGTAATACTCGAAATAAGTAATAATAACAATACTCTATATGATACAAGTAATATTAATAAGTAATAACCTTACTACATGAGCCAAATGGTACTTTATATACCACATGTAATAATAAAAAGTATAACTCATATAATACTCCCTCTGTTCCGAAATAGTTGTCCCATGGCCGGAAATCTAATGTGAAATATACTAATTCTTAGTCGAATTGTTTACCGTTTACATTAACAGGTTAGCATTGATGTTCCTCAAGTATTTATATTAGCTTATTCAGGTAGAATAATTTGAAGCGCAAATTATATCACTTTTTTACGACATTAAAATTGTATTTTTTTCAGACCACCCGCTGGCAAGAGATTATGAGGGGAGAAGAGAAGCCAATTAGCAGAAATGCTAAACGAAATTGCAAGAAGCACGAATTGACAAATATTGAACGTAATGCTGTGTTGCAAGCACTGCTGGAAAGATCCACAGATCGTGTCCTGAAGTGTGGTGCAATAAAACAGGTTGCAGATGAATTAAACGTAGCTGCAGAACGTCTGGGTTTGCAAATTGAATTAGTTTTCCAGCCTCCAAATAGTCCTGATCTCAATGTCCTTGATCTAGGTTATTTTAATGCAATTCAATCAATTCAGCACCAGCAAGCTCCAAATAATGTTGACCAGCTCATTGAAGCAGTGGAAGAAAGCTTCAATAAACTTCAGAAGTCGAAGCTTAACAATACTTTTCTAAGTTTGCAGTTAGCAATGGAACAAGTTATTTTAGTTGACGGCGATAACAACTATAAACTCCGGCACATGTCTAAAGAGAAGCTTGAAAGAGAAGGAAAACTTGAAGTATCCATTTCTATTTCTGACGAGTTGCAATAAAAATTGCTTTTGTTAAAGTAAACCTTCCCCAGTTATTTTTGTTATTTATTTTTGTTATTAATTTAACTGTTTATGTATATCAGTTTCGATATATTTCACACTTATTTATATGACAATTCACGAATATTACTCATTTACTGTTGAGTATGGGAATAAATGATATTTTTTGTTCTTTTTGGTGTTTTTTTTTTATCTACTGTAACAATTATTTTGGAACAACATGAAATTTTTTTTGCTACAACTATTTCGGAACGGAGGGAGTACAATAAATAAAATAATAATATTATCATATAATATAAGTAATAATAATAAGAAATAATCTTACTATATCATAACACGTTGTAGGCACTGATTCTCATTAGATCACTGAAATTAATTGGCGTCGTGTCCAGTCAGTACTCTTCCTACTGACTGGGCTCGACGCCAATTAATGGGCTCGCTTAGGAACACCGGATAAGAAACTTCTTACAATTCGAAATAGGTTTCATCTTTAAATAACACACAAAGGGTTGATAAGCCGTAAAAAACAAATACTGTAATTCCCCATGTATACTACGCCTTCATTCATAATACGCACCCATAAAATTGTGCTAAAAGTGTGGGAAAATATTTCTACTCACGCATAATACGCACCCCTTGTTTGATAATCAAACCCTATGAATTGTACCTCTCCAATTTCATTACGGCCAGCGTTTCCTACCTCTTGTTAAAAAATAGTTTTAAACACAGAATAATTGTGGTGAGTAGTTATTTCGCAACTGAAATCGACTTATGAAACGGCAATTTTATAAAGATATTTTTGTAGCTGTGCATAATACGCTAATTTTGCTTATTATTTTTTTAGGAAAACATGCGTATTATACATGGGAAATTAACATAGATCAATGAATGAATGAATAATATAGAATACAAATAATTGATTGATTTATTCGTTTTCTTCAGCTTATTAACCCTTTGCAGGTTATATTTAAAGCCAGAAAATATTTTTAGATAAATTCTTTTTTTTGAGATAATAATTATTTAGTGATACAAGTCTTACTAATTAACCCACAGCTAGGGGACTGAGAAGTGGATTCATACCTCTCCCTAGAGTATTTGCGGATATAACGATACTAACTGGAATAAGAACTCGGCTCTACGATTAAAAATTTCGAGCCATTATCCATTATACCACCTACACATTCAAGCTTACAGTAGCTGGTATTTTCAAGCGGTCATCCATATAGGTACTGATCAGGCTCGACGTTGCTTAACTTTGGAGATCGTACGGGAACCGGAATACAAGTAATACTAATAAGCAATACTCTATAATATACAAGGAATAACAACAAATAATTATATTACCATATAATAATAATAACAACGTAATAATCTTACTATAATTTTTTCTATGTGCCGTGTCCGTTATTTGGGTTGGCCATCATGGCTCTCCACGATTTCCTGTTCTTTGTACCTCAGTAAATTGTTATCTCTCCTAGACTCTGTTCTACCATCCATTTACTCAAGCTCGTTACGTACGCTATGCATTGTTTTGCCTTCAATATGTCTTGTGATATCAGATTTTCCAAGCCCTCTTTCCTAATTATGTGCCCTAGCTATCGCAATTTTTCTGTTTCTGATGTTAAGTAAAAGTGCCCGTTTTATCTCCATTTTCTCTAAAACTACTCGTTGCTCACATGCTCAGTCTATGGTATTCTCTACATCCTCCTGTGGAACCACATTTCTGTTGCTTCAAGTCTCTTCTGTGAGGAAACGGATCCTCCATCGTTCAACATTCCCTGCCATAGTGGAGGAATGTTATTACGTGACAGTTCAGTACTTTTGTTTTGTTTTGATACTAACAACATTTTCTTATTTCCTAATACTCTGCTTAATTTTAGGAAGGCATCTTTCGCTATCCTAATGCGTCTCCAGATTTCGGTGTTGCACTTTCTGTCCTCTGTTAAAACACTTCCCAGCTGCTGTAATTGCTTGATTTTGGTTTCTCCAATTTGTGGGCTGTTCGTTTTGCTGACAACCATGCATTCTGTCTTCTTAGAATTGATGTTTAGTTCTTTTTCTTGCTTTCTTTTACTACCTTCTGTGGCAGTTCTCATAGATTTATTCATGTAACTGCTATTGTGATGGCGAATTTGTGACAAGTTTTGTGACGACATTCACGGATCCTCCATCGTTCACTGTACCTGTGATGTCAACCCAGCTTGATTGTAGTTGCAACTCGCTATGTGCACAGGTTTGTCTTGTTGGCTGTGATCGCTTTCAAAACGTAATGATAATGACGACACTGGTTGGGAGTTCACAACAATATGATTTCTCACTTAGCCGGTCATCTTTTCATTTGGCTGAACTGCTGCCTCCCTATATTAGCTGGTCTTTTCCTCATTGGCCTCTGGGCTCAGCGATTGCTCATTACCAGTCCTTCTGTCAGTTGCCGCTGGGCAGCTACTAACTTCTTTGGTCACCTACCCACTTCTCTCATAGCTGGACCCCTTTCTCCCTTGACTATCTGCCTCTTTTTGCTTATATGGATAATTGCCAGGGTCCCACCCCTTAGCCACCCACTTTTGTTCCGGAAGTTTTGAGATCACCCCAAAGCCACATGGGTGGTTAAATCTTCAAGATACTACTTTTATGTCTATGATTGATAAAATTTTATGTTTTCTAATTCAAAGGCAAACTGGAGACCGGGATCATGAAAACCCGGCAATTCAGTTGTCTCAAGTATGGACTAGAGATGAAATTCTTATGAAACTCAGATAGCTGAGTGAACTTAAAAGGAAGGAATTTATGTCCTTATCTTCTAAAGATGTTTGCGAAATCATATTGTTACACTATCAACAATATACCACCTCTATTTCTTATGTTGTAAAGATCCGCCAATAATGGATCCTGGTATGAATAGCCTCACTGTATAGTCTGAATAAGTCCGGTCAGATGATCTTTCCTTGTCTTAATACAAACAATAATAACAGTTTTTATTACCAGCATCGAGGCCATGCTTCTGAAGCTACGCTGGGCTGGACACGTTTCCAGAATGGAGAATCATCGCCTGCCTAAACTTTTATTGTACAGCGAGCACTCTACTGGCTATCGCAGCAGGGGGGCACCAAAGAAACGATTCAAATATTGCCTGAAAAAATCCTTTGGTCACATCAATCATCGCCAATGGTCAACACTAGCTGAGAACCGTGACGCCTGGCGTCTTACCATCAATTATGCTGCCTCCTTTTAAAATACCCGCAGGGGTGGGGGGCACTCTCAGGGACAAGACGCAGAGAAGGAAGTACTACATGCCATACCATCGAGCACAGGCTGGACTTCCAGCTGCAACTACTGCGACCGTGTATGCCTGTCCCACATTGGAGTTATCAGCCTCAAACCTGCCTGCAAGCGATGTGTACAGACTCCATGTTGATTTTCGTTTTGCGAAGCCAAGTCATAATGATGATTGTTATCAAATAATCAACTAATCAAGAATGCACTAACGAAAAATAGTCTCTTAAGCACATGTTATAATTAGCTAAGAAGCTTAATATACACGCGAACGCCAACTAAAAGCGACAGAGTTGACTTTATCGTGTATTTATACGGGAATTTTGTTTTACTCGGCCATGACTTTTTCCCACAGTCATCACACGAAAGTTTTATTGAGTAAAGTGATCGATGAGGATGAATTTAAATTAGATTAAATAGGCAATGTTTTGCTTTCTCTTCAATAAATGTCTATTTTAACAAAATGGCAACTTGACGATAATTGGATTATCTTCTGTCTAGTCGCAGGGACAGATTGAGCAAATATGGCAGTTCTCATGATCCATTACCCAGTTGCTGAATATATGAAAAGCGACGTCTACGAATGTCGATTTAGTAAGCGTAGCTTAGATGTGGCACAAGGCCGAGAGAATAGAGCATTGAATGAAGATCGAACTCACCGATCAGCCGTAATTGATATAACCAGAGAAGTTTGCTAAATATTACACCACGTCGAATTGCTCTACGACATCGACACATATCAATTTATAAATCTGTGAAGACATATTGGTACAGGTTAGGTAACTTTTATCCGAAATTTCAACATCCGAAAGTTAAACAGGAGCTGACATGACTTGTTTCAAATGGAAAATTTCAGAAGCACTGTAAAGATTCCCAAGTGATGTGCTGCTGTTGTAAGTGACCCTCATCTGCCCTAGGTAGGGGTTCTCCAGCCCAGCTAAAGTAGCCTATGTTGGAGCCATTTTTTTTGTTAGCGATCGTCACAGCAACACATTCGCTCGTGGATTACTTACCAGGTGTTTGGTGCTCAGTAAATATATTATTAGAAATGTTAAATGGTCTTAAATTTACAGAGTGTGACGTGTAAATTGTCGCCATTTTATATTTTTAATTTCGCGCATGCGCGTTGTTTGTTTTTGATTTTGTCGACTGCACATTATAGTAGGGTCAGTTGGGCACCGTCCGTGAGAAAAAGAGCACCATGACGCATTTCACTCCACCAGAAATTTGGAAACAGCATGCTGTTCTGCTTGGCATTTGCACCAGAAGCTCCAATATGAACATTTCATAGTGTTTAGGTGTCAATCTGAGGACAGTGCAGCATATTCGGAAAGAGTTGGATGAGTCTGATAGTGATTACGAAGATGTTTGGAGTAATGGCTAGTGATGTCGACATTATGTCTCCATTCAACTTCCCACATGAACTCAACACGGAGGTTTACATCAAGTGCGTTGAGGAGGTAGCGTTGCCCTGAGTGAAGAAGATAGCTGATGAAAGAACCTATATCTGGCAATAGGACTCAGCCCCATGCCACGCATACAGGAGAACACAGTCATGGCTGTCAGATCCTTTCTGCGACCACATCACCCCTTTTCACCTGGACACCTAACCACAGACTTCCACCCTCCCCCTTGATTATAGCGGCGGGCTATGATGAGCAAGAGACCAATAAAACTCCTTGTAACACGAAAGATGAAGGTCAGGATTATGGCAGCATTCACTAACTTGAACAAGGAGACCGTCCAGATGAGATGCAGGAGATTCCGAAAGGCCGTGGTTGAAGCTAATGGCGATTTTATTGAAGAAATTTTATCTTTAGTATTTCAAGATATTTTTGTGTAATTTTGGTAAATATATCTGTTAAAATCAGATGTCTGTGTTATTTTCATTTTTGCGTAATTTAAATGACAATTTATCGATCGCACCCTCTCTGTGTACATACATATATATATATATATATATATATATATATATATATATATATATACATATATATATATATATATATATATATATACATACATATATATATATATATATATGTGTGTGTGTGTGTGTGTGTGTGATAGAAACTTTTGGAGATTTGAAAATTTCTCATAATAGGTCATTGAGTCTATAACTAGAATCCTCAACAGAATGCAAAAAGCACTAGATGGCCGTTTCGTCCTATTTTTGGACTCAATATCATATATATATATATATATATATATATATATATATGCTGATGAATCCCCAAAAAAGGACGAAACGGCCATATATATATATATATATATATATATATATATATATATATATATATATATATATATATATATATATTATTTTATTGAATTTTATTGAATGAATTTACAAATTATTTTGATTATTTTGGTAAATTTATCTGTTAAAATGAGATGCCAGTGCTATTTTATTTTTTGTATAACTTAGATGACAATTTATTCATCGCACCCTGTATATGTCTTTGTAAGTAGTAATCATGTTCTTTTGCACACGTACAGAAAGTAGAAAGTATTATTTTATGTGAAATCTTATAAACTTAAAACTTGTGTAAGTATTTTATGACTATCGTAATTACCTGTATCTGAATGTACTCAAAATTTATTAAACTTTATATAAAACTACTTTCAGGATATATGTTATTTATATAAAACTACCTTCAGGGCATATGTCTAAAATCTGTGTTATGAAATATAAAGGGATATTGTGCTTATTATAGCGTCCCGTTCCCAAGCTGCCACATTTTAAAGATGCTATATACAAATTAATAGCCTGTATTCCAAAAATCGAAAAAAAAATATCTGAAAACCGAAGCACTTCTGGTCCGAAGAATTTCGGATAAAAGATTCTCAACCTGTATTTTCTTTTATTCTGAAAACATTTGCTTGTCTTACATTTTAACGCATATGCAACAAATCTAATGCATATTTTCGGGGATGGGGATTATTTTTACAAGCAGGTACCTTGCTGGCTATAATTTATTTTGGTGGGTATTAATTGTATTATTCAGGCACAAATGTTGAAATCAAACTACAATAATTTCATTATTTTTTTAATCTGACTAGAAGGACATCAAATGTTGTTTTGATTAATAATTATTATCTCGGAACTTCTTTTATTATGTGCGTACAGGATGTGGCTCTCTACAACTTCCTGTATTTTTTTTGTTTTACGTAACTTTTGATTCTTGACAATCTCCTTTGTCCCGAACACGGTCAGAAATATCTAAACTGTCAGCTGTATACAACAGCATTCTTTGATCAGTGGTTAAAACGGCTTTGAGAAAATGATGCATGTAAGTCTTACCGAGGACTATCGAAGCTTTTTGACTATCGCTAAAACAACCACTAACAAAGAACTGTACCAAATAAGAAAATCCACATAACTCGAGCAGTTTTCACAGGAGCAAACCCTAAAACGGATTACTCACGTAACTCGACGAGAAAATATTGACATAATGAAGAAGTGGAAGTTCCACATTACTTCAAACAAAAGGCTAGGAAGCAAACTCTCATTAACACTGGAATCGTACTGGATATGACGATAAACTACATCCGGCAGCAAGGCTTCTGATCTGGATATTGGAAGTTTTGAGGCGCGTGTTGCAACTTCTTAACTGCTATTCTTCCCAGATCCACTCTAACCCGGTGGTAGCACCCGTTAGTGTCCCAGATATGGGCGAATAGTAAATCCCCAAACAAATAAAAACAATTTATTTTTGTAATAAAATGACCAATACATTTTTTGTAACGTACGGTGGCCATTAATAATTAAGTATAACTCAAAACATCAATGTTAAGATAAAACAGTATTTAATTACAACCGCAAATAAGTACTTAACAAGAACAAAGGAGTAAAAATCAACCAAGGATAATTAACCATTTCAGTGAATACCTTGTTAGTAGCGCGATTCGGCTTAACGTCCGGAAAATCCTAAATCAAAACACAAATCATTGACGCACAATCATTCATACTAATTCGACTGGATAATTCCATTCAATAGTCACTCAATAATCACTCAAGTTAGTAGCCTGACACCGCTATTTATACACCTGGTGGAAAACATATATTCATAAGTCCAGATTGTCACGCTTGAACCTCGGTATCGGTAGTTACTCATTTTCTTCCTATATGACATTTTATAGTAAAATTACCAGCAATACATTTTATGATCTACAAACTATGTATTAAAAAAAAAACAAAAAAAAACATAACTTTTATCCTGAAAGTATAAAATTATATAAAATTATCTAGATTTCGGCATTAAATAACCCATAGAGTTGTTGATATGCCGCTAAACAAAATTAACCAAGCAATTTATACTGGAAAAGCGATAACAATTGATATACATGAGAAACAGATTTTCTTAAAAAAAAAAAAAGATTTTATAAATTTCAAATGAAGTTGCAATGGGTGCCCGGTCAGTGAATGTTTACTTATAAAGATACGGTAAATATTACCGTTACCATTTCTCCGTGTTCTGTCTTCCATGAACTCAAGCTCATTAAGTACGTTACACGCTGTTTCCTCCGATTTACTTTTTACCTTCAGTATGTCTTGGGAGTGTTAAATTCTTCATACGTACATCCCTTATTATGTGTCAGAAATCTCAACTCTCTTTCTGATTGTACGTATATGTGTCCTTCTAGGTCTCATCTACGTATATGTGTCCTTTTAGGTCTTATCTACGGATATGTTTCCTTTCAGGTCTTATCTACGGATATGTTTCCTTTTAGGTCTTATCTACGGATATGTTTCCTTTTAGGTCTTATCTACGGATGTGTGTCCTTTTAGGTCTTATCTACGGATATGTTTCCTTTTAGGTCTTATCTACGGATATGTTCCCTTTTAGGTCTTATCTACGGATGTGTTTCCTTTTAGGTCTTATCTACGGATATGTGTCCTTTTAGGTCTTATCTACGGATGTGTCCTTTTAGGTCTTATCTACGGATATGTGTCCTTTAAGGTATTATCTACGGATATGTGTCCTTTTAGGTCTTATCTACGGATATGTGTCCTTTTAGGTCTTATCTAGGGATATGTTTCCTTTTAGGTCTTATCTACGGATATGTTTCCTTTTAGGTCTTATCTACGGATATGTTTCCTTTTAGGTCTTATCTACGGATATGTTTCCTTTTAGGTCTTATCTACGGATATGTTCCCTTTTAGGTCTTATCTACGGATGTGTTTCCTTTTAGGTCTTATCTACGGATATGTTCCCTTTTAGGTCTTATCTACGGATGTGTCCTTTTAGGTCTTATCTACGGATATGTGTCCTTTAAGGTATTATCTACGGATATGTGTCCTTTTAGGTCTTATCTACGGATATGTGTCCTTTTAGGTCTTATCTACGGATATGTTTCCTTTCAGGTCTTATCTACGGATATGTTTCCTTTTAGGTCTTATCTACGGATATGTTTCCTTTTAGGTCTTATCTACGGATGTGTGTCCTTTTAGGTCTTATCTACGGATATGTTTCCTTTTAGGTCTTATCTACGGATATGTTCCCTTTTAGGTCTTATCTACGGATGTGTTTCCTTTTAGGTCTTATCTACGGATATGTGTCCTTTTAGGTCTTATCTACGGATGTGTCCTTTTAGGTCTTATCTAGGGATATGTTTCCTTTTAGGTCTTATCTACGGATATGTTTCCTTTTAGGTCTTATCTACGGATATGTTTCCTTTCAGGTCTTATCTACTGATATGTGTCCTTTTAGGTCTTATCTACGGATATGTGTCCTTTTAGGTCTTATCTACGGATATGTTTCCTTTTAGGTCTTATCTACGGATATGTTTTCTTTTAGGTCTTATCTACGGATATGTGTCCTTTTAGGTCTTATATACGGATATGTTTCCTTTTAGGTCTTATCTACGGATATGTGTCCTTTTAGGTCTTATATACGGATATGTTTCCTTTTAGGTCTTATCTACGGATATGTGTCCTTTTAGGTCTTATATACGGATATGTTTCCTTTTAGGTCTTATCTACGGATATGTGCCCTTTTAGGTCCTATTTTCCTTTAAACTAATTCTTTGTTCACATGTTGAGACTATGGTATTCTCATTTTTCTTTGGCAGAACCAAATCTGTCGCTTTAAGTTTATTCTTCCTTTTCACAGAGATATTGTGGTATTATATAACAGTCCAGCAATCGTATTTTTCCAGTATAGTTGCCGGGAAAAAAGACCTCTGGTACCGTTTGGAAACACCAGTTACTGTAAGCGACCTTCTGCTCTCCGAAATATATTCCGGCTTTAAATAACCCCAAAAGGGTTGATAAGTCATCAAAAAACAAACCAGTCAATCCTTGACGAGACACCCCTTCCCAAGAAAATCAGTCTATTAGATTTAGATTAGTTTCGCGTAAAGCCACGCGTATGAAGAATTCAGGGCGAATCAAACCCACTATTCAGTGGTAATGGTGAACCGAACTAGCTCTTTAACCATTACGCTTCGCTGAGGTGCCCGAAGCAGGTCATTATTGAAGATATTCACTAACCTCCTCAGATATAGCACAAGCCCGAATTTAATGTCGGGTGAATCGAGCTCGTATAGCTCGGGCAAAAATTCCCCGCAGACCCCGTATACACCGGGCCGAGTAGCTGTCCACAATCCCCAGACGAAACTCTGCCGTGCAACATATCCTCATCTGGGTTCCTCTCTGCCCGGAAGTAGAGAGTTTGACAAGCACACAGTGGAAGACCACAGTGAAGGGTCATTATTCATAATTACTAAGCCTAGCTTAGTTTGCCACAATGCCATGAACCCAGTAAGGATCGAACTCGCTATTCAGTAATACGGGTCAATCAGAGTAGCTCGTTAACCATTACTCCATGAAGAGGCACCGTTTATTACATAGCTTAATTTTCTACGACGTACGAGGAATACAGTCAAGATTGAATTCAGGACCCACTAATAATGGTCTCGAAGGTAGTAATTATTATAATATAGGAAATGTCCTTTAATAGATTCTTCTAATAACAAATGAGACCAAACATATTTTAGATTTAGCTCTTAAATAGTAAATCTAAAAAAATAATTCAAATAAATAATAATAAAAATAGTGTTTAGACATTTCGTCTCACATAATTAACCATATTTAATTCTTGCCAATAAGGTTTTCACCACACCCTCGTACAATCCACTTCCAACCTTCAATCTCACAACTACTGAGATATAAAAATCTAAGGCAAGAAATGGTTGCCATTTTGTTCACACATGCGCAGGACTAACCGGCGTTCATCTTAACTGCGCAGATAGATATTTGCCATAATTCAGTAAATAAACATTTGATTTAAATAATTCTTTTTTTATTTTATAAATCGATAAAACATGAATTGATTAATGATGTGATACGCACTTCATGTGTGTAGAGCTCATAATTTGAAATGACAGACGGAAATATTTTCTTATTCATTACTTTGGAGGAGCGGGGGGGGTCGAATTCGACAATCCTAAATTCTATATTAAATTATCGAGTAAATATTTCGCGATGGGACCATTTTTGGAGACGATTTGATCAATAGATGGAATTTTATATTCAATTATGATAAATTTATTTAACCTGATATGCTGGCTGGATCGTTACGTAACTTAATTTGGCATCAGAGTTTGGAATTCGGTTTCAGTTACAAATCAAGAACTCGAAAGCTGATTTTCAAGGCAGACCTGAAGCTTGGCACAACCTAATCCCCCAACCTTAAATTTTTACCCTTCCTAATAAAGCAGGGCTTAGATAATAACAATGTAAATTATCCCTTTGTCATCATCTTTTTCATCATCTTTGTCATCATTCTTTTATAACCTTTAGGACGTTCGCGATCATAGCTCTCCATTACTTTCTGTCCCTTGTTACTCTAAGCAACGTCTGCCTTCTTTACCGCCCACTTTCTGTCCCGCATGTGCCATCCTATCACCTCGAAGCACATGAGTTGCCTTCACCCATTCCTTCATGGTTATATTAATATTACGTCAGGTTTCTCAAGTTTTGGGCTTTAAGTTTGGAGTTATATTTGTGGGTATATATATATATATATATATATATATATATATATATATATATATATATATATCGTTCCCACCCCTTCACCGTTGAAACTGTTAGATCTAGACGTCTCTTCTACTCCAAAAGCTTCATGTCTCGCACATCTCGCCTGTGGAACTCCCTTCCTTATTCCTGTTTCCCTGACAAATATAATCTCCAACTATTTAAGTGTAACGTCCACCGACATCTCCAGTTGCCTTGATCTATCCACTTCCCATCTCCACATCCTTTCACCTTTCATTCCAATCTGCTCTCGCTCCAAATCTTCTGTAACCCCCTTGCCTTGATCGATCCACTATCTTTCTCCACATCCTCTCCTTTACCACTCCTATCTGCTCTCCCTCCAAACCTTCTGTAACCCCTTGCGTGCTAGTGCCTTCCAGCCTTGCTTGGGGTGAAAAGCTCAAATATATATATATATATATATATATATATATATATATATATATATATATATATATATATATATATATATATATATATATATATATATATATATATGTTTATTTTAAACTATTTATTTCGTCTACCTGCTTGCGTGCTTGAGAGAAGGATTCGAACGTGCGCACCCCACACTTTACAGGTCTAAATGCACGTCGGATCTACCAACAGTTTCTCCTGTAAATGCGGACGCAGGTTCTAATCTTACTGGAGAGCGCATATTTTTGCTTTAATAACATTTCTCGAATATTCAGGTCGGTAGCTGAAAATAGATATACGATTTAAAATAAACGGTGCGTCTAGTCAAATATTATCCACTAAATATAAAGCGAGAAATATATATGTATATCTATCCGTGTCCTTTTATTGAAAACATAACGAATGGTATTAATATATTTTTTTCCCAATATCATTTATCCTGTACAAGACCCAAATGCCACTCGAGGTAGAGGTTTACAGAGCAAGAGGTAAGTAGCACAGTTTATGAGGATATGTGGGGAAGGTAACGGTTAACTTTGATTTGAAGGTTACGATTGTCGTAATTGGGGAAGCATTATCTTGGGAGTCGGTTCCACAAAGTAGTAGCTCGTGGGAAGAAGCTATTCGAGTGGAACTTAACAGCGTCACTAATGGAATACGAATTGAATGAGGTCGGTTCGCTACAATGTGCCTGGCATGACGAGTTTTAGCCCCGATGTTTAAAACTAGTGGAACGAAGGAATACAGATCGTCTGAACTCGTTTCAGTGGAAACAGAGCAGCGAGAGGCTTGTGACATTTCGTCTGTGGTAAAGGGGTTCTAAGATGGAAATAATTTATTGCCCGCAAAGACGCGGGATCGGATTCTATCGACTGGAAGGGAGGACAGTGAAGCTCCTGCCCATATAGGAATGTAGTACTTCATTTTAGAGGGAGGCACGGCTAGCGGCTCTGACTGGGGAATCGGAGAGCCGAGTTCAAATTCCGGTCGAATCCATTACATTCACTTACGTGCTAACTAATACCATTGGGAAAGGTATGAATCCTCTTCTTCTTCTCCCAGCTATGGGTAAATTGCAGGACAGACCGGCGTCTATAGCCTTGGATTGCAACTGAAAGAAAGAAATGGCAACCTACTGCCTCGTGCATCGAAAGATAAATGATCGCCTAAGCGTGTATCACGCATGGCACATAACTAACTGACTTCCTTTTAGGCCTGATCTGGCTTTTGTAAAAAATAGAAGGTTTGGTTTGGTTTGGTTTGTTTTACGGTATATCAACCTCAATGGATTATTTAATCACAAGATTTTTATTGCTACTAATTTTTGTTTTCAAAAATATATGCTGCTAATATTTTTTCCTTCAAAAATTTATTGCTGGTAATATTTTTGCAAAATGTATTGCTGTTATTAAAACCTATTTTTACACTTTTATAGTGTTTTGACCCCAGTTTGGGGGTTAACTATTTGACCATAGCTGGAACCCTAACAGGTGCTACCACCCCGGCTCATGGTGGACATGTGGACACCAGCAATTAAAAGGTTGTTCTACGCTCCTCAAAACCTCTTGATCAGAGGCCTTGCTGCTGGCTGTAGTTTATCGTCTTACCCAGTACGAGGATGTAGTTTATCGTCTTACCCAGGACTAAAAATAGTAGGTGGAGTCTGGTACTTACTAGAGCGCTACAAGTAGCCGGCCATTTTCCCAGTATCTTCAGCAATGGATCGTATTTACGGCTCTCATCGGGAGATAGAAATGACATTCCCTACTCCCTGAATATACTTTAAAAGATTTTTGAAAACTGTATTATAAAGTTTGTGAATAAGGATATTTTTGTGATGTCAGTGAACACTCGTTGCCACTTTTGTGATGCCAACGAATACTCGTTGTCACTTTTATTATGCTCATTGTAGTAGAGGCTTTGTAATCGCAGATACAACTATAGTACGCCGTTGAATAATACTGGTGCCAGACGCCTTCGAATAACACTCGCACTTGCTCGATAATACTCACCCGAAAAGTAACCCATATAGTGATCTGAATAGAGAAATAGCATAGTGAATTGAGTAGAGAATTACGGTCCGTATAGTAATAGAGGATAGACTAGAAATGGAAATCAATTAGACGTTACAAAACCTCCTACTTATGCGTTTCCTCTATGGTCACGCAGTCTACTTAATTCAATAATGGGATCGCCTGTGTTTGCTCACTGGCGATCTATGTTCAAACTCAAGTGTCGCTAGCGACACTTTATTCCTATGTAACAGGTATTAATGATTATGATAGGGACTTTGATAAAACATTATTGTTCACTAAAATACTCTTACTAAATATAGGTTGATTAAAAATCCGGCAATGATTAAATGCTTATAAAAACTCTTTATTAAATATAGGTTAATAAAAAATCAGGCAATAATTAAATGCTTATAAAATACTTTGATTAAATATAGGCTGATCAAAAATCCGGACATAATTAAATGCTTACAATTTACCTTTATTAAATATAGTTTATTAAACATAGTTTGATCAAAAATCCGGCAATAATTAAATCCTTATAAAATCCCTGTATTAAATAAAGGTTGATCAATAATCTGGCAATAATTAAGTGCTTATAAAATCCTTTATTAAATATAGGTTAATCAAAAATTAAATTAATTAAATGCTTATAAAATCTCTTTATTAAATATAGGTTGATAAAAAATCCGACAATAATTAAATGCTTAAAAAATCCCTTATCAAATATAGGTTCATCAAAAATTCTGCAAAATATAATGTTTATAAAAATCCTTTATTAAATATAGGTTGATCAAAAATCCGGCAATAATTAAGTGTTTATGAAATAACTTTATTAAATATAGGTTGATCAAAAATCCGGCAATAATTAAGTGTTTATGAAATAACTTTATTAAATATAGGTTGATCAAAAATCCGGCAATAATTAAGTGTTTATGAAATAACTTTATTAAATATAGGTTGATCAAAAATCCGGCAATAATTAAATGCTTATAATAATGCAGAAATCATTGTAGGTTTCTATGTATAATCGTGTAGACACCGTTACAAGTGTACAAATATGGGGATTATAACTTGTTGAAGTGCAATGTAAGTTCTAATAGCGGTTACACAACAAGAAAGAAAAGAACATCGAAATCAACATGAAAATTCAAATATATCTCTAAATAACTAGATAAATTCGTAAAGTTTCCACGTGATTCTTTGTCAGAGGCCAGCTCGTCACATTTTCATCCGTCGACCGCCAGGTGTCAAACCCCCACCTCCCCAAAAAAACAAAAACGGAGAGAGTTTTTAATTGTCCATAAAGATGGAGACGAAGCAAAGCTGTCATTGGTTCGTCTACTGATCAATCAGAGGAATTTTACATGCCGATTACTGCACGACTTACTGTGACTTCTGGATTGGCCATTACATTTAAATTCTAACGAGAGGCCGTTATAACCTATTAAATCCTACCATCTCAAAAATGTATTTAATCTCACATATTTCGAATGTTGATCTAAACAGCTAAACACTTTCATTACGGAATATTGACGTAGTCTAACCGCTATATTATATTCTAGCATTTAACCTTGTACCTTGTATAGTGTTAGGTTGTCACACACGAAATGATGCACTTTATAGGAAATGAAGAAATCGCTTCTGAAATGTTAAATAACTAACTTATTTAGTTGGAATAGGCAGCATATTGATGAATGACTGTTCTCCAACGTACTACTAAATTCTTGATCCCATCTTTAAAAATTCTCATCCTTTAATGTGATAAACACTTCAAATGCTTCGATTAGCTCTTCCTTATTGGAGAATGTTTTATTGCATATAAAAAGCTCAAAATAATTACATAAGTGACAATCAGTAGAAGATATATCAGGTAAATATGGAGGATGAGGCAAAATTTCATAATTCAGGCTATGCAGCTTTTGGACAGATGTTTGAGAAGTGTGTGGCCATGCGTTGTCATGCCGCAAAGTTGGGCCATCCCTATTCACAAGTCTAGGATATTTCTTTTTCAATTTTTTGTGCATATATACAATTTTTCCAAAAGACGAGGTTGCTGTTATTGTTTTCCCTTGAGGCAAGAATGAATAATGAATAACTCCTTTGAAAGACCACCATACAGTAACAATTAACGTTTTAGGGCGCAGTGGAGGTTTGGGGCATTGTATTCGTAATTCACTTGCATTTGTCTTACTCTATTAGTGTTGTCAAAAAGTATCCATTTCTCATCGCATGTAATGATTCAATGCAAAAAAGTGTTTTTCCCAGCTTGTACTCATACATACAGTACGACTATTGGACATTGTAATCATTTTCATTGAGCTTATGAGTAGCAATATACCGAAAGAAAAATATTGCTTTTTTTCCATTCTGTCTATATATCTGAGATGAGGTGTTATGTACACTATTTACATTATTCGGACTATTGTCCTCATCTTTGTCGCCATATTTATCAAAACGTTTCGGCCGTTGTACACTCTGGCCTTCTTCAGTATCTGTCTATATTTCTGAGATGAGGTGTTATGTACACTATTTACATTATTCGGACTATCGTCCTCATCTTTGTCGCCATATTTATCACAACGTTTCGGCTATTGTACACTCTGGCTTTCTTCAGTATCTGTCTATATTTCTGAGATGAGGTGTTATGTAAACTATTTACATTATGATGACAAAGATGAGGACAATAATCCGAATAATGTAAATAGTGTACATAATACCTCATCTCAGAAATATAGACAGATACTGAAGAAGGCCAGAGCGTACAACGGCCGAAACGTTGTGATAAATATGGCGACACAGATGAGGACAATAGTCCGAATAATGTAAATAGTGTACATAATACCTCATCTCAGATATATAGAGAGATACTATCTATGAAAGTTTTAACATTGCTGCTTCGTAATTTTAAATAATTGTGATGCATTTGATTTTGGTAATATATGTTAATAGATTTATTGTCAATATTATGTTTCGTTTCGCAAGGGCGAATGTTGCTTTCAGCTTCTTGGGGTTAGAATGAAAGACAAAACTGTATGTAAGGATAATACGATAATGTGTCTGTCTGGTTTTGGTTTGGTTTGCATGTTTAACGGCACATCAATTCCTTATGGGTCATTTAATGCCGGAATTTTATTTTTTGGGAGCTTTGGTATGTTCTTTCCAAAAAATGTATTGATGGTTAATTTCTTTATCCTTTAACTATGAAAATATATTGTTGTAATCTTTTTAAATGTATTTTTACCTTTTCATGCTTTGTTGAACACAGTTTTGGTGTTAAATATGGCAACAAAGAACAGTCTACCTCAACGAGCGAAATAAAGGGTTCAGTTCCATTCTAACCACCTGAAGAAGGCCGGAGCGTACAACGGCCGAAACGTTGTGATAAATATGGCAACAAAGACGAGGAAAATAGTCCTAATAATGCAAATAGTGTACTTTTTTTCCTTGCCAAGTGACTTAATATTTATAATTCTAAGAGTGAGATCCTAATATTGAAAATGAGTTATGCCTCAATTATCTGACAATATAGCGATTTGTTTGTTTTAAGTTGGTCACTGTTCTTGAGTATGCAACAGAAACCTGCGTGATTACGAAGTCGAGAACCTCTTCTGCCTTGCCTAAAGAAATCAGAGAATTTAATTTTCGCTTTGTTTTAACCAAAGAATCTTAGCCTTCTCATCAAAGAATTCGCTGGCCAGTGCAATGTATTGAGCTATCATTAAATGTTGGAGAAAATCTGAAAGAAAGAAAGAAGTATATTTAATAATCACGAGAGAATATCAAACTGGGAAGCTGGTGTTGAGTGAGACAGATTTCAATCTCAGTTGAACTTGAGAGAAAAATTGAGATGCAAACCAGAAGGAAAACGAAGCAATAAAACAATGAAAAGGTTATAAAGATCTCTTTAAACCTCAAGGCAGAAATCGAATGATTAAAAATAGTGAATCACTTCAAGCGACATTTTCTATGAGGAAAATTAGTATTCAAGACGAGGAAAGAAAGAAATAATAGACAGAGCATGACAATGAGTACGACAGGAAAAGAGAAGGGAAAAGAGTAGTTAAATAGATAAATAGATTAAAGGGCGAACGAAAGAGAGAGAGAGAGAGAGAGAGAGAGAGAGAGAGAGAGAGAAAGAGAGAGAGAGAGAAGGTGGTAAAAGGAGAAAGAGAAAATCTGAAGGTAAAAGTGAGTGAGAGAAAGAGAGCGGGAGAGTGAAAGACTGGAGAAAGGTTAGAATGATTAAAGGAAGAAATAGTGAACGAAAGGAGAGAAGAGAGAGAGAAAGCGAGAGAGAGAGAGTGAGAGAGCGTGGGGGGGGCAAAATGAGAAAGAGAAAGTCAGAATGTAAAGAGAGAGAGAGAGAGAAAGAGTGAGAGAAGGTGAAAGACTGGAGAAAGGTTAGAATGACTAAGGAAAGAAAGAGTGAACGAAAGGAGAGAAAAAAAAAAGAGAGAGAAAGAGAGACTGGGGTGGTAAAACGAGAAAAAGAAAGTCAGAATGTAAAAGAGAGAAAAAGAGAGCGAGAGAGGGTGAAATATTAGGGGAGGGTCAGAATGACTAAGGGAAGAAAGAGTGAACAAATGGAGAGAAGAGAGGGAAAGAGAGAGAGAGAAAGAGAGAGAAAGAGAGAGAAAGAGAGAGAGAGAAAGTACTTAACGTGAGGGGATAAAAAGCCAAGAGAAAATTGAATGTGAGATAGATAGGGTAAAGTGTGAAAGAGAAGGTTAGAGAGTGATAGAGAGAGAGAGGAAGAGAGAGAGAGAGAGAGAGAGAGAGAGAGAGAGAGAGAGAAAGACGAGGGACAAGAAGGAATGATTAATCGACTGAATAGCAAACGCATGAGTGAGAGACGCGAGGGGAGAGAAGTAAAAGAGAGGGAGAGAGAGAGAGTGAATAACTAGAGAATGACTAAGTGAAGAATGAGGGGACGAAAGAGAGAGTAATTAAAGGGAGAAAGATAGAAAGTCAAGAGGAAATTGAAAGTGAAGAGAGAGACATAAGGAGAAAAAAATAAAATAACAGGTTGGGGAAAAAAAGCGAACGAATGAGAGAGAAAGAGAATGAAAGACGTAGAAATATATAATAATAAATTGATCGGTCGAAGAAAAGGACGAATGAAAGAGAGAGTGATAGAGTAAAATGAGAGAGGGAGAGAAAGCTAAAGAGAGAGAAATAATGATAGTAATGAAGGAGGAGATAAAGAATGAGAGTGAAATCCAGAAGGAAAGAGAGAGAGAGAGAGAGAGAGAGAGAGAGAGAAAGTGGAGAAAGTGATACGGAAAGAGAGAAAGCCAGAATGAGAGAGAGAGAATGAAAAAGAGAAAGTAGAGAAAGAGATAGAGAGAGACAGAGTGACAGAAACAGAGAGAAAACCCCGATAAAAGTTTGAATGACTAGGTGACTGGAAAAGGGAAAGAAGAGGGGAGTAGAGAGCGGAAGATGAGGGGAGTAAAGAGCGGAAGAAGAAGACAAAAAAGAGAAGGAGGAGGGACAAAAAAGCGAAAGGGGAAGAAAAGAATGCGAAGTATGGTGGAGTAGTGGGCGAAGTAATAGGGGAATAAAGAGCGGAAGAAGAAAAAGCGAAAGGAGAAGAAAAGAAAGGGCGAATAAAGAAAGGAAGACGAAGAAAAGACAGAGTGAAGAAAGAACCAAAGAAAGAGCGACAAATTAAAGAGATTTAGATAATAAGTCCTGGGTATGACGATAAACTACATCCAACAGCAAGGTCTCTGACCAGGAGGTTTGGAAGAGCGTGGAACCACCTCTTAATTGCTGTTGTTTCCAGGTCTACTCAAACCCGGAGTGATAGCACCTGTTAGGGTCCCAGCTATGGGCAAATAATTAACCCTCAAAATGGTGTAAAAACACACCGAAAGTATAAAAATAGATGTTTATAATAAAAATACTATCAATTCAATTTGGAAAAAAAACCCAGCAATACATAAAAAGAAATATTGCCAGCAATAAATTTAAAAAAATATATATATTACCATATATATTTGACTCTCAACAAAAGCCTTCTTTACAAAAATACGTCAATGAAACCTGATCTAAAAACTGATTTCTTACAAAGAATACATCTTATATTCATACGAACCTCTCCTACAAATCTTGTCGGCATTAAATAAGCCAGCATTGTTGATATACCGAAAAACAAAATAAACCAAACCTGATCTGCAAACTGATTTCTTACAAAGAATACATATTCTATTCATACGAACCTATCCTAAAAATCTTGTCGGCATTAAATAACCCATTGTGGTTGATATGTCGTAAAAAAAATAAAGCAAACTTTACATAATAATGATATCAAAGAGGTATTATTTGATAAGTGAATTTGATTTATTCAAAAATATTTGGAGAGAAAGAAAGACTTAAAATGGGATTTAGAAGAGAAAGAAAGAATGGAAATGAAACGGACAGAGTGAGGAAGCAAAAGGAAAAATAAGAAAGGGGAGAGAAGCCGAAGTATCTCCTACTAAAGCAATGATCTGTAAGACGTATTTTCTAATACTCGATGCGAAACTCTTACACTTCACAAACTCATAAGACAAAAACACTGACCCCTTCAGTGCCACGAGATATTTGTCGAAGTAAATGCAATTCTGAGTGACAATCCATGAAGGTTTGATGACGCGCGAACAGTGACATAGCAATGGTTCGCAGGGAGGGAAAAAGAAACATATTTGGCGCTCCATATATAAAATGTTTTGATTTGCCTTTCGACTCATTACTCAGTTAATGATAAGAACAGAAAGAATTAATTACCTAGCCTTTAGTTTTAATGTCATACGTCTTCAGAATGTAGGCAATCATGGCGATACGAAGATTCGTTTTTTATTATCTGTGAATTGCTATGCCATCTTCAGAAATAGTCCTGTGGTTTGCTATCGCCCTTTCCAGGGTTTTGAATACAGATTTGTTCTCCATGATTGGATGTCACCCAAAGCCAGTTCACCGGCTAATAAAGATCAGAGGGATTAGGCAGAAAAGTGATTCATGAATTTGTCGTAAAAGTGGCCCCGAGATATGAACTCGAAGTGCAGGTAACACTCATCAGTTTATGGAAATGGCTTTGCAAGTAGTAACTTGCTGACGTCAAAATGAAGCAGATATAGAAAATTCAAATGGAAAGTGTAAAATAAGTCGATGGAAAATATGATACAGCAATCCTTATTGGAATAGCGAAAGATACCTTCCAAAAATTCAACAAAGTATTAAGAAACAGGAAAAGTTCTTTAGAAACAATGAAATGACTACTAAAATGACACGTAATAACAATCCTCCTACACGGCAGTGATTTAATGAAATCATATCTCCTAAAGCAAGGCAATAAAGCAACTAAGACGCAAAGGGTTACTGAGTACGGGATAATATGAGGAAATATAACATTGTGTGTGTGTGTGTGTGTGTGTGAGAGAGAGAGAGAGAGAGAGAGAAATTAAAAAGACAGAGGATAATGATTGGGATTTCATTTAAATTTTTGATGATCAAAGTCAATAGGAAAGCAAGAAGCCACAAGAGAGAAGTGCAAGAGAAGAAACTATTAGCATAGAACTTACGGTTACGTCTATCTGATTCAACTTTAAAATGATGAGACCTTGCCGCTTAGATTCGTAAATTCTACGTACCACATAGGAGAAATCATCAGAACAATTGCCACGAAAATATTTATGGACACACCAAAGGGAAGGTACATTACGACGGTCGGAAAATGACTGAAGCCGAGATGCCAGGTCAGAACCAATAACATTTCAGAGTCTTCTTTGTATTTTATGAAGAATCTCTAAATGCATAGCTGAAGAATCAGACCAGATGTGACAGCAATGGGCCAGTGGTCGACTTATAAATGTGTGAGATAGATTCTGGCGAGAAAAAATATTTAGCGCGACAGAGTGAACCAAATTTCCTAGCAGCAGATCTAGTTATTGATTCAATATAATCATTCCACTTGATGTAATAGGAAAATGGACAATGCTGGACAATTTCTTCACACATGAAACATGAATTGTAAACTTGTCAAGCTAGACTTGATTGACGTCTAGTCTAAGAGAAGCACAACTCTAAATGTCACCTTTCAAGAGCTGTCGTTAAAACAGCAGGGTAAAGTTGGCTTGATTGGCATCTAGTCGAGGGGACTAGAAAACAATGAGTTCACGACCAGGATTATAAACTGCTCTTTTCACCAGCTGTTGTTAAAACAGAAGGGCAGACTATGAGGTCTACCCTTGATTGGGATCTGGTCCAAGAAAAGAACGAAGAAATCACCACCAGTGAAAAAAAACCTCTCACCAATTGTCGCCAAAACAGTAGCATAGACTAATAAATTTAGCTTTTATTGGTTTAGGAGAAAAGACAGCACTGAATTCAAAAACAGAAGTTCAAACTACATCTCCTCAGCTGTGGTTTAAAATGAAAGTTGCACGTGGCCCTCTAGCCTAAATTATTAATTAGTCTATGAAACGGACACAGGATTCAAGTCAGTAATTAGGTAATTACGGATAAAATACATAGGTAAACTCACTTTTCTATTCCTAATTATCAGGAAAAAATAGGAGAGGAATCTACTCCTTCACTCAGTAATTAGTAAAGATGATCAGCGCGCATTCTGAAAGCCTGATCGAATAAACTCAATGTCTAGCACGCAGTGTGGATCAATGTAGCTGCAGTGTTAATGGTTCATGTGAAAACATGCTAACAATATCTATTGACGAATTAAGCGCAAATATTTATTCAGCTGAGCTTTGTCCAACGTATGGTTATAATTTACCCTAACCTACATTATTCGGACTGCTGTCCTCATCTTTATTGTCATGCTCACGACATATCGGCTGGTCTATGCTCCGTCCTTCTTCAGGTGATATAGGTCGTAATATTTCGAATCGAACTCTTTACTTAGCCCATCGGGGTAGACTGATCTCGTTCCACGTGCCATAACTCAGTTTCAGTTATTTACTTTTAGTAACTAAACTCTTCAGGTTTTTTTTGTTTACCTCTGCTGCGCCTAGAACTCACAACTCTTTGTTTCAAGTCACTCGAATAGTTAAACCAGCACTTTCAACCACTGGGCCGTATGTCATTGAAATGTCGTAAAAATGGTAATAAAGATGAGGACAAAAGTCCGAACATTGTAAATAGTGTAAACAATCTTGGTGAAAAACGACTTTTCAATTTTTGATTCGTGAACATAGTTTTCTCTTAATAACAATCACGCAACCTAGGTAAAGTAATTTTAAACGATCTATATATTATAAATTATTATAATTAAAAACATGAAAACAATTCTTGCAAAGATTCATTATTCATTGAAAATAATTTTTTCTTAAGACAGTAATGTGCTTAATAAATATTATTTATAAAAGCTATTAAAATCTTGTCCAATAAAATAATGTCATAGTTTTATTACATTTTTTTTTAGTTTACGATTCGGAACAGATTTTCAGGAAATGAGTAGTAGTTTGAAACAGAAAAAATTATGATTTCTATTCTCCAAGGAGTTCTGCTTTAACTAATAAAAACATTTTCTCGTGCAAATTTCATTAATTCTCGACATTTCATGAAATTAAGTAAGTTTGTGTGGTAACATGTGTAAAAAAATATTTTTTGTCAAAATTTTCTAAAAAACAATTTCAAAAACAATTTCATTCATTTGTGGATAAACCCTGAAAGTTTAATTAAAATTCGACAATTATCTAATTTTTCCCAGAATTTCCAAATCAATGTGTTTTTCACCTGAAAAAGGCGCTAAAACACTAATCGCTAAAGTAAAAAAAAAAACAAGATTTTAACCAAAATTTCGAACGTGCTAAAAATGATAAAAAAATAGAAATAATAAAAAAATACTTTGTTCTATCCTTTTAATAATAACATAAACATTTTAAAGATAAAACTTTGTTTTTTATTAAGCTTGGTACCATTTTTCATCATGCTATGCTGTTTTTTCAGCGAAAAATGGAGGTACCAAGACTGTCAATAGTTACAATAGCACATCTCAGAAATATAGACAGATGATGGTTATAAGTGTATGGCATCCTGTGGGGATTAGTGTCCCGAGTACGGATATGCCAAATCAGAGTGCTAACAATGCTCGTTTTATGTATTTTTTTTTATCATTTCACCCTAAGCAAGCCGATGAAGCCACTAGTACGCAGAGGATTACAAGGAGTGAAAAAGAATGAGAAATCTTTAGTGATGAGAAGTGAGGAAATGACAATAAAGAAAAATTGTTCAAGAAGACAGAAAATGTCTTTCAAAAATCTCTTCTAGGAACATTAAAGCGTCTAAGAACACCTTACTAACTTTTGTCTTTATCTATTCTTACCTATTTGTTTATACTTTCCTATTTATTTTTACCTGTTCCAAAACTGTTTTTTTTTTGCTTTCTACACATTTAAACCTTCAAAAGATTCTCCTGCGCGACACGTCCGCAAAATTGTTTTTTCTTTTGCCAATTTCAGAGAATCTTACCTTTGGTCTTACCCGTCTTTAAATCCATTTTCAACTCACTTCCCCACCCGACGGTTTTCTCCAACTTCTTTGATGCAAAGAGACAAGTGGAAATAACGCTAAATCTGACGATAACCAGTTATAAACGGCTGTTGATTGAGTGAAAGCATTTAAACGTTTTGTAAATAGGGTTTTGTCGGCAGCGCATTTCTCCAGCTGCCAGTAAAAGCCTAAATACCAATTCTGATGATTTTACATTGAATGCAAAAGATAAAAATATCAATGACCGATAGTAACGGTTTACTAGACCAGCTTGTTAACCATTACCCCAGTATGAGGTACTCTCACGTTATATATATTATACCTTTAAATTCCTTGAGTAGCTTACTGCACAACCCACAGGATCAGGTTTTGAATTCACTATTGTCCTTCTCCTAGATCAGTTGCCACCCAAAGCTATAGAACCCAGCTGAGGATTCATTCCCAAGGGTATTAACACGTAAGTAAATGTAATGGATTCGACTGGAATTCGAACTCGGTTCTACCGATTCCCCAATCCGAGAGGCTATTACACCACCGTGCCTCCACTCTCAGCAAAGTCTTCAATATAGTTTCTTTTACTTTTGTCCTCAGTACTTTGTATCTTCCCGTTTTTTTTTATATTCTTGATTATGCAATACAAGGCTCAAGAGCCAGTCTAGGTAGAAGATTACTTAATGAGTTTGTTGTAAGGTCGTAAGAAGGGGAAGTAATTAGTGCATATTCTGAGGATCTACAAGATAAATAACGGCTGACCCTAGACTTGAACCAGTTAAGATCGAAGCGACTAGTCAAATGTTCTTCCAGCTATGTTCCACAAACTAACAATTCTTGGAAAGAAACTGTTTCCCTCTTTACCAATGGAATACGAAGCTGTCTCCTTCTTTAGCAATGGAATACGAAACTGTTTCCCTCTTTACAGATGGAATACGAAGCGTTCTCCCTCTTAACCAATGGAATACGAAGCTGTCTTCCTCTTTACTAATGGAATATGAAGCTTTCTCCCTCTTTAGCAATGGAATACGAAGCTGTCTCCCTCTTTACCAATGGAATACGAAGCTGTCTCCCTCTTTACTAATGGAATACGAAGCTGTCTTCCTCTTTACTAATGGGATATGAAGCTGTCTCCCTCTTTACCAATGGAATATGAAGCTAATGTGGATGATTCCGCCCCTGCCTTTGTAACATGGCGAATCTTAGCAGTGGAAAATCTGGACTGGTGGGACTAAATAATGTTGCTAGTTTGGACTTCTGTCATGAAAATGGCGAAAGAGTAGCAAGAGCCTAGCTTCATTATTTTTTTTTTTTTGGCACGGGTTTGGAGGGGTGTAATAATTCATCAACCGCAAGACCGCGTAAACCCTTTTGAACTCTGATGAATAATTAATTATTGTAAAACGGCCATATTATACTTGATCACGGCTCTTCACATCTTCCTGTCGCTTGTTGCTCTAAGCAACGTTTGATTTTTTACCATCCCTCTTTCTTTCAGCCTTGCCATCCATTCCCACAAACTGATTATCTAGGTTACTGGCGGATTCCCCTCTGACACTTCTGGTGCTTCCTTTTGATTCACGGTACTCAGACATTTGGCTGACGGATATTTGATCGACGGATATTTAGCCGACAGACATTTGGCCGACGTGCATTTGGCCGACGGACCTTTAGCTGACGGACATTTAGCCGAAAATGTAGTGGCATACTGACATGTATGTCCCACTCTTTATCATAATGTGCTACATATATTTATATCTATTTACTGTATTAATTTATAATTTTTCGTATTTTTCACAGGCTTTTAAAAAAAATCTATTCTGTATATATTATATTTTATTTCAAATATTACTGTAAGATGATAAGTATTTTGAGAAAAAGCGAATTTTACTACAGCAAAAATCTTAAGCTTTTACGATATGAAAGATCTTTCAATTTCGCTTTTAATGATCATTATCTTAAAGGGATGAATTAGCTTTTATCTTACTTTTAAATACGAATTTAAATTATTAGGTTCTACTTTTTACCAAATACGCTCAAATATTTTTTCAAAATACTAATTTCAATAAACAAATATTGAAATAAAAAACTTTTAACTTTAAATTTAGGTTTAGTAAACCACCCGTTGTATCTGGCACCTGCCGTCCAACACCAGACTATTACAAACAGAAAGAGTTGGGGAGGTATAAACTGCAGCTGCAGAGACAGTAATAGTTGTCCTTTAGACGGCAGGTGCCAGATAGAAGGTGTAGTTTACTCAGCATACATTGGCTGCACAGAGGGCCTATTTAAGAGGAGATATTACAACCATATTACCTCTTTTAGGCTCGAGAGCCATAGAAATGATACAAAATTGGCAAATTGTGTTTGGAGGTTAAAGGAACTTAATGGAAGAGTTCCATACATAAAGTGGAAAATTATCAAAAAAGTAAAGCCGGGTAGAGTCCTAGGAAAATACTATGCCAAGAGGAAAAATTGACGATCGCCACATAACCAAACAAGGACGAACTGCTAAATGAAAGATCAGAGGTGTTATTTAAGTGCAGACACCTTAGCAAATATTTGTTGAGGTATGTACG
This sequence comes from Acanthosepion esculentum, assembly GCA_964036315.1. Classification (NCBI taxonomy): domain Eukaryota; kingdom Metazoa; phylum Mollusca; class Cephalopoda; order Sepiida; family Sepiidae; genus Acanthosepion; species Acanthosepion esculentum. The sequence continues at coordinate 21,599,795 of OZ038487.1, forward strand.
AACCTGAATGAAAATATTTTGTTGTTTTTTTTCGCCTTTTTCCTCCTCCGTTCCGCCCCCTAACTTCTGGTGTTCGGATATAATGGTGGTGGTGTCAACTAAACACTTTCATCCTACATGCCTGATGATACCTAACGGTCGAAACCTGGGTAGCGTGAATTTTGATGTTCCTGATTACATTTTCGTCTACAAATCAAATTTTGGGGAATTTTGATTGAGCGCTTTTTTTGGTTGCACCTTTTTAAACGCGGCTGTTTACGGCATCCTTTCACAATATACTATTTTTTATTGTATTTTAAATTGATATATATATAAAATTTTAAATTGATATATATATATATATATATATGTATAACATTTTAAATTGATATATATATATATATATATATATATATGTATAAAATTTTAAATTGATATATATATATATATATCAATTTAGAATATATATGTAATATTATAAATTAATTGATTTAAAATATGTTTTTTTTTACGCTACACAGTGATAACCATGTTTCAAAAATGGAAGCCTTAGCTTCCATTTTTGAAACATGGTTATTACTGTGTAGCGAAGAAAAAACATATTTTAAATCAATTAATTTATAATATTAATGCTCTGTAAATTTACATTGAGCACATCTATAAGAACACCGGATTTTATATCTTACTGTTCTTTCTTTTTATATATATATATATATATATATATATATATATATATATATATATATATATATATATATATATATATGTATGTATAAAATTTTAAATTGATATATATATATATATATATATATATATATATATATATATATATATATATATCCCGTGACCCGTAGGAACATAGCTGGAAGGACATTTCACTGATCGCTTCGATGTTAACTGGTTCAAGTCTAGGGTCAGCCGTTATTTATCTTGCAGAGCCTCATAATATGCACTAATTACTTCCCCTTCTTACGACCTTACAACAAACTCATTAAGTAATCTTCTACCTAGACTGGCTCTTGAGCCTTGTATTGCATAATCAAGAATATAAAAAAACGGGAAGATACAAAGTACTGAGGACAAAAGTAAAAGAAACTATCTTGAAGACTTTGCTGAGAGTGGAGGCACGGTGGAGTAATGCATAGCGTCTCAGATTGGGGAATCGGTAGAACCGAGTTCGAATTCCGGTCGAATCCATTGCATTCACTTACGTGTTAATACCCTTGGGAATAAATCCTCGCCTTCTTTCTACCAGCTGGGTTCTATAGCGTTGGGTGGCAACTGATCTAGGAGAAGGACAATTGTGAATTCAAAACCTGATCATGTGGGTTGTGCAGTAAGCTACTCAAGGAAATTAAAGGTATAATATATATAACGTGAGAGTACCTCATACTGGGGTAATGGTTAACAAGCTGGTCTAGTAAACCGTTACTATCGGTCATTGATATTTTTATCTTTTGCATTCAATTTAAAATCATCAGAATTGGTATTTAGGCTTTTACTGGCAGCTGGAGAAATGCGCTGCCGACAAAACCCTATTTACAAAACGTTTAAATGCTTTCACTCAATCAACAGCCGTTTATAACTGGTTATCGCCAGGTTTAGCGTTATTTCCACTTGTCTCTTTGCATCAAAGAAGTTGGAGAAAACCGTCTGGTGGGGAAGTGAGTTGAAAATGGATTTAAAGACGGGTAAGACCATTCGCTGGATGAAGAAGAGGAGGATTCATAGGTGTATTAACACGTAAGTGAATGTAATGGATCTGGCTGGAATTCGAACTCGGCACTCCGATTCCTCAATCCGAATCGTTATCCATTCGTCCACCATGCCTCCTCTCTCCCTCTCTCTCTCTCTCTCTCTCTCTCTCTCTCTCTATATATATATATATATATATATATATATATATATATATATATATATATATATATATATATATATATATATATATATATATATATATATATATATATATATATATATATATATATATATATATATATATATATATATATATATATATATTATAATAATATTTTTAGTTTTTAAAAATATGATTCCTTCGCTACATAAGAGTACTCATGTTTCAAAAGCGAGAGCCGAGACCCCTAACATAATTTTTTAAGTTATGTAGAGTTAAGGTGTTTGGACCCGCTTCCTTGTCAAGCGTGAATTTGGGAATAAGCTATCTTTTGGTTAGCAAGTGTTTATAAGTACGGTATCATTGGAACATTAGTTGCTATGGAAACGGCTAGTTTCGGGCGTTGAAGTTAGGTCGTTTAAGGAGCTAAGAATAAGAATTAATAGATAAAAATTAATTCTTAATTATTAGCTCCTTAAACGACCTAACTTCAAATATCGAGGAACGAAGTGGAGAGAGTCGAGACGGAACGAGTCGAGACAATAGTAGTTCACTCTAAACCAGACTGACAGTCATACTAACACCTTTCAACTTCTTGTATTATTATTCTGTTTAATATATCTTTGTTATTCCTACTTTTGCGTTCGTGTTGTTCTTCCTTGGTCCTAACCTTGGACCATAACCGTGGTGCGAGGATATTGGACCATAACACAAATAAAGCTGGTAACTATTCATAGAGATATTATAATTCTTTAATAAACTAAAATTGAGTAAGAAAGAAATACGAAAGTTTAAGCCACTAGTGAAAAACTAGAAGTAAAAATTAAAAGCTTGAAAGATTTTCCCACTGTATCTGTCTATCTATCTGTGTGCTTGTCTGTCTGTCTCTGTCTGTCTCTCTCTCTCTATATATATAGACATATAAACACTGCAGTTAAAAAGTTGGAGGTAATCCCTGGTAATTTTTTAAATTGGCTGCAAAAGTAGTCGTTTTGTATTTTAAATAAGAGAAAATTATTATACATGTTTAAAAAAGTGAGGCATTTTTTTTAATTAGAAATTTTAGTATGAAAAAAGAAAGAAAACGCATTTTATGATGAAATTTTTCACCCGTCAAAATATCCTCCTTTAGCCTTGATTACTGCAGCACCATTTTTTAGCATTCGTTGGAAAAGTTTCTCAAAGTTTGATAATTGATTCCATTCTTTTTCAATGACTCTAAGAGGTCTTTTTCATAGGAATGAGTAGGATAAAAATGTACATGCACGCACAAATACTTGCACTTAGGTAAGTATATTTATTCCTCAGGTGTTATAAATAGAGTGCTCAATGTTATGAAACAGAGCCATAAGTATAT
>OZ038487.1:21607988-21655488 GCA_964036315.1 Acanthosepion esculentum
AAAATTCCATGTCAACAGCAACAACAACAAAAAAGAAACGAAAGGATAATAAGCATAAAAAGAAAGATAAACAAAAACGCCAAATGAATTTGGAAGATGATATTAGTGCAACAAAAGAAAAAATACCTAGAGAAATATGAGATAACTATATATTTTTTCACATATCAGGAACATTATCGGGTAAAAATGCATGACAAAACGTTTTCTTGTGGCAAATTTCGTCCTTTAGGACAGGTGTCACCAAACTACGGCCCACGGGCCGGATCAGGCCTGCGACGTCAGTTCATCAGGCCCGTTGACGGTATTTTCATTTGCGTGATAAAACACATTGAACACGAGATGTGAAATAAATTAAAAAAAAATTTTTTTCATGGATAATTGACATATACTCACGACGGCTCAGGAAAAAAAATTCCCCAGTCAAGGTATTAATCGAGCAGGTCTCTAGGCTGTTTATTTAGACCCGCCCTATTTATAAATTTTGCAAACCTTATTATGTGATATATTCCATTATCAAAGTTATTGTAACTCTGATGTTTTCCCGAATTCCCAAGCCAGTGAGAACACACGACTAGATGATAGCAGAATATATTGTGAATGCACACAAAAAGAGACCTTCATGGACACGTGTGCCTGTCCGCACATCTTTTCGGGAGTGCAGTCCGAATAGGCAACCAATCAAGTATCGATCACGTGTGGACGTGCGTGATGTGAGAGTTTGCGTTTTAAAAGGATTTTAATTATGTTTCCTATTCAATGTTTTTTTTTCATTTTCAGATCCCGTTTCCTTCACCCTTTATCATGGCTACTAAGAAAAGTGGACGCCGAGTGTCGCGTTTTCAATGAAGAATAGGGAGTAAAGTACGTTTTGTGGAAACAAAAGACCAGAAAGCTAGTATGCAGCGAAAGTGTTGCCGTTTTGAAAAAGTACAATCTTCGGCGTCACTATGAAACAAAACATCTATCAACATATTCAAAATTTTCTGGAAACTAACGCTCTAAGAAATATAAGTCTATGAAACGTAGTTTAGAAACTCAAAGAAATCTCTTCACGAGAAAATTTGCTGAAACAAGTTACAAAATAGTGCATAAGTTGGCAGAGCAAGGAAAACCCGTTTACTGATGGCAACTTTTTTTTTTTAAGCTTATCACCCCAAGCAAGGCTGGAAGCCACTAGCACGCAAGGGGTTACAGAAGGTTTGGAGGAAGAGCAGATAGGAGTGGTAAAGGAGAGGATGTGGAGAAAGATAGTGGATCGATCAAGGCAAGGGGGTTACAGAAGATTTGGAGCGAGAGCAGATAGGAATGAAAGGTGAAAGGATGTGGAGAAGGGAAGTGGATAGATCAAGGCAACTGGAGATGTCGATTGACGTTACACTTAAATAGTTGGAGATTGTATTTGTCAGGGAAACAGGAATAAGGAAGGGAGTTCCACAGGCGAGATGTGCGAGACATGAAGCTATTGGAGTAGAATAGAAGTCTACATCTAACAGTTTCAACGGTGAAGGGGTGGGAACGGGATGCCAGCCTCGTAGGACGTTTAAATCCATGAGGCCTAGGAACCAGCGAAAGCAGCTCCTCGGAGCAATTACCGTGAAAGTATTTGTAAAAAAGACAGAGCGAGGCAACGTCGCGTCTGTGAGAGAGCGACTGCAGACGAGATGACAGATTAGGGCCAATTACATTGCATATCCGTCTCTGGATCTTATCAAGAACCCTGAGGCAAACAGCAGGGGCTCCAGACCATATATGGCAGCAATACTCCATGCAAGGGCGAATGGTTGATTTATAGATTTGGAGGATCGATTCCGGGGAGAAAAATTTCCTGGCTCGGCACAGGGAGTCAACTTTCCTTGCGGTGGATGATGCAATTGACTCGATGTATTTGTTCCATCTCAGATCAGCGGACAGCGTGAGACCGAGCAGCCGCTGAGAGGAGCTCTCGAGAAGTTGGTCTTCAGACATTCTAATGGGATGCAGGGATGGATCCCTGTGGTGGTTAATAGAGAGCAGTTTTGTTTTAGAGGCGTTAAAGTTAACCATCTATTTCTTGCCCCAGTTCACAACCGATTGGAGGTCCTTTTCTAATCGAACTGCCAGGTCAACTTTGTCAGCATCACGAGATTTGTGTTTGAGGCAGGAGTAAATTGTGGTGTCGTCCGCATAGATGCCGACTTGGGAGTCTATGGCATCAGGCATTAAAGAGTGTATGATGGAAGCAGCAAATGATTTGCGTGCTGAGAAAGCCGAGTTGTTTGGAAGTATCAGCCTTTCGGCAAGTTGTGTGGGGAACAGAAGAACTTGGAGAGAACATGGTGCTACAGATACGCGAGAAAACTAGGGGCTTCCTGGATGAGTCTACTGATCTCTCGAGTACGTTACAACTTCTCGTGTTCACTCGTGGTGTCAATTTGGACTTTCAGATAACGGAAGAGTTGGCATCCGTTTGCTGGATACGTGGGACGACAACTGGAAAAGACTTTTTCATGGAAGTGCAGAAAACTTTGCAAGACTATAACCTTCAGTGGAATCAGCTTCGAGTTGATGGAGGACAAAACATGGCTGGAATGAGGAAAAGTTTGGTTGGGCAGGATTCAGGACTCAATTGGAAGATTTGCAAATTCCGGGCGCCTTGTTCATACACTGCATCATACATCAGCACACACTCTTTGGGAAAGACTTGCATAGTTCTTGTACTGAAACAAGTTGTTTCTGTTGCGAACTTCATTCGGGGGCAATCACCGTCAGGTCCAGGCTTTTCTTGAAGAAATTTAATCTCATTTCTGCGACTTGCCTTATCACACAGCAGTGAGGTGTCTCAGCTGCGGTAGTATCCTGTACAGCTCCGAAACGAAACAGATATTTTTCTCAGTGAAAAAGATAAAGCTGATCCACAGCTATTAGATCCTACCCGGCTGTCAAAGTTGTCATTTCTGGTCGGCATCACATCCCACATGAATGAAGTGAACTTGAAACTTCAGGGAAAGGATAACCTCGTCTTTGATTTCAATCCCATCAATTATGTTACGCACTGCTTTCGTCTATACTTCTTTCACTCAATCTGTCCTGTGAGTATAAGATTTTCCAAGTCCACCTTCCTCATTACGTGCCCTAGAGATTTCAGCTGCTTTTTCCTGATGTTAATTATGAATTTACTTTTTGTTTCCATTTTCTTCAAAACATCGTTGTTGCTTACATGTTCGGTCCAGGGTATCTTCAGCATTTTTTCTGTAGAATCACATTTCTGTTGCTTCAAGTCTCTTCAACAACTTTAAGAATGTCCAGCATTCGCTGCCGCACAAGAGGACAGATATCACGTAACAGCCAAGTACACTTTTCTTTGATTCTAAAGAACATTTCTATCTCTTAATACTCTGATTAGCATTTGGAATGCATCTTTGGCCATCCCAATCCGTCTTTGGATTTCCGTCCTCTGTTAGAACACTTCCCAGATATTTACTAGGTTGTAAACCCAACGAAGGTGGTGCTGACTGGGAGGAGAGGTGGCAGTATCGCTTTAGATTTGGTCTCTTTCGTAGCCAATATATTCGAAATGACGGCTGTATATTTTTTAAACATTTCCCACCAAGCAAGGTGGGAGTGCCAATAGCACGCAAGGGGTTGCAGAGAGTGAGAGCAAGAGTAAAGAGGGTTGTTTGAGGAAAGGGTATAGAGAAAGACGGGGGATGAAGCTCGCGGCCTGAGAAGATGTCGATTGACATTACATTTGAATATTTGAAGATTATAGCTATCAGGGAGGCAATTAAGGGAAGGGAGCTCCACTGTCGGGTAGTGCGAGGGAAGAATCTGTTGGAGTAGAAGAGGCTGTTACATTTAACTGTTCCGACAGTGAAAGGGCGGGGTCGAGATGCCAACCTAGTAGCACGCTTAAAATCATGCAGTGAATGTAGCTCGTCAAAGCAGTTGCAATGAAAATATTTGTAGAAAAGACAAAGGGAAGCCACAGCACGTCTGAGAGAAAGTGACTGTAGACGAGATGCCAGATCAGGACATATTGCATTTCCTTCTCTGAATTTTGTCGAGGACCTCGAGATGAACAGCGGGGGCAGACCATATATGGTAACAGTATTCACTGCAAGGACGAATGGTAGATTTGTAGTTTTGAAGGATGGACTCAGGCGTGAAAAACCTTATGGCACGACAAAACCAACTTTCCTTGCGGTAGATGTAGCTATTGATTCAATGTAGTTGTTCCAACTCAGGTCAGTGGAAAACGTGAGACCGAGAAGGCACAGAGAGATGCTCTCGTGGAGTTGGGCATCAGCCATTTTGATATACAGCAAACTCATGAAATATGGGATGAGAATTCCAGTTATATCAGATACCACCTCTTTGTTTCGATCTTACATTGCTTACATTAACGGTCAAAGCCCATTCGCCAGTGAATGTTATAATAAAAGTCAGTGAAGAAACGAGTATAAAATTCATAAATTGGCAATCAGCGAAACTAAAAATATTTAAAAAAAATATATAAGAAAACAACAACAATAAAAAACAAATGATTCACCTGTCGTAGGTGCAAATCTTGTTGGCAGAATTTATAATCCGAAGACGTCAAAATCAAGTCGATACAGACATTTAGCAAAGAAGTGTATTGTAGTAACATTTCATGAAAAACGTGACACAGAAATAAGAAGTTGTGTAAGAACAGCGAAAGATGCCTTGCTGAAGTTAATCAATGTGTTCTCGTAATACATTGATTAACTTCAGCAAAATTTCGTTTGAAACAAAGAAAAGAGTGCTATAAAATCTAATTGTCAGAGGATGTTGGAGAATTTCCTCAAAGATGAAGAAGAGACTAAAAGTAACACAGATGTGGTTCGACAAACGTTTTTTGGATATGCCATGGACTGAACATGTGATCAACGATGAAGTTGTAAAGAAAATGGGAAACTAAAATGACACTTACAATCAGAAAGAGATAGCTTTAATTTCTAATGAGGAAAGAGGGCTTGGAGAATTTAACACTTACAAGACATATTGAAGGCAAGAGAAGCAAAGAGAAACTGCTAGTAACCTACAGGGGTGCCCAGTAAAAAGCGGTAAATTTATAATCATTGTTTTATTTTTCAGGAATAATTGACCTTGAATAACCGTGAATAAATTTCATGAATATTCATGACCTTGAATAATCACGCGATTCCCGCGTAATTACTTAACTCTGATGGGTTCTTTTGTGATAGATTAATCGCTGCTAGATCTTGTGACCCGTCATTTAAAGGTTATTTGCAGACAGCTTTCGCCTTTCGTTCTGTCCTTCTCGTATGGATAAACAACTCACTGATTTTGAACCTCAAGTTAACGTACTTTTCAAAGAGAAACATCCGACACGAGGATTGACGAAATGGGCAGAAATTCGTCCTGAATTTTGCAGTCGCATCAGCCGCACCCACTTTTCAACGGCTGTCTCACGTCTTTCTGAATTTACCGCTTTTTTTTTTTTACTGGGCAGCTAACGTGTTTGTATGAAACAAATACAAAGAAACATAGTAAAAGGTGAAAAGTTATTGAGAGAAACAAAATATATTTGTGGGGAGTCATGATTGGCCACTTCATGAACAGATGTAACACACGAAAGAAACTTGCTTGAACGTATCGATTTGTTTACATTATACCGTAGGGAATAATTAATTCCAGAAGGTTGATAAGTTTGGTTTGGAGAGGAATAGTTTTCTTCTATTTTAAGATTAACAGCAAGACTAACTTTTCTAAATTATAGGATGGACGATCTTGATTTAATCATTTTAATAGGTGTGAGAACATGCATCTGGATATAAGTTAACCTGCTAAGTTAATGTATTTTCTCCTGGGTTGAGTGCCAATCTCCCTCAAGTGCAGCCCACTCCTAAATCTGGCAACTTATTCATTTGGAAACATTAACTAGAAGAATATGCTTTACTGGATACAAATACAGGCGAGTCTGGAAGTTGTTTGAGGCAAAAATCATCACGCACTCTTTTATCTCCGAACATTACACAGGGTTGTCTTTCCAAGTTGATTATTTCAGACTTTAATAGATTTTTTCATCTTTGAAGACACTGGATAAATATTGTAAAAAAAAGAACCATCCCAACCAGTAAGTAATTTATGATAATTGCATAGTCAATATTTGGGAAATGTTGTTATATATATATATATATATATATATATATATATATATATATATATATATATATATATATATATATATATATATATATTTTATATATATATATATATTTTATATATATATATATATATATATATTTTATATATATATATATATATATATATATATATATATTTTATAAAAAGGACAAAGTCCGACAATTATTTAATGACATTTTTATGTTTAAAATTATTTTTATAGATACAAGTTTTTTAAGTAAATGCTCTGTTTTATAATAAACAGTATTAAATAACATTTACCGGACTGAATGTCCGAGAAATTTTCATAGGAAATATTCGTCCTCCGACAGGATTCGAACCTGTATCCTACACGGAATAGTCATATAGCCTGACGTGCCTTAACCGATTCGGCCACTGGGGATCTTTTGGTTGGCAAAGTCGAATTTACTGCTGATAAACTTCAATCTTCCATGAATCTCTCACGTACATTCAGGCTATATGACGTTTCCGTATAGGATGCAGGTTCGAATCCTGTCGGAGGACGAATATTTTGTATGAAAATTTCTCGGACATTCAAGCCGTTAAATGTTATTTAATACTGTTTATTATAAAACAGATCATTTACTTAAAATACTTGTATCTATAAAAAGAATGTTAAAAATAAAAATGTCTTTATATATATATATATATATATATATATATATATATATATATATATATATATATATATATATATATATATATATATATATATATATATATATATATATATATATATATCGGAGGCATGGTAGGCTTAGGGTTAGCGGCATATGGATTGTGTAATCAGAGAGTCGAGTTCGAATTCCAGTCGAATCCATTACTTTCACTTACGTTCTAATACCCTTGGGAAATGGATCCTCTTCTTCTCCCTCCAACTATGGGTAAATAGCAGGACACACTGGGTTCTATAGCCTTGGATGGCAACTAGTCTAGGAGAAGGACAACTCTGAATTCAAAACCTGCAGAGGGTCGTTTGGGGACGTAGTGCACCAGAGAGACTTCGACGTAGTGCACTGTATCCGGCTCTTCAAAAAGTTTGGTTGGTTCAGCACAAAACTTTCACCACTAGTTCTAGAAACTGATCTGCTTGACTCTCTCACGTCAAATTCGACGGGAGAGTCGAGTATATATATATATATATATAATTGTGTATTTAGGTAGTAAACTATCTTTTATCCAATTTTCAATAAAAACGACTGACAATCTGCGGTCTAAGTAGTTCACCACTTGCAGTGGTTTACCTACTTCACGTCGCTGGCGGGTATTTTTATTTTGTTGATGTTATAAAGAATACCATTTCATTTCCAACTTCCGTTTTGGTTATTCCTCATTCAGTAACCTTTTTTGGGGTTGCAACATATAATATTTCCAGCACTTAAAAATTGCTTCGGCATGAAACTCGGAGTTGTGCAATTAACATAAGAGATTATGTATATTTCTTAATATTTTATATTAAATCGCTCTGTTACTTAACATTGAGCACTGCTTTTCTTACACTATAGTGTATTCATATGTATTTGTATACGATCGCTCGCTTGTGTACGTACCTATAGTTACACATTTGGTTACACACACACACACACACACACACACACACACACACACACACACACACACACACACACACACACACACACATAGATAGATTATAAATGCTATTTCGTACCTATGAAAGATCACTTTTAAATGAATTTTAAGAGAATGGTGGGGTAATGGATAGCTACTCTGGGGAATAAGAGAGCTGGATTCTAATTCTAGTCAGTTCATTACATTCATGTACAAAAACCCTTGTGAAAGATATGAATCAATCTCGTCTTTTCTCAGCTACGGGAAAAAATCGCACTATAGACTTGGTCCTATAGCCTTGGGTGACAACCGGCCTAGAAGAAGGAAAACAGTGAATTCACTACGAGTTAAATAGCCTCAGCAACCCACAGTTGGTCAAGTGCGGTGAGTACGTGTAAATAGGGTCAATCAGGAGTGAGGAGGTCCGGGGTTTGGATCTGTCTAATGAGCTTTCATCACTGGTAACTATTTATTTTAAGTAGTACACTTCTTTTATGTGCTATGTCCCTTCAGGATATGAGTGGTCATCGCCCTCCACAACTTCCTATTTTTCATTGTAAAACAATTTATATATATATAACAGTGCGAAAGCTAAGCAAAGTATGAAGAAACAGAAAAATCTCGTTAGAAACAAAGCGGATTGAAATTTTGGTTAAATGGAAATAAAAAAGGACACTTACACTTAACATCAAAATAAGAGAGTTGAAAATTCTAGGGTACATAACGTGGGAGAAGGCTTGGAGAATTTCTACCGTATCCTGAGAATAAGGGAGATGCTCCAAGATAGTACTTCGTATTTATTTACATGGAAACTACAAAAGGTGAAAGAAGTACAATAATAAAGAAAACGTTCTCGGATACAAAACACGACATTTCTACATAGTCACCACTACTGCATTTTCTTGTCGCTTTCCATTTGACGGCTTTGCAGATCTGTAGGACCATCCCACAACAATTTTTTTACCGCGTGAAGGAATTCGGTGACACAACTCGTGCGCACTTTCATGCCAGACGTCATTTTGCCAGGTTGTTTTTTGTAACAGCACAGCAAAAATATAAATTATTGACAGGCATATTCCTCCACTGGATTACTTCAACCAATGCTTGCGAGTTGATCCAAAGCGTTGGCTGTAGTAATCCGGTAACTTGTCCCAAAGAATTGTGAGTTCAATTTCTGGCCACAGCAGGGGTGAACAAAAACTTGGAGAGTTGAGTTACTGTGACTTGAGAACGAGAACAATCTACCCAAGTGGACGAAATAAAGGATTCGGTTCGATTCGGAGTATATCTCCTGAAGAAGGTCGGAGGGTACAAAGACCGAAACGTCGTCAATATGACAATAAGGATGACGGCAACAGTCCGATCAATGTAAATAGTTACAATACATCATCTCAGAAATATAGACAGATGTAGATTAAATAGAAAATATCTCATAATAATTACAATCACGTTAGCAGCCATACCCAGATGGTTGATCAGAAAAAGCGTTCAATTAGAATGGAGCAAAAACAGCATCATGTTTAGATGTAAAAGAGTCTATCTTCAATTACTGCTTTCAAGTGCTTTCATTAAAAACATTTTGAATTAATGCAGTTACTGATATAACTAGTCTGTATTTATTCAATCGAAGTTTGTGGAGGACATGAAGGGGTAACATGAAGACCCACTTCAGATCAGAATTATTTTGGAGTTTTTGAAATTTGTAGTGTAAAAGAGGATACATTTATAAAGCAATTAAGTTTGATGAAAACTGGTTGAAAGATCAATGAAAAATAAGAAATTTACGCTATTTACACGGGTTTTCACTATATGGGTGGACTCAATCATCAAGTTAAATGACTGTTAAACAATCAACTTATTCTTGGTTACAATTGAGTGAAGTTTGTATTAGATTGCCTGAAAATTGAGATTTTAGTTTAAAATTTGTGTTGAAATCGATTTTTGTTTTTTCGCGGTCTTTTGTTAAACGCAGTGGCGTAGAAACAAAAATGAGGTATCGTTAAGCTCGTCATGATGTAAATAACCTACATACCGAGTTTGAACAAAATCGGAGGAAAAAAGTTGAATTTATCGATTTTTGATAGGCTTTATTGATTATCGATTTTAAAAAAATACCGACTTTTTACGCTAAGAATCTATCTCTTACATTGTACAATGTATGTGCCAAGTTTGGTCAAAATCGGTTGGATAGATCTCGTGTGAAAAAGTTTCACACAGACAGACATATATAGATTGACAGGAATATTCGCCCACTGCTGTCATATCACCAAATTATTTTGTGGGGGCGGATATGCGTATTTATGCTTAGAAATAGTGATTAATAGTTCAATACAAGATGAGCAGTAGTAAGGCCACCTTTATAACCAATAAAAAGTATGAAAAAGCAGCAGGGGTGCATACAGTTGATGAGGCTGGGTAGTGCCGTATATTAGATAAAATAACTGACAGTATAGAAAAGGTAGCGCTTTTTACATACATCTGCGAACATCTTTGCCTTCGATGACTTTAATGCTCACCACGACAAGTACTAATATTGCCGGAATAGAGACATTAAAGTTTTCCATTGCCCAATCCCTCACTCAAATCGTTGACTTCCCTAATTGTTTTCCTAGCCAAATCGAGAAACGGGCTTCTCAACTGGGTCTATTTCTTACCACCACTCCTCGCTCTTGCCGAGCTTCGCACTACTGCCCTCTTGGTAAGTTGGACCACTCTGTGGTAGCTATTGATATCTCCTTCCAAGCTTCCATTAAACAGGAACGCCCTATCCATAAGACCTATTTCCGTTACCAGCTTGCTAATTAGGACTCATTCTAGGATTTGGGCTGGCTAGATGTAGCCGTATGTTCTTTGCTAATAGTTTCTTTTCTTGCACTTCTCGCTTGTGGAACTCCTTTCCAGTCAACTTTAATCTGCAAAAATGCAATGTCAATCGCCATTTACTGTCCTCCTGAATGCACCTTTTTTTTTTCTTTCTACTCATTACTAACGATTCTGTTCCTAATTCATCAACATCCTGTATCTTCTTGCGTCTTAGTGGCTGTACTACCTTGATTGGGGTGAAATCGATTAAAAAATATCCTTGCTTGTTAGTGATTCTCTTTTATTATAGTTGTCATATTTAAACCTTAAATGGAGGGCATCGTCATTCTGTGATACCTTCTGCAATAAATCTGTGTCTGGTTTTGTCATTATCCACGCTGATATAAATGGGACATACTTTTGAATTTATTGGAGATTTTTTGCCGAAATAATTTCTTCAGATAATGTATTTTTAAAACATTCTCTTTAGTAATTGCGCCAATATTTTAGTTATCGGATTTCCTTTAGAAGGATTTAAAAAAAATTGCTCGTGTCAGGGTTTATGGACATTACTGGTCATGTTCCTATTTTCCATTAACTTGTCGTCTTTTATGTACAAATCTTATTTGGCCTTTGTCGCGTTAAACAGCCATTTTGTTATAAATCACTTACTTTTATATAATCTATAGTGTTCATCTAGTTCAATGGAGGAATTGTGAGATGTTTTATCGATGTAAAACCATACTTAATCTATATGATAATCATGCATCATGTCGTGAACGGGGCAATTAGGAAGCGTATAATGGAAACAAAACTTTCATGTTTATTTTTGCTCACAAAGAAAACGATTTAATGTGTTTGGATGTTTGCCTTTCCTTAAAGATTCAATGCGAAAAATAACCCTTTAATCTTCTTGATTGAATGGAACAGATTTAACAAAGAACAACGGCCATGTTTTTATTTTACGCTGCATTTAGCAGCTGCTGAATGAAAGAAAAACGTTCAAATATAAACTGGCTGTTCCTTTTCTATATAAAAAAACTCTCTTGCAGAATCAAGCAATTCTGACTTGATCGGCTTTAAATTCCTGTGAAGAAGCAATTATGGTGGAGTATATATAAATTTTTCAATTTTTTAAAGATTGTAACAAATATATCTCCAATTTTATTATGCAAATCAATATATTAATAACATAACTGGTATAAACCAAACAGGAAGCACTATATATATATATATATATATATATATATATATATATATATATATATATATATATATATATATATATATATATATATCATAAATTAATTGATTTAAAATATGGGTTTTTCGCTACACAGTGATAACCATGTTTCAAAAATGGAAGCTAAAGCCTTCGAAAATGGAAACATGGTTATCACTGTGTAGCGAAAAAAAAACATATTTTAAATCAATTAATTTATAATATTAATGCTCTGTAAATTTACATTGAGCACTATTGTGTAAAAATAAAAATATCTATAAGAACACCGGATTTTATATCTTACTGTTCTTTCTTTCTTTCTTTATATTATATATATATATATATATATATATATATATATATATATATATATATATATATATATATATATATATATATATATTATGAAATGGACAAAATCTTACAATTATTTTTTAAGACACTTTTTTATGTCTATACGTTCTTTTTATAGATACAAATATTTAAGTAAATGCTCTGTTTATAATAAACAGTATTAACAACATTTACTGGCCTAAATGTCCGAGAAATTTTCATAGAAAATATGCGTCCTCCGACAGGAATCGAACCTGTATCCTATACGGAACCGTCATATAGCCTGACGTGCCTTTATCGATTGGTTTGAGACAAAATCATGGAGAATTGTGTTTAAAAACAGTAAAATCGACCTTGCTAACCGAACACTCCTCTGTGGCCCAATTGCGGGTTATTTAAAGCTAATAAGTAATTCTAGCTTGCACGAATTTTTGAACGCGATAATTAATTTTTACTGATAATTCTACTAATTTACCGGTCTGAAACTCCAAGAAATTTAATGGAAAATATGTGTCCTCCGACAGGAATCGAACCTGTATCCAACACAGAACTTTTATATCCCTGGGACGGTTAGTGCAAACTTGGAAACAAGGTGAATAATAACAGCAGATTTAAATAAGAACAAAATAAGATATCCCCAGACGTGGAACTCGGAGCAAGAACACTCTACGCGCGTAAATTAAATAAATGTTACCCGGATCGAGAAACTTCTGTAGAAGGCCAAAACGGCCGAAACGTCATGATAATAACAACAAAGATGAGGACAATAGACCAAATATAAATAATGTAAACAGTGAAAGAGTAAGGAACAGGATAAATTTGCAATCGATATATTCAAACGTCGTGGGGAAAAATCATTAGTTGGTCATGCATTACTTCCGGTATTATGATGTCACTTCCGCCATTGCGATGTCGTATCCTCAACAATAATCATAAAAATACCGGTCATGTCTCTATATTCTTTATCTGTTGTATCTCTTCAGGACGTAGGCGATCATGGCTCTCCACAATTTCCTGCCCTTTGTAGCTCTTAATAGTCTCTTTGTTATTTCTCATAAACCCTGTTCCGCCATCCATCAAGTATATCATACGGCATTTTCCTCTGTCGCCCTTGCTCTCAGTCTGTCCTGTGAGGATCAAATTTTCTACTTCTTCATTAAGTATCTCGGAAATGTCAGCTGTCACTTCCTGATATTAAGGATAAGCTTCCTTTTTGTTTCCGTTTTCTCTAAAACATCGACGTTGATCACATGCTAGATTCATGGCATCCTTAGTATCCTTCTGTAGAATATATTTCTTTTGCCTCAAGTCTCTTCCTCATCTTTGAGGAGTACCCGACTAGAAAAATATTTCGTAGATTTAGTCGGGCATGTGTATTATATAGTTATAACAAAAAGCAAAAGACCTGCTGAAAAAAAAAGATTTGGGGGATTGATATCAATGTAAGTAGACCGGGGGTCTCAAACCAGCGACCGGTGGACATATTTGTGTCCAATATATTCCTGAAAATTTTAATAAGTTTAATAAATTTGTTCCTCGGCTCTTCCTTACTTTTGCAGTATAAGTATTGAGCTTTTACTAATGTGCCCTCTCTGTAGTTGATGTCCCCCTCCCCAGCTGCACTGGACTTTTTACTCCTTGCATTGGTAATGGCTAGTGGCGAACCTACTTCTTGGCAGATGGATCTCTCTTCTTTTGTTATTCTTGTCTCAAACCGGAAGCGAGTTCCACAAGCCAGAAAGGGGAGAGAAAAGAAACTGTTAGCAAAAAACTTATGGCGATATCTAGCCAATTCAGCTGTGAAATAATGAGACCTGTTCGCCAATCTAGTACTGCGCTTAAATTCATAAAGTCTAGGTACTATACAGCAAATTATTTGTAGAAAAGGCGCAGGGAACCTACATTATGAGGTTGGGAAAGTGACTGGAGCCGAGATGCCAGGTCAGAACCAATGACATTTTAGCTGCTAGATCATGAGCAGAGACTGAAGTCCTTCGTATCGTTTCTACAGCAAAGTGGGCTTACGGCCATATCACGCTGAAACACCAGTTCTCAGACGATCACCAAAGCTAAATAACGTCGACCCTGGTCAGTACCAAGATCGGTAACCGCTTGGGTATATCCACTCGGAATTGGAAATCGAGGAGGCGGGTTTCAATTCCTGACGAGTTCGTCATATTCTCTTACATGCAAATAAAATTGGGAAAAGTATGACACCACTTGTCCCTCCAGATATGAGTTAATTAGCGGATTTGTATCAGTAAATTTGCTGGCTTTATCAATATATTTGCTGGCTTCAAATTGCCCGCAAAAGGTTGATAAACCGTAAAAAAACAAATCAATGTCTTTGACATAAGGGTCCCTGAAGTAGACAGACCTAAAATGAAAATGTTTACAGTTACTGTCTAATAGCAATATATATGACAACTTTTAATACAACTAATTGTAAAATATATCATAACTTATAATAAATATTTTCTTTTCTTCTTTAAATACACCAAAATGAAAACATCTATATGAATTTGTTCCACTTCTGTAAGATGGGCTTACGTTGGATCACCGGTTCCCGTAAGATCATTGAAGTTAAACAACGTGGAACCTGGTCAGTACCTAGACGGTTGACCGCTTGGGAATACCAGGTACCCTAAGCTTTGGTGTGCGAATGGTATAATAGATAATGGCTCGAAATTGTTAATCTGAGTCTCTGGTAGATAACATGAGTAAATATTACGTACTTTTGAAAGGTGTTGATTATTTGAAATTAAAACCACATGTTTTCTCTTATAGGTCTTTCTTTCTTTCTATATATTATCACCTCTTCATCTTTCTCTCTTTTTTCTTTTATTACTCTCTTCACTATCTTCTCTTTTATTCTGCTCTTTTTTCTCCTCTTCTTCAATTTCTCTTTCTTTTCTGCTTTTCTTAATATTACGGCTCTCTTCTCATTTTTCTTTCTTGTTTCTTCTCTCGTCCTCCCCCCTCGTTTATTTTCTTTCTTCTTCTCATTCTCATACTCTTCCTCCTTTTTATTCTTTATTTGCGTTTCTTTCTTCTTTTTCTCCTTCTTCGTTTGCTTTTTTCTTCCATTCTTTCTTCTTCTTCTACTTCCTTTTTCTTTGCTTATTTTCTTTCTTTCTTCTTTTCCTTCTCCTCATCCTGCCGCTTCTTCTTTTCCATCTACTACAACTACTACTATGACTTCATCACTTCTTCTCTAACTTTTTTGTTCATCGTCATTTATTTCCTTTCTTCTTCTCCTTCTACTCTTCCTCCTTTTTTTTCTTTATTTGCTTTTCTTTGTTCTCCTCCTCCTCCTCCTCCTCCTCCACCTTCGTTTGCTTTTCTTTCTTCTCCTCCTCCTCCTAATTCTTCATACAGTACTACTACTACTATAATTTCATCCCTTCTCTTGATTTTTTTCTTCCCATTCTTCCAGCCTTAGTCGCGCTTTTCTTCTTCTTCTTAATCTTCTTCTTCTTCTTCTTCTTCTTCTTCTTCTTCTTCTTCTTCTACTTCTTCTTCTTCTTCTTCTTCTTCTTCTTCTTCTTCTTCTTCTTCTCTTTGTTACTTAAATCTTTTCTTTCATTTTTTTCTCTTTGTTTTATTTTTTATTTTTTCCTTTCTTCTCTTTCTTCGTTTCATGCCTTCTTCTTCTTCTTCTTCTTCTTCTTCTTCTTCTTCTTCTTCTTCTTCTTCTTCTTCTTCTTCTTCTTCTTCGTGTTATTTTTATTATTATTATTATTATTTTTCTTGTTCAAATTTCATTCATATCCTTTTCCGCTGTCGGCTTTATAATAATACGCCTTTTCCTCATCTTTTACGTCTTTCTACGTTATTCTTTTTATTTATTCTTCGCTAAACCTCAACGCCTTTCAAAATGCGTTTGCTCTCCGAGTTTTCTTACGTAATTGTCACAATTTTACACCACATCCGATATTTCAACTGTTTTTTTCTTATTTGTTTGTTTTGTTTGCTTTTTTCCTCGCCTCGAGTTATTCGCTAACTCGCCGTACAATAAATGTTTTTTCACATAATATCGAGACATTTTTTTATAATAATATTATCAAGGCGATAATATTGTCGGTTTATTTATTCATTTTATGATAATGAAATGCTCTTTCTTCACATAAACTACATTGTGAACAACGAATAATAATGTATCGCTTCTTTTTCTATGTACAGTGTCCCTTCAGAAAGGGAGCAATCATGGCTCCCCACAATCGCTTGTAGCTCTTTGTAAGGTTTGATTTTTCACCATGTGTACTACCATCAAGCTGGTTAAAAAGGTTTCTTTCTGTTTCTTTCTGTCCCGCTTGCTTTCATTTTGCCTTGTGAATGTCGTTTTCTCCAAGCCCTCTTTCCTCATTATTTCTCATAGAAATTTTTCTTTTTGTCGCTTTGTGATTCTAATTATAAGCGTCCTTTTTATTTCCATTTTCTTTAAAACTTCCTCTTTACTCACATGTCCAGTCCACCATATTCTCAGTATCCTTCTGTAGAAACACGTTCCTGCTGCCTGAAGTTTCATATTTATCTGTGAGGAGACTACTCAACATCAACTGGCATATAGAAGGACTGATATTAAATAACAGTTTACTGCTCTTTTCTTTGTTTCTAACGAAATATTACCGTTTTTAATATTTTGATTAGCTTTTAAAAGGCATCTTTCGCTATTCAAATGTGACTTCGTATTTCAGTTTTACGTTTTCAGTCCGATCTTCTTTTAATCTCCTATCTTTTAAAAAAGGGCTACACAGTTAAAAATAAGAAGAACCCTTAAGACGCAAGGGGTTACTGAGAGATAAAGGAACAGATAAAGTGTTAATGAGGAAAAAGGACAATAAAAGAACAGGTTACAAGGAGGAGGTGACAAGTGACATTAGAATTAAATTTCTGAAGACCATATTTGACAGGAAAGGAAGATGACCGGAAGAGTGGTACACAGGCGAGAAGTGCGAGAAAAGAAACTATTAGAATAGAACTTACGGTTGCATGTAACTAATTCAATAGTAAAACGGTAAGAACTAATTACCAATCTAGTAGTACGCTTATTTCAACCAATTGTGAGCAAGTGTTCAAATTCATACATTTATTAATGATTATTATTAATACACTACAGTGGCAGGCAAAAGATTGATTGATTGACTTGTTTTTTTTTAATATCACAAGGTGTGCCGATACAATTCATTATTATTAATATTGTTTTATCTCCTTTGATTTCTGGTGTGTACTCATTTCTTTCCGGGTCCCGTTCAGAGACCTAATGTCAGAAATGGCATCATGACATTTTCCATTGACCAATTAAAAAAAGAAACACATATTTTACATAGATAAAGCCCTATGTGGGCTGTACTCGTGAGAAAAAAATTGTATTTCTTTAAGGCATGGGCTATCAGGAACCCCTTCAATCAGACTACTGGAATCTTTTTCAACCAATCCGTGGGCTCCAACCACAACAGAAATTCTTGATGTTCCCGTGCGATTTTGAGATTTCGATTTCAAGGTCCTTGTATTTTGATAGCTATTTGAAGATCTTCAAAGATACATTGCAGTCTGCAGGGACTGTCATATCAATAAGGAGGCACTTTTTTTATTTGCAGTCTCTAATAACGATGTCTGGGAGATTAGCTTTGATTGTTCTGTCAGTGTGTATTGTGTAGTCCCATAGAATTGTAACAGGTCCTATCTCCGTAACCGGGCATGAGTGATGTTCATACCAATTTCTTTCAGTTTCCTTCCGCTAGAAGTTGCAGATTTTCCAGTGCAGATATTGGCCCAATGTGTCACGCCGGGTTTTATATTCAGTGGGTGCCAGTTCCTCGCAACATTATCAAGGCTAGAAATCCAAGTCTACCTCACAATTATAAATGTTGTTCTCATCAGAAAATACGTGTCTATACACTCTTCATTATGACTTGTCTCTCTTTAGTTTATTACTGTTACTTCTTGTCACAAAACCATGTGTCGATACATTTCAAGATTATTATTATTATTATTATTATTATTAAGAAGCAGCAGTAATAATCCAGAGGGCAACAACTCATAAAATAATTGTAATAATGAAGAGTGTATTGAGACGTATTTTATTTTGTTCTAAGAATCAACAGTCAAAACTGGTTAAATAGTAAGATATATGTACCTCCATGAGATCGCTAAAAAAGAGCATAGC
This sequence comes from Acanthosepion esculentum, assembly GCA_964036315.1. Lineage (NCBI taxonomy): Eukaryota > Metazoa > Mollusca > Cephalopoda > Sepiida > Sepiidae > Acanthosepion > Acanthosepion esculentum. Next base: position 21,626,252 of record OZ038487.1, read on the forward strand.
ATGATGTAAAAGACGACAAACTTGACGAAAACAAAATTTTATTGTCTAAATGTTTATGTTATTATTAAGAGGAAAGATCACAGTTTATTTTAATTATTTTAAAAAAAATTACCTTCTTTTTAGAACATTCTGAATTTTGATTTAAAAATCCTTGTTTCTCTTTGTATCACCGGAACTAGTAAAATGACATATACAGTTTTTAGCACGTTTTTTTTGTATGACACACATGAATTTGGAAAATCTTGCAAAAATAGAAATAATTGTCGGATGTTAATGAAATTTTCAGAAACTATTCACAGATGATCGAAATTATTATAAATATGTTTTCTTTTATTAAAGTCATGGCAGAACTTTTTTTTATATTTATTACCCCACGTCATAACTAATTTTATGAAAACTCTAGAAATTCGATCGAGTACAATAGTTAAAAGCACAAGGCTTTGAGGAATGCAAATCATTGTTTTAAATTGGACCGCCCCCCTACCTGAAAATCAGCTCTGAATTGTAACATACAAAACTCAATAAAAGAAATATATTATTTAATTTCAAATGCTTTTATTTGCTTTTAGTTGTTTTTATGAATATGGACAATATTTTCTGAAAGGAAAAAATTTTTTCGATGAAAAATGAATTTTTAATACAATTATTTGCTATTTTATAATTATAATAATTTTTTCCATTTAAGTCGTTAAAATATTATAAAATTAGTTAAAAGCCGCATCCGCTTTCGTAAGTGTCCTTATGATATAGATCTTTTTTTTAGTGCGCTGTAAATTGTATCGTTTTGACTAATCAGAAGAAATTAAGAAATGTAATTTTGTGTTTATAATTGGGCTGAAATTATAAAGTACGGAAGACCAACCAGAATACAATTAAGTTGCGTTATTTGTGTTAAGCATTGTTCCCCGCTGTTAAGGTCTTTACTTTTGCGAAACACGTGTGGAGAAGTTAATTTGATTTTTCAATTTCAACTGAGAAGTGTACCTAAAAGTATCAGTATCATCTTATGAAATTTATATGATATTATTTTTATATTAATTTCTGTTATGGCATTTTTTCATTAATGAAATATCAAAATTAATAATAGAATGAATGGAAATACAAATAACACAGTAAAATGTAATAAATGTACATAAAATTATAGTATTTTATGTACACTTCTGATAAGATTTCATAAGAAAGGTACCTATAAATTAATTACATACCTTTCTTATGAAATTTAATCTCACTCTTAAAAGTCTTATTTTAATTTCTTTATAATATATTTTCCATAAAGCATCGTAAACGTAAAGGTGAAAGTGGAGTACAAAAAAAAATTAGAGCGCTGAAAGTTTTCCATAAAAATAACGAGGTAAATAATTTGTTCACTTAAATCTAAATAATTTCACTTTTCTCCTTCCTTAGAACAAATTATCCTCACATAATCCGTCAATATGTCATTCATCACCTGTCAAATGACGCGTAAGTTTATGACCTGCTTTGTTTTATTTTCAAATTACATCTTTTCGGCGCAGAAGCTAAGTTAAGCTTGGTTTAAAATATTTTAAATAAGCATTATAATTTCTGATTTTCTTAAAATAAGTTTTGAAAAAATGATAATTGATTTTTAAAAGAATTTCGAACTGAGATTTTCATTTTTTTTTATAAAATGGAAAAAAATGGTTGCCATGATCGATTATCTGTCCATTTTGCTGACTCAAAAAAAAAAAAAGATTTTTAACGATTAAAAATGTAAAAGATACCCCCAAAATACTTTGGTCTTTCCTCTGGGTATTGAACTCACACTCTTTGGGTCTGTCACTGGATCTAACCAACGTTAAGGCAGTGGAGAACTTTCAGAGGGAAAATTCGCAGGAGATAACTGATAACTGACATCCATCAAACATGGCACGTGGAACTAGAACAGTCTACCCCAGTGATCGAAATAAAGGGTTCAGTTCGAAATTCCAACCACCTGAAGAAGGCCGGAGCGTACAACGGCCGAAACGTTGTGACAAATATGGTGACAAAGATGAGGAAAATAGTGCGACTAATGTAAATCCTGTACATAATACCTCATCTCAGAAATATAGACAGAATAACTTTTTCATCAACGCAATTTCTAAGAAAGCTTTTCTTGTTTGTATATGAATTGGCGGATGTTAGTCGAAAGTACTTGCGTATTAAAGAAAGACCTAATACAGCTTATAATTTAAAAAAATCAAGGATCATAACATTCATTGAGTGATTGGTAGGTTAATGCATCTTTAAAATTTTGTTAGCGAAGGGATTTCGCCATTTTATATCATTAACTTTACTAATTTACTTTTTCTATGAATGATTCATTGTAACACACACACACACACACACACACACACACACACACACATATATATATATATATATATATATATATATATATATATATCAAGTGAAGTTAATGATATAAATGGCAAGAATCGCAAACAATTGTTTGCGAGAGTGATTCTTGCCATTTATATCATTAACTTCACTATCTGCTTTTTGTATGAATGATTCATATATATATATATATATATATATATATATATATATATATATATATATATATTCAGTAGGGACTATAAATAGTCGCTTACATCACAATTCAGTTATTTACTAAATTCAATTATTTTGAAATGTCATAATTCGGATCTATATTTTGCCATAACCTTCATTATGAAAATTATCAAAACGCAAATCGGGGTGGGGGTACACTTACTTTAAGGCGACGTATACGTCGTCGACAAAGTGAGAGATGAACGAATCTTTTGGAAATGCGAAAAGCGAGGTTTTTTGCAATTGTAGACACTTTGTACATTCGACACTTGGTCCGTTCGACACATTGCTCGACATTTTGTCAATTCGTCATCTTGTCTTTCGTCACTTTGTCCTTCCACATTCTCTCTGTGCACGTTCAGGACAGTCATGTCAGTTGTTCTATTCACGTGAGCAAAGTATGGGGTATAGAAAGACACCTGAATACATCGCGATACCGACAATAAAACCTTCAGAAGTTATTAACTACAAAGGTAGATTTAAGTGTTGTTATTGATGTAATAGTCGGTTCCCTGCACCGCTCCAGTAAGTACCTGACTCTTCCTGTTATCCTCTACCTTTAAAACAGCCAGATCAGGCCGAAAATGGAGTACAGCTCGCATATATGGGCAGAAGCTTCCCAGTCCTCACTTTTCAGTCTCAATAGTCCTTAGCGTCCACGCGGTCTAGTGGGTGATGAATTGTTTTCCCTTCTACAACTACTTTTCCACCTGCCAGGCCACACACATTGTAGCGAAAAATCTTCACTCCCTTCGTATACCATCAGCAAGATGCAAGTTGAACTCGAAACCTTTATTGCACATTCTAATATGACCGTAAAACTTAGAAAAAAAAAACATGGGTACGAGTCATATAATTCTTAATTCGCTTCGAAAATCCCAGTTTTTAAAATGGCGGAAAATCGGGCACTCCGAAATATGATCTATAGCCTTGGATGGCAACTAGTCTACCGCAGAGAGAAATGGCAACCTACTACGGAAAAATATTCTTCGTCAGTCATGTATCGAAAGATACATGATCGCCTACGCGTGTATCACGCATGGCGCATAACTGAGTTTAATCGATATTTCCCCTACTTCTTTTGTTTTCTATACGCGCTGTGAGTGTCAAATTTCCCAAACCCTTCTTATATGTCCCAGAAATTTCAACTATTGCTTTATGATAGTAAGTATAGACCTTCCTTCCTATTTTTTTTCTGTACATTGTATTCTCAGCATTCGTCGATAAATGCACACCACTGTCACTTCAAGTCTCTTCCTCTATGAGGCAATTTTCAAGCGTTCATGCGAGATTTCATCCAACAACAAGAAAATCTCAACACGAAATGCGTGGCATTTAGCTAAAGTTAATTCCAGATATACTTGTAAGGGCTGACATTATCATACGTACGTTCAGTTCAGTAACCCTAAAGTTAACCTCAAAGAAACTATACGGACAAATGACAGTTTTACCACGGAATCTCCGGGTATTAACGCGTCCTCGGTATGGCGATAAACTACATCCGCGTCCTGGGTAATGCGATAAACTACATCCGCGTCCTGGGTAAGGCGATAAACTACATCCGCGTCCTGGGTAAGACGATAAACTACATCCAAGTCCTGGTTATGACGATAAACTACATCCGCGTCCTGGGTAAGGCGATAAACTACATCCGCGTCCTGGGTAAGACGATAAACTACATCCGAGTCCTGGTTATGACGATAAACTACATCCGCGTCCTGGGTAAGGCGATAAACTACGTCCAACAGCAAGGCCTCTGATCAGGAGGTTTTGAGTAGCGTGGAAACACCTCTTACTTACTGGGGTTCCCAGGTCCACCCTTACCCAGGGTGGTAGCACCTGTTAGGGTCCCAGTTATGGGCAAATAGTTAACACTCGGATTGCATTCGCGTCCTGGGTATGACGATAGACTACGTCCAACAGCAAGGCCTTTGATAATACGTTTTTGAAAAAATAATGTTGCCAGCTGTACGTTTTTGAAAAAAAAATAATATTACCAGCTATACGTTTTTGAAAAAATAATATTACCAGTTATACGTTTTTGAAGAAATAATATTAACAGCTATACGTTTTTGAAAAAATAATATTACCTGCTATATGTTTTTGAAAAAATAGCAATTCCAACTATACATTTTTAGGAAAAAATATATTAACAGAAATGGATATTTGACAAGACAAAAATATTACCAGGAAAAAAAAAAGTTGTCGGCATTAAATGACCCATTGAGTTTGATATGCCGTAAGACAAAACAAACCAAGCCAAACCGGGTGTTAACCAAAGATAGGATGCTAAACTAATAATTTGGCCACCATATACATGGAATCTTGCCTACCACAGCTTTCTTCATTTGCTTTGTTAGAAGTTAATACGCATGTGCAGACATCAACCAATAGGACAGTTATCTAAAATGTCGCACGATTATTTCGATAAAAAATACACGAGAAAAACAAGAAGCAAAATAGGAAAAATGAACGCAGAAACGACGAATTTATAGAAATCGAAAACTCATTCTACCAATTATAACCACACTAAAAACACCTGTTCTTGTTCGTTCACTAAAGTTAAGCAATCTCAGTACTTAGATGGGTGACCGCTTCGTAACACCGGGTACAGTCTACAACCTCCTAAAATCCGAAATATGTTTCGGATTAAAATAACCCGAAATGGGTTGATAAGCCGTAAAAAAGAAAACAATCAACCATATTAATATCGATTTAGTCATCGAATAATTTTTGCCAATCAAAAGAGGATAACTTTCAGAAGAGAACTCAGAACAATCCAAGATGAATGAAAATAAAAAAAACAAATAATAACCACGACACACAGGCAAAATATATATTAAGTAAAAATGAAAACATTATACAGTCCTTCAATCATGAATATAATCAAAATAGCTAACGCTATAAGCAAATGACTGGCATATCAATATATTTACAAGCAGGGATCTTATGACCATCTGTTGGGACGTATTTCTTAATGTAACAAAGCAAAAATGGCACATCGTAGCGAGATTTATGTTAAGACAATACACCTATAATACCTTAATTTGAAGAATAAATCAAGCTGAAGTTCAGTTTTTAACTTAATAGTATAGTAGATATTTATTAACGCTCACTTCAGTAATAATCCAGTAGTTACAACAAAACAAATAGGTACTACCTAATTAGATTTCTAAATAATTTTGTACATTCTTTCGACGTTCCTCAGACTGCGACACTTATTAGAATAGTATTTTTTATTGATATAAAAGTGGGGGTCCTGTTTATAATATCGAAACAGTATCAGTTTGGTCCCTAATTTTTACACAGTTACTCGACTTACGCTATGTCATTAATTGACAAATGTCAAGTTTGAAACTCTGCTAGAATTATTGATCTCTGTGTATTTCTTAATTTTCTGAATATTAAATTTTTTTTATAAACATTTAAAAAAAAATACTTTTTTGCATAGGATTTTGTTTTTCGGGAGCACAAAGATACTTTTATTAATCTATATCAATTTTTCTTATTAAATTACGAATATGTACATCCGTTAGTCCTTTATTTAGAAGAAATCTTTTTAATCACACGGAAAATCTAGTTTGCAAAACAGTTAATTTCGTTAATCCTGTAAAAGTCAGAGATCGATCTGACACTGTAGCGATATTATAAATCGAAACTTTCGTCTAAATTGATTAATAAAACCAATAGTTTTCGATTCTGAAAAGTGTTGTGGCCTAAGGAAGGAAAAGAAGCCTAATGTGTAAAAAAAATATTTCTTCCAAAATGATTTTCTCTATTTCAGGCGAGTGGATCAACATATTTTAGTAGTTCCTCAAAATATATCAAACAAGCCCCGGAGAATTAATCAAATCGAAACTGGAATCGTTCTTTTATAGTTGAATTGCTGGAAATATAATCAGCAACCTCATCAATGAGAAAATTGATTTTCGCGGAAGTCAAATCAGATTAAGATCTCGAGAAATATAGTTGTAAAAATAATAGTGGATGTGCAGGTAGTGGGATGGATATTGACTCAGAATGAGAAATCGGAGAGACGATTTCAAATTCCAGTCAAGTTCGTTATATTTACTTACGCGCAAAATACGAGGTTCGATAAAAAAAAAGTATGTTGCTATAAAAAGAAAATGTACAACACATATCAATTGGGCATTTGATTTCCTTCGATGTATTTCCCTTCTGATGCCACACACTTTATCCAGCGTCATTTGAATTGGTGGAAGCATTCCTAGAACTGCTTTTATGGGATAGCGAGCAGCTGCCTCGTGGCGTTCACTTCGATTTCGTTGACGTCTTGAAATCTTGTTCCGTTCAAGTGGAATTTTTATTTCTGAAGAGGGAAAACTGCCAAGAGGCGAGATTTGGGGAATACGGTGTTTATCGGAATATGGTGTTTTAGGGAATGTTTTTTCTTGGCAAAAAAAACTGCTGCACAAGCCATGACAACTGATGTGTTGTGATGAGACGACCACACTCTACATACTTTCTCTCCAAACACTACTATAAAAAATGAACGAGAACGCGGCTTCACTCCATGAACCTTAGCTCCTTTACCATAGCAAGAGTCCCATTAATACATTATTTACATTATTCAGACTATTGTCCTCATCTTTGTATGAATCCAGTGTATGAATTTCTGGGTATTATAAACCTAATGTCTTCAGCAACCGTTTTTGTAGCCATATTTATTGCAACGTTTCGGCCGTTGTACGCTCCGTCCTTCTTCGGGTGGTTGGAATGTCGAACTGAACCCTTTATTTCGCTCTCTGAGGTAGACTGTTCTAGTTCCACGTGCCATGTCTAATGGATGTCAGTTATCAGTTATCTCCTGTTAATTCCCATCTCCAAGTTCTCCACTGCCTTAACCGTGTATTGAACTCACACTCTTGGGGTCCTGTCACTGGATCTAACTAACGCCTTTATCCACTGTGCCATGTGTCCTTGAGGACATCTGTGTATGAATTTCTGGGTTATAAACCTAATGTATTCAGCAACCGTTTTTACCAGTGCACATATTGCAATTTTTGCTGTTATCACTCATGTTTTTACCAGAGCTCATATTGTAATTTTTGTTGTTATTATCGCTTTTCTCTGGCAATCCTTATTACTGGGTCCCATATTGTATTCATTTCTATGCTTGGTCGACTCAGGAGATAGCAGCAAAAATTGCAATATGATCACTGGTAAAAAATGGTTGCTGAAGACATTAGGTTTATAATACCCAGAAATTCATACACAGATGTCCTCAAAGCACATACCACAGTGGATAAAGGCATTAGTTAGATCCAGTTACAGGACCCAAAGAGTGTGAGTTCAATACCCGGTTAAGGCAGTGGCAAACTTGGGGAGGGGAATTAACAGGAAATAACTGATAACTGACATCCATTATACATGGCACGTGGAACTAGAACAGCCTACCCCATTGTACGAAATAAAGAGTCCAGTTCGACATTCCAACCACCTGAAGAAGGACGGAGCGTACAACGGCCGAAACTTTGTAATAAATATGACGACAAAGATGAGGACAATAGTCCGAATAATGTACATAATATCTCATCTCAGAAAAATAGGCAGTCTCAATAATTTTTGATCAGACCTCACACCTTTGGGAAAGGTATGATTTTACCTATTCACCCTCTATTTATGAGCTAACCAGCAGGAGAGAATGGGTCTTATACTTATGAATAGCAAGCAGTCTAGGAAAAGGCTAAATCCGAATTCAAATCCTTAGCGACCAAATCACGGTTTTGACGTTTGGAAGCCACCCGAAAGCCAGGTTTGCAGTGAAGTCATCGGCTGGAGGATGTTGGATTTGGTCAATGACAGACTCTAACAGGCCAGGTTTGTGTCATTGAATTGCAGTTGTGTCATGGAAAATATTCTTCCCACTGGACAATGGATGAAACCTAATTATTCCGAGTCAAACTGTGGAAACACTGAGTTCCCTAATATATGCATGGCCGAATCCCATCTGATGACACACGTAAAGAACACTAAAAGATTAAAGAGCGTGTGGATGCTGGGGACGACCTTTTTTTCTGTAAGGAAAGAAAGAAGGTCAAACATTGGCACAAGAGAACATAAGTATTAGAATTAGACAGAATCGAACCTGCAAAGTAATAGCTTGCGCTACAAGATCGTTATCAATCTTCGTCATTTAGCGCGGAGCGATATCATCATATCTCCTCTTTATCCCCGTTTCGTCTTCGCTTTCCCTATCTCTCTCTCACTCTCCCTCCCCCTCCTTATTTTTCTTTATTTTCCTTCCTCGCTTTTTCCTTTTTCTTTCTCTCCGTTCCGGAAAATACATTGAGAAAGGGCGGGAGTAAACACAATCGGAGAGAATTTAAAACATTCATAATTTACTGACGACCAATGATCCCATTAACAACAGACAACGGAAATGAAATGAAAACAACGTCTAACCGTAGCATGGGAAATATTTAACAATAATAGAGATATAATAAAAGGCATCTTGGAATATTAATATATTAACACGTTGACATATTAACACGTTGAGTTTGGTTTGTTTTGTTTTACGGCTTATCAACCTCAATGGGTTATTTAATGTCAACAAGATTTTTTATTGCTGCTAATATTTCTTATCTATCTATCTATCTATCTATCTATCTATCTATCTATCTATCTCTGTTTAAATCTATTTATCTATGCCTATTCATATCTATCTATCTATCTATCTATCTATCTATCTATCTATCTATCTATCTATCTATCTCAGTCTGTTCATATCTATCTATCTATCTATCTATCTATCTATCTATCTATCTATCTATCTCATTCTGTTCATATCTATCTCAGTCTGTTCATATCTATCTATCTATCTCATTCTGTTCATATCTATCTCAGTCTGTTCATATCTATCTATCTATCTATCTATCTATCTATCTATCTATCTATCTATCTCAGTATATATTGGTTTAGTTTGGTTTGTTTTACGGCATATCAATCTCATTGGGTTATTTAATGTCGACAACATTTTTATTGCTGGTAATAGATTTTTTCCCCAAAATGTATTGCTGGTAACATTTTTTTCCCAAAGATCTATTGCTGTTATTAAAATGTATTTTTATACTTTCATAGTGTTTTGACCCAATTTTGGGGGAGTTAACTATTTACCCATAGCTGGGACCCGGTCAGATGTTACCACCCCCAACCAAGGTGAACCTGGGAACACCAGCAATTAAGAGGTGGCTCTACGCTCCTCAGAACCTCCTGATCAGAGGCTTGTTGTTGGATGTAGAGAGAATGAAAGAGGAAGGGAGTGGGGAAATGGACGAAGAAAAGACAGAAGGAATAAGTGAAGAGGAAAATGAAAGAAAACAGAGAAAATTAAGTAGAGAAACTTAATAAAGTAAAGAAGGAATGATAAAAAAAGGAAAGAGGTAGTAAACGAGAGAAACTATGAAGCAATGAAAGAGTAAGAGGGAGAGAGAGAGAGAGATCAATGAAGGAAGGAAAGAGTGTGGAATGTGGGACAAAAATAGACTGATTGGGAGAGTAGGAAAGATGAGTAATCAGAGAGATAGATAGATAGATAAATAGATAGATAGATAGATAGATAGAGAGAGAGAGAGAGAGAGAGAGAGAGAGAGAGAGAGAGAGAGAGAGAGAGAGAGAGAGAATTAGAAAAGTAGGGAGTTAGGAGAGTGAGATGAAAGGAGGTTGGATGAAAAAATAAAGTTTGAGAAAACGGGTGAGAAATCAAGAGAGTGAGAGAGAGCAACAATGAAAAAACGGAAGAGAGAGAGAGAGAGAGAGAGAGAATGAGAGAGTGAGAGAGAGAAAGAAAAGAAGTGAGGGAAGAAGAGAGAGATACAAAGAACGAAAAGTAAGATAAATGAGAGTAATGAAAAAGTAAAAAACAAAAAAAGGAAAAAAAAAGGAAAATTGAAAGAAAAAAGAAAAATTAACGAGGAAAAAAAACAGAAAGAAAGAAAAAAAAATGAAGAATGTGAAGAAACAGAAAGAAAGAAATGAAATAATGAAAAAAATAAAGCGAGAAAGGAAAAAGAACGAAAGAACGAAAGAAAAGAACAGAAAGAAAACAGAAAGAAAGAAAAAGAAAGAAAAAATGAAGAAAGGAAAAAGAAAGGAATCAAAGAAAAAGAAAGTAAGAAAGAAAAAATGAAAAAAGGAATGAAAAAATTCAAAGAAAGGCAAAAGTAAGAAGACTGAAAGAAAATAAAATAAAAATAAAAAATAAACAGAAACAAAAAATAAATAAATAAGAAATGAAGAAAGAAAAGAAAAGAAAGAAAAAAGAAAATAATAAAGAGAAAGAAAATGAGTATGGAGAAGAAATATGAAAACTATTATTTATGTCCCAAAGTTATAGGAAGCCAATTAAACGAGACGGACATTCAAAATTCACAGCAAACTTCCTTTATTAGCTGACATCGGTTTGAATTGAGTCTTCCGGCCCAAATCTTGTTTCATCCTCTTTTTTCACGGTTCTTTTTGAATTATAATTAAACTACTGTCTCCTTCAGTTGTGCTGCCACCGATGTTTTATATTTTAACTGATCTGCCAATGTCTGCCAAATAAAATCGCCGAGTTTTACATTTGATTAGACAACTGACAGCTAAAAGAATTCAATGTGTTGGCAAAAAGATTCTGAATAAGAAAACAATTCCATCATGAGTGATTCATAAATCCAGTTGACACGGAGTTATAAAACTCAAGTCGCTATAAGGATCTTACTATAAATCGCCTTATAGCAATTAAGGGAGAGAACTCGTTTTTTTTCCTTCCTCTAGGAACATGTAAGCTTAGTGTTTGACTTAATAAGCCAAAGTAGTTTGGTTTGGTTTGTTTTACGGCATATCAACCGCAGTAGTTTATTTAAAACCGACAGAATTTTTATTAATTATTAATTATTATTCATTAATATTTTTTTCAAAAAATGTATTGTTGGTAATATTTTTTTAAAAATGAAATATTGCTAGTAATATTTTTTTTCAAAAAAGTATTACTGGCAATCAATGTATTTCTGGTAATAATTTTTTCTTCAAAAAAATTTATTGCTGGTAATAATATTTTTACAAAGTATTTCTGGTATTAAAACATATTTTTACACTTTCATAGTGTTTTGACTCCAGTTTGGGGGTTAACTATTTGCCCATAGTTGGGCCCCTAACAGGAGCTACCATCTCAGATCAGGGTTTTCCTGGGAACAGCAGCAATTAAGAGGTGGTTCGACGCTCCTCAAAACCTCCTGATCAGAGGCCTTGATGTTGGACGTAGTTTATCGTCCGACACGGGGCGCGGATGTAGTTTACCGTCATACCCAGGACGAAATAAGCGAGAGTACAACACTGCAATTTATTTAGCTCTAGTTAATTGAGTATCTTGTTGGCGGAGAATAGAATATGCCAACCGCAATCCCTGCAACGGAGTAAATGCACCTACAAAAGGCGCCAGTTTCCAAGAGAATGCTGCCAGATTAAAGTATAAAAACAACTAATGTTTACGTATAGACTCAAGTAAAGGCTGTTCCAATTGGACCGATTTTAAATGTGAATTAAGTTTAAGCGTCTACTGATTTTTTTCTTTTTCTTTCAGATTTAACAACTTAAGTCGGGCAATTCCAACCATGGAAAGATTAACAATCAAACAACGTGTTAAAGTTATCGAAGCCTATTACGAAAATGGACGTTCAAATAGAAATGCAATGAGAAGTTACCAGGTCGCATTAGCTCTGGAAATAGCGAAGTCAATTGGCCACCACGATCGTGCGACTTGACGCCTTTAGATTTCTTCCTTCGAGGTTATCTCAAAAGTAAGGTCTATGCCAACAACAGTTCAACAGCTGAAGGATGAGATAATAAGGCATATTGGTGAGATCGAGGAGCAACTATGCAGAGACGTCATCAAAAATCTTGAGTATCGAGTGGAGGTATGCCGCCGAAACCTTGGCGGACATTTGGGCGATATTATTTTTCACACATAATTGCCATGACTTAAGTAACATGATCCAATGGAGAAATAAATAAACTTTCACCAATAACACTGATTTATTTACTGCTGACTTTGATCCGTCTTAATGAAACACCCTTTATAAAGCCGACCAGTATTTCCTCATAGACAAGAGTATACAAACAATCAATGTTTACCTATAGCCTTAGGTATATGCATGACTAATGTTTCCCTCTAGACTCAAGTATAAACGCAAATAATATTTACCTATAGACTCAAGTATAAAGCAACTATTGTTTTCTTATACCCGCAAATATTTAAACATTATTTGTAGTGGATACTCGTATTTGAGTAGATGCTCCTTTTATCTTAGTAAAAAGTATAGTTATCAGATCTAATGACTGTTTCTTCTAGAGGAACGCAAGTTTAAATCCTGCTGGAGAGCACATATTTTTAAGTAATAAGATTTCTCGAATATTCAGGCCGGCAGACGAAAATAAATAAATATACTATTTAAATAATAAACGGAATGTCTACGCAAATATCAGTATCCACTAAAAATAACGTTTTAGTAATAAAAATCAGTCGGATTAATAAATAAGAGTACATCCTCTTTCTTTGCAAAAAGACGCGACTATAAAAACGACCAATGTTTAGCTATAGATTCAAGTATAAACTCGGCCAATGTTTACCTATAGACTCAAGTTTAATAATGGCCAATGTCTCCCTACACGCACAAGTATAAAAATGACAAATGTCTACTTAAAGACCCAAGTAACAAAATGACCAATGTTTACCTATAGACTAAAATATCAAAATAATCAATGCTTACCTATAGATTCAAATATGAAAATTACCAATCTTATAGATTCAAGTGTCAAAATGACCAATGTTGATTTCTAGACTCAAGTATCAGAGTGACCAATGTATACCTATAGACTCAAGTATGAAAACGATCAATATTTACCAATTGTCTAAAGTATGATAATGCTCAATGTTTACCTATCGATTCAAGTATCAAATGATCAATGCTTACCTATAGACTCAAGTATGAAAATAACCAATGTTTACTTATAGTCTCAAGTATTTAAATGACGGATATTTACCAATAGACACAAGTATGAAAGCGATCAATATTTGCCTATAGACTCAAGTATTAAAATTATCAATGATTACCTATAGACTCAAGTATAAAATGGCCAATGACTACCCACTGACACAAGTATAAAAATGACCAATTCTTACCTATAGACTGAAGTATGAAAATGACCAATGTTTACTTATAGATTCATGTATGAAAATAACAAATGTTTACTTATAGATTAAAGTATCAAAATGATCAATGCTTACCTACAGACTCAAATATCAAAATGACCAGTGCTTACCTATAGACCCAAGTATGAAAATGACCAATGTTTACCTATAGACTCAAGTATCAAAATTATCAATGCTTACCTATAGACTCAAGTATCAAAATTATCAATGCTTACCTATAGACTCAAGTATCAAAATGACCAATGTTTACTCATAGACTCAAATATGAAAACAACCGATCTTTACCTATATACTGCAGTATATATCGCCAATGTTTTACCGACAGACAGAAGTTTTCATTGCATCTGTAAAGATGCTTAAAAATGGATGGTTCCTTTTTACGTTTCCAATAAGTAACTGACTCTTTTTGTCATGAACTTTCTTTACAAGCGTTAGATCAAACCAAAAATTAAGTATTGCTGTGTTGTGGTGTCCTCCCTCTAATGAGTCTATTGTGGACTCTTCCAATTACTATAAGAGTAAGCCTCGCGGGAACAGTAATATAGACTGAACGCTGGTCAACCGACACACACTCCCAAGTCGTGTAATACTCTTCTGTTCAATACACAATTTATCTGCAACCTCTTGTTTTGTTATTTCTTAACCATTTACTTGGTCACAACATGCTGCCACTACTTTACAGGTAAGAATTACCGGTCCGCGTACACAGGATCGAATCATCCTCATTCCCTTCGTATTCCAATGTTACGAAGGATGTATCAATTAGCCAGCTTTACCCCCCCCCCCAGAACTGTTACTTACAGACCCCTGAGAGGGTGCTTCCTCGACCGCTACAATCTTAATCTCTTCAGGTCTATAGTCAACCGTTATATATCCTGACACTCGGTACTTACTTTATTTTTTTACGGCGATAAAAAAATCACCAGTTAATAACCCTTTAACTGGAGTGACATTTGGTCTTGTATTGGATGAACGTTTTAGAAAAAAAAGCTCAATTACAAAGATGATCTATAGACAAAAAGATAAGCATGAGCAATGTTTACTTATAAACTCAAGTATACACATGTGTGCCTATAGCCTCAAGCATGAGCTTGACCAATTTTTAACTATAAAGGTTAATATGGCATAAAACCACCAACGCAAACCAACCTAATCCTGTTCATTAAATTGTAGAAAATTCTGTATATGTTGCCCAATCTCAAATGATAACGATATTAATATTATTATTTTATTTCCTTTGATTTCTGATGTATATTCATTTCTTTCCGGGTCCCAACCAGAGACCTAAGGTCAGAAATGGCATCATGACATTTTCTACTGAGCATTTTTTGAGGAAAAAAACAAACAAACAAAAAACACCTTAGATCACACACATTTTACATAGATAAAGTCCTTCGTACGGACTGTTCTTGTGAGTACAATTTTTGTTTTTTTTCTTTAAGGCTTGGGCTACTAAGAATCCCTTCAATGAGTCTACCGAAAATTTTCCCAATCAATCCAAGGGCTCTAACTACAAGTGGAATTGTTGATGTCCTCCTGTGCCACATTTTTGAGATTTCGATCTCAAGATCCTGATATTTTGATAGTTTTTTGAAGATCCTCAAAGATATATTACAGTCTGCAGGGACTGCCATGTCAATAAGAAGGCACATTTTGATTTTGCGGTATCTAATCACGATGTCTGTGCGATTAACTTTGATTGTTCTGTCTGTATGTATTGTAAAGTCCTATAAAATTTTTACGGTCCTATTTCTGTAACAGGGTCTGGGTGGTGTTCATACCAACTTCTTTCAATTTCCTTTTCGTAAAAGTTGCAGATTTTCCAATGCAGATATTGGCCCACTCTGTCATGTCGAGTTTTATATTCAGTGGGTGCCAATAGCGTGCAACATGATACAAGATGGTCAATTGTTACTGGATATTTATCACAGAATCTGCATTTTGGGTTAACACAATTTTTCAATATGTTTGCTTGGCAAGCATTAGTCCTGTGCAGAAAATAAAACTTTCTGTTTCAGCTTCTAACCCTGCACTACGTAGCCACTCTTGGATGCAGGGTTTGTCTGTATCAGCTTGTCAGTTACGGGTAGAATATTGATTATGTCATCTTTTCTGTATCCGGTTCATTGAATTTGCCTTTGCTTTCTTTTTTAAAGTATTTTTGCCGCTGCAGTAGATGTATTAGGATTTACTTGCATTTCTTCGCCTACTTGAAATTCTATTTTGAACTTCTTGGCTTCCTTTATTGCTGAGTACAGTTTCTTACTTCTTTCATGTTCTTTGACACAGATCATCATCTAGTCTTCTGTAGTTTCCAGGTATCTTTGAAGGCCGATTATTGTAGCTTTGTAAGACAGTTCTAGTTGAACTAATCCTCTGCCTCCTTCGGATCTGAACACATACAGACAATCAACATCAACCTTGGGATTATGCATATGATGAAAGTGAGAAGCTTTCTCGTTTTGGCGCCCATTCGCTTAATGTCAGCAATGGTCAGTAAAGGATGTTGAAACTGTATTCCACTACAGGGACAGTAAACGTGTTTATGGCTAATATTCTGTTTTATGAATTCAACTCGGTATTCAGTACCAGACGCATATGTCTGCAGTATTCTTTTCTTACTTTCTCCTTCATTTGGGTATGTTGTATTTCATCTCCTTCGCTAATTCCTAGGTACCTATAGGCTTCTTCATGTTCCAGTTCTCTAATCTTTGTAACAAAATCTAGATCTATTGAGTGTGTTTCTGTAATTTTCTCTTTCTTGAATATTACTTGCACATTTATCTAATCCGAAATCCATACCGATGTTCCCACTGAAACATTTTACAGTATTGAGGAGACCCTTCAAGTCGTTGTCGTCTTTGGCAAAGAGTTTGAGATCATCCATGTAGAGTAGGTGGTTAAATACTTTCTTGTTTACTTTGTCTCCATAGCTATTATTGTTGAGTTCACGCGAAAGGGAAAGTAAAGACAGAAAACAGAGTCTCCTTGAAAGATTCCCCATCAGATATTCAGCCCGTTGGAAGTGGCAGTGCCTTTGGTGTGAAGTAGGTATAATGTGTTTTTCAACATTCCCATGCCGTGTTTAAGGAAATTTATTATGACTGAGGAGACTTTGTAACTTTTTCAAAGCCTTAGGTATCCAAGAGTGTAGCACACTATCAAAGGCTTTACGGTAATCTATCTATAAGATTTCTACCTCTTTTCATGCAATTTTTCAGAATTTATTATTATTATTATTATTATTATTATCTTTAATACTCCAATAAAAAATAAACAAAAACATAAAATTTGTAAATAAAGTAATACTTCCAAACTAACATTAAATTTGCTTTCAACGCGTCTGTCATCTCTCTTTCAGGGACGTCGCTTTGACCATTTCGGTTAGGGAAGTTTCGAGGATGAAACGGATTATAAAATTTTTCTCCATTTTTCGAGTTTTTTTTAAGTAAATAAATGATGACATTTTTTTTACGCTTCTTTGGACCATGAAGTAGACATGTATATTTTGATAGACCAGAATATAAAAGATGAAAAATGCTAGATTAGATAAACAATGAATGTTTCTGTCTGGATTTCTAGAATGAGGAAGATTTAGTCGTACGGGTTTCAGTACGAAATTCCCAGACTCTTACTCTGATCGCCACCCCCTAATGAAGACCGATGGGAACAACGGCCAAACCTTTGTATTAATAACAAAAAACAAAAAAAATAAAGCAAAAAAGATGTGTAATGTATTAATATAAATAAAACAATGATTTTTTAATGACTGAACAAGGTTAGTATAGCAATGGTGTACCTAATGTTAATGAGATATCTGATGCGTAAACGCGTGCTACGGAAGCATTTTAAAGACAGTGGGAATTTATCACCACTATCACTCCAAGCTATGGCAACCTTTGAAACATATAATGTATATATATAATCATTATATATATTGCGTGTTTTAGACGCTCAAAAAAAGTAAAGATTTTTTTAATATATAAAACGTTAGGTAAACAAAAACACAAAGAAAGCAAGACAAATTATGACATCGTACAGAAATAAACAAACGCAAATATTGAAAAAAATTAATTATGAAAAAAGATAGCAGAAATAAAAAAAAAATGAAAATATAAATCGGGATTTAAGACTAAATACTCGGAGATTATGAAGTCATTATTTATCATGCAATAAAATAATTTATACTGCCTTTTAGAGAGTACTAACACCTAAACTATCAACTGATAAAAACTAAACGAGAGTAGATAACGTAAAGTTGATAAATATAAGTTTAGTTAAGCAGAAACAGAAAGTAAAATGAGACAAATGATCTCAAGTTTAGTTCTACAAAAATAAATAAATACTAATACAGAAAAAAACTGGTAACTGTGGAAAAAGTTGAAAGTAATAATCAACACTACATATATAACTTCAAATAAATATAATAATCATAATTTATATAATAAATGAAATAAACTAAATAATAATTGAAAATTATATTAAATTATTATATTAATTTTAAGCAATATTTACATTTTTCACTTAAACTTAAAATCCTTTATTTTTGGAGCAAAACGCAACATCTCTCCTTGAGTTCAGAACATTTCTGACAACTAAAACGGAAAATGGGCGAAGGCAGAAAAACTGGTGCCTCATGACCAGCTCTTTGGGTAGATGGAACTCGACAGCTCAGGAAAGCACAGCACTCAGAGGAAAGAAAACCCTTATTTTAAACCTCTGCTGCCTTGCAAGTTATATACAAAACAAAAGCTATAGAAGTAAATCCAGACAGCAAACCCGGAGTGGAGCCCCGAAGGCAATTGACTGTCAACATGGGCAAACTTCCAGCAACTCCTGCAGCTAAAGCACATCCCTGTATTCATTTGGAACTTGTCGACACGACCGAGAGTGGGGTCGTGCTGTCTGGGAAACGCTCAGGCCTTCGCCCTGGAGCGATCACTCCAGCCTTGCCACTAAAGGAGTGGATTTTGACCAAACAGGGTGCTATCTTTATCTCGCGAGATAAACTGATGCTAACAAAAACCACCACCACCACCACCACCACCACCACCACCACCACCACCACCACTACTACTACTACTACCACAACTACTACTACTACTACCACAACTACTACTACTACTACTAATGAGTAAATATGATGCTCCTTAATTGGGTTAGTAAAAGAAATTGGTAGAATATGGATATTGGCTCAGAAAGTTTAATCAGTTCGTCGAGTTCAAATTCTGGGCTAGCCTGTTGTGTTCTCTCTCACACAAATGCACTTTGAAAAGGCATGCATAGTTTTCTTGTACTCCCAATTTGGGTTTAAATAGCAGCGTGACCTGGGTTCTTTAGCCTTGGATGGAAACTGGTCTAAGTGAAAAAAAAAAACTTTGATCTCACATAATAGATTCCCAAAAAGACATCAACATCCGAAAATCCCTTGCATGGGATGCGTGTAACAAACTTCAAAAGATTTGGGGATCGAACCTTTCATCCTTCTTAAAAGTCCAAACCTTTCGAATATTGATTAAACGAGTCCGACTGTATGGATCAGGAACTTGGAGATTATCTGCTCGTCTTGAAAGACGACTGGATGGAACATATGCAAATCTACTTAGAAAAATCCACAACATCAGTTGGAGATCCCATGCAACGCTAAACACAATCTACAGAGAACTGAGACCAATCTCTCTTAGGCTAAAAAAAACCCCAAAAAACGATTACAGTGTTCCGGCCACTGCCACTGAGTGAACAGGAAAATTGTATCACCCTTACTCCTATGGTATCATTCTGGATACGTTCTACTCACGAAAATTGACTCTCCCGGACACCATAGCTCGAGACTCAGGGTTGAACATTGGGCATCTGGGGATAGCAATACAGTCCGGAACAGTGTAGAAAGGGATTGTCAATGGAGTTCCGACCAACCATAGAGAGGTCGAATGATGATGATGATGATGATGATGATGATGATGATGTATCTGAAAAATATCAACTGATTTTTTTTCTGATTCTAAATATAACTTTCCTTTTCTTTTTCTTTTGTATTTACTTATTATTATATATATTATTATATTATTTATTTATTTAGTTCTGTTTAGGAATATCGTCTTATATAGTGTAGAAAAGTGTTTGAAATTTGCATTTTACTTGGCCTTCAACAAGTTGGCATCTATTTGTAAAACTTTCCTTAACTATAAAAAGCCAATTTATGAATGAAATGTTCATTTAAAATTTTTATTTCAAATATTTCAAGTAGAGATATATATCTTTGCGAAGCGATAGCGAACGGGCGAAGCCTGCTAGTATAGATATACAGGGTGTCCATAAAGTTCAAATGCACTTTAAACAAATTATAACTTTATTTGAATTTGCGATAGAAATAATCTGTAAAAAATGTTATAAAGTTTAATGTACCTAGTTTTAAGTATAGCTAAAATAACTAATGTGATTTCAGGCATTACTGTAAATAAGTTGGCAAATGTTTTCCGTGAACTGCAAAATCGTATTACCCTTTGTATTGCTAATGATGGAGGACATGTGGAAACTTAAATAAAATTCCAATAAAACCTTAAACAAATACAGATTTACTTCTTTCAAATCCTTTTTGCAAATTATTTCTATCGCAAATACAAATAAAGTTATAAGTTTTTTAAAGTGCACGCGAACTTTATGGACACCCTGTATTTGTTGAATATATCACAACCTCCTCTGAACCATCCAAGTTGAAGTCACTGAACAATATATCCATCCAAAGAGTTGAGGACGTCATATATCTTGGATCTAACATAAAAGATTCGCGAAAAACTTCAACATCTGCAAAGCTCTTGCATGGAGATTTGGCGCTCGAACCTTCCAGCCTACTTAAAAGTCCAAACGTTTTTGAACCAATCCTACTGTATGGATCAGAAATTCGGACATTATCTGCTCGTCTTGAAAGACGACTGGTTGGAACATGTACAAATTTACTTGGAAAAATCCAGAACATCAGTTGGAGATCCCATACAGCGGTTAACACAATCTCTCTTAAGCTCAAGCAAAAACGACTACAGTTTGCCGGCCACAAGTGGACAGGGAAATTGGTCTCACGCTTTTCTCCTATGGCATCATTCTGCAAGTGTCGTCTCACGAAAATTGACTTTCCCAGACACCATAGCACAAGACTCAGTGTTGGACATTGGGGATCTGGGAACAGCAATACAGGACCGTACAGTGCAGAAAGGGATTGTCACTGGAGTTCCGACCAACCATAGGGAGGTCGAAGGATGATGATGATGATGATGATGATGAAGGAAAGCTATGATTTACAAGTCTTGTAGAAATCAAGGGGAAACCACTCCATTAACTTTCTCAGAGAGCCATGGGAATTCACAGACAATAAAGACAAATTAGTGGAGAGCCATGATCGCCTACGTCCTGAAATGACATGGAATTCAAGGAAATAATATAGCGAAATTAGAAGAGAACGCGACTGACGAATTGACAATATTGCGCACAATGAGCAAGGACATTTCTTTGTTTCTTTTCTCTGGGAAAATGGAAAACAAGCGCAGTAGATAAACAACACGATGTTTTTCTATAAGACGGCGTCATGATGAAGTGAGCTGTATCAAAAGACAAGTAATTTTGTCGAAGGATTCGCAATTTCCGTGTGGACTTGACGCAATAACATCGCCTTGGCATTCCTCACATACAATAGTGTCTATTGCATTTTTAAGACTAGGAAATGTTCAATCCAGCTATGAAGGTAAACATCTCAAAAAGTTAAACTCACTATATCTTCAGGTGAAAACACACAGACAAACTTTCTCTCGGCATCTGTCTTATGGTAGATTTCTAAGCGCAGTTTAGATGTGGCACAAAGCCGAAAGTATAGAGGCACTCAGAGAGGATCTAACTCTCAACTAAGTCGATACTTTTCTAGTGAAACAAGCTTGTTAACCATTACACCATATTGAGGTCCCCCTTACCATTTGTCTTTTGTTTGGATTCGAAATCTGATAGTATTGAATTCAGTCGCTTGTGCTGAAATTTTCTACTGAATGAATATCTGGTCATTGGGTACCTGCTAAACCTTTTTTTCTGTGTGGGCGGTGAAACCGGGATTCGGCATTGCGAGTTCAAATTTCAATCTCTACCGTGGCGTTCATTTTCACACAAATATCTTAAGGAAAAGCAGGAATACATCTTGTCACCTCACAGTTATAGGTTAAATTGCAGACGAGACTTTGCTTCTTAGCCTTGACTGGCAACCAGCCTAAGAGAAAGAAAACGTTTAATTCTAAACGATTGAGAAAGCAGCGGGAAACCAATCCACTTTCTTTTTTTCAAGAAGGCATGCCAATTCACTGAGAATAAGAAAAAGGAAAGTCAAGATCGCCTACCTTCTGAAGGGACATATTAAAACTTGTTAAGGCAGTTGCTACGAAATGACTGCTATCTCCACTGTCAGTTTTGACACTTATAATGAATGTCATACATAACTTAGTATTATTTTACAAACTAGGGTAAAAGTTGGGACCTCTTTAGCGGCTATGATAGTTGTGTTTGTATTACTAGAGCCTTTTGTTGATTTCGTTTGTTTAACAGCATATCAACACGTTATGGGTCATATAATGTCGAAATTTAACTTTCTTGGGAGCTTTGAAGTAATAAAAATATGTTATTCTGCTTTCACAATTGAATACATGGTAGATGATACTCAGCTTTTGTGCATATACATGTTTGTGTGGATATAATTACTAGAGACGGTGTTATATGTTGTAGTTTTGTTGAAGTTACATTTTGCAATGCAGTTTGATTTCTTTAAGAAATTGTAGGATATTATATGGATTAATGTCATGAAAGCGCTTTTCATGTTGGTTGTTTGGAAGTAATTTAAACGGATTTGTGTGAACTCGCTACAATTTCTTAGTGCGTGTTTTATTGTGTATCGTTCTTGGTATGCCACACAGATTTCAAGTGGTTATTGTTTTAGAACATAAGTGATTATTGTTTTAAAGTGACCGATATGAAGTCTGGACATTATTCTCCATCTTTCCTTGTTTTTAATTTTTTATGCCATTCTCCCATAGGAGGTTTGACGTTGTATTTTTTATTTTAATTGGGCAGCCGGTCCATAGTTTCTGCCATTCTTCGTGTCAAAAATGTGTTAATGGATGATATGAAAGGTTTGTGTAGAAATATACATTGTTAGTGATTTTTCTATTTAATAAGTATTGTTGGTAAATTTTAAAATAAAAATGTATTGCTGGTATTTTTAATATAAAATATATATATATATTTTTTTACTTTCAAAGCGTTTTGATTTTGTTTGGAGGTTCGTTATTTGCCCCTATCTGCTCGCCTCCTAACAGGTGCTACCACCCCGGGCCAAGGTGAAGCTGGAGATAACAGCAATTAAGATGTGGTTCGACGCTTCTTAAATCCTCCAATCTTCCGATCAAAGGCCTCGCTGCCGTATGTAGTTTATCGTCATACCCAGGACTAAGGAGCTTTAGCCAGTGGGAAAATTGAGGTAATAAAAAAAAAAAAAAATCCAAAAGTAGATTTTCAAAATAGTCAACCCGATTTCCAATTTTCGTAATGCTATACGCCTACCCATTGTGACCGTTATTGGTTTCATCGACTCTAAAAGATGTTACCGTTTTCAGTGATGGCGGTTAGTATCGAGTGTTGAGGTATACCTGAGGAGATCAGGATACAAAAAACAACATTTTGTTAAGCTGCAGAATGTGACGCGTCCCCGATATTGTGAAACAGGATGTGTGCACAAATATTCATGGCTTATTTATTTTCTTGTCAACCGAGAGAAATGTCCCCTTTTTTTTTAAACACGAAAAGATACCAGAGCAAACAGTAAAGAGATGAATGGATAACAAACTTAATCCGTGAGTGGATGCATTTGTCTACCTCTCAGCAGGAATTCCGTTTTTCCCCCTTTCCTTAAAAATAGGGTTCCTTTATGTTATAGTGAAAGACACCTTGTCTAGGTAATAGACTCTCCCACCTATTATAAGTAGGAGTCAGGAGTAGTCGAGAGGGGGGAGTAGTGTTCAGCGACCACAACTCGATTACTCTGCGTAACACTTTATTACAAGTTCCTAACGTTTCTGTACGTTTAACCTATTTAGGACGCATTTAGTCCGAATACAAGTTCTATTGTGGAAATAACTCCACAACACTTTATCTTTCTACAGTCAGTGTTAATTTAGCTTCCCAGTAAACAGAAACCATTACGAGAATGATCACTATCCAGTATTAGAATTCTTTCATTATCCTATAATATTAAACTATACAAATATTGAAGTGAATATGCTTTAAGGTTAGTCATGTCAAATCAGTTTTATAAAGTCCATAGAACTATATTTTCCCTGTTGTGTTGGGTAACAGCAAAGTGTAAGGTCCAAACCTCCGAGACCGTCTTGACGATCTATATAGTGTCCCTAAAGTCAGGACACAAGAAATCTTATTAACTATATTTTTTTACCTCCACAGATTAAACATAGATTTCTCGAAAGGAAAAAAGAGTTGGCTTCTTTTTCTGGGGTGCGTGGAAAGAGAAGGGGGTACTCAATGAAAATCACAGATGCAACACACTTTATTGAACGTATAAAGAGGGAATGTTCTACAATTGACACTAACGTGGAGTTATTGCATCGAGCTCACTTGAATCTTGCAAATCTCGTCAACCTTTGCATCACAAATAATGGAAATCATATTGAAGATGTTATTTGTTAATATTCCAATTCAATAAAATGTTCATTTTTTCTTATGTGTTCAGCCTTTAGGGACACTCTTCTTAAAGCCGCGAGATAAGAATAATAAGACAAATTCGTACTTATATCACATGCTTTCTAGGTTTGTAAATAGTGAGGAAATTAAAACAACATTTTTGTATAAATGATCTGGCATATCGGACTCAGGTACTTTCCCCACGTCGTAACATAACTTCCATGTGCTCTTTCTATAAATAATTTGATGGTAATTGTTCTGGCGAGCTTTCCTCTTTGATAAGTATTCATTCGGGTTTAGATTTTTAAATTACCCTCCTCCCTACGGACAATGAATTGTACATATGGGGACTAGTTAGGATTTTCATAGAGACAATGTGGTATTATGGTGGATGTAGTAAGAAAGGTCAGTAAGAATGCGTTGTTTTGGTGTTTGGAATATTGTGGTATGTTTGGATCAGTGTTTGTGGCTAGCTAAGTTTAATGTTAAGACAGATGAAGACCATTCTCCTATCCCTCATTCCTCTTCTTGGCCTTGTGCCACATTCTGTATTAACATGCAAATACATATCGCTTTCCTCTTTGATACCTGACTATACGAAATTTAAGCGCAGTACTAGATTGGCAGCTAGGTCTCATCATTTTATAGTTGAAATGGCTACATGTAACCGTAAGTTCTATGCAATAGTTTCTTCTTTCGCATTTCCGGACTGTGGAATTCTCATCCGGCTCCATGCTTTTCAATCAACTTTGATCTTCAAAATTTACATGCAATGAAACAACGTTTCTCGTACGATCACCGAAGTTAAACAACGTCAAGCCTGGTCAGTACCTAGATGTGTGACCGCTTGGAAATACCATGTACTTTAAGCATTGATGTGCGGGTGGTGTAATGGATAATGACTTGAAATTTTTAATCGGAGAGACGAGTTCCAATTTCAGTTGGGTTCGTTATATTCATTTACGCGCAAATACCTTTGGAAAATGTATGAATCTATCTCGTCTCTCTCAGCTATGGGTTAATTAGTAAGACTTGTATCATTATTATCTAAATAAATTGCAATCTAAAAATATTTTCTGGCTTTAAATAACCTGCATAGGATTGATAAAATGTAGAAAATGAATGAATGAATGAATCAGTTCTTGCTTGGGGAAGCAAACTTCCGGCCTTTTGCTTTCCAGTTAACTTTGATCTTCGAATATTTAAAATCAATGTCAATCGCTATCTTCTATCTTCTTAATTTTCGTTCTATTCTTGCTTTCTGTCTTTAATAATGTTTTTCGTTTTTCTCATATTATTTCACACTCAGTAACTCCTTGATTCTTAGTGGCTTTTTTACCTTTCTTGGGGTGAAATGATTAAAAAATACGTACCTAGCGTCAAATTAAAAGCTATATATTTTTACATTGTTTTTTTTTTTGTTGCGTTTCTCATCTGCTATCGATTCGCATCGTCTCATCTTTTCGTATTTCCGACAAATATACCAAGGTCAGGTGAGAGGATTTACAGAGGTTTTATTAAGGGTCTTTCAAAAACTGAACTTAAAAATCACAAAGAAAAAGGAAGAAGTGGCAAAGAATGCATAGCGGAGAACGTTTTAACAGTTGCCTCATCAGGAGTATAAGGGAAACTAAAAAAAAAACCCCAAAACCCCCAAAAAACAACAAAACGAATTCTGCTTGGAAACCTTTTTCCTTCACAATATTTTTTTAGTTTACGCGGCATTTTCTCTGATCAGCTTTTTTCCCCTGGTGTCCTGACTACATGAATTTAAGCGTGCTACCAGATTGGCATCTACAATGCTGTTCGATAAAAGTGACTCACCCTATTTATTTTACTTAAAAAAAATTTCACCTATTGTTTTTGGGGTCAAACTAATTTTTAATCCTACTAATATAAAAACCGCTTACCGACCAACTAGTAAAAAAGTTTACTCACCCTAAGGTATTCTATTGATAATTATAATTTTGGATATAAATGAGATTTACGGAAAAAAAATCTGTGCAAAAAAAGTGACTCACTTATTTTCTGCAGCTAGTGATCAATAGAAATATAACCGAACAGCTTTTAAATAAAGAATAATAGAGGTATAATTTATTTATAATAGGTAATATAGTTCGAAATATTTAATTATCTATGGGTTCTCCTTTATTTTGAATAACTTTTTCAATCCTTTTTGGCATTGACTTGATTAGGTTCTGGCAAATCTCATCATCAAGCATTGAATTCCATTCGGATATGAAATTCACAATCAAATCCTCTTTGTTGCTCAACTGCTTTCTCGAGAGCCTGTACTTTATAATGCTCCATAAATTTTCTATGGATTGAGGTCAGAAGATTGGGGCGGCCATGCCATAACACTCACCTGCTACTCATCAAATTATTCCTTCAGCATCCCCAGGACATTATACTGAACGGATGCTTGACAGTACTTACTGCTAAATTCAAAGAGCTTTCAAAGCTTCTTCGGATTTTAGATCGCTTATCCTTTGAATTTAGCTCAACTTTCGTTTCATCGGAGAACATTGATTAAAAATAATCAGGTTAGTCACTTTTATCGAACAGCACTATATATATATATATATATATATATATATATATATATATATATATATATATATATATATATATATATATGATATTTAAAATCAGGTGAGTCACTTTTATAGAATAGCACTGTAAGTCTCGCCCTTTTAGTATTGAAAGAGAGAAATGAAACCGACACTTCTACTCCAATAGTTTCTCTTCCCGCATTTCCCACCTGTGGAACTCTTTTCCATTTCTTTGCTTCCCTGACAACTGCATCTTCAAAAATTGAAATGCAACGTCAATGGCCATTCTTCTGTTTTCTTATATATATATATAGTTTATACGTTATTTTTATACATACATTTATTTAAGTAGATGCTCTTTTTATAATAAACAGTATTAATTACATTTACCAGCTTGAATGTCCGAGACATTTCGCAGAAAATATGTGTCCTCCAGCAGGAATTAAACCTGTATCCTACATCGAGCCGTCATTTGACCTCACATGCTATACCATTTAGCTACCAGCATCAATGATCGTTCGGGAAAGGCTAAATTACTGTTTTTAAACAACAAATTCTTCACAATCTTTCTCGGACAATCATATCTGCTCGAAACGTATTTTAACGTAATTGTCGGGCTTATGAATACATTTCTAGTTCCAGTTATGGGTAAACTAGCAGGACAGACTGGTCCGCATAGACTTTGTCGGCAACCAGTCTAAGAATAGGACAACATTGAATTATAAACCGGAGGAAGGCTCTTTGGAGACCTTGTGGCTTACTATATGCACCAGATCTCGGTATTCGGCTGTGGATGGTTATACTCAAGCCTCCATCCTATAATCAAATAATACGAGCGGGTAGCTTGGCCATATATATATATATATATATATATATATATATATATATATATATATATATATATATATATATACATATATATATTACATGAATCATTCATACAAAAAGTAGATTAGTAAAGTTAATGATATAAATGGCGAAAAACATCTTCGTAAACAAATTTATTAAAGTTACATTAACCCGCGAACCACTCGATGAATGTTATGATCCTTATTTTTAATAACTTCAAGTTGAATAAGGCCTTTTTTATTCTGCTACTACTTTCGGCTGTATATTCAGCCATCCTCAGGCATGGAAATTATTTTTTTTTAGTAGATCCAGGTAATAGCTGACTTGAAAAATTAAATGCCAATCGAAATATGTTTTTGTTAGAAATGTGTTATTGTTAACGGATAAAAACTTATGGCGCGTACAGTCGCAACGCTAAGGCTGAATTTCTTTTTTGCCATATATAGTCTGGTGTTTCCGCTGTTCATCTCGAGGTTCTCCACAAAATCCAAAGACAGATATGCAATGTGATAGGTCCTAACCTGGCATCTCGACTTGATGTGGCTATAATCTGTCTTTTCTACAAATATTTTCATGGCAACTGCTTTGACGAGCTACTTTCACTGGTACCCCAACTGCTTGAATTTAAGCGTGCTACTAGTTTGGCATCTCGGTCCCACCCGTTTTCTGACGAAACAGTTAAATGTAACCGCATCTTCTTCTCCAACAGCTTCTTCTCTCGCACTTCCCGACAGTGGAACTCCCTTCCTCTTACTTGCTTTCCTGATTGCTATAATCTTCAAATATTCAAATGTAATGTCAATCGACATCTTCTGATGCCTTGATCTTGATCCCCGTCCTTCCCTTTATCCTTTCCTCAAACACCCCTCTTTTCTCTTACTTTCACTCCGCGTAACCCCTTGCGTGCTAGTGGCACTCCCGCCTTGCATGGGGTGAAATGCTTAAAAAATATTTGCCTTGTAGCAGACTAGGGAAAGCTTAGCATAAAGTACAGATGCTGTTTATTACGTAATGTTGATTGTTTAGATATTCAGTTCTATAGATTTTCTAGATGAACTGAATTGTGAAAATGCTTAATTGAAGATTTCACTCAGAGGAATTGGTGTCAGTGATCTAAGATCCTAAGATTTCAATTAATTCAGATAATGATAATATTAGCCAATTCCTTACAGTATCTCACCCTCATGAGTTTCGTTTTGTTAGTTTGGGCTTGAATTATTCTGTGGAATGGTACAACGTTGACCAAAGCTGGAGATTTAGTATATGAAGATTTTCCCTTCTCTCATTCAAACCAGGCATGTTGTCAAGATTTTGCCCTTCCGTGATTTTTAGATACCGACTCGCAT
>OZ038487.1:21657988-21660488 GCA_964036315.1 Acanthosepion esculentum
TGCGCCGCTGTAGGCACCAGTCCTCCTACGTCCTGGGTATGACGATAAACTACATCCGCGTCCAGGGTAAGACGATAAACTACGTCCAACAGCAAGGCCTCTGATCAGGAGGCTTTGAGGAGCGTGGAACCACCTCTTAATTGCTGGTGTTCCCAGGTCCACCCTGACCTGGGGTGGTAGCACCTGTTAGGGGTCCCTGCTATGGGCAAATAGTTAACCCCGAAACTGAGGTAAAAAGCATTATAAAAGTGTAAAAATAGGTTTTAATACCAGAAATACTTTGTAAAAAATTATTACCAGAAATAATTTTTTGAAGAAAAAAAAAATATTACCAGCAATCCGTTTTTGAGGAAAAAAATATTAACAGAAACAGATTTTTGACAAAACAAAAATATTAACAGGAAAAAAAAAGTTGTCGGCATTAAATGACCCATTGAGGTTGATGCCGTAAAACAAACCAAACCAAACCAAACCAGTCCCCTTATTTCAGTTGTAATTGTGACTGATGGTGATATTCAAGGCAAAATAGTGCAATGACTTGCTGGTTCACTTTGCACCGGGGAGGTTGAGGTTACCCCGTCTTCTTCTCATAAATTTCTCAGCCCACTCGTACAGCTGTTGATCTCTGAGTTGCAGCTCCTACGCATAGGCTGGCGACTGACCGATGGCCGCTGGCAGGGGTAGGTTGGGGAGAGGCGTTGCTATTCTCCGATCGGGTCGGGAAACCGTTCCGATTACAGTTTAATCGTTAAACCGTTCCACACAGGTTAGCCGGCAGGTCGATGTCGTTGAACGGGTTTTTGCCGTCGCGGTGCCCATGTGTGTGACTTGGGTATAGATCGTGGACCAGTTCACCTTAGTATAACAGGGTCGACCGCTTTTAACAAAGGTACTACCACTGATGATAAACCCAAGAATCACAGGTTCACATCCCTACGTAGTCATCACCTCTTTCAATGGCACTGTTTCACCTACGAATGAGGACATGTATCGAAACGTCGTAAAACTCGGCTGGCTGCTAATGTAGCCAATTCCTTACAGCAGTTTTTATTTCTTCACCACCACCTGACTTTTCTTTGGTCTAATGAAAGAGACACTTACACAAAGACTCATGTATAAACACAACCAATGTATACCATGAACTCATCTATAAACACAAACAATGTTTACATATAGACTCACGTATAAGCATGAACAATGTTTATCTATTGACTCAAGTATAAAGAGAGTTCCACAGACTAGAAGTGCGAGAAAAAATATTAGAATCGAACTTTAGTTACATTTAGCTATTTCAGCATTAAAAAGATGAGACCTAACTGCCAATCAAGTGCTACGCTTAAATTCTTACTTTAGGATATTTTACGCTTTGTTCTTATTACATATTTCTTTTTCGTAACTAATCGAATGCTTCCAGACAAATCATGATCATTTTTAAAGCAAAACTATAAGATCGCCCATTTTTAAAAAAAATCGGTTCCTTGTACCCGCCGAAAAATATTTAACACCTGCTGTCATGCTATATAACAAGAGTTAGATCCGATCAACAATGAAATATTGATCCCGTATCCGTGCTGGTGCTGTCAAACCATGGCAGATTTCAAAATCGATTAGGCGGCCTTGTGTGTGATAAATGATTTTTGCACTGTGCAACACTTATCTCACAGACGAAGCGTTGCTAGCCTCTCAGTATTCCGTTGCTATGGTAGATGTTCAGACGAATAACATTCCGTAGTCCCACCAGCTCAGACCTTCACTGCTAGTACCCGTCATGCCATAGTCACAGCGTCAAATCATCCCGATTCTTTTCATATTTCCTGATCTGCACAGACAGCTTCGACCCCAGAACTGTTCCTTTGTGGATCAGTCACCCGAGACCACTGCAGTCTTAACCCCTTCAAATTTAAGGTCAACCGATATCTATCGTGTCATCCTCGTACAAACTTCTTACTTGGCACTTTTTCGATCCCTTACAACAATCGCACTCCGCAACCCACTACCATGAGTGACTCTTGGGCCTGGTCTCTTCATGGCCAGTATCTGACATGGGCGAGTGAGGCGGCAAAATTCAACCACGTAACTAACCTACCCGGCCCGGGGCTTTAAAAAAATACCAGACAATTTATGATTCAATTTATGTAATTAACCGTCCTGGGTATGACGATAAACTAGACCCGGCAGCAAGGCCTCTAATCGGGAGATTGGAGATTCTGAGGATCGTGGAACTACCTCTTTACTGGTGTTGTTTCCAGAACCACCCTGACTCAGGGTGGTAGCACCTATTAATGTCCTACCTATGGGCAAATAGTGACCTACCCCTACCAGGAATATATTTATCTAAAAAGAAATATACGTTTAATTTGAAAATATGTACAAAATATCTGTAGTTGACGACATAAAATGGTGTTCAAAATATATAAATTTCAGCAATCTATTTGTCGCTAAACAAAATCAACCAACCAACGATCATGTATTTTGGCGCTTACACCCCGATCGTTACATT